>OZ020529.1:38952522-40152522 GCA_963971445.1 Ornithomya chloropus | reverse complement strand
TTCTGATTCTCCGTTTTAGGGCGGGGCCCTGTTACAGAATATGTAAATTTAAATATGGGCGTGTTTTAGTTTCCACATAGAATTGGAACGTATTTAACTTACAACATTTTTTCACTCGCTCATTATTAATAATAAAAATATAGCTTTACAGCATCCAGAACCTTCCAACCCGTAAATACTAATCTAAGTTATCTACAGACAATTACGTATGTTAGGTATTAAAGAAAATTATAAACCATTCTCTCATTCTCCCAACTTTCTGCCTGTAAATTGTAATTTCAACATTCCTTTAAATGTATTCCGTCTAATAACTTTAGCGATTTTTCTTGTTGTTCTGTTCACGTTTCTCAGTACTCTACACTTTTGCGTATATGCCTGTTAACTCCTTCTTAACTTTTCCATTTCACTATAATGTATTTACAGATATATTCCCGTAGCTTTCCCGTCGCGCTGCTATGGAGCACTAATGTGCTGCAATGCGACTTTTCATTTAGTTTTCTGTTTACTGAACTACTAACTTGATGGGCTGTAAAAAAACAAGTACGAACATTTGATATACAAGCTAAATAAATAAATACCTAAATATTGCAACTATACGAGTATTGGACATACTTTTAACTAAACTGAGATTTTCTTGTTTTGCGAAATAAAATGTTTATAGATAATATGTTTTATTCAGGATTGAGACTTTATGCCCATAGAAGGCGTATGTAGTATAAGACAAGTAAGAATTGATATTTAAGATTTTTAAGATTCGGCTTAGACTGAATCAGCTTAAACCGAATCTTAAATACTCTTTAATATACTACTTATAAATAGTTCAGGTCCATAGTGCAGCAAATTTCAATCCAATATCTGAAAATTTACTGAGATTTATTGGATTGAAATTTGAAAATGAATTCTCATGTGCCAACAATAGACTGCACATGGACGGATATGTTTAGATTAACGGATGCATCTCTAAGGTGGACGATTCCAATAATAAACGTCCTGGGCATAGAACCACTTTTAGTCTAGAAATAATTTTTGTACCAAATTTTATGAAAAAATTTGGGGTTTTATTGTATGTTGCACATAGTAGACGAAAGGGCACACGGAGGGATACTTATCACTCAATGCAGATTTTAATTCTGACGTAATCGGTATTTACATGAATACATAAATCTAAGTTTGTGCAATTTTCAAAGATATTTAAAGTTTTTTTTTTTTATTTTAAAAATGTGTCTAAACGGATTCAACAATATATTCACAAAGAATGTTTTAGTTTATAAGCCTCTTGCAAAATGTAAAATATGATAAATACCTCAAGTTTGGTAATTGGGTACATAAATTATATATATGTATACAACATGCTAAGCACGCACACATGTGAGGTCAAGGTTATTTGCTTACACACACTTTCGCATACAATGTAATCGTACAACGTAACAACGCCTCAATAATGAAAGGTTAGCGTTTTGTACAAAGGTGGAGAAGAATGAATGAAAGAATCTGTGTGAGAAGTGAAAGTCAACAATATAAACAATATAACAACAAAACATGACAAATTATAAGTACACAAATTGAAACTTGGGTAATTACGTATGTATGTGTTTAGAGAAAGGCTTTTGTTCACATATATGCTTAACTTTAACAAATCACAAGAAAGTCATTAGTGGTCATTTTGAAGGCGTTTCATTCAAGATGATTATAGAAATGTTAGATTATTTGTTTTATAATAGATAAAATAGTATTAAAAAAATGGGTAGCTTATAGTGGCACACTTTTTTCTTTCCTTTTCTTTCTTGTCCTAATTTTAAATGAAAATTAATTACAATTATAATGCGAAAAAGCAAATTTTCTATTTATAAATAAAATATGTAGCTTGTATTGGCACACTTTTTCCTTTTCTTTTATTCTAAATCCAATTTTAAATTAATTAATTGTACTGTTTGAAACATAATGCAAATTGACAAATTTTCTATTTATAAATTATATATTTAGCCTATATTGGCACCCTTTTTTTCTAAATCCGTTATATACTATTTAAAAAATAATTCAATTTGGCAAATCTTTTATTAATACATAAAATTATAAATTTTCCAAGTTTTGAACAAAAAAGAAACTTTTCCTTTTTCAAGGAAAGCAATGATTCTAATGGCGACCGTAGGCCAATTTTTATAAATACTTAATAATTACTTTTTATATAATATAATGTCATATAAAAAAATATTTCTTAATAATATAAATTATTCTAACTTTTAACAATTTAACAATTTAATAAAGCTAATTGTTTAGCATTTCTAAGCACTAACACAACACAACATAAATAAAATAAATCACAGTTAATGGAAATTTCATTTCTTGTGTACGACTTGAACTCTCTCTCTCTCTCTCTCTCTCTCTCTCTCTCTAATTAGTGGTAAATTCACTGAGTGTTAAGCAAGGTATTGCCATGACTGCTGACCACTAAAATTACTATGCGAATAAATTAGCAAATTATAAATCGTTCCAAATTAAAAACAAGTGAACTTATTGTGGTAGATTCAACTCGATTATTTAATACCCTAAACCTACACTTCCATAAATTGTGCCCCAATAAATTTAGTTTGGATTTTCCAAAAGAAACAATTATTGATAAAACAGTTTACAGAACTTTAAACTTTAGAATAAAAATAAAACATTTTGGCGTGATGTGTAGTCAATCAATTGAAAAGAGTTCGACGACATTCAATTCATTTCAATTCAATTGATTGGGGATTTCATTTTAAGGTTGTACCTTTTTACATAAAGCAGAATAAAATTTACGTTTATTACATTAAATATTAAAAACGGCAATATTTGTCATTTTACACAGACTCTCTTTTCATGAAATACACATAGGAAAGCTCTTGACAATTTCAAAGCAACAGTAACAGCGGCAGCAACATGTCTGATGTCACTGTGCTGTGACATCAGTACAAGCGCATATTAATGTATACATATATAATATATGAGGTAGAGAGAATTTGTGCTGAGTGTTAGGATATAATGTTTATCCTTTTGTTTTTTGTTGGTTTCTTTGTATATGCAGGTACATTTAAATGGGTTTAATAATATATGTATACATATGCACAATATATGGGGGAATGAATTTTCAGTTACACGTAGTGAATGTTGTCATAAACGGATAAACTTACGAAAATGATTTCAGTTTTGATATTATAAGAGCGAGAGTGTTATGGAGAACCTTACACCAGCAGCTTTTTAAACGATCGATAAGTTTGTCATTCGGTTTGCAACACCGTCAGAGACCCTACAAAGTATATATATTTTCGATCAGCATCAAAAACAGAGTCGATCTAAATCTGTATGTCCGTGTGGGGATTCTCGCAGGTGTAAAATTTGCGATATTGAACTGAAATTTTCCAAGAACCCTCTTTTAGTTTTTGCACGTCCACAATTTACAAAAAACCATACTCAACGTAATACTGGACTTACTTACGTACTTTATTAGATGGCCTTTTATATATATATATACATGTACCACGCCCACTGTTGTAGATGTGGAGGATATTTTCGATTTACTTTTCTTACCTTCTTTTATATCAGATAATCGAAATATTAAAAAAAATTGATTTCAAATCGTGGTCACTTAAAAATTTGTCCATCTGCCCGCCAAAAAATTTTACCTCTTTAAACCCCTTTTCTATTCTTACCTTTCCCAAGATGCTAGAAACTTTACCCATTCTTTTTTTTTTTATTACACTCCGTAAGGTTTGTAATAGTAAAAATCGGAAAATATTTGGTGAACTTATTCATATGATCTAAAATATAATGATATTGAAGTCATAAATTATTTTATACATTATTTCTATTTAGTACGAAAGTTTTCAAAAAATTATCAGGCGATTATTTTTTTTTAAATTTCAACATCAAAATGAGAAATAAATTCCTTTTAAGGCTTTAAAATGCAAAATTAATGCAGAAGGAAATACATAGGAAATATATATGTTCGTATGCATATGAAAACAAAGGAAAATATTATAGTTGATTCAATACCCTACATCATGTAATTCACAAAATTAAGCTACAATAAATCTAGTTGTATCACTAAACACGAGGCATTGTCATATAAGTCAATTCGTGAAGTATCATAATATGGAAAGGTTAGTTGCGATCAGGTCCAAATTCAGCACAGCCGATTATTAAGCTAATTAACTATTATTTATTTTAAATATTAAGAATTGCGATTTTTTTACCATATAAAGACTTCCATTGTAATGGGACCTTATATGGGGAGAGGTTCCAAATATGGTCCGATCCAGTCCATTTTCAATAGAGTAAGTCTTTAGGGCAATACATGTTTTTGTATCAAATTTCATCGAAATATCTCAAAAAATTTCGACCAAGTTTACATGAACACGAACAAACAGATGGATAGACGAACGTGGTGAGATTTTAATTCCCTATCGATCGGTATGCCGTTTAGGAGTTACAAGCATCCGCATTAACTAAATATACATTTTTCCTCGAGTGGTGTAGGATATAATTATGATTAAATATGACTGCTGTTCACTAACGTTAAAAATATTTATATTTATAATCCGCTGTACAAGGAATATTTATTTATTTGATTGTACTATTAATTGCTTCGCATAGTTGTTTAATAAGTGCCATAATGCTGTTGACGTTGTTGTTGTTGGTGGTGGTGTATAGTATGATTATCCGCAGTTCAGGAAATCAATCATTATGATTCACATTTTAAAGCCTTAAATTTTCTTTTATTTTAAATTTTAATGAAATGTTTGCTTCAACCAAACACACAAATTTCTCTACACATTATGAAATTTATAAGTATTATGTGTATACTCGTATATGTTTGTGCAAAAAGAACAACAATTATTACTGAGAAGAATAATTTTGAAAAAATCTTACTGAATTCATTTAAGAAAATTTCTCCTTCCCACTAGTGCAAACGTTTTTTACAATTATTTTCTTACCTATATTTCCTATTATATTGAATAAGTATAGTTTCCATCTAGAGAAATGTATTTAATATTCAATATAGGTTTTAACCTGAAATTTTATGAAGTTTAATATAATAAAATCTAAACAAACTATGTCGTAGTGTTTTTATTGGAAAAATCTAAAAATTTTATATTTTTTAAATAAAAGAATTCCATTTTTCTTTTACTTATTCCTCTTTCATTCTTATGTCTATAACCAATTGTGTCCACAAATTAGAAATGTTTGCACCAAATTTTACACTTCCATCTACATTCGTTTATATACATTTTACAATCTCTATGTCGACATTTCATTTCATTTCATTTTGACATGTTCTTATATCCTGCACCACTTGTGGCAAAACTTATATTAAGTTTATGTGGAGGTTTGTAACTCAAAATCTGAATCGATTTAACAATGTCCGTATATCTGTCTGTCTGTTCATGTTAATTTTATGCTCAAGCTACAGGTTGAATTTTTTGGGATATTTCAATAAAATTTCTTCAAAGAGCAATTCTATTGAAAATGGATCGGATCAAACCATTTTTAAAATTCTTCCCCATATAAAGCTTCATTATAATGGAAGCCTTTATATGGTAAAAAATTACAATTCTTAACATTTTAGGACAAAATTTAGTGATTAATTAGCCTAATAATTCGTTGTGCCAAATTTAGACCAGTTTGGGCCGTTTTTAGAACCCCTTCCCGTTAAATTATATGTCACTTATAAACTAATTGCAGCGTCACTTAAAGACCTAAGCGGAGTATGATATTAAACGGTCGGGCTCGATCAACTATAACATTTTCACTTGTTTTTTTTTGTATTTCTATATCATATATCATAAGTATATAAGGAATATGTGTATATGAGCAGTCAAACTTAATAAGTATCAACAGCATTATGTCACAAGAGTTCGCTTTTGTTATATATGACGCGTGATATTTGATAAAACATATATATGCTTTTAAAAACATTCACACGCATATTTCTACTAAAGGATAATAAAAGTGTGAAATCTTGCACGTTTTATTTTTCTCATAATAAGTATATATAATATTCTGACGAATTTTCTAATGACGACATATATTATATGATAAGGATAAATATTAGATAATAAATCTGCTCATAAATCCTGTGATATTAAAGTCAATTTATTTATAATGCACGAATAGTAGGTATTAAAAAAAATACAAATGTTATGATGAGATGTACTTTTATGAAGAAAAAGAAACACTGGACAACAAAATTTTAAATTTTTTTGATTCCACAGATTTTACATCGTATAACTGGTGTGATATCTGGTGCTGCATATACATATTTGGGTTGCTGAATTCATACATGCAATGCATTTTTCTCCATAGGGTTTTTGTTTGCGCTCTAAAGGCATTTCCATCTATTCGTCGGTCTGTACGTCCATGCATTTTTTATAATCACTCTACACATCGAAATTTTTATTGTGCAAAATATTGATGAAGATATTATATAAAAATTAAATAGTCCTCCTTAGTGGGCGTGGCATGTATTAATAAAGTACATAAAATGTACAAGTGTAGTTTATTGTAAATTGTGAGCGTGTCTGTTATCCAATCGCATCCATTTTTGATATATCAATGGAAGGGTTAAATAATAATATGTTTATCGAAATTGTCTTCCATTTAACCTAATTTGTAGCGTGGCCTCATCTAAATTTATATAACGATCTGCACGCTGAAGCAATGTACAAAACTTCAGCTCAATATTTGAAAATGTACAACCATCAGAGTGCCAACAAGAAACGTATACACGAATGAAAATATTTAGAATGTCTCAGATATTAATGTATGTATACTTTAGCAATAAATTTGTTTATGTATTTATATCCTTCAATAAAATGAAACTAAATTAAAATTAAGGAAAAGTATTACAACAGTCCGTTGATACCTTACCATAACGATATACCACAAAGTTCCATTTTCAACATTTTCCTCTTACCATAACGCATAAATCATTACCCCTCGAGATTCCTTATCCAATTGAATTATGAGAATAATTGTTATTCATGTTAAAAGCATGCTGCGTTAATGTTATAAATTTTGTCACTATCATTCCATTGCAATATTATGTTGTGGTATTTGTGTGGTTTTCCGATTTACATTTTATGGTGAACCACACACACACACACAAACACAATTATAACCTTGACCTCAGTGTTCTGTCACTACAAGTGTTCCGCTGCGTTTTGTTTTTGCTTTAACCCAGAAATTCACAACCAAAAAAAATCAATATTGAAATTTATTGTACAAATATTTTATATCTTCTTCCAATTCAATTGAATTTGATATGCATTTTTTTTTGCCTTGAAAAGCGTGATGATGTTCAATTTAGGTATTTTTTTTATACCCTCCACATAAAATAAGGGGTGTACTAAGTTTGTCATTCCGTTTGCAACACCCACAAGAAAGTGTCAGAGACTCTACGAAGCTTGGTCAGCATGGAAAACTTTAGTTTCTGCACGCAGATTGCTATATAAAATGAATAAAATCCACGCCCACTATTAAGAAAAATCAATTTTTCTGCCATAAAAATTGAGCTATCAAGTTGAAATTTGGTACACATATCTATAATTGTACCTTCCATCGATGTGGTAAAAATGGGCATGGTCAGATAACAAATACGCCCACAATCGACAAAACATCATACTCCATGTAAAACTCGACTTGCAAGCCTTTACGTAATACGTACGCAAATACCATCCATTATAGATGTGGAGGGTATTCAAGATTTGGCCTGAGCTCAATTTAGCTTTCTGACTTGACTATTGAAATAACTGTTTGTTATACAGGTGATGACATTTCTCTCACTTAAACTTTGAACGTTTATTTATAAAACGCGAAATTGCGAAAAGGATACGAACATTAAATTAATTTACGTTTGTGTATTAAAACAAATCATATAACGGGAATAATCAATTTTACTTTCTCTTTATCTGTGTTTATGTTTCTGTTTTTATAACACTTTACCATTATTCTCTTTATAACCATAGTATATGATTAAACGTACTTTTTTATTTAAAATGCAACAACATACCCTACAGATAAGGTAGAGATATAAATCCTATGTTGTATACTTATATAGAAATCTTAAAAGCTCAAAGCAATATTTCCAATCCCGCGATACCCGAAAGTATTATTGCCGAATGTCTAATGTATAAGGTCCTAGACGTGAGAATTCGCTTAAATTAAATTAATTTGTTTTTAACGTTCTCTCTTATCTTTATTTTACAAGAAGAGTTTCATGATTACTTGATCTGCTGCTTATAGTATAAAAATAAACTTAAGTTTTAACATGAAAGAGCTTCAATTGATTCATTTTACGTTTTATTTCAAAAAGAATAATCCGCTAAGACTTATTTTAACAATAATATTATTGCTGGGCCGCCTAATTTTCATGCCACCCTCACAAAGTTCTTCCTCTATATATACTTCCTTTTCAGTTACCGCTGTTATTATTTTTATCGCTTTTATTATTTACTTAAATTGTTAAAGGTATGATTACATTAAGAAAATGTCTGCGAGCGCAATGTCTTAAGAGGCCAAAGGAAAAAGTATTTCGAGATATAAAACAAATGCAAGGTTTCTCTACCTTCAAGCTATTAACTTGTTTTCATCGTCATCTTCATTACTGTTCGATTATAACCTATTTATGTCTTTGATCTGTTGTAGGAGAGAATGCCATGCATGGTCCATTTACGTTCCGTTCAAACACCACATCGGTTGAAGTTTTTTCATCCTTACAACCAATACGATCTAACCCTAGAAAACGGTGAATTTTAATGTCACGAATTATACCAACATCGGTGCCGGCTCATAGAGCTAATGACTCATTCCGAGTTCATTCCGAATTCATTGCCAAAAACCTTTCGAAGAAACAACTACACTCAGAACTTGTTATCATAATTCTCTTAAACAAAATTATGTATAATTGTGCAATTATTTGCAACCTTTTCGGAGCGAGTATTCATAAAATTCGATACAAACCGTGAACCCCACTTTTCTACAGGAGAATAGTCGATTTACAACACAAAGTTACAATAAAAGAACGTAAGTAACAGAAATGAAATTGCTCACTTTGGTGTTCCCTGTGTGTGCACTTCAGTTGCTTTGGAGTACTCTTCAGGCATTTCGTTTTGACATTAAGCGCATTGTATAATTTTTCTATTTGTTTGCATGTGTTTGTTAGTTGGAGTAGAGAAAATAAAAAGAAAACTTCAACCGCACGGTAGGAAAATAGGTTACAATACGAATCATTAAAGTATTTAATGTAAGCACATGTGTACATATATATATATATATATATTAAAGAATCCATAATAACAGTTCTTAATACAATTTCGAATTGTTGCAGCAAAGAAGTTGGCAAAAAAATCAAACTGAGATCTTATTTAGTTTAGCATTAGAGATAATTGAATCAAGTTGAAAAAATATTCAATTATTTAGTAAATGTTCTCTGCTTTTAATTTAATTTCGATCAACATTTCTGGGGAATTTTCTTCGCATCAAGTCATTTAAGACTTTGTCTTATATTCTATTAGCTGCGATATCATTCTACTGAAACGATAGCAAAAGCAGCGTGTCAGATGATAGATATTGACAAAGACAGAAATGGTGGTAGAATGGTGTAATAAATGTTTATGAAATTAATCTGTCAATTATCACAATACGACGGGCGTCTTGGAAGAATTCATATTTCTAAGAAAGAACAGCACAAACAATGTACTAAGCAATCCAATCCAACCAGCACAAGAAATAAACTTTGTAACAGTTTATTATAATTCAAAAAAAGAAAGAAAATAAATAATAAAAGTAACGTTATAGTAACATAAAGTACAAAAACAAAAACATCATTTAAAGACTTTAACCTTAAAAATAATTCTCTCGGAAGGAAAAAATTATTGAATTAAAAAACATCTAAAATTGTAATCCTACACAACAAAAGGAAGCGAAAGGTGTAAACGTAAAATATAAACAAAGAAAACCGAAAAAATGAAAGTGTTAAATGAGATGCAAGAGAAAGACATTTGTTGTTAGTGTAGCTAAGTATATTAGATAGCAGATTTTGGAAACTCTGCTTATCCTGTGATACCTAGGTTTTTGGTACATCATGGACTTCTAACACACTTTTCGAAACTAGGGCACAAATAATACGCCTCCAGCTTATGGGAGGGGCAAAAGTAAATTTCATTTTTTTCGTTTTTAAAGTACTAAACGCTTTAGAAATAAATTTTCACACGGACTTAAGTATCAAATCTCAAAAATTGAATTTTCGAACAAAAAGTACCCGAAGAACAAAGTACACCCTTGAAAACTATGCTTCTAAAGCCTTCTTCTACACTTTGCAAAAAGAAAGACAAACTTAGTGGCCTTTGCCATTAATGTAGAATTTTTATAAAAATGGAATCGGTCTACATGTTTGAACATTTCGTTTGTTTGCTTGTATGTTAACTATGTTGATTGGTAAATAAAGCAATTATAACGAGCACGAATGAAACTCAGATTTAAAGCGAACAGTATACGAAGCGCCAGTACATACACATGTGCAAATAATATATATTAAATTTACATGTTTTCCCAGTGGATACAGTAGAAATAGACTACTGACCCAATTAAATAATTGACAGACAGCAAATAAAACAGACAATATCATAAAAGAGAAAAGTCAGTCACTGAGTCAGGCAGTCAGTCACTGTGTATTAAAAAGACACCTTTGGAAACGGCAAGTTTAAGTGCTGCATAGACAAATAGGTCATAAAAGAGATTGTATTTGAAAGTTGAGAAATTGATTTGCAGTTAAATTAGGGAAGGCGGTCTTTTATATAAATTTTGTTCAGTTTAATAAATGGTAAATTTCTAAAATATTTTCAAACAACAATTCAATCTTCACTCCCAACACTTGTTTATTATTTAATTTGAATAATTGCATAAAACTTTAATAATCATAAAACAATTCACTATTTCAATCATGTTGATAATGCATTGTATGGAACATACCATTCTCACATATCAATTATTGTTTATCTTAACTTGCATTTAACAAAAGTTGCACGAGGAGGAGGCATTAAATTATATGCATACGAGCTGTTTGACAGTTTTAATTGCTAAGCATTTATAACAATAAACGTAAATGCATTGTTATATGTCTAACAACACTACTTAATCTATCTCATTAAGTAGGTTTCGCCATTTAGTTTATTTCCATGTAGACTTTCAACAGATTTAAAAAGTATTTTTTTTCATTCCACCACCATTCATACTCGTATATAAAAGCTTAAAAAATTTTTCAACTTTTTATCACAGTTGTCTGCATGGGGCGTACTGTGCTTATATGTTATTTGTAAGCATTTTTTATTTTTATTTTTTATTGGTCGTATTATACCCAGAACTTGTATTGGCTGTTAATTGATAACTTTATAGATAAACTGCATTTATGTGTTTGTGTTGTTGTTATTGGTATAACCTAAATGATAACAACAAAAACATTATGGTAGAAGGTTTGTTAAGTTAATCATTTTGTTTGTAACTTAAAAAAAAGAACAAGTAAGAAAACTAAATTTGTCTTAAATATCCTCCACATCCAGTATCAGCTTGCATATCTTATTTTACGCTGAATACGGATTTTTGTAAATAGTGAGCGTAACCATGTAGTAGGGTCCCTGACGCTTTCTTGTGGCTGTTGCAAACAGAATGACTAACTTAATGTATCTCTTTATCTTATATGGAGGGTATAAAAAGTTCGAGTAACTTTACATTGTATACATAGATAAACGATTTAAAGATATTCTGACTCTATTAATTAATTAAACTCTAGCGGCGGCATATATCAAATGTTGAATTGAAATTCGTTACATATACTGGTATATGTATTAGGCCAGAATTTTCCTATTTAAATGATAAAATTAAGCCAATAACCATGCCCATAATTGAAAAAACTGTTCACAGTGACAAAAACGGGGGCACAAAATCGAAAACATACTTGCTCCTTTCATTGCTAGATTAAAGGCGTTATAAAAAAAGAGGCACGCCCCTTATTCAAATATATATATGCTATATAAAAAACATTTCACTTTGGCTTTTCAGGTTAATAGTTACATGTACTCCACCATGAACTCCACTTGGACTATTATTATTAATATTGTTATAATGCATTGCATTGCTATACAATTGTTTTTGAAAAGCTATTCATAATATTTTAAGAGTCGAGTTTCTCTATGACATAATATACTTGATACAGAGAAAGAAAATGAAATGTTATGATTGTGATGAATGGTATAAAAATATTAATTATTTGTATATTTTACAATTATATTAATTGCAAATATATGTTTTTTACAATACTTGTACGCACACTTCTCTGTGTTTGAATCACTATTTTACGTTAATTACAAGGTTTAGTAGTATCCTATGGCGTATGAGTGATAAATGAATTATTACCTTGGTTATCATTCGTTTAGGAAAAAAACAAATTAAAGAAGTAAATTTTGCTTAGTTTAAATCTTAAATACCCTACACACTTGATATACAAACGGTGGGCGTGCCAGGCATATAATTGCGCCCCCTCATAGTGCATGCATTGAACTTGCAAGTGAGGTGTTATGCTTTAAAAGGGTTTTTGTAAATTGTGGGCGTGTCTGTAATCCGTGGCCACTCCATTTTAAACCATCGATAAATGGAATAATTATAAATATCTAAAAATTTGCACCTAAGAGGATGCCCAGTCCAAAGATACTTACGGACGGATATACCTAGATCGACTCAGATAAAGTACAGTAACCACTCCTAAAATATTGAATCCAAACTTTGTTGCAGCGATGGTGGGTATGTAATACGTGGTCTCACCCAATTAGCCATATATAGTTTGTTTTTTAATAGTTTCATATTCATTTTGTTTCCCCTTTTTTTTTTGAATCAAAATTAGTATTTCATAGACATTTCCTGCCAAAGGTGCTAAATGTTTATTTGTTGTTATTATTATGGTTGTTGTGATGTCATTACATCAGTGCGATAATTTCCGTCAAAAAATATTGTACATATCCAACTGATATCCGACAGATTTCCTAATATGTTTCACATGCTTTGCTGTGTTATGGTAATTTTTTTTCTTTTTTTTTTTTTGTACAACGTAACTAACACACACAAAAAAGAAAAAAAGAAATCTAAATTCAAATTTATATAGATATTCAAAAATGTCATTTACGTTAGTGCATGCATACCTACTATATCCATACACAATATAATATATATTTGTACAGAAGACCACATTGTACAGTGCTATAAATATTGATTTTATAACCTGGTATTGATAACGGAATATTCATAAAGTCTTTCACATATGTATACGTATATTTATATATATATATGAATTTTAAGCGGAACTTATTTTTATTTATTCATCAAAAGCTAAAAACGGCAATATGCTAAAAAAAGAATACAAACACAAAACCATTTAGATCTGAAGATAAACACTTTGAACCAATTGCTGCAGGAATTAAAAAAGAAATCATTTTCTCTTGAAAAATTGAAAAAAGGATGTAATATTACTTATATTTATACCTTATTAACATTTAACCCATAAATGTGTCTTGGATTGATTTTGTTTAAGTCACCATTTAGTAGTCTTTCTACTGTCCGTCAGTCTGTCTCTATCTCCTTGGCCTCTAAATATTTCACATTTTAATAAATTGAAACATTTTTTCTATTGTTAAGCAAAAATGTAAATTTACGCTTTTTATAACCTCTTCATAGGAAAAGTGGTGTATTAAGTTTGTCATATGTTTTGCCACATCAGAGAAATCAAAATCTAAATTCATATTTTCTTAAAAAGCATCTAAGCTAAACTAGGCGTACTTTTCTGTGTGAATGTTGGTGAAACTAAACTAAAACTAAAATATTAAGCTAAAATTTTCTTTCTTTCTACTTAAAACTTATTTTAAGTAGATGAAGGTAGTTTTCCAATAAAATGAAAGAAATCAGTTAACAACCACGCCTTTGACAACTACATGTTAGGAAGCTGAATATTTGAACGTATATTTATGTTTAGGCAATTGGTCAATGAAATGGACACGCCCACAGTTTACAAAAACCTTTTTCAGTTTAAAATTTTATCAAAAACATTTCGTGTAAGACTGTGGCAGACGCAATATACATATAGCATACACATATTGCCGACATTGTGGCAGACATTTATAATAATAATTATGTATTCTTATCTTAGGAAAATCCCATGTAAACTTATTCATGTTTTCTTATCTTGGGAAAATCCCATGTTAATTTAGTTTACCTGCTTGCTGTATAAATAGCAGCAAGAGCATACAGCAAGCAATCAGAATCATTGTGAACGCTAGCGAGTAACGTACTCAAAATAATATTGCCTAATATAACGAACCCACAAATTGGTGACCCCGACCTCGAGCGAATTATGAACAACGGAAATCAGCCACACAATAGTAACGCGGAAGTATCACGAGTCGCCGATAGGATTCCTCCGTTTTGGCACGAAAAACCACAGTTATGGTTTGCCCAAATAGAATCCCAATTTCTTGCTACTGGTATATCTTCAGACAAAACGAAGTACCATACAGTAGTAGGAGGAATCGAAAGCAGCGTACTAGCCCAAGTGAGTGACATTATTTTGAGCCCGCCTGATGCCGATTTGTACGATACGCTGAAATCTCGAATCATCGAGAGATTTACAGATTCCGAACAGAAGCGTATAAGAAAGCTGCTACAGGAGCTGGAGTTAGGTGATATGCGTCCTTCACAGCTGTTAAGAGAGATGAAACAGCTTGCCAGCAACGAGATTAACGACGCATTAATCAAATCCATCTGGCTAAGTAGGCTGCCACAGAATGTGCGCTCTATAGTGTCAATTAGCGATGAGACACTAGAGAAAATTTCTATTATGGCAGACAAGATTATCGACGTCAACGAAACAGCAGAAATACACAAGATCTCAGCGGAACCTGTAAACGTCAATTTATTGGCTCAACAAATTTCCAAACTGTCGCAAGAGATATCCGCTCTGAAAACATCTACTAAGCATAATAGGCATTATCGAACCAGAAGCAGATCTCGATCGAAACGTCGAGAGTCCGCAACACAAAATGGGTTATGCTGGTATCATTTTAAGTTTGGTGACAAAGCAAGTAAATGCCGCAAACCGTGCATCAAATCTTTAAACTAAATAGTCTGTTGCCTGAGGCGGCTGGCGACAGACGGAAACGCACACGCCGACTAATTATTACGGACAAAAGTAATAATTTAAAATTTTTAGTTGATACCGGTGCCGAAATAAGCGTGATTCCTCCGTTAAAAAATGAACGCAGTCACAAAGATTTTAACTTACATCTGTATGCAGCAAATAAGTCCAAAATTGATACCTACGGAGTAAAAACTCTAACACTCAATTTAGGGTTACGCCGTAATTACTCGTGGACGTTCATCATAGCTAATGTGTCACAGCCCATCCTTGGCGCTGATTTCTTAGCCCATCACAACATAAGTGTCAACGTACGAGAAAGTAAACTCGTGGACAATTTAACGAAGATTTCGTCATGCTGCGCTATTACCACCACTACTGGCGATATAACGAGGATTTCACTTATAAATAACGAGACTCCCTTCCATGATATACTGGCAGAATTCAAAGACTTATTTCTTGAAAATGTGCACGCTCCAAGTCCTAAACACAGCGTTTCTCACCATATTGTTACTAAAGGACCACCAATGTTTTCAAAGCCTAGACGTCTCGCTCCAGATATGTTGAAAATCGCAAAGGCGGAAATTCAAGCGCTGCTCGAAGCTGGCATTTGCAGGCCTTCAAGGAGTCCTTGGGCTAGTCCCTTACACATGGTGAAGAAAAAAAACGGCGAATGGCGTCCTTGCGGTGATTTTCGCAGACTTAACAGTGTCACTGAACCGGACAGATATCCCTTGCCGCATCTTCACGACTTCACGCACAATTTACACGGGTGCAGCATATTTTCCTCAATTGATTTGAAACGCGCGTATCATCAAATACCTGTGGAACCCACTGATGTCCCGAAAACCGCAATAACAACTCCCTTTGGAATGTACGAGTTTCCTTTTTTGTGTTTTGGTTTGCGTAACGCAGGGCAAACATTTCAACGTTTAATGGACAACATCCTATTAGAATTCGATTTCGCCTGGCCATATCTCGACGATATTTTAATTGCATCAAAAAACGAGGAAGAACATCGAACTCATTTGCGAAAAGTATTCCTAAAATTACGCGAATATGGACTCGTAATTAATCCAGCGAAATGTATACTAGGCCAGCCGGAAGTAGTCCTTTTAGGTTACCTAGTTAATAAGGATGGCCTGCGTCCACCACCAGAACGTGTAAAGGCGATTCTAGATTATAATTTGCCTAAGCGAGTATGCGAGCTAAGGAGATTCTTAGGTATGATAAATTTTTTCCGGAGGTTCATTCCTAAAGCCATAGAACATCAACGTATTTTATTCGATTTGACGAGAGGTAACAACAAAAAAGATAAATCGATAATTAGTTGGTCCGAGAACGCAAAAGAGGCATTTCATCAGTGTAAAGAGCAGTTGAGTAAAGCTACGCTCTTAGTTTTTCCTAAACCCGGCGCCCCACTCGCTCTTACGGTAGACGCATCTAACGCAGCAATTGGCGCAATGCTCCAACAACACAATGGGAAAGATTGGGAACCACTTTCCTTCTATTCCGAACGCCTTTCGACAGCACAAGCTAAATACAGTACATACGACAGAGAGCTATTGGCTGCTTATAAAGCTGTTAAATACTTTAGGCATATGTTAGAAGGCCAGAAGTTTTTCATTTATACGGACCACAAACCACTGCAGTTTGCTTTCGTACAACAGTCCGATAAATCGTCACCTCGTCAAACGCGCCATTTGGACTTTCTCAGCCAATTTACCACGGATATTCGATACCTACCTGGTAAACAAAATACTGTAGCGGACGCGCTCTCACGTATTGAAGCCATACATTTATCGAGTGTAATCGACTACGCACAATTAGCAGATAGCCAAAAGACCGACGAAGAGTTAAAACAATACATGAACAGCAACAGTACCAACTTAAATCTTAAAACCTTCAACATTCCTGGTACATCCGCTGAAGTAGTGTGCGACGTAAGTACAGGAAAGGTACGCCCATGGTTAACAATTCCTTGGAGGAAAATCGCATTCCATTCGATGCACAATTTATGTCACACAGGCATACGCAAAACGAATAAATTGGTCACTGACAGGTTTGTTTGGCCAAATATAAATAAAGACTGCAAGGAGTGGACAAAATGTTGCATGGCTTGCCAAAAAGCAAAAATTTCCCGACACAATCGTGCTCCCATCTCTACCTATGACTTGGTAGGAGAACGCTTCGAACACATCAATATAGACATAGTTGGGCCGTTACCACCATGCCGAGGATACCGCTACTGTCTGACATGTGTTGACCGCTTTACACGTTGGATAGAAGCGTACCCACTCGAAAATATAACAGCGGAAAATGTGGCATTTACCTTCTTTTCCAATTGGATAGCCCGTTTTGGAGTACCACTGCGCATCACTACGGACAGAGGAAGACAATTCGAATGCGCGTTTTTCCGCGACCTAAATAAATTGCTGGGTATTAAACATTTCAAAACAACGGCATATCATCCAGCTGCAAACGGCATGATCGAAAGATGGCACAGAACGTTCAAAACTAGCATCAAATGCCATCAAACGGAGAAATGGGTCGATGTGTTGCCTCTTATCCTTCTAGGATTTCATGCAGCTTACAAAGAGGATATTAAGGCATCACCGGCCGAACTTATATTTGGTACAACAACGAGGCTACCAGGCGAGTTTCTGCATGCTAGCAACGCAGGCAACATAAACGAAGAGGCATTTGTCCAAAGATTACGGGCCTACATGCGGCAACTTAGGCCAACTCCGGCGTCTAACCATGCTAAGGAAGCACCGTTCGTCCAACAGCAGTTATTCAGCTCACCGAACGTTTTCGTCCGTAATGACACAGTACGTCGCCCTTTGCAAGCTCCGTACGAAGGACCATTTAGAGTGGTATCACGCAACGAGAAATATTTCAAAATTGACGTCAATGGTAGACAAACCAATATCTCTATAGATCGCCTCAAACCAGCATTCGTGATTAATGAAGAGCCCCAGCTAACGACGAGTCAAAGTAGTAAGGTAAACCTACAGCCCAACGCATACACAACCAGGAGCGGCAGAACAGTACGATTCAGAGTACATTCTTCAGCTAGGGGGGAGTAATGTGGCAGACGCAATATACATATAGCATACACATATTGCCGACATTGTGGCAGACATTTGTAATAATAATTATGTATTCTTATCTTAGGAAAATCCCATGTAAACTTATTCATGTTTTCTTATCTTGGGAAAATCCCATGTTAATTTAGTTTACCTGCTTGCTGTATAAATAGCAGCAAGAGCATACAGCAAGCAATCAGAATCATTGTGAACGCTAGCGAGTAACGTACTCAAAATAATATTGCCTAATATAACGAACCCACAAGACCTATTTTAAAAGTCACTAAAATAGGGCGTAATTATAAGTCACGCCCACAAATTCAAAATGAATGTAAAAACCTTCCTAGAATCGACTTGATTCATATAAAGCTTATTATTATTATTATTATTGTTGTTGTTGCTGCATCACTTTGTAACGTCGTAATGTCCGGTGTTGAAGGCGCTCTTACTTCCCCCATTCATTTTACCGCATTTCTGCCTTTAGTTGTCCTTCCATCACATCATACAAATAAACGCGGATCTCTTTAAACTGGCAGGAGGCCACCATCATGCCATTAACAACAACAAAAGAGGTTAAAATGCTTACTTACACCAACACACAATAGCAATGTTATAAAAAGTTTGAGTTTTTATTTCTTTCTTAATGCTTGCTTGCTTGCCTGCTTGCTTGTTTGCTATCTGACCTGATTTTTTCCCTCTCTTAGTAAATATTTTTTTAACCTGACTAAAATGAAGGTGTGTGTTGTGTTTGGTACATATTTGTTTACATTTTGTTTGTAAATCTATGATGTTGAAGCAAGAAATTTTTTAAAAGGTTTACTTTACGAATGTCTGCCTTAAAAATAATCATCAAGAAAAATGATGCAATGGTTTGAGACAGGGATTCCCAAATTGCAGCCCATGAGGCAAAGCTCATGCTCTAGCACTTCAAATAATTTAATCATATTGAATGTTGTGAAAAATATAGTTAGAAAACATTTCCCATCAAGATTGCAATTGATTGATATTTTATTAGATCTAAGATCATGTCTCGGTAATCTTGATAAAATTGCAACAAATATAAAAATTATTCAAAATCCAATGTAAAAATAACTCTGCCTCTTCTTCAAGGAAACATATAAAACTGGAAATTTATTGGAATTTAGAAAAAAATTCTAATTGTAAGAATTTTCTCTTGGACCAATTTCAGTTTTTGGCACTTTTACATTTTAAGTTTTTTGGAAGAGTTTGGAGACCCCTGCTTTGTGTAAAATTAATAAAAACAAATGTCTATTTTGGTTAAAACGATGATAGCATTGACGCCTTTTCAAGACATAAAGTTGGAAGACCCCTGTTATGTAAAAATCATTAACTGAAATTTATTTCAGCTCAGCAAAATAATTCTTATTCGTATGATGATTTAATGGATAAATTGATTAAAATGTTTCCTTTTTTCAACAAGTATAACACTTCAGTCAGCTCCTTTAGTTTAACTAATTGGCAGATCTTTTATGTTGCTGTGTATGAATCTTGCCTATAAATTGTCTGGATGACCTCTTATTAGGAAACTATTTAAAAATCACAAATTGTTATAACAATTCCACTTAAGCCCTTTTTACATGGCAGAAAAATGTACACTTCATATATTGCATTAGAAGACAAACTGGCCAAACTCTTAATTCACTAAAATGTAATTCACAAAAAATTTAAATAAAATCAACAACATTGTAAACAATTTTCATCTGTAATCATATTACAAATTTTCATTTTCATGATTATAAATAAATATAGAGTTTTATCTACAAGATTATAAAAACAAGAGAAGGAAAAATCTCTTTTGTTACAATATTCAAGGGAATGGGAATGCATACAAATAATTTAACTGCCAGAGCAGCAAACCAACAAAAACCGTAACACCCATGAGGTTAAATGTTTTTTCTACCAGAAAAAAAATCTCATCATACTGATATTGCGACTGTGTGCGTTTTTGTGGCAAGTTTTCTTTTTTTCCTTAGTAAAAAAATCACACAAAAAATAACAATTTAATATTAAGAAAAACAAACAAACGAAAAAAAATACTATTGATTTTAATTAAAGCTATAACTCGGTACATTGGAAATAAATGGCATGACACAAAAATAATATTTGTATGTCAAAAAAAATTAATCCCAAACATGTTATGCGCCATTGACACTGATGAAAACCGGCAAGTGAAGATTTGTAACAAACATTTTGACAAAGTGAATATATACTCAATGTCATGCTGAGGATTATAATAACCTATTATTGATTGACAAATTTTTATCAAAGTTTTCAACCACTCTTGCATTTAATATGTAAATTTAATTTCATTCTAATAGTAATTAGAGCAAAAAAATTGGAAAGATGTAAAAATATGTGAAAAAAATTAAAATAAAATAAAATAAAATAAAGTAAACAAGTAAGACAACTAAATTTGCCTTGGGCCAAATACCTTCCACATCTTCATACAAACGGTGGTCGTAGCAGGTATAGGAGGTGGACAAAATAATATAAACACCTGACATAAATGATTTTGAAATTGCAGCCCTTCCATGAATATGTTATTAGCTTGATGGAGCTCCTGCCGAACTGTTTTTCTCGAAACAGTTTTACTCAAGTGAGTTCGTGAGTGAGACACGTCCGGGCACGCCTACAATAGGGTCCGAAAACTGGTCATAAAACTACTACAGATACCAATTACCAAAAACCACACAAAACGGTGTATTTTTTTTTCTTTGGTGCAATGGACCCTGAAGGTTTCTTTGCTTCCGTTTATGTAAGTTTTTGTTATTTACTGTAAATTTTATGACAAAAAAAAATTCCCAAAATATTATGCATTGCTTTTATAAATAAATAAAATATAAACGAGCCATGAAAAATAACAACAACAACAACAACAACAACAGCGACACTAACATCAGACGCTTTAACAAAAAAAATTTAAAAAAAACTAAATTTGGCTGCGTCTCAGTTTTGGATGCTGAAAAATACTTTGCAGGGACTCAGACGTCTCCTTCTGGTGTTGCAAACGGAATGACAAACTTAGTATACCCTCCATCTTAAGTGCAGGTTATAAAAAATGAGTAAATAAATGCAAGTGAAGAACTTTTGAACTTTTTCCCTTTATTTATTCACTCAATGGTTTAGATAGACTCGCCGCGTTACCCTCCATCTCTCTACTAAACAAATACTTTTTTTTTTTTTGTTGGCCAAGTAAATACTAAGTTTGACTTTTTCATCTGACTTCAGCTCATTCTTTTTATACATTTCATCAATATTTTATATAATATACAAAAAGAAGCCGGCTTCAAAAGGTTTTCATGCAAAAGAAAAAATATCAAACAAATGAAATTTTTGCAAGAATTTATTTATTTTTGTTGAATTTGCTGCGTTTGAAGTTTATTTATATTAGATAGTCACTCTATTGTAAAATTTTACTTTGCCAGAATAACTGCGGCAGATAACTTGTATGACTTTACAGTGTGTATAAAAGAAACCACCTCTAATGGAAAATAGTTATTTATGTATATCAACTCCGCTATTTTTATTAAGCTTCATATACACAAAGGATGCAGAGGGTTAAATAAAAGTCCTCTGTATGCATTCAACTACATATTAATGGTCAATTACACTTTGTTTTATTCACATGTAAGCCACGTACATATGTAATGTTCATACAGTATAAAGTCAAGCGATGGTACACTGAAGCTTGCTGCTGCCTTTAATGTGTGCATTTTCCACACCATTATGTAAAGCTCTTACGTACTACTTATGTATTTTTTATTGGTAGCATATGAGCAAAATAAGAAATACTTAATCTGTTCAGTATATTTTCGTAGTTAAATATGTGCGGATGGGAGGAAATGTGAATTTTGCGGAAAATTTAAGAAAATATCTTATTTCTCACATTTCGTGATCTCTGTTCTCTCTTATGGTACGAAGGGTTAAAAATAAAGGAAAGCAAGTAAGAGAATTAAATTTGGCTTGAGCCAAATCTTAAATACCCTCCATATCTACATACAAACAGTAGGCGGGGCACGAATATGATCACGTCCTCTAATAGTGTTTTTATTACGTATCAGCTTACAAGTCTAGTTTTACGTGGAGTACGATTTTTTGTAAATTGTAGGCGTTTCTGTTATTCATTTTAGTTTCCTTACTTGTTTAATCTATTTTACCGCGTCCCAATAATTAGGTTATAATTAATAGATTAATAGGTCAGGTCAGACCAAAGACCTAATGGCTCCAATAATAATGTCTGCTTTTTTCTTCTTTCTGCGATTTTGCGATGATGGATATTTACACGCCTTCTTCTTATTAATTTGAAGGCATCTTCAATCGTCTATAATTAAATTCAAAGTTATACTTTTAGTCATTTGGAAGTTACCAACACCAACACCAATACAAACTTAATATAATCTCTGTTGGTAGTGGTTTAAGGCTTATAATTATAACAACTTGGTTTTCTTCAAAACGAAACGTCACTGTCACTAATTTTCCTCCAAAATATAGAAAGTTTGATATTTTATTAAATTTTATTTACAGCAGATTTATATGAAAATATGAAAGAGTTTCTTAAACATTGTTTGCTGTCGTTGCTGTTATTGTTGTTGTTCTTTATTCTACTCCAGAGTTTTCATTACGTTATAAATGAAAACTGAGTTGTAAGCATTTACCTGAAGCAAACTCATAAATTTTATATCATTTTAAGGTATATATCTACGGACGCATACCAAGTGCACTTTATGAGTGAAGCCTGTAAAAAGGTAATAAAATGAACCTTTAAGGGGAAATCCCTATAAATTATATTAAATTTTTAATAGAAATAAAATATTATCTAAAGCAATTATTTATGGATTTAATGGACGATGATAACCAAATAATGCTTTATGTTAACAATTTTCAAATCTACTTAAATAATAATGAAATTTTATATAGAAAAGTAGAAAAGGCATTCATTTGTTTATTAAATAACCCAAAGTTCAGTAAGAGAAAATAATGTTCTTTAATCCTTTATGGTAGATGAAGTTTCTACAAACAAACTTCATAGTTTTTTTTGTTTTTTTTTTTTTTTGAAAGCAATGAGAGAGAGATTCTTTGGTTTAAAAATATCATATAAGAACGAACAAACAAAAAAAAATTACAAAGTTTTTTAACATAATAAAAAATGCCATAAAAACATCAATGTTTGAAAAAAAATTTCCGTTTTTCTGGTAATTAATTAAAGTAATTGAAATGTGAATTAATTAACTGTTCGTACCTTGTTAACCTTAAACATTTTACCAAAGCGAATGAAATTTTATAAATGCTTGTCTCTTTCTTTTCATCATTATCCCTCAAATTATGTTTTGATAAGAAAGGGAGGATATTTGCAGTGCATGCTTATGAAATGTTCCTTGTGCTTAAATAATTTTGTCGTTGTAAAACTTTCTTATACCCTCCACATAATATGGGAGATATATTAAGTTTGTCATCCTATTTGCAATACCCTAAAGAAACACCCAAAAAAAATGACAAAATAACATGAACACCAGATATACACACAATATTTATGTATTAAAAAAGATCTGTTGGACCACCAATAATCGTAAAGTGTTTGAATTACTTCTATACACACATTAGCTTAAACTAAGTGTTAAATAACGTCCCCATGTACTATATGTGAGCGGGCATTGCAACTCTCTGATTACGTAGTGTATGTGTTATGAATAGGATTTTGTTGTAAGAAAGTTTTGGTGTAAATTTTACCCGAGTCAACCCGCCGTCGCATATAAAAAATCTAATTTCAAATTCAGCTGAGGAAAAAAGCGAAGGAGTTTTTTCAACTTCAATTTGAACTCAAGTATCACGTTGTATTACCATGAAAATTGAGCTTGGTTGGACAAGGGAATGAGCATCTAAGCTTGTAAAACGCTATACATTATTATTATTATGGATTTGTCTGTTTTTCCATTGTGCCCACAAGTGGATAATGATGATGGATATCCCAGATTTGGCATACGCCTAATACAGCCTTTTTTACTAGTTTTTTCTACTTCCATCACTTTGTTAAATGCTTTTCATTGATATTCAATCCCTTCAATTTCCTCTGTTGTTGCTCTTGTCACTGTTGTCATTTTCTACCGTTTTTTTTTTCCGATTGAAGTGTTTCGCCATGTTTACGTACTTGTGCACTTTATAGCATAAGTGGATAATCGCATTGCGTGCTATATTCGAATGGTTGGTGTTAATTATCAAAGAGTTGAAAACATGTTTGTACCCTACAACTACTAAAGTTTGTTAGAATAGAACCAATAAGTCAATAATATAAAATGAAGTCACCTTTTCAACAGCCTTTTGCTTTAAATTGCTTTTTAAATGGATTTACTGTGATCAACCATTTCAAAAGAAAGCAAAGTTGTTGCAAGAATAATCTAATAAAAGTCACAACAGGAACTTGGGTTAGGTTTCATCGAAATTTATTTATTTTTATGATAATCTCCAATGACTAAACGCAAACCAGGGCTTAACAATAAGAACGAAGTACATAATAAAAAAAAATTACATCGGGACAGTACGGCATCTACACAGAAAAAAGAACTCTTAAAAATCAATAAAAAATGAAACATTCTCAAATATCTTCAAAACTACATAAAAATGAAATAAATAATTTTATAAAACGTTCTTTGTAGGATATATAAAAATTTTTATTAAGGAACTTATTAAAAAACATTCTTGTGTAAATAATAAATACATGATAAACAGTAAATATATATAAAGGGCAAAAAATATTGCTAAGAAACTAAGTGTGTTTTCCTTTTTCTATTTTTAATTAATTAATTTTTAATTTTGTACACGCTTATGCTTCTTAATAGCAATGTTAACCCTAGGACTTGGACTTACTTTATATTATAATAAATAATTAGTTTACTTTGAATAACTCGATAACCATTTAGAAGGGTTGCCTTGGTTAACCACTTCCCATGATCTTAGTATATTTAGTTAAGTTTGTGTGTTTGCAGCTGTTATTTAAATAGTTAAGTCAAATATAAAAGTTTCCCTTGTAATTTCTTGTCATTCTTTCGTGTTTTTATTTACACATAAATGCATTATGTAATATTCTAACTAATCTACAATATATATAAAAAAGTTTTGCCAAGTGTTGCGTTAGTTGTATTCTCCGAGTACTTGGAATTGTCATCACACAACGTTAAATGATGTGCACCTTGGCAACAGTGGTAATGAAACTTTTCCAGCTTCACATCCAACAGTTGGCACTGCCTAACACATACACCACGAACAAAACACTGCTTATGATCATGCTGAAGATTATTATAATCTAATGTGACTTTCACATGTACAAGTATGTACAAGCTGTGAAATATATTTTTTGGCAATTTTTTCTATTTATTGTAATTTCTCGTTAACTTTTGTTCTCTTGAGACAGTAAGTTTTTCAACTTAAAATTTTATATAAAAAAAGTAAGAAAACTAAATTTGGTTTATGTTGGTGCATACGAGGAAACTAAAACCTCCGGCAAATACTATGTTCTTAATTAACACAAAATTTGACATATTCAACATAGAAAACAAGGCAGGGCTTGGTAGGAAACTCAAAGCGATGTAAATTAAACTTTACTGACAGATGCCTAATCTCTCTGAAAGCGCCGAGCTCAGTTGTCACCATGAAACATTCAAGCCAGATGGTGCCAACTTTTGAAAACACATCGAACTAATTCAAATAATTCTAGTCACAGAGGCATGCAATTTTAAACCAAGTTGACTAGACTGCCTACGTTTACAGCTACTTCATCTTGAATCATATCGATATAGTTCTTATGGAATTACAATCAAAATCACCATAAACACCTTAATGACCATACAACTGCACACACGTTCCAAAACTGCAACTTCCATGCCTCCTAAACTGCTGATTATAATTTTGAATTCAATTTCCTATCGTTTCTTATAACTGAAAATTTAACTTCAACTTGAGATAATTGAATGATTTAAGCTAATCTTTAGATATTTTTATATTATTATTCCGGAAGTTTATCGTTCAAAATTGTGTTTTATTTGTTGAAAATATTTTGAAAATTTTCACATATTGCAACAAACTAATCTTTTTTGTAACTTGAAAACTCTTTCAAAAAGTTTTTTGTCAAAAAAATAAAATAAAATGAATTCATCAATACTCAAGTAAACCTTTCCAGTAAGAATGAAAAGGTTTCAAAATAAAGTTTCTTCTAGAAATAAGTATAGACGTGCTACGGCGTCCACTTGAACTTTCTTTAAAACTAAACTAAAAACTCTTCCGTAATAAACTTTGAATCAAAATGGAAAATGAAAATAACAAACAACAGAGTCATAATATCGTATGTACTGTACAGTGTACGAGGAGGAATCACCAAGCAGAAACACAAGAACCGAAATAACAATAACTTCAACAATGTACAATAGTTTTGTTTCTTTGTTAAGTTTACCGTTTTTATGGGGGGATGGGGGAAAGGATAAAACAATACTTTTTGGGTTTTTTCGGTTTTTTATTTTGTTTGGTTTTAGTTTCCAATTCAAGCTTATAAGTTGCACAAGTTTGAAAAGGAATGTCATTCGAAATTTTTCCAACACCTATAAAACTCCATAAAACTTCCAACAAGTCAGAAATCGATTTTACACTGTAGTCGTTTTGTTCTTGTATTGAAGCATGCTAGTCTTTACATTACCTCTACTTTGCTTCATGTAAAGGAATATTTGCAAAACCCTACAAATTATAGATAATGAATATAATTATGTCTCTGAGTGTGACCATCTATTGCTAAAATATGGAGGTTCATAAATTTTGAGATATTAAGCAGAAAAAAATGAATGATAACGGCAATTAGGACCCTTTAGTGCGGAACAATGTTTCTATAAAAAGAACAACTCCCTTATGCTACATTCGGCTTAGGCCAAATCTTAAATACCCTACACATCTACAATACTGGGCGTCATTTACACTTCACCAATAATATATTTTACTTTAGATAAATGTATACTTTTTTGAATGAAGATGATAAAGTACAAGTGGCGATATTTGATAAAATACAAGTAAGTATCCAATAAAATCCAATTGGATTTGCTACAAATGATTTTTGAAATGGATTATATGAAGTACGAAATGGCGATTGTTGAAACTAACTTGACGATATCTGAAGTGCACTTGGAAATGGCGTGGAACAATATACACTCTCGTGTGTAATTTTTATACAGTTTAACTGTTACACTGTTGTTATCATTCATTTTCTCTTATTTGCTCATAATAATTTTTGTTGTTTCCTAATGTCGACTTATTCACGTTTATCTATAATTAAAGAGAAACGCGAAATGTAGTCAATGCTGGCCTAATTTTTCCCACACCCACACGCACCCATATTCAATAAAAGTTTTTCCTATTTTACACCATTGGCAGCTCAACTCAGTGCATAATTGTTTAATTGGTGTTTCGGTGCCTAGTGGTGGAAAATGAAATGTTGTCAAAAAAAACACACAAACAAAAATATCGCGAAAGTTTATTTTAAAGTTTTACATCAAAAATTTGATTGAAAACATTGACAGAAACGCTTTAGTAAAAAAGTAAAAAACTTGCAAGTAAGAAAACTCAATTTGGTTTAAGTCAAATCTTAAATTCTCTCCTCAACTAAAAACGGTGCGCGTGTTGGGTATATGATTACGCTCTCTAATAGTGCACGTACTACTTATCAGCTTGCAAATCGAGTTTTACGTAGAATATAGTTTTTTGTAAATTGTGGGCGTATCTGTTATCCGACCGTGCCCATTTTTAGCACATCAATGGGTGGAATAATTGTAAATATCAAGTTCACAAGGTAGATTTTTTCCATTGTGAGCATGGCACAAAATTTCATCTGAATATAGCATCCTAGCATATCTACGAGACTCAGTTTTTGATGTTGATCAAAAATATAAGTACTTTGTAAGGTCTCTGACGCCTCCTTCTAGGAGTTGCAACGGAAGGACAAACTTAGTATTCCCCCATCTTATGTGGAGGATATAAAAAAAACCAATTTCTTATGAAAATAAAAGAAAATTCCAAGTTGTGGCTAAAGTTTAAGTGTCATACGGCGAATGACGCGCTTCCAAGTGACAAATTTCATACGGATTAACTACAAAATGTAGACAAAACTTTCTCCAGTAAAAATGCTTTTTAAAAGTTGAAAAAGAAAAAATGCAAAACATAATTCTTCATTTTTCACATTTTTACATTGTATGTTATGTTATACCTAGAGAGGAAGAACCCTGAAAACACAATGACCCAATTTATTTCTCACATGATGGATTTTCTCTTTCCTTCACAATTTTCATGAAGAAATAAATCATATTTAGTTGAAACTTAATATCTGAAAACGTGTATATTTTTGTTCTAATTTTTCTCACAAATAAAGCATGATTTAATGTCTCGTGTCATCCTTTTGGTGTCTCTTAATCTTTGCAACGGATAGCATCCATGGAACATAATCATAATGAGAAAATTCTTAATGAAAAATTAAAAAACACGACACATTAGAACAGAAAATGGAAAAGCACTTGAAGCGAGAGTCACGTCTGCTACTACAATCTGTTCCGGATTTAAATGAAATGAGAAACATGCATACAAGAACAAATGGTCTGAGAAGTAGCTTTCATTTTGAAAAATTACGAATTTTATATAGAAAATCATGGATTAACGTGCAGCGGCAAGTTTTCAATTAAACTTTTATCCAATGTAAGAAAAATAAAATAATAGTAGAGTCTTCAAAAGAGAAGTTCTCGCTACTTTTGCAACTATCATACGAGGACGGCAGACATTCGATAATATGGAAAATTATAAAAATCCAATTTAATCTAAACAATAAATGACACTCTTATAGAGAATTTCATCTCTTTAGTTAAAATGGCACTTTACCCAATATAAACTGGAAACCACAAATTCCAATACATTCGCATTCACGTTGCATATACTTATTTATACAGAGATTTATATAAATGTCAGCAATTTAGATTAAGTGGTGTCAGTGGGGATGGTGGTGATGGTGAAATTCAATGCAGTGCTCTTCAAAATAGATGATGCCGCATTAAACGTTAAGTTTTAAAATTTTATTTCCCAAGAAAATTGTTTCTGCGTTGTAGGCAGACATTGAAAATAACCGAAAATTTCAATTAATCACAACCATAATAATCTTTTTTACTAAAGAAAATAATTTTCGATCATGCTGATGATTTTTTTGATTCTTTTTTTCAGAAAAAAATTAACAGTGAGAACCATAACTGAAAAGCTTATAGAAAAAAAATAAAAATCAATTATTCCACACCATGTTTATACCCTCCGAATATAAGATGAGGGGAGTAAAGTAAGTTTGTCATGCCATTTGCAACATACATAAAAGTTTAAATATTCTTGATAAGCGTCAGTCTGAATCGATCTAGACATGTATGTATTCTCACGGTCCTAAATTTTTTGATATTGAGCTAAAATTTTGTGCAGACACTTCTAATTCGCTATTTAAAGTGGACAAAATCAGGCAAGAGCTACGCCCACAAACGTCCAAAATCTATTAATCTTTGATCCTGAAATGTCGCCACTTATATATATATATATAAAGTATGTATAAATACGGTTCCTTTTTACAACCACACAAATATAAACTCATATGTCGAATAATGCAGCTAATAAAATTTCTTATAAATTATGGGCGCATTCGTTATTTCCCCCTGCCCCCATCTATGGCCAATATTTATATACGTATAAATACATTGCGGAAGCTGTGAAAGATTTTTTCAATTTTCAATTTTGTTGCTTTATTTTTCTCAATAGTGAGCGTGTTTGTCTATCGTTTTCATCTATTTTGAAAAAAAAAAATTTGCATCCTTATCATTAATGTACGGTCCCTGCACAATAGCCATTTGGACATAAAAACGTTTAACAACTTTCTTCTAGAGACAGATTTGGGAAAGACTCAATTCGCATAATTACATTTTTAATGAACAAGTGTAGCTAAATCGTATAATTTTCAATTTTAGAATAAGTAAAAACATTTATAAAACAAGTAAAGTATCTGTATAAGGGGTACTGCCATATAACTTACTTTGTGAAATATCATTATAGTGGAAGAAGTTCCAAAAATAGTCCGATCAGGTCCAAATTTGCCACAACGAATTATTAAGCTAATTAACTATTCTTCACAAAGTTTTGTAAAAAAATATTAAGAATTGCGATTTTTTGCCATATAAAGACTCTCATTATAATAGGATCAGAGTTATCCTTTCGATTAATACATGTCCTTGTACCACATTTCATCGAAATATCTCAAATAAGCGACTTGTAGCTTGAGCAAGAATTTACGTGGACGTAAATACAGATGGACATGGTTAAATCGATTCAGATTTTAATACTTAATCGATCAGTATAATTGAAGGTGGGTGTAGCATTTGCTATTTACAAAGTTACAAACATCTACACAAACCTAATATACTCTTTGCCACAAGTGATGCACGGTATAGAAATGAGGTTAACGTATAAAACTTAAGAAAAGTGCAATTTAAAAAAGTCGGCATCTTTCGTGTTTTAAGAACTTGGTATAAAATCATAGAATAAATGATATATAAATCTTTTATTTTGTAATTTTGGAAAAAATACCTTTCACTATAAAACACTTAAATAGAAATTTAAATCATTTTATATCGTATAGACGAAAATTTCTTTTAACCCGATGTCCCTTTTGTTTAATAACAAAATGTCCTAATTTGTGATAATAAACTTATATCACGTTTTAATGCTATTTTTATATGCATTCGTGAAATATAATGTTTTACTATTTTGGCTCCAATTGTTGCAAGTTTCATTAAATTCACTTTGAAGCTATTCTATTGGCATTGTCAATTATTAGAACATAAGTTCGTAGACTTACTTACCTACCACTACAATATATACTTAGCCACTGTACACGTAAGGCTAAAGGTTAGAAAAGTTTATATGCATGCGAGCACTTGTACATATGAAATTTTTGTCTCAATATCTATGTGTTTTTTGTCTATATCGTACATTAACGGTATTGTTTTGGCTGTCATCCAAAAAGGCTCAGACAAAACACACCATAGAACGGAAATGTTTGCCATATTGTATTTGCTTTCTGTTGCCTTGCTTTACTCAACCTATACATCAAAATGGCATTTTTTCTATTTGCCTGGCATACACTGTTTTTGTGTTTTTGTTTTTGTAGTCTTCTAACGTTGTGTATTCATACAAATATTCTTCGTAATATTTTTACACCTGTTAGCCATGAATGTTTTTTACTCGGTTCATGTATATATTCATGGCAGCTAATGTACGCATGCATAGCTGATAAAGAAAACCTTTTGTGAATGCAAAAAGATAAAAACTGTTCTTTGACATATGACCCTTTTGTTGTTGTAGTTTCTGTGAGCATCTATGAAATGAAATTAATTCAACTTCAAAAAGTTGCCTTGAATCATTTTTGTTTGCACATATAATTCATCACAATGTAAAATCGGTTGATTGGGACAAAAATTGTAGAAAATTGGATTTTAAATATCAAGTATCGATATCAATATATTTATATATAACTGAGTGAAAATGTTATAGTAGATCAGCTCCTTAAAGTTTACTATAATTAGTTTAATTAGTTTAATTATAGCCATATAAATTACTTTGTAAAATATCATTATCATGGGAAGGGGTTCTAAACATAGTCCGATCGGGTCAATTGTAGCTATTCTATACTCAGTTTCATTAAAAAATAATAAGAATTGAGATTTTTGGCTACACAAAGACGTCCATTGTAAGAGTACTTTATATGGGGAGGGGTTCTAAAAATGATCTGATTCGGTCCATTTTTAATAGACTTTCTCTTTATGCCAATATATGCTCTTATACCATATTTTATTAAAATATTCCAATAAATGTCATGTGCAGCCCGCGCAAAATTTTACCAGACGGACAGACGGACATGGTTAAATCAATTCAGATTTTTATTCTAAATCGATCAATTTACTTGAATTTAGGAGTTGGAAACATCCGCACAAACTTAATAAATCCTTTTTACCACACACAGGGTGTCAAAATAAACACACCAACAAAATATAAGAAAAATCACTTTAACAAAACGACTATTGGCTTAAAATTTAACACATAATTGAAAAGTTATTAAAAGGGGCGCATGTGTATAGGCACGCCCACATGCTATTTATAAAGTAAATATATTCAAGATGTGACTTAAGCCCCATATAACATATTCATTTGTCAATGTAGCATTTTTAAATTTGGTAAAATCACACACCCACAATAATCGTACATATATATGTGTAAAGTATTTAAGATTTAATAAATTGTACTTTATAAGAATTTTTGGATGCTCGTACAATAAAATACAAATAAATCAACAAAAAGAACGCGTAACGCTGCATATAAAAATAAAAATAATCACTGTTTATAATTGCGTACTGTGCGTGTGTGTGTGTGTGTATGGGAATTAAGTGGTATAACCGTTTTGTTAAGATTACTTATATTTCACTCATGTTTTCAACGTATTATCCTTAAGTGTTCATATATAATATAAAGAAAGCACATCAAGTGGTTATTATACGAAAAAATATGTAAAGAGTTTCTTTTTCCATTACCGGTTAATATGTGTAAGAGAGCGCAAGAGCGCGATATAAATATAAATACAAAAAGTGATGAAAAAACCTTTTTATACTCTGCACCACTTGGAGCAAAACGTATATTAAGTTTGTGTGAAACGGCAAATGCCACACCCATCGATTTAGCATCGATTTAACGATGTCCGTCTGTCTGTCCATTTATGCACATTTTTTAAGATATTTCGATGAAATTTGGATATGTACCAACCCTATTGAAAATAGAACGTATCGGACCATTTTTTGGAACCTCTCCTCATATAAGGTCCTCTTATAAGGGAAGTCGTTATATGGCAAAATTTGATGAAGAATTCTTAATTACCTTAATAATTGGATCTGCTAAATGTGGACCTGATCGGTCCATTTTTACAACCGCCTTTCATGTATTTCACGAAATGACTTATATGGCAATACCTCACGTCTACTGACACAACTAAACTATTTGTAGCATTCTTTGTAAAAGTAAGTGATCGGGTTTGCCGAAAATAATATAATAAAATAAAATTGAGAAGATAAAGGACTATTCAACTTGTCGTTACCATCATTTATTTCTAAATATATACCGTTCCCACATATCTATTTTCCTTATAAAGCGATCGTAGGCAATATTTTCTGAACTGTAAATGTATTGCAACATAATAATGGCAAAGTTGCACTTGAACGGTATGGCAATACCCGAAATCTGCTTTTCACATGATTGTTTATGCATGTGCATCATAGTAATTATAATTTCATGTCAGTAGGAAGCAAAAGCCATGAGCTTATCACATAAATTGTATAAACACAAATCAATTCAATGTTGAACCATAATTTTACATTGATTGTAACTGCTTGTCTCTGCGTGTGGGTGTGTGTATGCGTTTAGGTGAATTTTAAAAGCTTATTGCAATTAAACTCATAATTGCCAGTAAACTCACAATCGACATGGAAATGAGCAAATTAACTCATAGTTGTGCATGGAAATTGGTAATGCCCACCAACCAAGCCAACTTATATAGAGAAAATTTGTGTTTATAATTGAATGCGTTCATATGCTTTTGCTTTGAGTTAAGTATTCATATATAGATTAAGGTGGAGAAAGCAGTTCTTTGCTTCAAACATTACACAAACGTTATATGCATGTATGTACTCGTATATGCATATATATTAAATGTTAATTATAAATTTAATATTTAAAATTGACTGTAGTTGTTGTATATAATAATTAATGATGAGCATACATAAAAAATCGTAATAAATGCTTTAGCTTAGGAGTAATCCTTTACTTTCACATTTGTGGGCGTGGCATATATAACATAATGCCCTCTAACATTAAAGCATTAGCTATAACTAACGTTAGCGGTTATATTTTGTACTAAATAAGGTGCTTCGTAATTTGAAGGCGTGTCCATTACATGATCCTGACCATTTTTAGCTTATCGATGAACAGATTAAAAAAAAAAGCAAAATTTCTACTTTTTAACTCGATTTTTATAACTGCGACAACTTTTTCAATTTGTGGGCGTGGCATTTGATGTATTAAGGAACAAACCAATAATCATATTATTGCAAAATTTCAGTTCAATAAATCAAATTGCGGCCAACAAGAGCTGCAACGACGAACATGGCTGTATCGGATGCCTAGTACTAGCTCAAGAACATAAAAACTTTATAAAATCACTGATGTATCTCTCTAGGTGTTTAGTATGATTTAATATACAAACCAACCAATGCATGTGGAGGCGATATGAATAAACCGAACCACATTATACCCTACACCACTTGGCTTTAACTTTAACCAACTTAGCTCAGCTTATTGAAGAGTTAACTACATACTTAAATGCATATGCTTTATATGCACCAATTGAATAAAAGCCTTTGTTGCTAATGTTTGTGTATTTTGCAGCAAAAACAAAACAAATGTTACAACTAAGTCACGGAGAATTTTAATTGTAGTTATTTTTTTTCTCATCATAAAAACTTAACAACTTAAATATTGTACTTAGGTTACATACTTCTGCTTGAATTGTTGCTTTTTTTTTAACCTCTACAGTCTCTGTCATACCGTTTTATTATATTCTGAAAATCTTAAGAGTAAAGCTCAACCATGCATACTACACCTGGGTGGTTGAATAGGTTTTCTTTGCATTTAAAAGAAAAAAAAACTTTCTAACCAATTTACACGACAGTCGCGCATCATTGCTGTATAGGATTCCCTTCCTACGCTGTACACTTGTAATACCCATACAAGTGACAACAGCTTAAGTTTATGTTATGTAAAATAAGTTTTGCTGTATTTCTCTTCCGTACTTATATTACGCTTAGTTGGAAAGATTTTTCAGTTTTAACAAAAGAATCTCATATTAGTACAGATTTTTTGTGCATAGAATATGTTTTATACAGATATATGTTATTGCTACGAAGGAGGTATATTAAGTTTGCAATTCCATTTGCAACACTCAGAATAAGGCGTCAAAATATATAAATTTTTTATTAGCGTCAAAAACTGAGTCCGTCTAAACCTGAAAATCTGGAATAGTCAGGCCCGACTATTTAATACTCTACACGGCTTAGCTCCTTAAATTATGCTACAATTCGTTTAGCTGCGTCTGTATATTATTTCATGAAATATAATTATATGTGTTCTAAAAGTGGTCCGATCAGATCCATATTTGGCACGACATATACTTGTACCAAATTTCGTCGAAATATCTCAAAAAATGCTTCCTGTAGCCTGCGTATAAATTTATATGGACAGATATGCAGACGTGGTTAAATCAATTAAGATTTTGATTCGTTCGGTATAATTAAATTTACCGTTTAGGAGGTACAAACACCTGCACATACTTGTTATACCCTGTGCCACAAGTGTTTCGCATGTTAAGTCAGCCTTTTAATAATCTTTTTAACTGACGGCTGCATTTTCATTTGTATAAAATTTTCAGCCCAAATAACTGAAACATCGACTAAGATTTATTGATATTTCATCTCTATTAACGCAAAATTATAAAGTATTGGAAAACGAAGAAGTAATGGGGCCACGCCTACTATTAAGGAGATGGTAAAGGATATTAAAGATTTGGTCGAAGCTAAATTTAGTTTTTTTCCTTTTTTTTATTTAAATCAACGTAACTAACTGTCTTCAATAATTGAAACTGCTGCTTAGTGTAATATTCCTGATTTTTTATAGGAGTTCAAAAATACATTAGAGTTAATGAACGATGACAATGAACTATTCTATTATATTTCATAGCACGTTTTCACTTGAGCGGTTCTCCTTTAATACTTACATGAACAGTCCATTAATATTAAATTAATTAAATAACCACCCCCCACACTCCATGACACTCATTTTATACAAAATTGAAAATTTATTCAATAATCGTGCATTTTAATGAATTTGCATTTTATGATATTGTTTAAAAAACGAAAAGAGCAAAAAATTTAAATCAAACCGATTAAAATTTATTCAAAATTTCCTGAATAAATGCATCAAGAATGAAATTTGTTGATATTTTGCATCAATTCAATTATAAATGTCTTAGTATACTAAAATTTTTAATCTCCCTTTCTTTGGATGGAAATTACATTTATGCCTAATTTTTTTATAAACACAATTTTATTGCTTTTCTTACAATTCTCATTTTCCGTTTGCAGTTGAATTTAAAATGAGACCTGTGGGTGCAATGCATGTTTTATATTTGTTTATTTTGTTGTATTGTGGCCCTTAGTTCTATAATCCAACCACTTAACACATATGTACGTAGATTGTGAATAAGTTGCTATTGTTGTCACTATGTAACATACAATCCATACGCACGCAGATGACCTACTTATAGTTTCAACAAAATTTTAGACAAATTGTACGACCTTTGGGTGTAATTCTATAGATATGAAATTGTCATCCAGGCACGTTATTCCATATCGTTGCGATTGATGTATTTTCACAACAATTCATTTGAATTGAATTGGATTAAATTGAATTGTTGTTGTAAGTATTGTACGAGGTGCCTCAAGTTATTTATGATACTATATACAATCGTTTTATTTGTTCAACTGTATAGTACTGCTTTTCTTTACTGATGCAATTCTCAAGAATAATGCGATGCTCTCTATTGTACACTACAAAAAAAATGTTTAAAAAATAATATATGTGCATAAAGAAATTAATTTAATTTCCTTTAAACTCAATCTGGAATATCTTTTATAATTATATATATAAATTAAGGGCGTGGCACATTTGTACTCTAATATTTTTAATATTAGAGTAATTATTGCATTTTATCTCGAAAGGAAGATTTCTAAGCTACCAGAGAGAGAATTTTTGTAAATTGTGGGCGTGTCTGTTATAGGGGCGCAACATTTTTTACTCGTTGTGGATGTGTTACACCTACTGAGGCCTCTTTTAACTATAATGTTGTCTAAATGAAAAGTTATTATAATCGATGTCAGGTCTGTATCTAAAATTGGCATGGCTTTCTAGAAACTGAAAATTTTTCTATAAAACTCATGGATATAGCTCAGATTTTAATACTGATCAAGAAGGATAACTTCTTCTTCGTTTCCTTGTAAAGAGTGTAAAAATCCTATAATGTTAAATCATAAATAAACAAAGTAAAACAAAAACAAAAAAACACTTTGAGCATATGAGTAACCGTACCATGCCATGGTTACCGCAAGTGTGTTAAACCCATACTCAAATCGCTGTGTCTGCCTTTAAGCTGTAAATGCTTTGAGTAATGGTGCAGAAAATATACACGCTCTCTATTCATAAGCAAGCAACACTAATGCACATACCTGAAAACATACCTGTACACTGAACCGAAATGCTCTGCTTATAGACCAACAAGTTTAATGGATTGTAAAAGGTTGTGTGTGTGGAAACAAATCCACTGATTGTTCTCGGTTCAATTGGATTAGTGCTGTTATTGTATCCAAGATAACAGCTTTCCAAGTATTAAAATACATTTTTATTGTCACATAAACATATTGAATTAATTTTTATGAAACAAAATTTCTTATTTTTAGTTTAGGATAAAAGATATTTTATGTAAAAAGTGTAAAGTTTTAATAGAAACTTTAGAGAACACTCCTTTCCATTGCAGGTTATTCTTGTATGTAGTTATTGTATTACATTACGTATATACCCGGGGGAGTCCTCTTTAGTTAATGGAAAAAATCCATTAAGCAGTTTTTATGTAAATAGCCTTTGGTATTTTTAATTTTCGTTCCATTTTGTAATATGTATAATGTTTCACAAACAATTTAATGAGTCTGGCTCTCTACCAACACGGTACACCACCTGTAACATCACCGTGGGCTCAGTTATATACGAGTAAGACATTTTATACACTTCTGTCGTGTTGCATATTGATTGTATGCTTAATATTGTTGCAGCCAAGTGCATTGTATTTAAAGGAGTGTTCCTTAATAATGATTGAAGCTCGAAAACTTTTAAACTTTTTGCACCCTTCACAAAAAATGGGGGGTATACTAAATTTGCCATTCCGCTTGCAACACCTAGAAGGAGGAATCAAAAACACCACAAAGTATATACATCCGATCAGCGTCAAGAACTGAGTCGATTTAGACATGTATGTCCGTAAGTCCGCGTGTCTGCCTGTTGTTGGCATTCTGACGGTCGTAAATTTTGAAATATTTAATCGAAGACACTTTTAAATAGCTAGCTTTTTAAAAAAAGAGCAAAATCGGTCAAGAGTCACGCCCACAATCGACAAAAATCTATATATCTGTCATGAAAATTTTGCTATATAGTTGGAATTTGGTATTTACATCTGTAAATATAAGCTTCATAGATGTGCCAAAAATGGGCGTGGTCAAATAACAGACACGCCCACAATCAACAAAAATTTAAATATCTGCCATAAAAGTTGTCTTAGAAACTTGAAATTTAGTGCACTTAATTAAGGTTATCCCATCAATCGATGTACCAAATATTGGTATGATCGGATAACAGACACGCCCACAGTTTACATTAACCCAGACACAACATAAAACTCGCTTTGCAAGCTGACACGAAATACATACAATATTAGAGGTAATGATAAATCTGCCAGGCCCACAGTTTGTATGTACAGGTGGAGTGTATTTAAGATTTATCTTACCCTAAACGTGTGGTATTTTTATTTATTATAAATACATGCAGTACTGTACTAAATTGTGTCCATCCGTCCAAAAAGAGAACAAGTACAATACATAACAATAAATTAAATTGAAATGTTTATTTAAAGCAATTGCAATGGTAATAATCAAGTCAAATGGAGCGTACATCTTTGTTTAATTAATGTTTAAATAATTAATAACAGAAGAGGATACATGAAGTGAATATATGTACAATTAGTAAAAGCAAATATTCTTTATGTGTAAATATTGGTCAGCATATAAAATGAAGAATTATTATTACTACAGCGAACTATTAAATGATTAGTAAGGATAATCATGTAAATGACTATTATATGCCAAAGGACATTTCAAACCTTAGAGATTTTGATGCTGCTCAAGAACGCATGTTATGTACTTTGTAGAATGTCTGGGTGTTATAAATGGTATGACAGTCTCGGGTGAAGGGTATAAAAATCTAGATTTTTAGCTTATGTTGTTGTCAGTGAATATGCGTTCAAGAGCACTAAATATATTTTGTGTATTATTCCTAATTTTAGTAGTTTTACCTCTTATCCCTGTTATATCTTTGTTACCTGTGTACCTGTATAACATAAGTTTTTGCCACTTGACTTTAGCTGTTCAAAGAATAACAAATTTCCAATTTTGTTTTTTTGTTTTTTGGTAAACATATCCCCAGGTTATATACATATTTACAGTACGGTAAAGATACACCAAATGTTACACTTTTAACTTCAATACATGCTTGTAAGTAATTGCAAATTGTTTCTAAGGGAAGCTGGCTTTTTCCTTTCTGTTCCGTGAGTTGTAAACCATTTTATGTAGTTTGTAGCATTTTTTTTCATGTCTTGTTAATTGCTGGCAATTTACGTTTTTCCCATTGGAAATGGGAAAGAGATATAAAATAAAAAAACTCTTGGGAATGGGATAACCGCAGTGCAGCACAACAGTAAAGTAATCTATCTGCCAATCTAAATGAAAATCTTTAAATGAAAAGTGTGATAAAAGTCATGTTCAAAAAATATTTTGGAAAAAAAATTAAATTATAATTTAATTAAATTAAATTGGTTTGATCCTATCAATTTTCAATAGAGTTCCTCTTGGAGCAAATACATGTCCTTGTACCAAATTTCATCAAAATATCTCAAAAAATGCAATCTGTAGATTGCGCACAAATTTACATGGACTGACGGATATGGTTAATTCGATTTGGATTTGAATTTTGAATCGATCGGTATAACTGAAGGTGGCTGTGGCAATCATTCGCACAAACTTAATATACCCTTCGCCACAAGTGGTTCAGTGTATAAAAATAGAAATAAGTTTTTGTGAAAACAAAATTAAATAAATTAAATATTAGAATATTCATGTTCATAATAAATGTCGTAACGTGTTTAATTTTTCCCGAAGATAATTGGCTTGTGTTAACCTTCCATTTTTATAAAAGAAATAAACCCCATAACATAAAATATCAGAGTTGTAATCATATCAAAGCAATGTAAACATACGTAGTTAGGTAACATGTTAACTCTAACAATCTCGTCAATGTAAACGTAGTGTTATGCCCGCATAATCTTGCCTGACACTTAAAATCTCTTAACCAAACACCAAAGTTAAGCCTCACATTAAAAATGTTTAAATCATGTTGTACGCTTAGTAAAAACTTTACGGGTGCTTTCCTCTTTCTTCATTTCACTGCAACATAAATGAACCCACAACCGAATACAGCCAACATACATTTATACCGCATATGTTTGCCTGCTAATTAACGAAAAATATACTTATACTCCGCCTACAGATTTGAATAAAAGGTTTTAAAAGTAGTGAACGAAATAATAATTCATTATTAGAAAGTGATAAATTTGAGAAACAAACAAAAGTTACATAGAAAGAGAAATTTTAAATAATCTAATTATGTTAACTCAATCAAAGTGGAACAACAAACCCTATTTAATATTTTAGGATATTATTAATTTGTTATCTTCTTACATTCTTTATATCATGTTTGTTCAGTTTAACAGAAAGGTTTAGTTGGTAAGAGCAGAAGAAATAGGGTCACAGGGCAAGCAAATATTAAGAAATAAATATAAAATTTTAAAAAAATAAAAACCCGGAAACTTTCTTCTAAAATTGTACCTTCCTCAGTATTGCATCACACACAGCTTCAGCTCAGCTCAGCTTCATTGTTGATTCTGGCGATATTATGCGTCTGCAGCTTGTTTTGTGTCTGGCAGTCTAATACCAGAAGGAAGTAGTAAAGTCAAATAGAAATGCGCTAAATTGCAAGGGGGAAGTAAATGTGCTTGTAACACCGGACGTCAAGACATTACAAAGTAAACATTACGAAAACAATAATAACAATGGCAAAAGATAGCAAAAAACTAGAAATAACAACTCAAAGAAATGGCTTGAAGGATATTTTGAAGAAAATTGAAGAACACAAATTAAAAAAAAAAATACATTAAAGAAAAATATTTCGTTTGCATATTAAAGAGTATAAAATTTTTCACTACGGACGAGTGCATATCGTAGCACCTCTTAAGGCAAAAGTAATGTTAAGTTTGTGCGGATGTATAACATATACACACCCACCTTCCATCACACACATCTATTCCAAATCACTTCCTGAATCGATGTACGTCTGTTTGTTCATATAAATTTGTACCCAAACTACAACTCGCACTTTTTATGAATTGTCAAAGTGTTTGTTATACAATCCTACCCATTTACAATCCGATGATTTGATTTTTCGGACCTCACTTTTAACCGATATTTCACACTTTATTTGGTAGCAATGTGAATAACTGTAGAAAATGTTCACAGCACTCTAATGTATGCATATGTATAAAGCAGTAGTTTTTGTCTGTACGTCTGTCAATCAAAAATATGAATTGGGTCGATCCAAATTATTGTACATAAGAATCTAATGATTAACATGTTGTAAAACATAGCAATCTTCAAGGACTGTTTTGTAGATGCGATGCCACTTTTCTATAAACGCTTGATATTTCCATGTGCTTTTCACATAAATTTAAAGTTTATTTCAACTACTATTAAAACTGTCAACACAATTCCAAACGGCATCAATACTAAGCAAATCTAGTGATGCAATATTTTGTACATATGTAGTTTAGAACAACAGCAATAAAGTTTACTCTCAATGAAACCCTTGAATATTCATACTAACGGCCAGTATTTTGGCAACTGCTGGTGACATTGCTACCAGCTTCATGCATTTACAATATATACACAAGTAAACTTCAACGAGTTTAAAGAGATTTTATTTTATACAATATATTATATTTTTGGCAATTTCCATTATTTACGCACGCTAGAGTCTTGGTGGGGTCTCGCAATCTTTACTCGCACGTAAACTATGTTCTACAGCAAAAGTTCATATGAAATATTCAACAGTTACTTAGGGCTTTAGATTAACTAAAGTACTAAGTAGTAAAATATGTACTCATTTGTCTTCAAAGAAACTGAGAAACTGTTCGCCTACGCACACACAAGTATTTCAAGTTTCTCTCGTAGCTACCCTTTATTGTGTACTGATGGAAAAGTATTGTGCACAATAAACGCAAACGTAAAAAGTTGTACAAAAGATTTTAGTAAATGAGTACAAAAAGGATTCACCTTTTTGTTGCCCCTCTAAAAATACATTTAATATTTATATGATGGAATATGTTCCTTTACTCCTTTACTCCTTTATAAAGCAAAAACTTGTTTACACATAAACTTGGTAATTATGAAAATTTATTGTATATAAAGTTTTATAATAGCATGGAAACCTGCTTATGGAATATATTGCAGGGAGTTTATGTTTGTCCTCGTTTTTTAAATCTTACCAACAAACCACTTATAACAACATTTTGGAGTGCACTATCTGGCGCATTATATAACTGTTGGAAAATGCGGTTTCACTTTGTTCGGTCGTTCATCTGTCGATATCTAGGTATCATCCTACCACAACATTTCAGTTTTGAGAGACTGCTGTGGCGCTCGGTTTTCCATTAAAAATTGTTCTCATTATGAATGCGTTAAATTATGCTCTCCTGGTGAAATATTTATCAAGCCACATGATGACACTAGTCACGCTATCATGCACTTAGGATACCAAAGGATAGAATGCCAAGTTGTATAAAGCAGACAAACTTACCATTTTTTTACCATACTAATAATTCACATTGTCTATAGTTATGTTTATGTTTATGTACGATTGCATATTTCTCATGTAAAGTGGTCATGAATAATATAAAGAGATTATATAAAGTTATCCTGAAATTTTCCTTTTTTTCCTCTGAGAATTTTAAAATTTGTTTAACAGTTATGATTTGTGTCATAATTTCTAAAATTTATTATAGAAAGAAAATAAACTGCAGAAATAGAATTGAAAAGTTAATAAATATCTATTTATAAGGACCTGTAATAAATCCTTTTTAGCAGGTAAATGCGACAAGCTTTGGTTCATGGGGATAAGTAAATATTTTCACAAGTAAAGGTAAACTAAATTTGGTTTAAACGAAATCTTAAATACCTTCCATATCTACATACAAACGGTAGACGTGGCACACAGACATACATGTTTAGATCGACTCAGTTTTTGATGCTGCTCAAGAATATACCTTGTGGCGTCTCTGATGCCTCCTTCTGCAAACGAAATGACAAACGTAGCATGCACCCCATCTTACGTGGAGGGTATAAAAGTTCAAATTTTATGTCATGTTTAAGATTATTCAACAGTTCAACTGATCTCGATCTTAGCGAGAATATTTTTTCATTAAATTTGTTACCAGTCTAAAGCGATTGGCAAGTTCAAATTCCGCATGAAAAACTGTTTTCGGTTGATATGGTATCGGTTTGATATAAGCCTTCACTAAGTGATGTATAAATGATCCATTTGAATACTACTTTAAACATATATATACTACACTATTGACCGCTTTTAAAGCAAACATTACTCTTTCAACTTGACCACTCAAAAGCTTCTTTTTTATATCACAGCCACCATCTCAGTTAAGTGTCCACTTAAACCACCTAATTATAGTACTTGCCTCGTATATCTGTTGGAATAATAATCATACCATACGCATTGTATTGCACATTTTATTTTATTTGAATAAATCATTTTATAATTAGCTACCATTGTCGTCTGTAATGTAATTATAAATCATCTACAGAGACTGTGAAAAGTCCGCAAATATTTTATCAACACATTTCCTTCAAAATGTATAATTTACTTACTTATACTTTGTAATGTATGCATAACAAAGTATAGCATAATAAATAAAATTAATACATAAATATTTGTAATGTTTATAACCTACGTTATCAGCATTATCATATGAAGCATAACAAGTGTTTTAAGCTCTGATGGGATTTGGTAGATTATCGTATTAAAAATCATTAATAATTAATTTAAAATATTATTTATGGTGTAAAGACAAATCAAATTATGATCTATTTTCGCATTTATATGATATAGATAAATAAACAATATATGTATTAGACAAGTTGAATTTTCAACGAAAGGAAGTTCCATTATAGCAAATATAACATTGAATCGCAGAAGGTATAACTGTGTTCATAGGCTTACGTAGCTTAGAATGTAAAACATAAGCTGAGATTGTAGCTTTGAGAGGTAAAGTGGGCACTTAAGTACTAAAGTCTTATGCTAAACTACGAACTTGAAAAAATGTTTGCAAAGTTGAATAAAATCCAACTCTAGCGAGACCTTAAAAGACTGAAGAAGTGAAGGAGTAATGTACGGCACATATGGAACCTAAACGCGCCATACAAAGTTATTAAAAACTACTTGAGCAATTTGGAACATTCCCACCACCAGTTTCAGTTGGTTGCCCCTACTCATTTTCGAAATATTTCCTCTACAACAACTCTATTCTCTATTTCATTTCGTGTTATTTAATTGGAATGAGACTAACATGTAACATCTTATGCGATGTTTTTTCCATTAAATCGAGCAACAATAGGCAAACCATAATCCCTACAAGCCAACTACACATGTATTAAAAATGCAACCGGAATTCCTCTGCACATATATTGTATGCGTATCATAACCAGCCAGCCAGACAGCTACCAAGCCGCAGTGCAGCTGTCAGTTTTGTCGCATTATATTACAGCATTTTTACACGCACTACATTTGTTTATAAATATTTAATAAAATAATTGGATGAATTACTACGTGTGTGCATATGTATACAAGAAAAAGCTTAAAGTAAAAAATACGGGCTGACAATAAAATTGATATCATATGATGACTGTGCATATGGTGTATGGTAGCAAAAACAACTTGAAAAACTAAATCATGAAAATTTAGGAAATATTGTTTCTTTACTTTAATCCTCAAGAGCTATTTTATGTCCCACTTGAACTGTTAAGAAACGCTTTTACTTCAATAAAATTGTCCTATAAAATTACAACTCTTGCTTTAACTACAACGACTTAAACTACTATATACCAAATAAGCTTTATTTGGATATACAAACCTGGCGGACTTACAGGATGACAGATGACGCTTTGAGTGATGCTTTACACCGCAAAAATATGCGGATAATTTAAAGAAATTTATAACAGGATCTAAAAAAAATTAGCTTCCTTTATAAAAATATCAGCAAGAATCCTTATTCTATCTAGTGAAACATTATTCACTCTTACTTCATATTGTTGTAACATACCCACATACATTACAATGAGTTGATCGCTGTCTATTTACGCATTTTTTCATGCATCAGTACGAAAGTATATAAAAAACTTAGTCATGGAGATAACACGTATAACATGTACCATAAAAATAAAATGGAGAGTATCTCGTTAAACTTGAATATTGTAAGAATAAGTATTTACATGTTTCAACATCACAGAAAGGGAGGGACTTACTATACTTTGTAGAGAATAGCTTTTTGTTTGAAAAACAAGTACAAGTACTCAATTTAAAAAAAACCAAATCTTGAATATCTTCCACATATGTATATACATCATCGATGGGCGTGGAATTAGTTCCTTATCTATAATGTATGTGTTACGTATCAACTTGGACGTTGACTTTTTCGCTGAATGCGGTTTTTTTACAAATTGTGAGCGTTTCCAGCATAAGACCATGCCCATTTTTTGGCTCATCGATGGGTGGGATAAGTATATATATGAATACAAAATTTCAAGCAATTTGTAGGCGTGGCGCTCAACCGATTATAAAACTTTTTAAAATGCAATCTACATGAGGAATAGTTTCTGTACCTGGAAAAAAAGTTCTACTTAATAGCTTAAAGATTTACTATCCTGAGAGGGCTAATAACTGACAGACACACGGACCTCAACTAAAACGTCTCAGATTTTCATTCTGATAAAGATTATATGAACTTTGTAATGTCTCTGACGCCTCCTTCTTTATTTTGTAAGTAGAATAAATCCCCACCTTATGCAGAAAATATAAATTTGGCTCTGAAATACCCACCAGAAGCAGAAACTTATATGAACAGACGAACGTCGTATTCTGAATTGACATAACCATTACCACTGAGTAATTCTTGTACAAAGTATTCGTAGTTTATGTTTGTTAAACTTTATTATACAAGTATATGCGTATGTACTTAACTCTATAATTCATATTAAGTGCTTAAAAATGTGGTTCAGACAACTCGTAATTCACAAACTAAAAAACTAAAGTTTATAACATAACTTATAAAATTTTTCTGTAAGCGAAAGTTTTAACTACTAATTAATCGTGACTTTTTTATAAAATATTTCTATAATAACATATGAAAAAACACTTTGTCATATTTCGCTAGGATTCTATTCTATTCTATGTGTATTTTTATTATATCCTCCACCTTACTGATGAGGGTATACTAAGTTTGTTTTTCCGTTAGCAACACCTAGAAGGAGGCGTCAGTGACCCTACAAAGTATAATCTTGATCGTGATTGGCATTTTCACGGGTATATACCTTTTGAGATATTGAGCTGAAATTTTGTACAGAAACTTTTAGTCAAAATCGGTCTAGAGCCACGCCCACAATCGACAAAAACCTATTTATCTATTTATTATAAATTGAGATATGAATTTGTTATGTACATCTATAAATATTCCCTTCATCGATATGCCGAAAATGGGCGTGGTCGGGTAACAGATTCGCCCACAATCGACAAAAACTTTTATATCTGCCACAAACATTGACACATTAAATAGAAATTTAGTATGCATATCCATAGCTAATCCATCCACCGATGTTACAAAAATGGGCGTGGTCGGCTAACAGATTCACCCACAATCAGCGAAAACCTCTATATCTGCCAGAAAAATTGACGTATGAACTTAGAATTTGATACGCATATACATAGTTATCTCATCCACTGATGTGCCAAAAATGGGCACGGGCGGACAAGCTCACAATTTACAAAAAAACGTATTCAGCGCAAAACTGGACTTGCAACCTTATATGTAATACGTACCCTATTAGATGGCGGTTTTTTTATATATTTGCCATGCTCACCGTTATGGATGTGGAGGGTATTTAAGATTTGGCCTAAGCCAAAGTTAGTTTTCTTACTTATTTCACCTAATTATCTAATGAGTGGATTCCATCTCATATAAACTATGCATCACATTTTATCAAAACATTTGCTTTATAATTACACTAAATTCCAACCATACATAATAAAGTGTTTGAACAGGTATGTAAGCGTAATGACGATTAATTTTAGTCAGAAGGGAGACAACGTCATGTGCGCCCAAGCCGCACAATCACAAATCAATTTAATTGAAAACATAATCTCAGAATGAGTTCATATATTCTATAGTAGACACAAACCAAGCCGGCCAGTTTATTGTTAAATTGAAATGGCAAATTAACTCAGTGACCTATGGGATAGAAGGGCGCGCGGCCATGAGAGAAGTCAATTTGTTGTGAGTAATTATGCAAAAGTGCATTTATTACAATAAAATATTTGTGCGCCAGAGGAATGCAAGCGAACTGAAATGTCACAAATATGTCATAATAGGGAAACAATGCGTGCAACTGCAGTTATGTGTGAGAATCCAAATTAACACCAAATTTCAACTCAATTACTGTCGCATTATGCTATAAAATCGTGCGATTACGCTTTAAAATAAATTATTGTGAAAATCTATGCATTCTGTAGAGGTAATAAGTTTCCACAAAAATACTCTTTAATAAATAATATTTTTAATTTTTATACAATTTTGGAAACTCTTGCTTCTTCCACTTCATAGCAAGAGTAAAAATATTGTGGTCATGAATGTGATCATTAGAGCGACATTAACTTGGTGAATAGTGAACATTTTCATTTTAAATCAAAACACGTTTGCATACGTTACTGGATTAGCAAACAACAAATTTCAACTGAATGGGGGACGAGTCAAAACGTTTTCATGCATGCGTGTTCTTATTTAGCTGCATGATAAATATGGAAATTTTTTATACCATACCCCTTAGCCATGAATTTGGCATTTTGTGTTGGGTATAACGTTTGCAACACCAATTATTTAGTTGAAAATTACAAACAGCAACGTAAACAGCAACAAGAAACTTGATTTGCCATTTAATTTGTGAAAAATCGATGCAGAGCCACGCCCTTAATCAACAAAAAAGCTACCTATTAATCATTAAAAATTTATGCTAATAATAATGATTACAAACACCGCTAAAGAAAGTAATCAGGTACCTGCCACGCCCACAATTATATAAGTAGGCTGTTTTTATTTGATGCAGAATTCCATCTTCATTTATTATTTCATTATGCCACAGCCCCAGATTACTTATAAATGAGAAGAATATCCAAGTTGCAGCCTTTTTACCTGCTAATCAAAAAATGATGCTTCCAACTTTCCTTTCCTTCGTTTTACTTTTCTTGTTGTTCCTATCCTACTAATTAATGTACGTATAAATGACATTGATTTTCTCCATGTCCCTTAAAGTTATTTCAGTGCCTTGTATAGTTGTTATTATATGCTTCCTATACATCTGCCTCTAAGGTATATTTCAACTTTTTCATTTGCTTTCTTTTTTTTCCTTTTTTTTTTTTTGTTATTTCCACAAAGTGGTATATTTTTAACGGAGATCAACTATTGTGATCACTACAACACCCTATGATATTCAGATAATAAAAAAACAACCAAGTTAGGTTAGGTTAGGTTGATCGGGTGTACGCTAAAAGGCGATTCACTTTGTAGATCCATTGTCTTACCCGGATGAAAAAAATCAATAAGAAGAGCAACACATATATATAAAAACTATGGGTGTGGCGGGTACCTAATTAAGTCTTTTTATAAAATACTTTTGGAAATTGTGGGCGTGGATTCGCCTCTTGTTTGCATGTTCATGAAAGAGAACATTTTATCGTTAGAGCGTAATTTTCGTGCTACATAGATTTCTATTGACTGTGGTCATGGGACACTCAAGCGATTTCAACCAATTTATATATGAATCTGCCTTCAACTTAATGTATCAAAATTTACGAGAGTAAACATTTTACAAATCTACGGACACACGGACATATTTGATAAATTCCGTTTGTAATGCTAATCAACTTTTAGGCTGCCTGACTTTACGCACCACCCATCTTCTACCTACCATTGGAATTGACTCGATTAAGAATTGTGTTCTCTCTACGAAAACTCATTGAGTGTCGATCTTTTGTAAAACATTTCCATGTTTACCCAAGTAAATGAAAATTCACTCACCTTACAACTTACAATAGTATACACAATGACATGGAAATGGCCACAATCCTCTTCTGCCTACTGTTGTTACTAGTAAAACTTCAAAAAATGCTGTCAAAAGAATCAGGTGTCATGAAGCAAATTCATTAGACTTTTTGCAACAAATGGCACTTCAATGTGCAATGTATCAGCCGTACATAGCATAGTTCCCAATTGGAGTGCACTGCTGAAACAAGAAAGAAGAGTTTACAACAATTTCATCAAACAAACTTGATGACTTGTGCAGTATATTGGTTTTCGTTTGGTTAAGTGCAATGTCCTGGTCCTGTGTGTTCAATTTGCCAAATAGTGATAAAACCGCAAACCAAGCCAGTCAACTATAGAATGATAAATAAACGGGATGACATGTCTTTACCAGCTTGTGTGATGCGAAATATTATACCGCCCACCTTACTGAGTTATTGTACAATTCTGGCGATGGAAAAAATTTTCCATTCCATAAATTTTAATGATGAGAGAGAGAGAGAGAGAGCGACTGTGTATTTATTCTATTTCGAAATTAAATTTATTCATTCCACAAATATTGTACGTATAAAGGTTATGTTTACATATGGTAGGGAGATAAAGTGCCTCACACCATCATCTCAACTCATTTGTTTGGAGTTTTGTGTTGCAGATGTTCCTTCTTTAGCTTTTGAATGCAAGTGTTTAACAGAGATTTCGTTTATACATAATTCCCTTAAACCGTTTCCTCATTTAAGGCCCCTTTCAATCAACAAACGGATGTTTGTGGTAAAGAAAAAAGAAAAACATTCTGTAAGAATCTCTAGTTTAATCCTTTTTTTGAAAGTCTTATAAAAAACCACTCTGTGATGCAATGAATTTATTTATTCAGTGTTGGTTTCCTTCGGTTTTGCTATTTTATTTAACACACAAATATGTACATACATGGAGATACATGCTTTTGTTACCACCACTCCTAGATTGGATATATATACGACTTTGTTAAAGCCTTTGCAAACACCCCAAAACAAGTGTGTGAGTGTGTGAAAATTATTCTCCTAAACTGAAGAGTTTAGGCTGTTATTGTAAGTTATAGCGAAATCCCTCAAGTGCCGCGCCCACTCACAGCCACAAATTAAAATTGGTCATAAATAAATTTGTATAAACATACAAAATTTTTATTCCTTTCTTTAATATTTTCTAAAGTTTTTGGGATGTGCCACTATAAGCTACCAAAAAAAAATTACCACATTTTGCTTTCTTTGTTTAAATATCGCGTCAGATACAAAGTCGTTACTCGGGGAAAACACTTGGCCATCTTCTCGTTCATTATTCTTAAATTTTATTTGGATCCTCTTTAAAAGCGAAAGAATAAAAGGTGTGCCATCAAACACCATCCTCGCCTTTAACTTTAACAGCAACAAAATATACTAATTCCTTATCTTGTGAACAACGCACTTTGGCCACATTCATCAATAACATCTCCGACGTCATCAACCGAACTAATGAGCTACATATTTATGTTGCATATATTGTATATGCATATGTATTTTATATCCCCTTAAACACTCATATGCAGATATGTTTAAGGATGCGTAAACGTTAATTAAACTGCTGACTGCAGAAAATAAATGAGAGCGGCTGAAAATCTGTAAGAGTGTAATTACTCAAAACTCGGGATGCTTTCACTGCATGGGTAACAACCATAAGTTGGGATATTTGTGCAGGTTTTATCACGTGTTTTATAAGTTGGAATTGAGAAAATAACTTTATGGATGTGCGTGCGTTTTAGTTTGTGCGGGATTCATTTAATGTTTATTTTTTATATATCATTTAATTTATTTAAATATTATATAAAAGCTTTAGTGGAAACGATTGTTTTAAGCTTTAATATGATATTTTATTTAAATTTAATTCAAGAGTTTCTTTTCGTTTTTAACTCATTTATTTACATTTTAATTTATTTTATTTTTTAACAAAATCTTTATAGCGTTCGTCTGTGTCAGGTACCCTGTACTAACACTAACTAATATTCATGTGGCGGATGCACGCTTATGTTCGTCCACAAGTTTTAACATTTCCACCACCATCACTGCGCAACAAACAAAATAAAATACTTTTATTAACAGAACGGAAATACGTTCACCACACGCATCACGTGTAAATGCTCAGAAATGTTAACTTTAATGTAAGGTGAGAATGCAAGCGAATTCAATGAGAATTCTATGAGAAGAACAAGAATGCTACGTTTAAAAAGTGTAAACGGTATACGAGGGTAGTTCTAAAACTAAGCGGCCTTACAGAGAGAGATATTTTTGATAAAATCATCTTTAAGGTAAATTATTAAAATTTCCCTGTCGTTTATAAATCACTTTATTAGATATATTTTATTACTTTAATAATTTGTCAAAAATTCTACCACAGGAAATTCAAAGCATTATATAATATCTATCGCAAGCCCTCAATTTTATAACAATCGTATGCCCACCATACCAGTTGAATGCAACATTAACTTCTACTTTAGTCTCATACGGAACGTGGCCAAAAAATTATATTAAAATGTTTAAATGGTTAAATCGATTCAGATTTTATTCTGAATTGATCGGTATTACTGAAGGCGGGTATTTAGGAGTTACAAGCATCCACATAAACTTAATATATCCTTTGGTATAAGTGGTGCAGGGTATAATAATGATGTGCCACTTAACACTTTATTTTTACAGATCTAAAAACGTCTTATTTTTAATAATCTTAGATCAGGTTTTATATTCTTTACATAGACGGAAGGGGAGGGTGGGTAGAGTTTTATATTGAATCATGGGATTTTGGAAAAACGAATAAATTCCACAAAAAAACGGTACATGGTGTAAATCGGGAAGTTCTTAACGATAGTGTTGAATTAATCTTGTGCGGCAGCTAATTTTTTCTTCAACCTCTCTTTATAACAAATCTTTCAGCAATTTCCACTTCCAACATTTTATTTACATTAATTTTTTATTATTACAGACCAAATAAAAATATAGATTACTTAAAAAAACTAACTCAAATAAAGCGGTGGAGATGGATCTAAACCGGAACGTTTTGTTACCTTCGCATTGGTTATCACTTCGGCATTGGTAATGTGTACACCCAGTGTGGAGAATAACGTCTTTAGCGTTAGACCACATTTTATGGCTACAGCGAAGCCTTGCAACACCTCCCCAGCACTTGGCCCAATAAAATGCAAACCCAAGATGGGCAAATTTTCATTGTGACGCAGAGTGATAATTTTAACGTAACAATATTGAGTACTTCGCTCACTTATTAGAAAATCGATGGGATGATAATAAGCGTGATGAACCTCGATGTCATTGTAGCCATACTTCAGTTCGGCAGCCTCTTCCGACAGCCCTATGCAGCTGTACTCCAGGGGTGTAAATATGGTGGTGGGTACATTAACATAATCCATGAGTTGGGTGGAATCGTTAAATAAGCGGGCAGCTAACAAGCGACCAGCTAATACGGCAACAGGCGTTAATTTGGGTGGCCCTTTAATCGCATCGCCGAGAGCGAAAATGTTCGGCACATTCGTTTGATCGCTCTCATTTACCACAATTTCTCCATTATTAATGGCCAAACCCACGGCAGCCACTTTCAAATCTTCGATCAACGCTCTCCTACCTATAGCAAATATTACCGTATCAAATACATCCGTCTCTTCCTCTTCATCATTTATATTGGTTAACGTTACCAAAACGCGCTGATCTTCGGTTCGCTCGAGCGATTTCGGTAAACGATATTGCAAAAACGTAACATGACGTGATTCCATGTGCTCTTTCAAATGTTGGACCATGTCTTTATCGAAAGTGCTTAGGATTTCTCCCCTCGCCACGACGGTAACATTAAAACCGAATTCGTTTAGGAAGCCGGCACATTCCATACCAATATATCCAGCCCCCACCAACAAAGTTTTACCGGGTGGTTTCGGCAGAAAAAATAAGTCATCACTAGTTATGCCCAATGCGAGAGCACCCGGTATATCCGGATAAACTGGCCTTCCCCCTATAGCAATTAATATATAGCGACCCGTTATTATGTTGGGACCGCTAGGCAGATTTATACTTATGGTGTGCGGGTCAACAAAAGAGGCCATGCCATTAAAATATTGAATATTTTTAGTACGCAACTCCACTTTTATGGTCCAATTAAAGGATTTGATGTTACTTCGTATTTCTCCCACCAATTTGGCCCAATTTAATCTTATCTCCTCTTCGTTTGGTATTTGCCAGCCAAAATATGTGGCATCATGTATGGCTGCACTCAATAAACTGGCTTGATGCATATGCTTTTTTGGTATACAGCCGACATTAACACAAGTTCCACCGATACCCCATGTCGTTCCTGTGGGTGTCGGTTTAACAAAATCAACAACAGCCGCCTTTGCACCGAAAGCGCTTGCTTCCTTGGCACAAGCCAAACCCGCCGAACCACCACCAATACAAATCAAATCGAAATTAAATTCCCCTTTTTTCTTGGACATTATAAGGAAAAATTCGTTTGCTCTTTTGATTAATATATTTTCTGTAAATCCAAAGTAAAATTCAAAAGTAAAAAGGAAAGTATATAAATGCCAGAGTTTATGTGAAAACTTTCATATATTATGTTTGAGTAGATGTTTGTAACTCTTTAACACTTCAGAAACCCTACCTACCCTATAATAACAACTTTTGAAAATTTCATTATTTCTTAACTGAATTTGATTAACTTGAAATTATACATGTAGTGGCTGTTATTTTCAAAATCTATGAAAAACTTTTAACATACATTCATATGAGTACGCATTTAAATTATTATAAATTAGTGGCAATCAGTATAAAATCTGAAGCCGGTGACAAAATTAAATACATATATTTTTTTTTAATCAAGAAGAAATGTTCCGGATATGTTCCAATTATTTTCCACTTAATCAAGTTTTACAATTTCACCGTTGCTTCAAATGTTTACACGTGAACTTATCAACATGCTATTAACCAAAAGTGAATTCTATTTGAACTTTACGTCTTATAAAATTTATGTTAGAGTTAAATTAAATTATAATTTTTAAGTAAAATGACATTAAAAGCATTTTTGGCTGACCTTGGCACGTGAAAACCGCCATTTCTACGGAAAGAAATTTAATCTTTAAAGCTTTAATTTGTAATATATATCTATAATTATAATTATAATTATTCTATTCCATTTTAAATGTCGTCAAAGAAAGAAATTTTTTATACTTGAGTAAAAAAAATAATGAATACAATTAAAATCCTCCACTCCATTATTGTATTGAAGAGTTTGCATGTGTAAATTTATTTGATTTTTTCAAAAGTCTAATCTCTTCTTCTAAAGCTTCAATTTGTCTTATATAGTACGATTCTTTTTCGGCAAAATCTTCATGGCACGTACATGTACATGTAGATTCGCTCTCATTAATTTCCTCATCATAATACACTTCCTCTATTGCATCTATCTCGGATATATTTTCATCTAATATTTCAATTTCCACATAATCGACATCGGGTGATGGACTTTTTACTGCCGTTTCTTCTCCAAACTTTAACGGTACTGCATTTTTACGCAACTTGAAATTTCCAATATCGTTCGGAGCAAAATGCTTTTCACACACATATACATGTTTGGTACTACAATCTATATCTAAAGCCGACAGCCATGCTTCCCTTCGACTGCTGTCTTGTGGTATTGCGAAAAATCTATTCTGCTTCGTTCTTTTGACATCACAACCCTTGACGCCACACTTACGCCAAACTTTAGACGGATAAATCTCTACTTCTAGTGGATGTGTCGCTGGCCATTTATGTCCTAAAGAAAAATTAACATATTCTTATGTTTTTCCAAACACGTATTATTCGTGTACACTTGCCGAGTTTTAATGTTGGTACAGCTTCTCTTTTCACTTTCCTAGTGTTAATGGCATGTGGTTCAAAGTGACTGCTGCAGACTCTGGCTTTAGTATTTAATACGTCTTCATCAATCCTTAAATTGTCACACCATTTCCTTCGCATTATTGGATCCTTTGGAAAACGGTATAATCGGCGTGATGGCGAACTTCCCTTGCTGCCACATCCTCTAACAATACACTTTAATGGATGATCGTTGATAAGATTAATTGTAAACATTGATAATTTTACGTTGTAGACAACAGACACAGATTTGTTATTATTTTTATTTAATATAATTCGTTTTTGGTTTGTTTTTTTTTTTTTTTTTCATATAGCAATTTCGTATTCACCGAATCATCAACAATATTTAGCAGTCAATTTAACATATTGGGATAATCGGAAGCAACATGGAATGAAACGAAAAATTATACACTTCGATTCAGTTAAAATTCTTGTAATCGAATTTTCTTTCTACACGAATTTGATTTAATACGAGTAAAACGGAAAAAATTCTCTTTTTACACGAATTGTTTTATTGTAACACGATTTTTAATTTTTTTTAGATCTGGAACCAATCCATTCAGCCAATACATTTTTTTTAGCACGAATTTTTTGGGAACGTATCTATCGTGTAAAAAGAGAATTAGGTGTAATAGAGAATATCTTCGGATATTATTTTATACAGTGGACATATGACCCTGTGGTCGCTGGTCCATATTAAAACCAAAAAAAAAAAACTTCTTTTCATCCTCAAACAATGCATTTATTGCGTACACATCTTAAATTTGGCAAACAATAGAAAGTATGAAGAATGAGAAGATAGAATTCTTCGTATCACATTCCGTACACATACGGAGTTGAGTAGCCATCTTAGGATACCAAAAGGAATCCAAACGTTATTGTTTCTAGAGCCGCCATTCGGTTACTGTCAATTCGTTTGTCCAAAATTATTTATAAATTTTTAATCACGAATTAAAGGAAATAACCAGGACCCGCCCAATTTTACAATTTAAAAAAATGCATTGACTTTAACGGTATTAATCTCTTTACTTCACCAGCCATCCGATGCTGGTAAGCTTTTCATTTGATTTTGTTTGAATATTATTTTATTTATAAAGTGTTTAATATACATATGTAGCGTTATAGATAAAATTTCAATCAAACAAAACTCCAACTAAAAAGGAAATAGAAAATAAATTTCATTACGAAGAATATTATGTAACATAAAAAAGAGAAATGTAACGGTTATCTACTGCTGCAGATTTTTGCGATGTTGCATTTGCAATTCAAAACGACGATTAGAACGCACTCCACGTATAATAGTTTCGGCTGTACGAGATGAATCTTTATTGGTATGAGCGTCACGCCCACCATTGTGCATGCGACCCTTGAATAGCGTCATGTGACGTTGCAAACGTTGAGTCATTTTATCAGTCGCTTCACGGTGATTTGTATTTGCATTGCTACGACTGCATGATACATCACTTGCTTTAGTTGTGGCCGCCCCCAATTTCAAAGGTGTATTGGAGGCGGAGTCTTGTGGTTTGTTAATAACAATGCCCGCTTTGCGAATTGTTATATTACTTTGCAACAATGGCTTTATCACGGCTACATGAGTATCATGCTTTGTGCCTTCTTGCTGCCTCCTGTCTTTAACTAATTTACAGCTTTGATTTCCACTTACATCCAATTTTTTTGATGCCTTTGGTTTTTTGTCGTTTTGCGTGGATGCTGGAATATTTTACAATTATTTTATAAACTTTAATGTGTATGTGTAAAGGTTTTCTTTTACAAGATAATGGCTTGGTGGCGGAATTTAATAGATTTTTGCAGCGTTCTTGTTTACGTGCCATGTGATCCACGAGATTTTCCATTTTTTGAAATTGCTTTTGGTGGATGGCTGCAAAATTGGGCAACTTGGTACGTGAGACTTTGTGTGTGGATCCAACAGTTTTATTAAGTTTATGGGGAGTCGTTTGAACTGTAATTTATATTTAAACAAAATGCAACAATTTGAAAAATCATAATTTTCATTTTAAAACATACCTAGTCGTGGTATTTTCGATACCCGACTATTCATCACGCTGTCATCCAACGACATGGAACGTTTTTGACGCCTTATCACTGTTAATTACGAATGGTTATGATTTTTATTAAAATACTTCTTTTCTATATATATGCGTGTGACTTACTTTTTGAATATTGTTTTTCTTGAGTTTTAAATTTTTTAACACTTTCCGTTATTTTAAGATCCAAATCATCAATAATGGTGGTTTGATTGGCTGGACTATGAAAACTAACCATTTTTTGACGTTTCTCCAAAGTGTTGGTTTTTTTATATAAGTGACTGTCTGTGGACAGCGAACGTTTGCGTCCGTTGTTTATAATGATGCTTTTCGGTTGAATATCGTTTACAAGCACAATTGAGGTGGTACTCTCATTCCCTTCCACTTCCATTTCCATTCCCAATTCTTCTTCATCAATATCAGTTATTCCATGGTGGCTTTTGTCTAAACGACTTTTCAATTTGTTCCGAAATGGTGTTGACGTGCGCGGTGTTTTTTTCGGAGGGGAGGGCAGTAAAGTCTGCGTCAGACCTTCGGCAGTTGTTAACACTATGCGAGGCAATTGTACCTGAGGAGTGTTCTCATTATTTATGCGTAAGGTGTGCCCCACTACTGAGGGTAAGGTATCATTTTCTTCATTAGTAATGACACCATCACTACCAAAAACGGTTTCATATTGATTTTCGTCCTTTTCATTTATGGACCTATTTTCCATCTCACCATCTTCCTCATCGTCGCATACTATTAACGAAGGCATTTCATCTTCTCGTTCTTCTTCAATGTTTGGGAACAAATTGCACTTGTTGTTGGCCACAATTGAATTCTTCATATGAACAGTTTTATTGTTTATGTGCATGGGAGTGCATAAATCAATTACATCATTGGTTGCAATTGTTGCTGCTTCATTTAAACAGTTTTCAGTTTCAGTAATTTCTTTTCCTTCTATATTTATTGCTTGAACATGATGCTCAATATCTTGTGTAAGCGGATTCTCATACAATTCATTTTGTTTTTCTTCTTTTTTCTCTTCTTCAATAACAGTTTCATCTATTAGAATATCTTCATTATTTACCGCATTTTTTGCAGAAGTTTGTATTTTGCTGCATAATTGGTCCCCGATTTCATTTTTGCCACTTTGTACCTCACCGATACATTCATTATTACCTTCGGGCATCTCTTCCACTTCAAATGTTGCATCTAAACTTTTAATTTCAGTATTTTCATCTACAATCATATCGTCCTGCTTGTCATTGTTACTTTTGTCATTTCCATCAGATTCAATAATTTCAGTTTCTTCAGGCAATGGTTGGATTCCATCACATAGTAACGCGGTGGTGGTAAGTTCATTGTCTTTTTCAATGTTTAACAAATTTTTACGCGGCGTGTTTTTTGTGTTGCGTCGTATTTTCCGTTTACGTTTCTGAGAAGAACGACCCACCTCACCAGGAGTCCACTTATGTTGAATAATGTTTTCTTCTTCTCGATCATCTTCTTCAGAATATTCCTCACTAGTCATTTGCGATTTTCCAGCAGATTTTCCACCAGAACGTAACGATGATTTGTTGATAATCTCATCATAATCCTGCAAAGGTTTAATACTTTTGCGAGTACTCCTACGAGGTGTTTTTGCGTTGTCATTTAAAGTTACTACACTTTCTGAAATTTTCATTTTTTTGGGCGTCATTGCAAAATTGCCTTGTTCGATTGTTTCTTCCATGGGTTCTGTATAAATGTTCAATTATTATAAAACATTGGCTGTAAAAGCTTACTTTGCGCTATTACCTTTATTTAAAACAAGTGTGTCCATTGTTCAATTCTTTCACTTTTATTGCAATAATATTAAAAATAAATTTTTTTCACACCGAGAGGTTTTCTTTTCATTCTATGCAATAACGTTGTTTTCAAAAATGGAGGGTAAGCGAGCTTTGGCGTAATTTGGCAGCATTGTAAAAAGGAATAATTCTGAAAGCTATTTTCAGAATGCAAGGTTAGCAAGTCATTTATAATACATAAATTTTAAGATATTAAAATGAATTTTATATGTGGTGTCTTAATCCAATTTAGAAAAGTCCGCCATATAAATAAATTAAAATAAAAAACAATTAAACTTTACAGATGATACTTGTGACAGGGTTGGTGCAGAATTCATTTGTTAAACGTGAAATGTAAAAATTACTTCATGGTTGTCATTTATATTAATATTAAATATGCCACACCCATATATTACGATTAAAACTAAGAAATAAATTAAATAAATTGTAAAAGTACTAAATAAAGTATTTTGAAAAATTGTGTTGAGGTTGACACTCAAAGTAAATAAATTAAATCTCAAAGTACTCACCCCTCTCTCTCTCTCACACCTATGCACCATTGTATACAACACAATACAGTTACTTTCTATGTATAACATTTGGCAACTCTACTCTAGTTAGTATTGAATCAAAATTTGTTACCCATCATATTACTATTTAATGTTTATATCACATTAATGAATTATTTATGAAATAAAAAAGATTGTATTCATGTCATAAAGTGTTGAAAAAGAACTGTTAATCGTTCTAGGAGATTCCTTTGGAATATTAATATTAATCGGTACAAGTTAATAATAATGATTGGTGAGAGTTTTATTTGTTTTTAATGACGCAAACCTTAATTAAATTTAATAAAATCAAAATATTCGTTGTATTGTTAACTCTATACATGTGCATGTGTGTGTGTTTGGGGGGGTGGTAAGTTGTTACAAATAAATATATGTGTTTGTGTGGCGGCTTAAGTAAGATTTATAAATATTTCGTTACACACGAATCTCTTGTGATATATGATGTGCACTGAAACAAAGCAGCTGATTGAAGAATGCGGATGATCCAATTAAGCAATTGCTAGGAGCAATTTAAGTTCAAATATTATATACAGTTATAATGGGCAAAAGTCAAGAGCTTTTGGAGGCGGCCAGAAATGGTAATGTAGCGGTAGTTAGTAAGATTCTGGAACAATGCGTGAGAAGGACAGGCCCCTTATCAAGGTAAAACGCGTTATACAAATAATTAACATAGCACAACATGTATAAAAATAAGTTGTTTGCTTTTTCAATAGTTTTAGGCGTAGTCCCAGTTTGAATCGACAAGACATAAATGGGTATACGCCGTTACATCATGCCTGCTTGAATGGTCATTTTGAAATTGTACGATTACTTTTAACCCACGATGTGGCATTGGATGTTCCTGACATTAGAGGCTCGACCCCGTTATATTTAGCTTCTTGGGCCGGTCATCACGACATTGTTAAGCTGTTACTCAAGCATCCCGTTAGACCGGCCAACACGAACGCTCAAACAATTGACAATGAAACGCCATTACATTGCGCCGCTCAACATGGCCACGCTGCTGTGATAACTTTATTGCTAACGCATGGAGCAGATCCCACCATACGCAACAATAGCTTTCAAACTGCTTTGGATTTGGCGTGTCAATTTGGCCGTTTCGAAGTTGTACAAATTTTGATACGCACCCATCCTGAACTAATCGAACCATTTCGCTTCTACGGAGAGACTAGCAATGATCAAGAATCAGTGTACACATTAGCCACCACAAAGCACATTTATACACATTCATGCTTGCATTTGGCGGCACGCAATGGACATAAACGGGTGGTGGAATTGTTACTTGAGGCCGGTGTTGATGCAAATGTTTTAACAAATTCTGGTACAGCTCTACATGAGGCAGCTTTCTGTGGTAAAAAATCTGTTGTAGATATTTTATTAAGAGCTGGTGTTGATCCTTATGCTCAGGATGGCCAGGGACGTAATGTTTTTGATATATTGAAACAATATCCACCTCACGTGGTCTACGATATTGTCTCTACAATAAATGGTGGGACATTAGCAATAAATGTCTAGTATATATCTCTATATTCTTTATGTCATCCTTGTAGAATTTTGCCAAGAAAATGGGAAGAAGCCAAATGAAGGGCACTTTATGCCTATTGAGGCTACGAAAGTGGAACACGATAAAGCTAACGGCCCAATAATGACACAAAATGCCGTGAAATCTAAGTAAGATGTGTGCGTATGTACAAAGCTATCTCTCCCTCTCTTTCTTACTCCCGCCTGCATTAAAGCATAGAACGAACACGTTCGATTTGTTTGTTATTTAAATAAACACAAAGCATGTATGTAACGGTATCATGTGCGTTTGTAGAAAACATTTATAAAAAAAAACGTACTCAGTGTTCGTTGCATTATTAATTACGATTAATTGGTTGATTTATTGACACTTGTCTCTCATGAGCGTGACTATGCTTGTGGTGGAGAGTTTCTTAAGTTTGCTGTTGCGTTTGTTTGTCATCAAAAACTTTTGTTGTAATTTTTAATTTTTTCACTTTAATTTGTTTAAAAATGTTTTCACTTAGTATTGTGTGTGGCCCACCGAAATACAGTTACACGCCAATGAAACCGATTAAAGAGCTATCTTGCAATCATCATGTGGTGGAATACGAACCAGTCGTAAAATATAAAACTACGCCTCCAGCCAAAGAAGCAGCATCCATGCAAGTAAAGGAGTACTCTCCGTTTCCCAGTACAGAGAAAGACAGTATGTTCAAAAATAAAGTCAACCAAGTGTCATTAAATTGTATGTTTTTATAGCCGCCCTCCCCCTGAAAAAGTCTCAATTTAAAGCGAAATATGTAAATTTTTTGTTCTCATTTTAATTAAAAATTTCTTCAATTTAAAGTAAAAATGGTCCGTGCGTCCGTCTTTGTCATGACTTACAAAATGAGCCGCATCATCTAACGGGCACTCCTACAATTTACAAAAAACCTTCAGCCGCTAAATAGCGCTAAAGTGTACGTTATACTTAAACGACCTTTAGGAGTAGACAGTATTGTATACAAGCTGCACCCGCTGTGGAGGGCATCTAAGATTTCCATTAACTTTATTTACTTGTTTCATTGGACAGCTGTAAAAGTTTCATATCATTGTGTAGACGAGTATGTGGAGATGAGAGAGCCGCCTTTTGCACCAGTAAACAGTAAGGAAAAAGTCACTACTGATTTTGTGGATGAAACCAAACATAGAGCAAAGTAAATAATTTAAAAAAATTTAATTCAAAAAACCTTAACCCAATGATTATTACAGTTACGATAGTTTCGACACGAACAACAATTTACGTACGTACGATAAACAAAAAGAACATTCTGCCACACCCGACTTTCCACCACCCACTGTTAGTCAGGCGGAGCATGCAATATTTGAATTAGTCAAACCATCGTTCAACAACAAATCGATGAGACGGAGAGATTTCGAAAAAGAAAACTCAAGTGAACGAGAGTTTTACAATGAGTTGAAAACATTTATATGGGAGAACCATCAAGAGCCGCAAGAAGACAACACAGATTCTTTGAACAGCTCTAGAATATCAGAGTATGTTGAGGAGTTTGTTAGCGACGTGCCATTTGGCGGTACATATCATTATTTGCTGATCTCCGGAGAAGAGAATCATTAAATAAAATTTTGAATTTTTATTCACAGGTTTATTTAAAGGGTCTTCTTTGAATTTAGCCAACGATTCTAAGGATGAGGATACTCCCAATGGCTTGAGATCACCGCGTTTGGTAAGAGCGGTTAAGCATTTCTCACAAGAAGCCTCTTGTAAAACATTTGCCGCTGAGCAATCAATTAAAGCCAATGATTATGAATTTGATGCTTCCAAGGTGTGGCGTGAAATTGAGACAATTTTCGCTACCATTGGAACAGAAGTGAAAACCAAAGAACGCAACAGAATGAAGAATAATAAAGAACCGAACGATAGCAATACTTTGCATAAGAAAACTTTAACTATAAGGAAACCAGCCGATTTACAATTAAAATTTAGTACAAAGAAACAACAGCAACAACAGCAGCAACAACAACAATGTAGATTCGAAACGGAAAATTCGAAATGGTGCCATTCAACCAATTCTTTTATATATGGTTCATTGATGTATCAAGTTTATGTAAGATATGATTTTATATGCTCCTCCATTGGCAAAGGAAGACACAGAAGGAAACTTCAGACACCCCACAAAGTATATATACACCTAATTCTCTTTTTACACGATAGAGAACGTTCCCACAAAATTCGTGTAAAAAAATATATTGGCTAAATGGAAGAATAGTAGATTGGTTCCAGACCTAAAAAAAAAAAAAAATTGAAAATCGTGTTAAAACAAAACAATTCGTGTAAAAATAGATTTTTTTTTCGTTTTAACTCGTGTTAAATCAAATTCGTGTAAGAAGAGAGTTAGGTGTATATTTGTTTAGCATTAAAAACTGAGTCGACCTAGACATGTCCATCCGTGATTCGAGTGTCTGTCTTTTTCACGGATGTAAATTGTCAGATATAAAGCTAAATTTCTGGTTCCTGCGCATATCACAATGGAATGGTGTTTGTAATGCATATAATATTAGAGGGCGTAATTATGCACCTGCCACGCTCACCATTTGTATGTAGATGCGTAGGGTATTTAAGATTGGTTCTAATCCAAATTTAGCTCGTTTACTTTACTTATTTTTTTTTTTCTTATAAAAAGAGATAATTTTGAAAGGGACCCAAGTTCCTTTGGGTGGACTTGGATCAGTTTCATAATAATAATAAAACATTTTGCAACAAGGGTTATTAATGCATTTTATTAAACATCAAATTACAGTATTTGGGTTCGACAGTTATACGGGAATTGCACGGCATGGCTTCCACACGTAAATCAATACAGCGGCTTAAACGCGAAGAATTGTTGTTGGATACAAACGAAGAAGATAATCTGTTACAGGACATTAACAGTTCAACGCGTATACTGAAAGCTACCAACCAACAAACACGCTTAGAAGTGGGTATAGCCGTTTCGTATAAGGGGGTGCAATTTAGCGACAGCGACAGCGACAATAAGGTAACATTGTTTGGTTGTATGGAATATTTGAACTTTTACTATTAATTTTCTTGATTTGATTCTAGAATGTTATTAGTTTTCATAACATTGAGAATATTAATTGCGTTTGTCAGGATCCAGATGATTTACGTTATTTCGCCTATATAACCCGTGAGGGTGCAATACACTATTGTCATGTTTTTATGGTTGACAGTTTGGCAAGTTTATAATGGAGTTGAGTTGTTTTGTACAAGGTTTTTTGAAATCTACTTTTTTTATAGGACTTGGCCACAGAGATTATTTTAACTCTAGCTCAAGCCTTTGAGGTGGCCTATCAGTTGTCTTTAATGAAACAGGAATGTAATGAAAGCAATAATCACGGGGATCAACATAGTACACGTATAAGTTATATAGATATTGTAGATAAAATTTAATTTATTGAACTCTCTACGTCTGTCTTGTATTTTATAATCAAATGTATTAATTTATGTTTTAACTAGTCCTTGTTATGCCATCCAAACGAAAATATTTGTATTGTTTATAATTCATTCGTTTTAATTGGATTAAAGTATTTTAAAAATGTGAATAAAGTATTTTTGAATCTTGATTTATACCGAACCAATGCCAAGCATGACACAAGGCTGTATTGCATTTGGCGGGTGCTTGTGTTGCAGCCCACTTTTAATTATACTGACTGACTCGGAGTCAAAATTTGAGCCGATTTAACCGTGTCTGTCTGTTTATATCTTGTAAGACGGACACTGCGGGTGACAGTTTTTGATATATTATTATACAGATGACCTTCTACAACACGTATATATACATACTCTTGAATTTGAAGAGAAACAGTCACAAAATGAAAAGAGGCACCACAAGCTCTTCAAGTTTAAATTCTTAACTTTCAGAGTGTTTGAGAAAAAAGAGTGATATCACACACGATCCACTTGTTGATTGCTTAGTAAAGTTTATTCAGTTGTAGGCACAACACGTTTATTTAAAGATTTGCGGGATATCTACTCCAACATTTTTTGGATCTTCATACCAAAAATTAATTACAAGTACAACAAAAAAGTAAAAAAAAATGAATACCTGATATATGTTCACTAAAAACATACTTGTATATATGTTTTCCCAAAAAGTGACTCTACCTCAACTCCACTCTTTTTTCCTTATTAATAAAATAACCTTTTAAGGTGGTGAAATTTGTAAAAAAAACAAGTGAAAATATTATACTCGGTCAAGCCCGAACATTTAATACCTTACACTACTTATTTTTGAAAATTTTTACTACAATTAGTTAAGTTGTGTCAGCAAAGGCAAGGTTTTGCTATACAAGTCTCTTGGTGAAATATCATTATATGAGAAGGGGCTCTACAAATGGTCCGATCAAGTCCAAAACTATGAAGCTATTTAACTATTCTTCACCAAATTTTGTTAAAAAATTTTAAGAATTGCGATTTTTTGCACATAAAAACTGTCCTAAATAAAAAAACCTTATATGAGGAGAAGTTCTAAAAATGGTCCGATTCGATCCAATTACAATAGGGCTTCCTTTCCGAGCCAAGACATGTCCTTGTAGCAAATTTCATTAAAATATCCCAAAAAAAAAAAAAAAACTATCACAAATCTACATGGACAGACAAACGGACAAACGGACAGACGGAAATGATTTTAATTCTGAATCGATGGGTATAATTAGAGGTGGGTGTGGCATTAATCGTTAAAGAGTTACAAACATTCCCGCACACCCAATATACTCTTCGCCACAACTGGTGTAGGGTTTAAATATTAAGAATTTACAAAAACAACAATATTGGCACACTTTCCTTATGAAGTTTAAAGATACTACATTCGTATGTACACTTAAGAATGATATATTTTGTTGTAGAGCATTGATGCATGACTCCATTCAGTTAAGAATATGTGGGTGATGCAATAATTTTGCACATAACACAACAATTATCAAAATAATAATTTAATTTTATGCTTATGAAGGCTCTCAGATCGTGGAGTAGATGCTCATGCGGCTTTACATTTCAGTTCAGTTATTATTAAATAATTTTATAACGTCATCGAATTTATTTTTTTTTATACAATTTTGCTTCACAATCTACTACTCCAAGAACTTCTTAGCTCTCATCCACGTTGTTTACATTGTTAATGATCTACACACTCAATGAATGGAAATCACAGGGGAAACAAAAGAGAGGGAAAGACATGACTAGCGTATCATCGCACAAATAAAATAAAATAGTAAATATATACAAATAACGTCACTTTTTAAGAATTCGCTATTAGTTCATCATGTCACTTCATGTTCAGAAATGTGTGTATGTGTGCATTGTTCTGCTTTTCAGTTTTATTAACTAATAAATTTTAGTTGTTGATAAAAATAATGTTGTTGTTGTTGCCAGAGTTGTTGGACAACTCGGACTAAATAAAAATTGTAAAGGTTTTACCATATACGGTATATGTGCTATGGACTATAAGGGGTCAGCAAATACGACATTAAAGTAAATTGTTACATGTGTGTGGGTATACAAAGACGAGGTAGCGGTTAATTAACCGTTCATTAGTGGTTATCAAAGATATTGCATTCTGATCATCTATGCGAGGAAATGTTTAATTGAATTTTTTATACCCGCCATATAAAATATTCTTAACTGCCGCTGTTTAAAATGAAAACGTTACAATCAAAAATGAAATATTACAAATTTAGGAGCCACCATATTAGAAGGGAAGGGGTATACCAAGTTTGTCATTCCGTCGGCATCATCGCACAAGAGATCAACATGAAAATCTGAGTCAATCTTAAAATGTCCGTCCGTCCATGATTAAAAAATAGTGTATACATAACGTATCAGCTTGCAAGTCGAGTTTTATGATGAAAATGGTTTTTTGTAAATTGTGGGCACGTTTGTTATCCGACCACGCCCATTTTTGCCACATCGATGGATAGGATACATGTACCAAATATCAAGTTTTTAGTTTAATTTTTGTGGCAGATTAGATTTTGTTCGATTGTGGGCGTGACCCTTGACCCATTTAACCCCCCCTTATAAATAGCGATCTGCCTGCAGAAGTATTGGTACAAAATTTCAGCTCAATATGTCAAAATTAGCGTTTGTGGTTATGCCAATAATAGACGGACACACGGACATACATGTCTAGATCAATTCAGTTTTTGATGCTGATCAAAAATATATTAACTTTGTAGGGAATGACAAACTAAGTAGATGCCTGGTTCATCATTCATCATTCATCATCCAACCCTCACACCAACTTTTTACATACGACATATAATAGAAAAGTACTGTACGTGCGTTTAACTATGTATTTATATTAAAAATGATTGTTATTGAATTTTTTATTTTTTCACCATCCTAAAATACCGGTTTTGTATTATACACAATCGGTGCAATCTTTGTTTATGTTTACGATTAGATTAGTTGCTCGTTTTATTATTGTTTTTGTTTGTTTCTATATTTGTTTTTTGCTACGTTCTTATATAGGTAGTATATCTACATATATATATATAACATTTAAAAATGGGTAATCCAATTTGGTTCATCTTGTGGTTTCTGATCTTCTGGTTTATCTCCTTCTTTGTGGCATTTTTCTGTGCTGGCATTTATATCATTGCTTATATATTGGTCGTCTGTTTTCCTGGTCTGTCGGTGAGTGTTTGCTATTATTTATTACATAAACATTTCAAATACTTGTACGTTTTCTCTTTATGTTGCAGGGTATCACGGATATCTTACTGCAAGGCATACAGTTTCCCCATTACTGTGCCAAGGCTATGCTGGATTGTAAATCACCATTTTAGTCAGATATCTTTTATGCTTTATACTTATACTTTGTACGATTATTTATATTGTATTTTTATATGTTTTTTTTACTAATTAATTAATTAATTAATAAAAATCAATTTCCGTTAAGTTTAATAACAAAAACCAATGTTTGTGTAAAAGTTGGTTGGAGTGTTGGGTTCAGATAGAATATAAAACAGTTAGAAATGTTCGAACTCACGCGTCTAATTATCGTCCTAAGGCCTCAAATTGATGCGTTTGATTCTATCAAATGGCGGTTGGAGAGATCCTAATTTTTTTGCAGGCCTCTTATTCCAAAGTTAGATTCCTGTCATTATCAGTTATTTAGTTAATGTTTGAAATTTTTATCAAAATAAAACAAGTGAAAATATTATAGTCGGTCAAGCCCGACCATCACATACCCTACACCACTTGATGTATTATAATATTCAATTTAATTTTTTCCTTTGATAAATGAAAAATTTTATTTTTCTATACCTACTTATATTTTCAAAAATTTCAAAATGATACATAAGTCAGAATTTTTTTTTATTTTTTGTTTGTTTATGATATCTAAAAAAAATAAATTTATATGGGGAGGGGTTCTAAAAATGGTCCAATCCGTTCCATTTTCAAAAGCGTTTATTTTTGGGTCAATGCTTTTCCGCGTATCAAATTTCATCGAAATATCTCAAAAAATAATAGGACCTCATATGGGGAGGGGTTCTAAAAACGGTCCAATCCGGTCCATTTTTAATAGGGTTCCCCTTTGGGCCAATACATGTCCTTGTACCAAATTTCATCAAAATATCTCAAAAAATGCGACCTGTAGCTTGCGCACAAATTTAGATGGACAGACACGATCCAGACGGACAGATGGACATGATTAAATCGATTCAGATTTTGATTCTGAATCGATCGGTATAATGGAAGATGGGTGTGGCATTTGCCGTTTATGAATTACAAACATCCGCACAAACTTAATATACCCTTTTCCACAGGGTGGTGCAGGGTATAATAAAGGACACACGATGTTTTACCCAATTTATGCATACATAGTCCTGTGACCAAAGGTATTGAATTGATTTCTAAAAAATAATTCCATCAATTGAACGATTTGTTGTTTCTTGTAGCATCTTATTATACATACATGTGAACCATTATATCATATAATACTAAATACGATGGCTAATTTGTGCTGGGTTATCTTCTGGTTGCTAGTGTTGTGGTATTTTGCATTATGGGTAGCAAGTATAGCTTCTTGATTTTATATTTGGCTGTATTGTTTGGAAGTGTGTTTTGAAGGATTGGGGATAAGCCAGTGTTCCTCATTGCTTAAACAAATACTAAACATTTCCATTATAGCCTTTCTGTGATGTATAGCTAAAATGTATACAGTTTCCACACTTTTGCGCTCAAAATATGGTGGATTGTAAAGAGGTGGGCAAAACTTCAGGTTCAGACTCTGAGCAGGCTAACAATAATTAATTAAATGAAATTAAAATGCAGTTGTAAGAAGAGGTGGGCTTACCTACAATCATCATTTAGGAATTGCAAACTCAAGCCCTCTTATTTGCGACTAATATCCTAGAGATTGTTGGTAAATTTAATATCCGCCATTTTCCTCGATAGCGCCATTTTGAATCATACATAAAATACGTCGTATTGTCATCGAAACGAAAGGTGTAAGAAAAAATTATTTATAAGAGCACTGATCAATATTCCAGAATAAATCCCTAGCATTAGTAGCCTTCGGTTTAGCTTTTGAAATATTTGTCAAAAGTTGAGGGCAAAAAAAAAATCAGTACATGTTATATATTTTTCTAGTCACAAAGGTAAGAATATAAGAATTTTCCCTTCTGTGAAAATTGCAATCCTTTAAGGAATGCGTTTATTTTTAGCATCCTGTTGATTTTGGCAAAAAAAAAAATCCACATAACAAACGATGGGTAATGCCGGTTGGAGCATCCTTTGGTTTTTAATACTGATATTCCCTTCAACATGGTTAGCAGGTATATGTGCTTGGTTTTATATTTGGCTTTACTGTTTGCAAGTATGCTTCAAAGGATTAACGGTAAGCCAGTGGTCCTCATTGCATAAACAAATACTAAACATTTCCATTGTAGGGCTTTTGTGACATGTTACTAAAGGGCATCCAGTTTCCACACTATTGCGCCCAAAATATGATGGATGGGAAAAAGGGCTGTTAAGCGAATATATATTTTTGTAATCTACGCACATGTAATCTAGATGTACATAGGTTATAGTTTTTGAATATATATTTTTATATAATACGCAGTTACTGCTTTGAAACAGGACATGGCTGTTTGTCTTTCATCATTTAACGTATTTTACATAAAGAATACTTTTGGGCACCTTGGAGTTCGACATTGACCAGTTGGTAAAAATGAAACGAACACTTACAAATAAGATTCTAGGTAAACGCTTGTCCACGACATTCATATACGAAAAACCACAACCTTTATTACGCGTTTACTTAATTAAAAAACATTCAATAATTACAACTATAACAAATTCACTTTACATGATTATAACATGATTATAATTAACTAAAACGAACAAAAAATCTTTATACAGAGCCAAGGCCAAAGGTCAATGATACATTTTCATTAATTTTATTCATTTTTCCACCAACCGGTGTGGGTCGACTCAGACTTGGTTGTTAATCAGGTCTATATATATATATATTGGGATGTTCCTTGCAGGTAAAAATAAAATTTAGAAATTTCACTTGTTGCAATGTGGAGCGTGCACACTCTTTATCATTATTGTAGCATTTTGCGAATCATGTAATTTAGAATGCCCCCGTTTTTAAAATATGTGATATCAACTTCAGTGTCAAAGCGCAAAAGAGCCTCGAAAACTCTGTCGTCAGCCTTTAAATAAAAGAGTTACCTCAAGGAAATGTTTCCAAATTGTACACTGAGTCAATACTCACTTCTACTTGTATCTTCTGTCCAGGCTTCAGGTTGCTTTTAGGAATGCTGATATTGTAAACTTCGTCACCTTTTAAACCCAACGATTCAGCGTTCTCTCCGGGTAAAAATTGCAAAGGAATGATACCCATACCTACCAAATTTGAACGATGTATGCGTTCGTAAGATTCAGCTATAACAGCTTTTATGCCCAATAAAAAGGGGCCTTTGGCAGCCCAATCACGACTGGAACCGCTACCATAATCTTTTCCCACCACCAAAACTAACGGCACACCCTCTTCATTGTACCTGAAGTGTTATACAAAACTGATTTTCATTAAAAAGCTGAGCGGGTTTAAAACAAAAATACAACTTTTTTGGATAGATTGATATTATCCCACCCAGTAAACATAATTATTTGTCACATGACATTAAGTAAAAAAGTGTTTACGCGAAGAAAGGTTCCACAATAGTTCATATTTAAAAAAAAATGTGGAAAATTTATAATTCACTCCCATATAAAGACTAATTGAAAAAGGACTTAATAACAGTTTATCAAGTAAGAAAACTGTTTTTGCGACCACACACAGGAGCAGACAGACAAGGCCAGGCCGATTTAGTATTCGGTGCTGATTCAGAATACTTTGTGCGGTCCCTAACGCCTTCTTTTGGGCGTTGCAAACTTTTTTAGTCTTGTCCAATGGCGGATAGTTTTGGAGCACATATGCATAATAAATTTTACAGAATCTATTTAGAAAGTAATTTTGAAGCGATGGAATATTTTTCCAAAAATTACCTTTCTGCACAATCGAAAATATCCATTTCCTCTTGACTGGGAAAATGCAGCGTACGTGGCCCAGTCTTCGTGACGAGTTTATTAACCAAACGAATATTTGCAAACGTGCCACGAGCCATAACAGCATCATTTCCACGCCGAGAACCATAAGAATTAAAATCTCGAGGCGTCAAACCACGTTCACATAAATACCGAGCCGCTGGTGAATTACGAGCTATAGAGCCCGCCGGCGATATATGATCAGTTGTTACCGAATCACCCAAATATAATAAGCATCTCGCTTTCCGTATATCACTTTGGCAAGGGAGTTCCCGAGTCATACCCTCGAAAAAGGGTGGCCGTTTAATGTAAGTGGAATCGTTGCTCCAGGGATACAGTTTGCCATCAGAGACTTGAAGGGTTTGCCACTCCTTGGAACCCACTTCGATTTTACCTAAAAGTTTCAAATAAAAATGACATAAAAAATTTCAATTTCTTTAACTCTTACACTTACTGTAGACTTCTTGGAACATTGAAGGTATAACGTGTTTGTTTTCAATTGCTTGAATTTCGGAGCGTGTTGGCCATATGTCACGTAAGTAGACTTTTTGTCCATTGTTATCCAAACCTAAGGGTTCGGTTTCAAAGTCAATGTCGACACGCCCAGCGATGGCATACGCAATAACTAGCAAAGGACTTGCCAAGTAATTGGCGCGTGTATTTGGATGGATGCGTCCTTCGAAGTTCCGGTTGCCCGACAAAACGCCACAACACACTAATCCGTTCTTTTCAATTGTATTCACCACATTTTCATCTAGAGGACCCGAATTACCAATGCAGGTCATACAACCGTAGCCAACAATTTCAAAACCCAACTTCTCCAAATACGGAATAACGCCCGACTCTTTCAAGTAATAGGTTACGACACCGGAACCGGGCGACAGCGATGTCTTAATATACGGCAATATAGATAATCCTTTTTCAACAGCTTTTTTAGCCAGCATACCAGCGCCCAGCATAACCGACGGATTTGAAGTATTGGTACAACTTGTAATGGCTGCAATCACAACGGAGCCGTGTCTAATTGTGTACGTTTTACCATCGTCCCATTGAAATTGTCCACACGACTGCAAGGCGTCAGCCGCAATAGCGAAACCTTTAAAACCAACCTATAAAAGCAAACAAATATGAAGGAAAGGAAGCCGCAATTATACATCTGCTACACCCACATTTTAAACCTTAAATATTTAGCCTCTTACTCGTTCATTTTTATTTAAACGTCTCACATAATTTGACACATAAAATGCAAATTGATAGGAAACCATGCCAAACTTGACTGAGGCCAAATCTTAAATATGCTCCACATATACATTCAAACAGTGGGCGTGGCAGGTACAAGACACAGATAGAAGATTACGTCCTCTAATAGCGTATGCTTTAGGTAACAACTTGCAAGTCGAGTTTTAGCTATTTAAGGTTTTTCATGAATGTGGGCGTGTCTGTTTTCCGGGTCTGGGGTAATTATTATTATTAGTTAGACAGAGGAGTAAATTCTCAGACTAACTGGTATTCAAAGAGCACTAGCAGCGTAAGTATCAGCTAACCCGGTGTAATTATAAATATAATATGTTTGTGGCAGATAGATATCGATTGTGGGCGTGGTTTTTAGCAAATAAAAATACCGATCCGCATGCAGAAACTAGAAATGTTGGTACAAAATTTCAGTTCAGTATCTCAACATTTATGACCGTGAGAGTGCTAACAACAGATGGACACACGGACGTATGAACGGACGTAAGTAGATCATCCCCAATTTTAGTGCTGATCAAGAGTATGTATACTTTGAGGGTCTCTGACGCCTCATTCCAGGTGTTGCAAACCGAACGATAAACTTAATGTATCTCCATCTTATGTGGAGAGTAATAAAAATTAATTTAAAGTAGAGTCAATAAACTTATTAGAAAACAAATAAAGAGAAATACCGACAACCACGCCCTTACTTAAGATTAAAGCGGAATAAACAATTCAAGTTTTTAACAAGTTGCGGGATGGACGTACGTACTATTTCAATTATTAACATGCTTTTCTAAAAAAATGCAATATTCTGAAGGTAGAAAGTGTACATACACAGACGTATGTATGTACCAAGAGTAACCTGTAATTTTATGCTTTGTATGTAATAATTTTTGGGGTGACTGCACATACTCGTATATACGTGGACATATGTAGCGTATGTAAGTTTATGCATAAACAGTAAAACACTAAAAAGCAGGAATACCTAAGAATAAATAGAGAATAAACGATCAAGTTTTATAACAAATACTATGAAATACTTGAGCCGTTTAATTTGAAAGGCATATAAGTCCATTTTTTTATAAAACTATGAATTTCACTTTGATTTGAGGCAAATTTTGTTTACTATTTTTTTAAAAATGGACTTGTACGCCTTTCACCATAAACGAATTGGAAATATATGATGTTGTGTTCAATACATTGAAAATTTGTACGTGTATAAAATATTTAGTCTTTGACTGTAGAATAGGTGAACTGTTTTTGCCAAGTTAATGTTTTTTTAAAAGAAATTTGATGCTTAGCTCGGCATATTTTTTTTTATAGAATTTGTAATATTTTCAAGCAGTAACGCGAGGCTAATATCAATATGGTGACAATTAACGGTATTCACATTCAAGCACACAGCCCTGTAGAGTCAAGTTGACGTTTTGTTTAATGAAGCGCTAAAGTACTACTAGCGAATAAAAAGTACTCCTTCGTTTATGCAAATTATGTGTAAAATGAAAAAGATAGTAATTAAAAGTAGATGGAAAGTTGTGATTAACGTTATATTGAGTTATCTAAGGAAATAGTAGCCGTGATTTTAATTTCTCACATCGTTCAGATATCACAGTTGCTGTTTCTTTTAGATAGCTCTTTTGTAAACAACAAACCAAAATAACAGAATCTACTATAGTGCAAATTTGTTCTTTTCTTTTTAATTCCTACAAAGTACAGTGCGTGAATCGAATGATTTCCATTTTAGGGATACACCAAGTCCAGTTGTGTTTAATTCCATAATAAAGGAAAAAAATATATTAATAAAGAAGCAATTAATACACAAATAGCATCACTGGGCTTTGTTTATCTCATAGAGTCGAAATATGGTCATCGTATAAATATGTGCTTGTTTGAAACAAAAGTCATTTACGAACTTACGGGATTAACTAAACAAGCCTGAAAATCGGCTTTCATGTCAGCAACAGCTACACGATCATGAGGTCGTTTCGGGCCCGATACGGATGTAACAACCGTTGCCAGGTCCAATGTTACCGTCTGCGTAAAAATGGGATCTTTCGAAGCATCAGCATAATTACGCAACTGATCCGTCACTTCCAAATATTTTCTAATAATATTAATTTTCTTTTCAGAGCGATCTGTAGACAAGCAGTTTATATATATTTAAATAATATTTTATACCTTGTTCGCATTTTTTTCACTTACTAGTTTGTTTCATGTAATTCAAAGTGTTTTCATCAATTGGAAAATAACCAACAGTGGCACCATATTCCGGACACATGTTGCTAATAGTGGCCCGATCAGCTATACTTAGTTCTGCTACACCGGGCCCATAAAATTCTACAAATTTACCAACCACACCCAATTGACGCAAATGTTTTGTTATGGTCAATACCAAATCGGTGGAGGTAACCAAAGGGCCCAATTTGCCAAGAAGCTTATAACCAATAACTTCGGGCAACAACATCGAAATGGATTGTCCCAGCATAACAGCTTCAGCTTCAATACCTAGCCGTACACACACACACATATATTCATTATTCATCATCGATGCGTTTGTATTGGTTATTAACTTACCTCCTACACCCCAACCCAACACACCCAAACCATTTATCATGGTGGTGTGCGAGTCAGTGCCAACCACACTGTCAGGATAAAGGATTTTTCCGCCATCACAGTCTGTTTCGAAAACTACCCGAGCCAAATACTCCAAGTTTACTTGATGGACAATACCAGAGCCAGGTGGTACAATAAGCATATTATTAAACGCACGTGCGCCCCACTTTTAAAAATATTTAAAATACTTAATTAATGTAATAAAATAATTTATATTTTATAGCAAACCTTCAGAAAAGTAAATCGTTCCTGGTTGCGTTTAAATTCCAAGCTTTCATTTTTAGCCAATGCATCGGGTGTGCGAGCAAAGTCCACTTGTACGGAATGATCAATTACCAAATCGGCTGGACAAATCGGATTGATTTTTTCTGGATTGCCACCCAATTGTAAAACTGCGTCACGCATAGATGCAAAATCCACCACGGCAGGTACACCAGTAAAATCCTTATTAAATAAATATATGTTATACAAGGTTAAAAGCTACTCGTTAGCGCTACATACTTGTAGTATAACGCGAGCTGGTTTAAATGATACTTCCACGTCATTCTTTCCTTGCTTGAGTTCGGGTGACCAATTCAAAATACTATGTACATCTTTTTCAGTTACGTGGAAATTATCACAATTACGCACCGCAGATTCCAAAAGCACCCGTATGGAGTACGGCAATTGCTCTTTGGAAAATTAATAAAAAAATAAATTATATTTGATATCAAAAATACAAAGTTTGCGAATGCTTATCATGCTGATGAATTATTTGCAAGCTCAGCGGACTGTAGTGTTATTTTGTGGTCTTAAAACGCCGACTTTAAATGAGTCTTATATATGACCTAAGATATATATGTGTAAACTTTTTACGAATTACTAACTTAAGGTTCCATTTTACTCTCTCCGGTATTCTCAATTAGCATTAGGCACACATACATGTGAATAAACAAAATTTGTTTCACTTTCAAGTCTATTCTATGGTGAAGTTAGTGTTGGTGTTGGTGTTAATATTCTTACTGATAAAGGTCAACAAATATGTATAAATATTAAAATATACGAAGCAACAGTTATATAGCACTTTAATTTTTTACTTACCGAATTTCGAGTCAATGCGAACCAGATCAAAGTATTTGTATTCAATGCCGTCTTGTACGAATGACTTTTGGAATTGCATAAAAGGATTTGCACCTGCATTTACACAAGTATAAATACAACAATTAAATACATTTTTCGATATGATAACACATTAATTAATTAACACCTACAACTCATGATCGCTTAAAAAATCAAGACTTTCACTTTATCAGAATATATTTTGTGTTAAAACGTATTAACAGACAACACCACTTCAAATCACTACTAGGAAATTACTGAAAAAGAATTTTGCAAATACTGATTTGATACTTATTTGGTCAACCATGTGATTATAAACTAATTGAAGAGAACTGTTCTAGAGAGACAGAAAGAGAATTACAATAGCGAAATTTATTTTTAAATGTATAATTTATGTAATATATTTATAAATTATAAATATATAACATATTATAAATATATTTTAATAATAATATGTTTATATAAATATAATGAAAGTCGCTAAAGAAAACCTTAGCGGCCTTACGCTAATTTCATTTAAAATATTTCTCTCTTTTTACCCTCTAACAGCGTTGCCATTAGACCGAAAATTTTTTTTCGTGGTTTACAGTCGTTGCTATCTTAGCGCATGTAATTATTATATATGTAATATATAAAGTACTGCGTATATCAGTAAAACTTACATCTCTATGTAAGCTATTTGCAAAAGGAATTCGAGTTGTTGTACCGTTTTACTTAAAATTGTGTTTTTTTTTCGCCGGTAAGTTTTTTTGTTTTTTTAAATTATTTTATTACATATAATGTTTCCCCGCGTGATTTCTATTTATATTAGATTACGGTAATTAGTTAAAAAATGTCTGAGGAGCAAAGCCGCACTCGCAGGCGCCCATCGCGAGAGTACCACCAAGCATCAGGACAACGCCGCCCACGCGAATATTCCGAGGAACCACCGGTAAGTGCATTGTAAAAATTATTGATTTCCATTTATCAGGACATTCAGTTTATAACTCCATTTCATGGTATATTAGTAAAAGCAAAAACAATTTTGGATATAATCATGGCATTCACTTGCTGTGTTGGTGCGTGAAGTACAATAAAAATTAAATCACAAAGTAGGCATTTTTACATCTACAGTTGCTCAAGTGTCCAAACACACACAAAAACAACACATATAGAAATACAACACATGTAGAAATACAACACATAGAAATATAAAAAAAAATGTTTGACAGAAGATTCAAAGTATTATTGTTAAGTTTTAATGCTGACTCAAGTAGTTTTACAATATAAGATGTCGGGTATCTACCATGAAAGTCGCCGGAGGTATTGACAAAAACTTAATATAATTACATACTGGGTATATAATAGGCGGGGTTGTGTAGGATATAACGTTAATATATTTCATAAGAGTACATACAACATTTCTACTATAGCGACCTAAAGTCATTAGAACGAGGTCACCGTCGGGAGATCAACGTCGTGAAGAACAACCGTCCACTTCAAGGGGTAATAATGGAGATCGACGTGGTGGCGGCGATAGGGCTCCAGGTGGAGGTGGACGCAAGCGCCGTGACGTTTATGAGATTATTCGCACTAAACCGGATGATGTGGATAATAAACGCGGTACATCGGGAAGAGAAATTAAGCTATACACAAATTATTTCCGCCTGATTACAACCCCAACATGGACTATATATCAATACCACGTCAACTTTGCACCTGAAATTGAAGCAAGGCGTTTACGTGGTGGTTTGATGTATGAACAGCGGGCTCGACTGGGCGGTTATATATACGATGGCACCAAACTATTCACCACCACCAAATTGCCAGATGATACAACCATTTTCCAGGTAACATCTAAACAAAATGAGAAGTATGTCATAACTATGCGCTATGTGGGCATTATTGCCATGGATCAATGGGAGTCTCTGCAAGTATTAAACTTGATTATACGCCGTGCAATGGAAGGCTTAAGATTGCAACCAATTCAACGCAACTACTATGATCCCTTGGCTAAGGTAAGTTTGTGTGAAAGCAAAGCAAGTTGAATGATTACGTATCCGATTCTTCTTCTTTTAAGATTGAGTTGAGAGATTATCAAATGCAATTGTGGCCGGGTTATCAAACGGCTGTACGTCAACACGAGCACGATATCCTGCTGTGCTGTGAAATTGCCCATAAGGTTATGCGCCAAGAAACGTTGTACGACATCTTACAACGTTGTCTGAAAGGCTCTCCCATGGGTTGGGAGGCTGAGTTTAAGCGTCAGGCTTTAGGCTTAACTGTACTCACCGATTACAACAATAAAACTTATTGCGTGGCTGATGTGGATTATACAAAAACGCCCAAATCCACATTTACCTACAAAGAGGGCGAAATTTCTTTCGAGAAATATTATGAACAGGTCAGCGAGTAAATTGATTTGAATTGGATTTGAAGCATTTATTAACCATGTCTATGTTTAGAAATACAATTTGCGTATACGCGATGGCAAACAACCATTATTAGTATCCAGACCAAAGGAGCGCGCCGTTCGGGCAGGCCAAAATGAATTTATTATATTAATACCGGAGCTGTGTCGTCCCACTGGTTTAACGGATAGTATGCGCAGTGATATGCAGTATGTATAAATTATTTTTATGCCAATCATTTGAAACTTGTGCCAAACAAATGTTTTTTGTGCAGTCTTATGCGTGCAATGGCTGAACATACCCGTTTAACACCTCGTGGCCGTATTGACCGGCTGCGCACCTTCAATCGGCGCCTACAACAAACCCCAGACAGTATGGACATATTGCAAAATTGGAAAATGCAATTGGCCAAAGATTTAACAGAGGTGAAAGGTCGCGTTCTGGAAAGTCAACGTATTGTGTTCAAAGATCATCGAAAGTAAGAGACAACAGATGCACTTTTTTATTATGTTGTAAACTTGTTTCGAATGTGAACCGTCAATAAAATTCAATTCATATGTGTGGCAGGGAATCAGCTGGAGAGAATGCAGATTGGACGCGTTTGTTCCGCGATAGAGGCTTATTTACAACACCAGCACGTGGCTTGGACCGCTGGTGCATTATTGCCCCGAGACGTCTAATGCGAGAATCTCGCACTTTTGCCGACCATCTTATTAGGGCAGGCGGCGGTATGGATATGATGATCAGGCGTCCCACGGAGTAAGTAGTAATAGTTCACGGGCTAAATACTAAATAAATAAAAAACAATCCCATGTCAGAGTGCTTATACCCGACGATCGCAATCATACATATTTGTGTGCTTTGGAGGAGTGTGCTGCTCAAGATCCTCAGTTAATTTTATGCATAGTACCAAACAATAATGCTGAGAGGTAAGTAAATGATTTAACGGTAAAAAACATTCAAAACTTCTTTTCTGTATTCGTAGGTATGCTTCTATTAAAAAGAAAAGTTATCTGGAAAGAGCTGTGCCCACTCAGGTGGTCACCCAACGATCCGCCAGTAACTCCAGAGGTCTTATGAGTATTGCAACCAAAGTGGCTATACAGATTAATTGCAAACTCGGCTACACGCCGTGGATGATTGATTTGCCGCTGAGCGGTTTGATGACCATCGGTTATGATATGGCAAAGAGTGCAAAGGATAAAAAGAAAGCATTTTGCGCTTTAGTAGCCTCCATGGATATGAAAACAAATGCTACATTTTATAGTACAGTGGCTGAGTGCAGTTCTCAGGATATTTTGGCCACACACCTGTGGCCTATGATGGTTAAGGCATTGCGCCAATATCGCAAGGAGCACGACAAATTGCCAAATCGTATACTGTTTTATCGTGATGGTGTTAGCGATGGTTCAATAAAACAATTGTACGAGGTAGAGGTTAAGGAAATTGTACAAAAGCTGGAATTGGAATATAAGCGTTGCAATGCGGAAAAGCCGCCCATGTTTGCTTATGTGATCGTCACCAAATCCGTAAACACGCGCTTCTTTCAGGCTGATCGCAACCCTCCGCCCGGCACCGTCGTAGACGATGTCGTAACACTGCCGGAGCGTTACGATTTCTTTTTGGTTTCGCAATCAGTACGCCAGGGCACGGTAGCGCCGACTTGTTATAATGTAGTATATAGCAACATACGCCTAACCCCTGAGCAAATGCAACTGCTGACGTATAAGATGACTCATTTGTATTATAATTGGTCGGGCACTACCCGTGTACCCGCCGTGTGTCAATATGCCAAAAAATTGGCAACTTTAGTTGGCACTTGTATATTCCAACCGCCACAAAACGTTCTCGAAAAGAAACTTTATTATTTGTGAAAATCATTCCCTCACTGTACTGTTCAAATGACAATTAGTTGCAATTAATTATTTTTTTTCGGCACTTTAGCGTTATTTCATATCATATTTTCTTATAATTTCTATTATTATCATGTTTAGAAGAAATATGTGAATGACTTGGAAATATTTTTGGTTTCTTCATCTTTTTTTTGGTTAATAATTGTGAAATAATTTGCATTCGATTGACATTTTTTCTTTAGTTCCAAAGAGATTCGGTTTGACTTTAATTGATGAATTAAAATAAATTGAATTTCTTCTTAACTCGTGTTTTTATTACCATTTTGGTTAAATATTATCTAGTTTGTTCGCATCAAGTAAGTTTAAGTTTTATGATAGAGATTTAAACTTTATAGCCGACAATGTGACGCTTGCCAATGCATTCGCCTATATAGAACCAAAAGACTACTTCCATGGTCACTAAAGTGTTGAGCCAAGCCTCGCGGACGGTAATATTTTTGTAGGCACCACAACGTGCACCTTGCACCAAACGCCCGATGCCCTGGCGTATAGCTGGAATATCACCGGGCGTCGGTGGCGTCAATTCTACTTTTGCATATTTCCAAAACACTTCCAATTGTGGTTTAGCCTGCGCCATTAGACCTGACATTGGACAGAAAATTACATAAGCGATTGTATTTGCACAAATGGGAATTTCAGAAAGAAATTCAAGCCTGTGCTCTACTTACGGTTAACCATAGAAGCGCCTTTCGATGCAATACTAGCCATTTTCTTTAATAGTCTTTAATGAAAAGTTTTAAAACGTGTATATTTATTAGGAATAATATCAATTAAAGAATGCTTCGCAAAATTTTGATATTTTCTTAGAGTTTCTCCCACACAGTTGGAAATGTGACATTTAAAATATCTCTCTCACATATGTTTTCTTCTTACCCTCTCACAGCGTTGCCACTAAATCAAAAATAATTTCGTTGCTAGCGCACGTAATTTCCTCAAGCTGGAAAGAATTATTTTAATAAGTTTAATAAGTTCATCTGCTTTTATATGCTTAACACTTCATACATGCACTTAATATTTTTTCTATTCCATGCTAATTTTTGGTAACACTTCTTAAAAAAGCATATTTAAAATAAAAAAAAAAAGTTGTTAAAACGTTCACCTTTTCAAGATGGCGCTAAAATAAGCAATAAAAACATCAAGTGTGTTTTCGTTGACAAGATGGTATTAAATATTCTTCATTTTCTTTCACTCCTCTCAGAGAAAATATAGAAAAAAGCAAAATATAAATGAAACAACAGGGAGCGTAGAAAGGAAGCAAAAGTTTAGTTTAACAGTCGTGGAAAGGCACTTGCTAAGGAAAATTAAAGGCGCAAAAATCCATTTGCGCTTTGCATTCGGAGTGTACTTCTATTACAACGTTGAGGATGTGTGTGAAAATTGATAAAGCAGATTTAAAATTTCTTTTTTTATTCTGTTTAACGAGTGTAATGGTATCACAAAATATTAATCCATCAGTTAACAAAGAGCAAATGATATAACAAGTAGTCATATACGAGCAGCTACCACAGATACTCGAAAGATATATCTGTCAATAGGATAAACAAACAGTGTAATAAAAACAAAACGCCAATAAGTAAATTTTTATGTGAAATCAATGAACACGAATGTTAGTAAGCAAGCAAACGGAAAAAGTAATTAACAATACAATTTCTCTCTGCCAAAAAACAAGAAAAAGCAAAGAAAAGTGTTTTAGTGAAACGGAAATTGTTGAAAAAAAGTACGAATATCATCATGAATGATGAATTTACGTTGCGTTGGAAGAACTTTCAGGACAATATAGCTAGTGGCTTTCAAAATTTATATGATCGTGGCGATTTAGTGGATGTAACATTGGCATGCGACGGCAAACTGCTGCATGCCCATAAAATTGTCTTGGCTATATGTAGCCCTTATTTCCAGGAGATATTCATCACAAATCCATGCAAACATCCAATTAGTAAGTATTTATTTATAAATAAATGAACCCACTCATATATTTACATTTTAAAAATTTTAATTAATAGCTTTCCTTCCCGATACAAATTTTTTGACTAGTGTCCTTTTGCTTGAAGCTTATTTATTTATTTTAGTGCTAAATGTAAGATAATGCTTAGTAGGATTCTCATAAAATTAGTAAAATTTGTTTTGATGTCTCGCGATTATGTTGTAGGATGTTTGTGCTTACAGTGCTTATGCCCATCATTATGTGTAGGCTAAGGCAAACATCACTATATGTAAATACATAAGTAAGCGCCAGAGTGTATATATTTTGAATCGGCAACGAGTACTGAGTCATTCTAGACATGTCAGTGATTTTCCCCATACGTGGTGAGCTGTGGTAATCACTGCCCTTGTCGCCAAAAGTGAGATAGATTCCGAATTTGTCAGATGTGTCTGCAGTTTAGGTTCGCAGGCCGAAATATAATTTAAAAATATACTTTTAGTTTTTAAATCAAGGATTACGGTTAATTAAACCAAAAACATATAACGATCGGGATTTTCCATGAGCCAGCTCAGCTGGTTGGGCATTTCACATATGCATTAAAACGTTAAACGATTGTTTGTCCAGCTGTCCATTTGTGGGTTTGTAGAGTGATCAGTTTTGATCTATTAAACTGAAATTTTGATTTTATTTTTACAGCCATATCAGTCTGATATCCAAATGCCTTCAATCAACCCTAGTGATGTAATCCATTCGCCAATTTCGATAAATAGATTGTATTTATTAACGATACAGTAAATTGATAAAGCGGATATTTGATTAACTTAGGGTATTATATTAAGAGACTTCGTACATTTCAAAGGCACATGTATTATTACTTATAAAAGTAGAACAACTTTAAGTTTATTATTATAAATAAACAAACAATAAAAAAGTTTAGTAGCTTCGTCTTGAAAAAGCCCGCAATTTGTCCAAGAATTTTTAAGTATATACACGCTTGCATATAATATCGTAGAATAACAAATAGATCATATGCCATGACACCGTTTTAATAAGCCCATCAATAAAAACTTGACTGAGGTAAAAATGCTTTCGATTTGCCAATGCATTCGTGTTAACATTATAGAATAGTAATTAGACAAGACTCCTGTAATTAATTAGCTTGTAGCATTTATGTAGGCGTGCGTAGTGGAAACTGTGACAGTTATTATAAGTGTGTCACATTAAGCGATGGTCTTGTCAAAGAGAATTTCAGCTGGGAAATGAAATCAGATGTCTTGAGTGCACGTATTACATTATATATATATATATATATATATATATATAGTAGATAAACGCCTACAATTATTTCATGGAAAGGGGTGATAAAAATAGATTCAATTATTAAGCTAATTAACTATTCTTCAATAAAATATTGTAAGACAATATTAAGTATTGCGATTCGTTGCCATATGCAATACAACCTTATATGGGGAGAGGTTCCAAAAACTATTCAATTCGATCCATTTACAATGCGGTTCTTCTTTGGATCAATGCAACACTTTGTACAAAATTTTATCAAAATATCTCAAAATGTTCAACCTGTAGCATGCGTACAATTTTACATGGTCATACAGACGGACAGACGGACTTGGTTAGATCGTTGCAGATTTTGTTTCTGAATTAAAAGAGGGTGTGGCATTTGCCGCTTAGGAGTTGCAAACAAACGCATCAACTTAATATGCTTTTTGCCACATGTTGGGGAGGACTACCAAACTATTTCAACTCCAAGGTGGTACGTGTTCATATTTCCACGCACATTTGTAGAGTACTTTAAATTTGGCTTCGCATAACTTTTCCACCTTCTTAAAGAATGCCTGTGTGGTATAAAATTTCACTTGTAAAATACTATGCATATGTATATATATGATTTATCGGCTTGTGTTGTTTATGATGTTACCGGTAGGATATCGTACCTATTTCTACAAATATTGCGCTACCGATATGATAAAAAGTATTCGGTTGTTAAGTCAATGTCAGGAATCGTCAATGGCAATAAAATATTTTTATACTTTTACAGCCGTATTGTTTATACTGCTACTTTGGTAAGTTTAAAAGATTTACTCAATATCATATATTGATAGTAGGGTGGTGGTGAGGGTGGTGGTGGTGGTCACTAGCACCACACATTAATTATCATAATAAAATTCCAACAATTCCAATTGATAAAATATCGAATGCTTTTGGATAAAGGTTAAATTTCACACAACGTGTGTGTATGTTCAGTATGGTCAAACTGTTTTTGAGAGGCGGAAAACAGTATAAAAGAATTTTTTATTAAAGTTAGTTAAAAGAAGCGACAGCATAGAATAATATACACGCCCATATGAAAATAAGAGAAAATTGATTTTGAAAATTGATACTTACCTTGGAGCACCTAACCAGGTAACTGCCAAACCCAAGATTCGTAGGTGGTTTCAAGTCAAATTTAAAACAAGTGAAAATATTATAATCGGTTAAGCCCCGACCATCAAATACCTTACACCACTTGATATATTATTCAATTTAATCTTTTTCTTTGAAAAATGAAAATTTTTTTTTTATATACATACTCTTTTATTTTAAGAAATTTCAAAATGAAAAAATGTTATAAATTTTTTTTTATTTTTTATTTGTTTATGAAATCAAAAAAAAAAAAATTATATGGAGAGTGGTTCTAAAAATGGACCGATCCAATCCGTTTTCAAAAGGGTTGCATATCTTTGTACCGAATTTAATCGAAATATCTTAAAAAATAATGGGATCTCATATGGGGAGAGGTTCTAAAAATAGTTCAATTCGGTACATTTTCAATAAAGCTATTTTTTTGGGCCAATATGTGTTCTTGTACCAAATTTCATCGAAATATTTCAAAAAATGCTCGATCGGTATAATAAAAGGTGGGTGTGGCATTTGCCGTTTACGAGTTACAAACATCCGCACAAACTTAATTTATCCTTAGCCCAAGTAGTGCAGGGTATAAGGATTAAACAAGTAAAAATGTATTTAGAGTAGAGCATATCTGGAAGACCCATGACCCGAATCGAATATATCATAAGTTTGAAAACATCTCATGTTCCCATTTTGCTTATTTGGAGACAAACTCGAAGCTTATGTGTGCCAAATTTCAGCTCAATGACTTAAGTTTTGCTCCCGTTGGGTATAAAAATACAAAAATATAATCCATTCTATTTATAAAGGGATTATACCCAAAAGTAAAAATATTCTTGATGAGTTGTAATCTTGAATCGACTTAAACATGTCCATCTGACCGTACATCGGAATAAACATGCCCCCGGTAGCAGCAATTTGAATAACCTCAAACTTGATTGTTGACCTAGACAGCATAAAATTGGTCGAAATTGGGTGAAGGCAATTCCACACATTAACAAAAACTGCGACAGCTTTTGAAAAGTTTTCAATCGATTTTGAAGTCAAAAGTTGCATCAAAGTCTGACCACAATTCATACGTTTTATTTTAATACCTCAAGATACGGGGCATCCAAGATGTGTTTCGAAGCAAAGGCGATTCTGTCTGTGCCAGCAATAGCACATATTATCTTTGTTGTTGTATTATTTTAGATTTAAATTTACGTCTGTATATGAGTGTATGTCCATAAACACACGCATGTATTTAATTTCATAATTTCATAAAGAAAATATTTGCTCCAATTTGGATTAAATCTTATGCGAGGCAGCAAAGCGATAATCGATGTATTGAAACGAGGTTTTATCACGATTTCAATGAACTTTAGACAAAGTTTATCGTGAGATGTCAAGACATGTACGCATAGTATAAGAACATAAGCTCTGCAATACGCGTTCACGAGTAAAATGATAAATCCATAAGGAGAGTTTTATAGAATGATCACACACGAGGCTGTGTGACGACGAGGTATGTAATACAATATAATTGCAGCAAGTCGAACGACTCTATGGAGTGTGATTTTTATAAAAGCAAATTTTACGACGCGTGATTGATAGACCCGTACTCCATTTACTAAGGCAATCGATTCAGAATGAATTGTTTGTGTTTATCATGGTCGCGTCTATGGGGCCGCGGCCATATACTCATAAAATATAATCAAATATTACAAATATCGACCTTTCTACAGGAAATGATCCTACATTTAATAGATACTATATTGACGCGAGGCGTCTCCTCATAACGGGCACAGAACGTAAAAACACATCTATAACAATATACTGATATTTTCTCTAGAGTGTGTGTATGTGTTGTGTACAACGCAATTATTTATAAATCACATCAAAGTGATAATAAATAATATTTTGTACGTGTAATGCTGTGATCTGTAGTTTTTTAAGATTTCGATTTAGTTGTAAATGTGTGTGTATGTGTATGGATCACACATGTGCAAGCATGTATATGTCTTATCGTAAAATGAATAAAAATTTCATTTTATTTTATTTAAAATTATTGATTCAGAATCCGTTTAGCTTTCGTACCATTTTACAATATTTCTGTTGTGCTTTTGTTTTTTTTTGAATTGTGTTTAAATTTTGCGCAATGTGCGATAACATCTTAGCAATATTTGTACGACCTTTTCTTTCCGAGGTAATCAATGTTTATTACACGCTCCCTACTAGAGTAGGGGATTTCTTAAGTATACACTTTTGAAGAGAGCGTGCCGCTCTTAACCCCTGCAGGTGGAAATTGATTTTTAACATCCACTTAAGCTTCAGTCCGCTAGTTTTAGGGTTCGCTGAATTGACCCTCGATCAATGTTGATGCAACATTTAGAAAAAGACATTCCGGAACCCCATTATTGTCTTAACCGGGTAGTCATCCTTAGTGCTTAGTAAGAAGTTTACATTTCCTTGTTAACTTGATTGTTCTTAAACATTTTGTTGCAGTCATTCTAAAAGATGTCAACTTTAATATTATGTGTGAGCTGTTGGAATTCATGTATCAGGGAACGGTGAATGTAAAGCATGCGGAATTGCAGGCATTTATGAAAATCGGTCAACTGCTGCAGATAAAGGGATTGGCCGCCAATTCTTCTTCGTCTATTGCATCCACCAACTCTGACAAGTCGTGCAGTCAAAATCCGATACATTCGGAAGCGGAAGATAATCAAGAGGAGGCGCTTAATGCTAATGCGAAAACGTCCACTGAAAGTGAAAATGGGGAAAAAACTGGCGACAATTCTAACAATGGCAAAATATTAAGCGGCAATAGTGGCACCACTGCGGACCGTTCTGTATCGCCCTCTGCGGCCGTTGCCTCACCTTCACACAATAGCAGCTCTATTAATGCCCAGTCGAATAAAAGTTTGAGTGAACCTACCGCACATCACAGTGGCTTCCCCACTATTGCATCGGCAAACAGTAAACGTCACTTTGATTATAATTCCGATACACTTTCGATTTATTCGCGCAACAAGCGAAGACGCTCTGTAACTTCTACCGATCAAAGCAGTGAAAACAATGACGATGTGAATGATGGACGCGGAGTGGAACATATGCCCGAAGATTTCTTCTTCCCTCATATATCGATGGTGGAATCGAGATATGATTTGAATAGCATCAAACGAGAAAATGCTGAACATCATCAGAATTCTGTGTCGGCGGCTGCTGCAGCCGCCACAACGTTACGCAATTCATTTCCGCCACCCAGTTTCGGCTTGGATTATAACTTTTATAAAGGGGGTGGTAACAGTACCACCAATCAAGCGGTTCCCACTACCCAAGAACAATATCCCAATGATTTGCACATGCCGAATGACTTTTCTAAAAACTTTGCCAATCACATGGACATACCGCCAAGTGAGTTGTAAATTTTCTACGCCTTGTAATCACAAGATTTTTCTTTTGTTTTTTATTCGTTTTTATGTTAACTACTATCACATCATCTTTGGTTAATGGGGGCCTTTGGCTTTACATTTTTCCCTCATGTACTAACTTGGGCCGTCCTTTACAAATGTATGCCTCTGTGCTGCGGAATTCATTTTAATCACATTTTAAATTTAACTGCAATACTAACCTGTAACACATTGTTTGTCTTAAGAGACGGCTTTTTTTATTTAATGATTTATGCTTTAAGTTCATAAGGTGGGCTCTACTTAACCACAATAACAAAAATAATAAAATTCAATCGAACTGGCTGGCATAGGTTGGGCAACTACCACTGCATCTGTATCTGTATAAAAATGGACGCTTAATAATCGCTTGAGGGACGTATTTTAGTTGTAATGCCGTATATAGGAGGAAAGTAGGATTTTATTTGAATTTTATGGTGGTGGGTAACCAAGATTTTCGGACCTAGCCAAATATAATTTTCCTTAATTTTTGTTCTAATTTTTAGAAAATTAACGTTTGTTTGTTAATTTTCTTCTGTACAATAAGTTACGTGTACATAAAAACCTTTATTTAACACTTGTTTGTAGAAGTTTTTTAATTTATGATAATATTTAGTGTAAAAGAAAAGAAAAAATTGTGCCAATCTTTGAAAATAACCAAAAATTTTTTACTTGCGCTCAACTGCTTTCGCTCATGATTTTTATGGATTTGATGAAACGCGAATACAATTATGATTGCAATTATAGGCGGTAGCAGTATGGTGATGTTAAGTTCCACATCACTTTTGCACGGCAACTGTGTATTCAATCGCAATAATACGGTGGCAACACAGCAGGGCATGAAGACGTATTGGTTGTGCAAATCGTATCGGATTAGCATGTGTCGAGCCCGTTGCATTACACATCAAGGCCGCATAATATCGGCAACCGGAGTACATAATCATACACCTCATATGAGAAGTGGTAGCAATGGTAGTAATAATGCATCAACAAGTAGTGGCAGTGGTGGTGGAGGAGGGGGCGGTAGCGCTAGCGGTGGCGGTGGTAATAATGGCCATAGCGGGGTAGGTCCATCAAATAATCACACACACAATAGCCACGCTCTAAATAATGATAATACACACAATACGATTCATGCAGGCAGCGCCGGTGCTATGACCTTAAGTAATAGTATGAATAATGTGCGGTTTCCGCATGGCATTATAACCGCCCCCAACATGTTCCAGCCAAACCTACATACACCCGGCTCCTCACAACATATGCAACATAATCGTGCTTCACCGTCAATGCCATCTTCTGGTGGTGGCAGTGAAAATCATTTCAGCCATTTTGGCTCATCCATGCCCAACTTGCTGATACAGCCATTGGTTGGCAATGTGACCACAAATCTTTTACACCAAACAACACCGCCGCCACCACCACCACCGCATGTTATGCACACGTCAAACAGTTCAATACAAAACATAATGCACACGGAGATGACGTCTTCACCGCACAATGTCAACTATAGCATATCGCCAGTGCGAAGCAAACCGGAAATGTTTAGTCATGGGGTTGAAAAATCTATACATATGAATAAGGAGAGCAACATGGCAACAATGGCCAACGATGATCATCATATGGCTGTGCACCATGAAGCTCTCGCTATATCGCCCAATCATTTGGACAAAGGCAACCATTTAAATATAACATCCAATGAAAAAATGAATACCGACAATGAACTTGAATCAAAGGCGACAGGCAGTTCTAATAGTGTGCACCATCAAGCCCAGGTTATAGAATCAGTTACAATATCACCCGGTGTTCATCATCATTTTAAAATGGAATCCATTTAAATAAATTGAATTTGAATTTAGTATATATGTACTTAACTCTTATTTAAGTATATTTAGAAATACTAAAACAGCGTAAGGGTGGGGGAGCGGCAACTGCTGTAGTTTTCAAAAGTACACTTGATTAATGGTCATCACAATAAAGCAAAAGTTTCTAAAAAATATGTAATTTATACGCATAAAAAACTCGATACAACTTAATTAAATATATTTGATATAAATGTGACTGTAAATATATTCATACATGTATTATTTAAAGACAACTCTAGAAATAGGCTCAGGCGCGAACGCTTATGAAGACATTATGAATTAGTTAGCTCTTCAACCTCATCTGCTGTTGCTCTACAAACCTCAACCTCAACATTAAGAGGGACGCCAAATACTTTATTTCGATACAACGTTAAAATACATACACATGGCTCTCCTTTCAATTCAAATATTTACATTAAACATTTGTCCTGTTTCGAAGTAAATGAAATGTTAAGCAAAAGTTAATACGTGACAAAGCAATTGTATCATTACGCAGCCTGATTATTGTCATTGTACAATCATGTGAGATGTTTAGTTTTTTTGTTTTTTAAGTGGGACTAAAAAATTTGGTAAGTATTGGGTATTCATATATATTCATACATACGTAAGCATTTTGATTTGTTATTTTTTAATTTGCATGTCCGTTGTGTTCCAAAAATCCGCCCAAAATCATTGTCTAACGACACTCCGCTACAAACAAATATCATACCATACATAAGCTGTTGTGCTGCATGATTGTAATAAAAGAAATTTGTTTCGACAGGTGATCATATCATCATATTCTCATCATATTCTCATCATTATATGCATCAATTAATCATACAAAGTAAATATTCTCACTAGTGAAGTTTCGTACGATTACTAAAATTATTAAAAACATTTATTTTCATAAATTCTAACCTAAATTCATTTCAAACTTCCCAACTACCGAACGGACAATTCTAGTACGTCATATAAGCTTTGGAATGCCGACATTTAGACACATTCTACTGGTCAAAACACTTTCACCTGATGCCTGTGTGAACTAGATGGTGAAGAGAAAAGTGATGTGGATTAGATTAGATGATGGTCAATGTATTAAAATTAGAATAACACTACCTGGCCAATGTCTTCCTACACGATGCACTCTTTTATTTAATGCCCCTATAAGGGGGAGTGGTAATTTAGTATTTCATGGTTTTCGTCAAATTCGATTTGGTATGACGATCCTTGACAGAAGGGGTTCTGTTCGTCGTGGAAAGGTTTAGAATCGAAGGTGCATGTCAAATTTCATCACCAATCAACTTAACTTAAAGGCTATAAAAATAGGTTCACCCAGTGTTACACTATTACAGTTAATAAAAATAAATCATTATTTCATTGGTCATCTAATACAAGAAAATATTTCAAATTATATATTAAGCATAATCGCACATTTTAAATGGATGCGGATAAATAAAATTAATCACATAGTAAAATAGTTTCCATTATGTCCTTTTCGATCACTACCACCACCTATACAAAGCCATTTAAATAGATGTTAAAAAGATAATTATTTTGAACTTTGTTACATATTCGGATGTTGTATATATAGTTGCTCCGGGTGAACATTGGTTTCAGGGCAAATTGGAATTTATGCTGAGTCAACGGGGAAAACCGTTACTAGTGCATGACGGCCATACGTTCGGCATTCAATATGTACGCAAAGACAAGAAATACTGGCAGTGCAACTTGTCGCGTAAATTCAATTGCAAGGCACGCGTCACTACCACCGACAGGGGTGAGATTATCGTAACAAACAATGAACATTGTCACACCGAGATCCGTCAACATTTACGCAAAGACTACCAACGCAACAAAGTCATGATGAATGCTTTAATCAATTTAAGTGCCAATCGTTTGGCCGTTGAGAATATGAGACGTAACAATGTCAACAACATTGCTGATAATTTAAGTAATCTGCAGTCTATGGTGGCAGCATCACAAGCAGCGGCAGCCGCCAATTCTCTGGCTTTACAAACTGTGCGTTTGGAATCAACAGAAAGTTCGGGTGGTTTGCTGGATTTGGGCAAATATCCTTCAAGTGGCCCCGCAGACATGGAAGAGTCTTCCATGATAACACAACAACACAATACTTTAAATCTGACGACTGGAGCTCATCATCATCAGCAACACCATCATGATATGCCATTAGATTGTGGCATACATTCCATGTCTAAAATGCAACATAATGTTAGAGATGAGGTGAAATTGAATGAAAATAATAAAAGTGCCGGCGGTGATGATTGGAAATGTAATGATGTTGGTTCAGGTTACCAAGTTTAACAGTGACATTTATGATATTTACTGTACCCTTATATATCTCACCCTACACCATTTGTACTACAAACTGTTTATAACTATCGAATGACTCTTGATGGACACATTTTATTAACATTCCGTCTGCCTGTGCTTTATGCCCGTTTTTTTTTTCAAATTCTGAAATACCCCCAAAACGACATATACCAAGTCCTCTTTTTACACGATAGATACGCTCCCAAAAAATTCGTGTAAAAAAAGATATTGGATGAATGGAATAGTAGATTGGTTCCAGACCTAAAAAAAAAATTGAAAATCGTGTTAAAACAATTCGTGTAGAGAATTTTTTTTCGTTTCGTTTTAACTCGTGTTAAATCAAATTCGTGTAAAAAAAATCGCGTAAAAAGAGAATTAGGTGTACTGTGGTTATAGCAAGTAAGGGAATCAATGGTTAGATCGATTCAGATTTTGTTGTTAGGAAATATATATATATTGTGGGGGTTGCAAACGGTCTGCTTCTCTAATTGGTTATGGCTTCGACTACATGGCTCCGTTTCTCTTTCATGATAAACTCATTATATCATTCCATTCATAATACTCGGAAGAACGCAATACTCGGAAGAACGCATAGGAAACCTCAAAGATTATATAAATTTTTAACAAGTACTAACTTATCGAATTAGATCAACAGACCGCGTTGTATACGTACCCAGTTGTACACGTGATGTGGTAGGGTAGGTATCGAATAGTCGGCTTTTCTTCACCGACCGAATAATGTTTTCATCTTTGAAGTTGAATATACTCCAGGTTTTTAAACACAATACCAATAAATTAGTTGCTTACATTACATTGTTAACTGTACACACAAACATCGTTACCACAAATTTATAACAGTAAAAATTTATTAGTAAAATTTATAAATACCATTTTTTATCGTTGTTTTTTTTATTAATAAAATGCAAATTGTCGGGTATTTGTTTCGTTTTACTTCTAATGGAAACATTTAACATTTCAATTTATATATTGATTACACGACTTAGCTTTTGTATGCGATTTAGTAAGAGGTCTCCTTGTTTAATTGTGGCTTGGTATTGCCAGTTTTTACCATCTGGACGATTTGTTTCCACAATGCCACCGACGCGATCTACCTTAGCGTGAAGGCGGCCAGCTGCTATAAAGCGCGATAATTCTTGATCAATATAATCCACATCGACGCCAAAAGCCTCGGCCATATATTGTAATGTGAGTGAACGATAGGATTCTAATAATTGAATGTATGCCAAAATACGCATTTCACGCACGTAGAAGCGATAGTGTGGATGAGCCAAGTAATCTTTACGTAAAATGGCTTCCACTTCTACTAAATTTTTAAAGAAATCAGCATATTGACAATTGTACAAGGAGAATAGATAACGCTTTACGTCGGGTAGACCATGTAACACCTCCTGAATTTCGGCACCTTTCACTATTTTGTCACGCAACTCGTTGCGTGGCAAGGCAATCATTGATACGTACACCGTGTAGCGCACAAAAGTGGCATAGTCCATTAGTTCGTATGATGTAAACGTGCTAACAGTATCCAAGAAAAAAGTGGCTGCCGCCTTAAAGTCACGTACTGCCACAGAGTAAATACCTTGGTACACTTTTAAACGGTTACGCCTATCCCAATCGCCTCCTTCCTCAATTAAATACTTTGCCTTTTCAATATTACGCGTGATTAAGTCATGATCTAGGTAGAACAGGCCTATACGTATAAGATGAAATACAATATCCAAGCGATGTCCCAAGGAGACAGTTTTCTCATATGTTTTGCGAAAAGCTGTCTCCGCTGCAGCTTTGTCACCAATACGGCACAGGTATTCGGATTTCTTCAAATTGGCCTCCCTAACCTCCATTTCACCTAAATTTTTTTCAGCATCATCAATGGCTTCAGTCAATTTTTCCAAATCTACTCGATTTTTTTCAACCATTTCAGCCATCAGCTCCTTATCCATTGTCCAATTAAGTTCAGTGCACAGATATTCATAAAATGGAGCCATATTGTCGGCCTTTACCGCTTCCAATAATTTTTCTTTTAAAACTTCGTCTTGTTTATGTTCAGACAAAGTTAATAAGAATTTATACTGCGCCAACTCCAAATTTGGATTCTTTTCTAAGCCATGCTCTTCCAAATTTTCAAGAGGCATCTTTCAATATTTTATTCAGCACAATACGAAATTGTTGAAATTACTTTTTAATGTTTGTCATGTTTGTGATGGCAAAGCACTTCAAAGTTATCGATATATTAAAAAATTCTCTTAGGAGAAACAGTTCTTGAAACTATTTAATTTTTGGGAATCTTGGGATTAATTCAAAACACTAATACCCTAAAAAAAGCACAAAAATTAAGCATTAGAGAATTCTAAAATTAAAAACAATGATGAATAAAGTGCATGTGAACGCTTTGGATTAGGGTATGTTTTTGCATTTACACAGTTACAACAGAAACGATTGGAAATGGAATTATTTGTTAGGAGTTTAGTGGGGGAAACAATTCGAGCGAGAGATAGATAAAGAAAAAGAATCAAATACTGCTGAGAGCAGTTTTAATCGATGGCAAGAAAAATCTAAAATAATTAATTTATAATCCAAGATAGTGTTAAAGACTAATCCGACATTTATTTAAGCGGAAAATAAAACTCAAATATTAGTTAAGAAAATGATAGGTGGTTTGTTTGTATACAACCACAAGGGTGAAGTACTCATCAGTCGCGTTTATCGTGATGATATTGGACGTAATGCTGTGGATGCATTTCGTGTCAACGTCATCCACGCCCGACAGCAGGTGCGGTCTCCCGTCACCAATATAGCGCGCACCAGTTTTTTCCATATTAAGGTATTGAACTGAGCCATTTTCCATTCGAAAAGTTCTTATCTATATTTATGCCCTTATAGCGTGCCAATATTTGGTTGGCTGCTGTAACTAAGCAGAACGTTAATGCCGCTATGGTATTTGAATTTTTGCTTAAAATCATCGAGGTCATGCAGTCATATTTTGGCAAAATCTCCGAGGAGAACATTAAAAATAATTTCGTTTTAATATATGAGCTGCTGGACGAAATCTTGGATTTCGGTTATCCACAAAATACTGACTCGGGCACACTGAAGACCTTTATTACCCAGCAGGGTATTAAGTCAGCTACGAAAGAAGAACAAATGCAGATAACGTCACAGGTTTTTTTACTGAAAAAAAAAACAATTGAGATAAAATTGTTAACCACCCACTTTTTTATGTTTATAATAACTAGGTAACTGGTCAAATTGGATGGAGACGCGAAGGTATAAAATATCGTCGCAACGAGTTATTCTTGGATGTTTTGGAATATGTGAATTTATTAATGAGTCCACAAGGTCAGGTATTGTCGGCACATGTAGCCGGGCGTGTTGTTATGAAATCCTATTTATCAGGTAAACGAACTATACAAATAAAATTGGTCTTTGCCACTAAAGCGTACGAAATTGTACTTTAAGGCATGCCCGAGTGTAAGTTTGGCATCAACGATAAAATAGTTATGGAATCTCGCCTCCGCGGCTTATCCGGGAATTCTGAAACTGAGGCTGCCCGCTCAGGCAAACCTGTTGTGGTGATTGATGATTGCCAGTTCCATCAATGCGTCAAGCTCAGCAAATTCGAAACAGAACATGCAATTAGTTTTATACCACCAGACGGTGAATTTGAATTGATGCGCTATCGCACTACCAAAGACATTTCATTACCATTCCGAGTTATTCCTCTGGTGCGTGAAGTTGGCCGCACTAAGATGGAGGTTAAGGTTGTTCTAAAATCGAATTTTAAGCCTTCGTTACTTGGTCAAAAGATCGAAGTGAAAATTCCCACACCCCTCAATACATCCGGTGTACAATTAATTTGCTTGAAAGGCAAAGCCAAATATAAGGCGTCCGAAAATGCTATCGTTTGGAAAATAAAGCGTATGGCTGGCATGAAAGAAACACAATTGTCGGCGGAAATTGAATTACTTGAAACGGATACAAAAAAGAAATGGACTCGTCCGCCAATTTCAATGAATTTCGAAGTACCATTTGCTCCATCCGGCTTTAAAGTGCGCTACTTGAAAGTGTTTGAGCCGAAATTAAACTATTCGGATCATGATGTCGTCAAGTGGGTGCGATACATTGGGCGCAGCGGTCTATATGAAACACGTTGTTAAACGAGCAAACACATATTGTGGGCTCGCTATAAATTAGTAATATTCTGATAGCAAATGAATTAAGAAAGACAGATGGTATAAATGTTTATTTATACCGATATTTGATTGTCATTTAACTACGTACTACAGCAACGCTAATGTTCTATAACATGCATATATTATAATGTACACCATCATTTATATATAAAATATGATACTCCTAACTCAATATTGTATATCATGATAATTATTTTATATCTTATTGTAGCCGCCATTTCAATTCTCATATGTTTTCTAGTATAAATGAATCTCTGTTGTTTCTTTTAATAAACATATGTATTAATTAATAATATTGTGAGGAAAGTTTCATTCTGTCCATCACTGAACTGGATAACTTTTAGCATTGTGTGTGCTACCCATCTAGAGCACTTTGTATTGAAGGACATTTTGTACATATTTACATTGTTTATTTGTGTATACGTCTGGTGTTTCTATTTACATGCACAAGTCTTTAACATTTCTCTAATAAAAACTCGGATACAAGTTTATTAAATTCCTCAGCATAGCGCAGGTGAATGTTGTGTTTACCTTCGGGAAACTCATAGTACCTAAAAAAGGGGACATGATGTAATTATGAGTTAATATAATATTTGGAATTTGTTGCCTACTTGACATTTTTTATATGTTTTTTCAGATACGGTACATGTTCTGCTGCAATCATGGGATCTTTTGTACCATGCACCAAAAAAGTGGGAGCTTTGATTTGCTCCACAGCGACTTTACAAATATCACCATTTCTTTGTTTATATATAGCAGCCATTGCATCAACCCATTCAGCCCAAAGTTTTGCAAAACGTTCAGCTCCATAAACCTCTACCATAGGTTCACGCATACGTGGTGACCATTTATTGACATCTTTAATGTTTTCTAATACTTTTAGCTCTTCTTCTGTAACGTAAGCATTAGCACCCCATATTATTAACTTTTCTACATTATCGGCATAACAAGCAGCTGCTATTATACCCGTAATACCACCATCACTCCAACCAAGTATGGAGAAATGAGGTTTATTTAACACCTTCATTAATTCCACCGCGTAGTATGCGTCGTTGTGAAAGAAATCTAAACCGAAAATTCGTTGAGGTGGTATTGATTTGCCGTAACCAGGTGGATCCCAAGCTATGATGCAAGAGTTGGGTAATAATTTGGGCAAATGTTCAATTTGCGGCTTAAAATCAGTCCAACTGCTTCCCAACGCACCCGGCATTAATAAAATATTCTCTTTACCGCTGCCGCTCTCTACAATATTAATTTCCAAGTCTTTTACTTTAACTTTACGTTCAACATGTTTCCATCGTTTTATGTTATTTATGTTATTTAACTTTAGCAGCCTTACGTTTTTAATAATTGTAAACATTTCGTTAATTCGCCTCTACGTGCAAATACTTCTTTTAGTTTGTGCGGAAGGTGGAATGAAAAAAATTATATCCATTTTAAGGCTATTACTTTATTGTTGTTTATTCTTTTTCTTCCTCTTGTTTATTCTATAAGGCATGATCACTGTTTTAACGATCAATTCTTTGAGAGAGAAATGACAACGAAAAAAGAATCCGTTTGTGAGCTATTACTTGGCTTATGCTAAACTGCAGGATTTGTGCTACATCCGTTTTCAATGTCGATTAATTTTCAGGCGAAATTGTACAGGTATGAAAAAGTCGCGTGATGAGTGTTTATGAGATTTATTAATTATATCCTGCACCACCAGCACTATCTAGCAAATGCCACACCCATTTTCACTTGTACCGCTCGATTCAGACACAAAATCTGAATCGATTTAACAATGTCCGTCTGTCCATTTAAATTTGTGCACATTTTTTGAGATATTTCGATGAAATTTTGTACAAGAGGATATGTATTGGTCCAAAGAGGAACTCTATTGAAAATGGACCAGTTTGGAACCCCGCCCCATATAAGAATCTGCTAAAATGGAAGTCTTTATACATGAAGTGGTGTAGAATGTTTGATGGTCAGGTTTGACCCACTGTAATATGTTCACTTGTTTTAATTAACTTCGCCTTCTTTCACATGATGTGAATCTTTGATATTCCTTTTTGAGAAAAAAAAAAACAAAAGGTTATAATTTTCCAATTTAATAATAAATTATTAATATTTTCGGCTTGAAAAGAGTTTGCTTGTCATAAACCCTCCACATTAGCACACATGCACAAGTGCGCCAAATAATTTCATGCGCATTTCAAGCCAATTATAGAGACTACCACAATTTTTTTAAAAATCATGTTTAGTTGTCCGTGTATCGTGTAAGGGTAAAGATGCCAGTTGATAAGCAGCGTACTAATAATAGCAAAAAAAGGGAAAAATCGAACTAATTCTGCCTTTACAAAGAATATAATAAAAAGTATAAAAACACATAAGTTTTTTTGTTAAACATTAACTTTTAAGTGAATTTCTTTAACAACAGTTTAAATCTTGTATGCAGAGGAACTGGGGTTTTCTGGGTTGAATAGTGAATAAAAAATAAAAAAACACTGTGACTCCTTAATACTGCTGCATTAATCATTCATAAGCTAATTACTTTGAATGATTGGAAGCATTTATTCATAACTTTCATGTCCTTCTACGTACATAACTACCATCTACCAACATTTATAACATTTGTAACTGTAACAATTTGATTATACATCTATATGAAAAATTCATTCATTTGTTATTATTTTTTTCATTTCTTTTAGTACGATTAGTTATGTATGTTGTTGTAAAACGTATGCATTGGGAAAAAATATTATACGTAGTTGGTGAGAAACAACACCGAAATGAATATTAGCATGAAATGGAGTGAAATGAAAATGTCAAGGAATTTACATGTAATCCTTTTAAGTATATATATATATATATAGATGGTATATTGCGGGTATTCATATGTGTGTATGTGTGTGGCAATATACAAATATCATCAATCGCAGGTCAAAGCAATTTTAAAACATTCACATTTCTGCTAAGGGAATGCTATAGGGAGTACTCTCTGAATGTCTGAAGAGATCAATATGTTTCCAAAAAATGTCTTATTCTGCTGCTAGGCATACCTATATATATATATGCATCTTTAATGAAAAAGTGGTACTTTTTTTGGAGTAAAGTATTGTAGATTATATCCTTGTGTCAACGTTAGGTAACAAGCATTGGACTGAAAATTTGTTTTTTTTTTCGATGCATTCAAGTTTTACTATAACAATAGTGTTATTATAATAACAAGTAAGGTAGCAGTGTACTCTTTATGTTTATGTATAAATTGTGGGCATGGCATATATACAGTTAAGAACTCCTTTACGATCATTGCGTTGTTTCTACAAAAAATAAAAAATTTTTATGCCGTACACTACGTATACTAAGTTGGTGATTCCATTTGCAACATCTAAAAGCAGGTGTCAGAGACCCTACAAAGTATATATATTCTTAATCAGCATCCAGACCTGAGTTGATTTATACATGTGTCCGTGCGTCCATGTCTTTGGCTGCCATTCTCACATTAGTACATTTTGAGATATTGAGCATAAGTATTTTACTTTTAGTTTCTGCACGGAGAACGCTATTTCAAATGTACAAAATCGGTCAAAAGCCACGCCCACACTCAGCAAAAAACTATTTATCCAACACAAATATTGAGTAATGAAGTTGAATTTTGATGCATATTTTTATAGTTATCCCATCCATAGATGTACTAAAAATGGGCATAGTCGGTTAACAGACACGCCCACAATAAAAAACCTTATTCATCAGACTCGATTTGCAAGCTGATACGTAATATATACACCATTAGAGGACATAATCGCATACCTGCCACGCCCACTATTGTAAATGTGGAGGGTATTTAAGATTCGGTTTAAGCCAAATTTAGTTTTTTTACTTGTTTTCCATGCGCGTGGCATAATTATAAATATATATGTTTTTCAAATTTCATCATCTCTATTGTAAATTATAACAAATGTACAAGGAGTAAAATTATTGCATAAAATTTTACTTCAAGAAATGTTGCACCTTTTCAAGTATCCATCACTATACCTATAAGCGTACTTGTTTATAAACATGACAAGCTTAAGAATATTTGCATTATCGGTAGATATAGATCACATTTATTATCTTTCACAGAGCACCAATACCATCGTCAGTTTTATTTGCAATAAGAAAGTTTCTTCTTTCTGTTTATTCTAACATGACTCACAAAGAATGTTGTTACATATGTTATATGAAACAGTTTTGCGCGTTCTAACATGCTAAACTTTCAAAGTTTCTTGTGTTCTGTTAAGAGTAACACACATAAGGATAATGTACGCCTAAGTTCAAGCGAGTAGAATTATTTTCGAAATTGCAGTTTAGTGTCGTGTCGTCGTGACTGCAGTGTGGTTGCAGTATTTAAAATAAAATTCATATTACAATAACTCTTGGTGTAATCTAACATATAATATATATACATATAACTGTGTGTGAGTGTGTTGAAATTTTCAATTTTTATGGATAGACATGCATGTCCTTCATTAAACATTCCAAGAAAACTATTAAAACATTTCCTAATCTAACAAATTTCGGAGAAAAAATCTTAAATAATAAGTTAAATTTTATTGAGTACACACAACGATGACAAGCAATTATTATTGCATATAAAATATTTGAACAATTGTATCATAAAGCAGTTTCCGCTAAAGGACTTTTCCCCAAAAAGGAAATCTAAGAAACAAAACTCATTTGAAAAATGTATAAATAAAAGAAAAAATAATTTTCTTCTCAGTGCCTGCAAAATTAGCAAAATTTGTGGTATATACACACACGCAGAAAAGACCCTTTTAGGCATAATGGCATTGAGGCAAGCAAGGGGTTGTACGAAAAGCTTCATTTCTTCAAAGTAAAGTAAAGGAACACTTTTTTTTAATATCTTATATATTGTACTTGACTGGGCACTAATTGTTGCCGAACTATGAAAAAACAGTTTTCATATAGAAGAACACTTTTGGTGCTGAAAGAAAAATATTTGGCGAAAATAATTGATAATTATTGGACTCAAGTTCTCAACACAACCGTCCTTAAGCTTTTTTTTGTTAAAAAGCAATCTATTAACTAACATATACACACGCACAGCCAACTGAACGCAGTTGCCGAGCTTACTGTTATCGCACATTATCCGAGATAACAGCGACTGTAATTTTCTGTATGTAAGCATTACACTTAGTTCGAAAGAGGCCACCGCCACAATGCACACAATGTTGGAGAATTTTAATCCTCAAGTCACAACTACCACCACTACTACATAAACTCAACGTACAACGTGCATGTTACTCAAATTACTCATACGTAATGGTAGACGATAATAATATAAAGTGCGCGTAAAAGCTTCGAAGGGTAACAATAACAACAAAAAACATCAAATAATAATAAGAAGAAGAATGCAAGTGTAGAGCACCAGAAGACACTTAACGAATGCCGTTATTCAACTTTTCCAAGCACGTGTACGCATTGTGTCGCACACTCGATTCAGTTCTCTAACACGATTTCGGTAAATTTATGTTCATTTGTGACGTTTAGAGGTAGTCACATATATGCTATAGATCTAATCTAATGTAAATGAATAAATAACAAAATAAATTATTCCGTATAAACGAAATAAAATAAAATAAATTAAAATGAGATAAATAAATGCAAACTCATGTCTTAATATGCTGACACATCAAAAATTTGACATTTGCAAAGCGACATATCAACAATAATAGTATTAATAATAATAATAATAATAATAATAATAGTAATAAATAGGTAAATAGGTTTAAGTATAATATCAATAAACTAAGCCACCAAAAGTCTAATAAAATGCCTGCAGATTTAGTCAGCAGAATATGGTATGAAAATGACAAACATAACGGTAATAATAGTAAAATTATTAAAGCACGAGAACGAGGTCAGCAAATCCAATCAAAAATAGCGCCATTATCATTAGGTACAACAACAAGCAACAACAACAATAACAATAACAACAACAACAATAAGCAATTGCTATATAAACGAACAAAAAGTAAAAGAAAAACATCAACATCAATATTAACACTAAGACGGATACCTGCACAAATGCAACAACAACAACAACAACAAAACCATCATTCAGTATTAAAAACTATTAGCCCTACAGAAGAGTTCTGTTTCTTTCCTCGTACATTATTACCCTACCACTGTAGCGGCACTAATTTATTATTTATGTTACTGTTAATGCTGTTAACTTTAACGCACTGTGCTGTGCATGCCTTTCATTTGGATGGCAGTCAAAATTCATTTGCCCAGTTTCGCAAATGGTATGTGGGCTTAAATGGTACATTGGAATTAGAATTTAAGACTGAACAACCGAATGGTTTGGTCTTATATACGGATGATGGCGGCACTTATGATTTTTTCGAGTTGAAATTGGTGGAGGGGGCTCTTCGGCTGCGTTATAATTTAGGTGGTGGTGCTCAAATCATTACCGTTGGCAGAGATTTACATGATGGTCATTGGCATAAAGTACAGGTGGGTAGTTAATAATTCATTTAAATGACTCTGAACCGAGTATTAAAAAACAAAGTTCCTTATGTATGCAATACAATGTTCTATATAAGATGTAAGATATTCTGAATCGATTGGATGCGGCATTTACTGTTTAGGAGTCACCAACATCCGCACAATAATAGTTTGCTAAGTGGTGCAGGATATAATAAGAAATTATATATTTTTTATAATTTTCAAACAAAATTTAAAGACTCTTTAAAGATAACAAAGATAAAGAAACTACAAATGTCCAATGGCAGTCGTTGTACCTAAGTCAGTTAATTTATTACATTCATTACATTACATTAAACCTCTTTAATTTGAGACCCATATTGAGTATATTGTGAACAATGTAGGAATCCACCGATATTGCAGCTATCGCCATATTGAATTTAGAATGACGTGACTCTTACCTCACCACATTCTTTTTAAGAAACCCTCTTGCTTAATGTTCATATCAATGAAAAGGTTTATAGTCCGTCTTATTAAGCCAGTCGCCATATTGTATTTAAAATTGTTCTTAGGTCAAAACTGTAATATTATCATGGTCTCAATTATGAAGCGGATTGTAAATTAAAATGGGATGGACGCAACTTTTGATAAGCTACAATATTTTATATACTTTCATTGCATAATTACCAAATTAACTGTAGTTCCATAAAAGTTTATCATAATAAAATCGTGTCTCTATATATTCACAAGGACCGTTCTATGAATTGGCACCCTCTGAAAATAAACTCTTGCATCGTCAAATAGTTCCTTTTCATGTTATGTTTTATGTATTTTTAAAGGTTTAAACATAATGTTTTTTCGCATTTGAAAGGCACACATTAGCGTAACATATTACCCCTCTATACACAAGCAGTGTCGCATACGCAATATTTTAAACTAATGTTATCTTGTGGTTTACGGTTCGATACATTTTCCCACATTCCATGTTGTAGGTTATACGCAACGACGAACAAACGTCGTTGATTGTGGACGGTGTGTCACAGAGTCGCTCTACCAAAGGCAAAGAATTTCAATTTGGCAAATTCACAACAAATTCGGATGTTTATGTTGGTGGTATGCCAAATTGGTATAGCTCAAAGTTGGCATTACTGGCTTTGCCAAGTGTTATCTTTGAGCCGCGATTTCGTGGCTCAGTGCGTAACCTGGTGTATGCCGATCAACCGGGTGGGCAGACAAGACGACAGGAAATGAAACAGCCGCGTGACATTAAATGTGGTGACGGACCTTGTGATCATGGTGAAGTGCTTAAAGAGAAGGTAGTGCGCAATACTATAAGGGGTGCCGGTGGTGGAGGGGCTGCTCTAAATACTACTGATGCTTGTGAAAGACATGATCCTTGCCAACATGGCGGCATATGCATATCAACTGATGCGGGTCCAATCTGTGAATGTCGTAATTTGGAGTTTGATGGACAATACTGCGAAAAGGGTACAAGTTTTACTTACAAATGTTTTCATTGCTATATATTTCACTTAAATTTGGTTATGGTTAGAAAAAGCCCCATCAGAAGCTACGTTTCGTGGTACACAGTTCCTTTCTTACGATTTGAGTCAAACAGGAGCAGAGCCCATCGTAAGTGCTCAAGACGCCATAACATTATATTTCCGCACTCGACAACCTAATGGATTACTTTTCTATACCGGTAATTTATTATTTTTGTTTTTTGTGGCACCCCTTTAAAGTCGTTAACTATTTAATTTTGTGCTAAAAGGTCATGGCACAGATTATTTAAACTTAGCTTTACGCGATGGAGGTGTCTCATTAACCATGGGCTTAGCCAATGGTAAGCAAGAAATGCATATCAAACCTGCCAAGGTACGCTTCGATGACCATCAATGGCATAAAGTAACCGTACACCGACGCATACAGGAAATATCATCCATTACTAGTTTTTGTCGGGTAAAAATAACCCAGGGCCATTTTTGTGGCTCCCTTATAATGCTCAGTATATCATTTCATTTCATTTTTAGTTAGTAACAGTTGTGGACGACGTCTATACCGATCATTCTCACATAGCGGGAAAATTCACAATGTTGTCATCATCGCGCGTTTATGTAGGTGGAGCGGTTAACCCGCGAGCTTTATTGGGGGCACGCGTACACAATAATTTTGTTGGATGTTTGCGTAAAGTAAGCTATTTATTTATTTAAAACATATTAAAACATATAATTTCTTAAACTCATATCATTTATTAACAAATGCCATCGAAAAGGTGGAATTTTCGGCAGATACGTTATTACTGAATTTAATTGATCTCGCGAAAAGTGGATCTAAACTGATACAAGTTGCTGGAAATGTAGAGTATCAGTGTCCCTCCGGCGATCCCCAAGATCCAGTTACTTTTACCACACGAGAATCTCATTTGGTAAGGTGGCTTTATAAATCCTCTGTCTTGATACTTTGTATGGTTTTCATTTTAAATATTTCGAAAGCAGTATCGTTAAGAGTATCGTTGAAGATTGTTTTTAATTGTGTTTTTTAAAGATTTTGCCACCTTGGGAAACGGGTAAACAGAGCTCCATCTCATTTAAATTTCGCACCAAAGAACCGAATGGTTTAATCGTTTTGGCTACAGGATCGAAGCAACCTCGTTCGAAAAACGTAAGTTTGCACAAGTTTGTAAAATGAAAAGAGTTAATTTTTACACTGTTCGATAGCCGGTGCTCTTTGCCATTGAGCTGTTGAATGGTCATATTTATATTCACTTGGATTTGGGTTCAGGCGCAGCTAAGGTAAGAGTTTCCCGGCGACGCGTCGATGATGGGGATTGGCACGATTTCGTTTTGCGTCGCAATGGACGAGATGCCAAGGTAAGCGTGGATGGGGTGTGGAATGATTTTCGTACACCTGGTGAAGCCACAATTTTGGAATTGGATGGAGACATGTATTTGGGCGGTACAGGACCAGCTTTTAATAACATCAATTGGCCACCAGCCATTTGGACGGCTACTTTGCGTCAGGGCTTCGTGGGTTGCCTAAGAGATTTACTTTTAAGTGGCAAAGCAGTTGACATAGCCGCCTATGCAAGATTACAAGATTCTGGTAAATGTTTAATGAAGTTTTTTACAAATCGAAAAAAATGATTCTGAGCTTCGTTTGCATAATTTCAGCGTCCGTTAAGCCATCTTGTCATATACAGGCGAACGTTTGTATTGGCAATCCCTGCTTAAATGGCGGAACTTGCGTGGAGGGTTGGAATCGGCCTATATGCGATTGTACAGCCACCTTATATCATGGACCGACTTGTGGCCGTGAAACGGCAACTTTGGCTTTTAATGGTAGCCAACACATGACCGTGTGGTTGGGCAACGGTCAGGGCACAAAAACGCAAACTGAAGAGCTACTCATTCGTTTTAAAACTTCACGTCCGGCCGGCTTATTGCTGATGACTAGCGCCGAATCAAATTCACCGGATCGTTTAGAAATTGCTCTTGTAGCGGGTCGTATACGTGCCAGTGTGCGGTTGAGCGATCGTGAAAAGGTACAGCAAACAAATACACTTTTAAAAAGCGGAAAATTTTGCAAATAGTGTTTGTGTTGATTTCTGTTCTAGAACCTTTTGGCTGGACAATCCGTTTTAAATGACAACAACTGGCACACAATACGCTTCTCTAGGCGAGCTTCGAATTTACGGCTTCAAGTTGACGGGGCTCCCCCTGTCAGGGGTATGTTATGTATGTATCACCAGCACTTCTAATTGCCCTACTACGTGTCGTGCCGTGTCGTTTTTTTTTACAATACCTTTCTGTTTTCTATTATCTCTCTCAAAATATAAATTTTTTTCTATGCTAGGACTTTCTCGTACATAATATTGGGCGTTGATTGTCCACCCTGTCATGTTTCAATAATGTTTCAATGTAAATAAATAGGTTACTTATGCTGCTACAACTTGTCGTCCCATTTAGGCAGAAACTTTGCTACGAGTACATTTTGTCCATATAACTAAATCTAAAACTAAAACACACTGTCCAACAAGAAAACAAGTAAAACATTTGTATTGAGTGTAGGCCAAATCTCAAATCATTGTGTATGTGCTTATAATCATGAAAGTGATCTCAGTCAAAATTAAAAAATAAAAAAATTAATTTGCGACATATGTCAATAATTTAATCAACCTAATGAGTCTCCTAAGATCCACGCTGCAATTCGTAGTATTTTTTATCCAGTTTATACATGATGTCTGTACGTCCATTTTTAAATAATATGTTGGTCTTACATTCTGAACCTGAATGGTTGAAAAAGTAGTCTTTATACACACACGCACAATTTTTCGTGATGATCTGTTTAATTTTGAAAAATCATAATGGTGGCTGTTGGCCTACACGGAGTTTAGTTTTTCATTTGTTCCATCTGTTTATCACTTTTTGGAAAAGCCATCCATCCCAGCCTCTCTCTCTCTCTCTCTGTTTCCATCTATCCTTCTCTTACAGTTTTGTGCTTCTGTTATATATTCGTTATAAATTTACATTTACACCTATCTTAACTATTTGGCTATTAACCTCTGGAGCATATCATTGCTCATCTTTCAACAATTCATCATATCCACAATACACAAGCCCTTCCAGACTAAGAGCTAATACATTAGTTCTACTTGTTTAAGTTCGTTACGAACGTTTGCTAACATGTGTAATTTTTCACAAAACATTTTTCCTCTATTTACTGTGTTTGTTTGTTTGTTTGTGCGGTTGTTTCATTGTTTGTTTTAAAGAAAATTATTAATTTTTTAAATCTTTTAAAAGTTTTTCAATCAGAATATCTGGGTGTTGTGTTATATTCCAAAACCACATTTTACTCATTATTTGTTTGAGCTCAACTCATTCTCAATTAAGTCGCCAAAAACCATTTAAGGTATATACGTATGAAGAGTGTGTGCTAATAATGCAGAGATGATTCAACAATTGAAAAGAAAGTGATGATTCAACAATCGGGAACAAAGTCGATTCACATTTACAATTCTTCATATGAACAGAATCATTAACACTGCTCCTAGACGCTTATATACAATTAGGAAATTGAAGAAAATACGTAAAATTTGGGTTGGGCTTCATCTGTGCACAAGTGTACAGGATATAGTCTACATATAATACAATACATGTACGTATATATGTGTAAATAAGAGAAAAAAGTATTCCGTTCTGAGATGTAAATTGTAGCATATGTATAACTATGTGTACATAAATAAGTATACACCACTTTTTGCATTCACCACCTACGGTTACACGATTGCCCTGTGTTGGACACTAGAATCGAATACTGAGTCTATGGAAGTGTGTAGGTCGGTCCACGTGTGGAATATATTGCACTGATTAAATTAAAACGTCGCCTTCACATTTGGCAAAACTGTTTCTAGTAACGCCCAGTGTGGGAGCAACAAAAGCGGTCTTCACTCACACTTCCTTTTCGGGGCTCTGATAATCGATTTTTCAATTCCTTCCGTGCCTCCGATTAAGCTGATATATAATATAAAACATATGAAATGACTGCCGCCTATAGCGCATTATATAGTTTTGGAATAGATGAAAGAAATTGACAAGTAGAATGTCATAATCTAAGTATTATTATTCTAAATAGATCTCCTTGTCAATTCCTTTCATCTTTATTATATGGCGGATTAATAATTTGTTTGCATTCCATTTAATGCGTTTATAATAAAATAAAAGTTTATAATAATCGTAGTATATTCAATATGGTGAAGTCCATAAAACAATTTCTTCCCAATCCATTTGATACGGATATCAATAAATAAAAGGGCTTGATTGGCGGATTGCGAATTTCTCTTTTTGATAACTTTTTGACATGGCTATCAAATGAAAGAGTTTGACGAGTAGAGAAAAAGGAAATAAACAAAACACTTTTAAACAAGTAAAAATGTTATATTCCGTCAAGCCTGACCCGACATCACTTGGCTCAACAATTACTTTAGTAGTGTTAGTAAACGCGATGTATTGCCATATAATTCTGTTCGTGAAATATCATTATATATATTTGGCGCAGCCAATTATGGAGCTAATTAACTATTCTTTACCCATTTTTGTAAGAACATAATAAAAATTGCGATTTTTCTATGGGGAGAGATTCTAAATATGGTCCGATTCGGTCCATTTTCAAGAGAGTTTCTCTTTGAGCCAATACATGTCCTTGTACCAAATTTCATGGAATTATTTCAAAAGTGTAGACCAGTAGCTTGCGCTCAAAAGTACATGGACAGAGAGGCGAACATAGTTAAATCGATTCAGGTGGGTGTGACACTTGGCCTTTAGGAGTATGGCACAAGTAGTGCAGGATATAGAAATAATTTTTCTAATCAGTTTCTTATAATTGCTTGCTTAGGATTAGTTTTTACTATATCTTAAAAATATAAGATTTGAAAAAAATTTCAAGACCCGTTGCTGCATAGGTGGTGGGTAGTCAAAAGTTGGTCCAAGTCAAATATATACTTTTGCTTTATTTTTGTTTTCTTTATTTTATAATACGTACATAATAACAAACAACTAATCAATTGTTGTATATCTCTACAGAGGCAAATGAAGCAATGGAAACCAAGTATAGAAATGATAAAAAAATAGGTGAAGTCTTGCAATCAAATAAATCCACCATTTTTTAAGCACACTTTCAATATGAAAATGTTGCCTTAGGATAAGACACGTTCTAATGTATTTTTAGTTTATCGTTTCAAATTCAAATGTTACACGATTTTCTCTTTCATTAGATATTTTTATAAATTTCTGTTTTTTTTTCTTTCTGAAGAATAACATTAACTTTGAGGATAGTGTATTGTAACAAATGAAAACGAAAACCTTCCATAAAAAAAAAACAAAAAAACAAAAAAAAAAACAAAAAATTAATGAAAAAATCGACACGCGAAATCGGTGTTTAAAAAAGCATTTCTCGGCTGAAGTTTTTCTCTCCCCAGGCAATGTTTTGTTTTTGTTATTACTGTTTTTGGGTTTAGTTTTTTTCTACCAATGCTGGGGAGCTGAAAGGCGAAGTAGACAAAGAAATGTTTAGGCGACACCAGGGCTGTAATACTGCACTGTTCATTCTTATGTATATAGTTAGTTTTTTCGTAGACTATGTGTAAGTGTATGTACAATAACAATAAATTAACTGTATCTCATACATATGAAATGACCCTTAACCCCCACGCAACCACTTTAAGCACAAACATATACAATAATAATCATAATCATAATAATAATAATACAATAACAAAAGCAATGTGGGGCTTCGTCTTTACCACACTTTCCACACAGTTAGTTTGTTAGTTTTGTCATGCAAAAAAAAAAAAAACTAAACTACAACTTAATTTAACGCATTTTTGTAGTGCAGCACTATTTGGATAAAAACTTCATATCTCACCAATACGTATGCATAAATGCATACAAATACATTATATTGGAATATCGCATATATTATAAATGTCAAAAAAAGAAAAAGAGGCAAAAAGTCAACTTTCACTTCAAGCCCCGAAAAATATAATATTTTATGCAAAATAGTCAGTTTAACGTTCAGAATATTGTGTCCTTGTTGTTGTTGTTATTATTTTTGCATTTTTGATTATGAACAGCAGTTAGGACTCATTACATGGGGTACAACTACTTAAATACATTTGCATATCGTTGCCAAACATGCAACAATTTTTAGTTCAAAACCAAAACCAACAATAACAACAACAATAATAATAATAGCAATAGCAATAAAGTATTAAAACTCATAAAATTTAAATTGGAATCTTCACGATACACACAGCACGAATGGCGTTTGCATGATAGCAGCACCAACTTGCTATGCATGCATGACTCACCACTTCAGCAGAGATACGCCTACAACAAAAGGCCATAAATAAATAAACAAATAAATATACGAGTATACGTTCTTTTTCACTCATAAAGCGCTTAGCATTTATCAAAATGGAAACACTTACCGGGCACATTTCGTACCACATCTTCCAGGCAGCAAATGTTTTTGGAAAACTAATAGGCTTTTCTTGTACGTTCTAACTCCTCCCACACACATATTTTAAATAAATATATATAATGAAAGCATAAAATGGGTATAGGAATGTATACGCATGTTTAACTATTAAAATCGTGCAATCATTCGCTCAGGTGGTTATATACTCTTCAGTGAATTTTCGCAACCTTTTTATTAATATGTTTTAATGTATATATGTACTCTGTAGATTATAAAAGATGAGGAGGAAGACAAGTGGACATATTCGAGGAGGCTTCATTCTGTTGGCACTTAAATGTAGGCTGTAAGCAAGAAAAAAAAGGAGAAAAAATATATTCTACAAAATACTTAAAGCATGAAGAAGAAAAATGTGTAGACTCTCAAGTGATGTCATGGGATGAAGTTTTTCCAAAAAAAAAAGGGTTAAATGACGGAAACATTGTTCTTTATCTTCCCCTTTATAACCCGATAACTGTTGTATTGAAAGTTTTTTTTTGAAAAATGTCCATCCCATGATGTTACTAGATTACTAGTTTCCATATTTTTTCCTCATTCTATGTATTTTTGATCAGAATCGAACTCAGACTTCATTTAAACACGAACGCCCGTATGTCCGTCTATGTTTGTAATAGGAAGTTTTAAGGTAATACGCTGAAAACTTGTACAGTTCCACATTCGTACAGCTTTATTTTCTGTATACAGGTTCCCCTTTAATTTAAGGAAAATCGGTTAAGAACCATGCCCACAATTGGCAAAAATCGACCCATCAATCACAATCGTGTACCTATTAAAATGAAATTTAGTTCAATATATGTATAGCTTTTGAAAATATGAAAAACTAGGGCGTGGTCGTATACGATTTAGATCTTACAATGTACAAACAAATTTCATCGTTGTATGCTTTAGAGGATTTCACATCAAATAACCGACACGCACATACTTTATTTATAAATGTGGAGGGTTTCTAAAATTTGGTTCACAGGCCAAATATTATTTTTCACTTGTTTTTACATAATTTTTATAAAATTCGCATTTAACACATTTGCACCTCTCTGTACGAATTGAATGTTGTCACATGCACTACGCTAACATTGTTTACAGTTTTTTTATACTTTTGTTATCTTTCCGTCCCAACAATTTTAATTTTACCAATCAACCCTTACTAAGGTATTATCTCATGTTATGCACAACATATAAGGATATAAGACGTGAAGTGAAAATGTTACCATCGGTCAAAGCCAAAATTATTTGAAAATGTATTTGAGTCTTAATTGGTTAAAAATACTAAATAAAATTAAAAAATTAAATTGAAACAAAGTAGTGTAGGGTAATGAACGGTCCTCATTGACTGACCACAATATTTTCACTTTGCTTTTTTATTATGGAAAATCCACACAGCACCATATGCTATAAAAATTCTCCTAACTGCAAATACATGTATACCATGGTAGAGAGAACATCTTGATAAAAACTAAATGTTTTTTCTTTCATTTTTCTTTTTGCTTGAGTGTTTTCATTTCTATATATTAAATATATAAATCACAAACATATATATAATTATTCATGTACATTCACTTGGCGACAATGTCCATACCATGTCCGTTTTTTTCAATTATCGTACTTTCAATAATTACTCTATAATAATAGCAACAATAAATTCATAAAATTGCATAGATATGTATGTTTGTATATATGCTATGTATGTATGTACAGATGTCCATAATTACTTAAATATTTTTTCTATTGATTATATAAAAATCATGCCTCTCGATATACTGTACACTAAAAGTCATTCCGTTAGCAATTACCAGAAAAGGGGCTTGATGGACGGGATATTATAATCAATAGTGAACTTCTTTATCAATAGGAAAATCGGAATAGGTGATCTTGTATCCGTCTGTTTTAGAAAGCTTTCTTATCACAGAAACATATATTTATGTCTATGTTTTCAAGTGGGCTCTAAAAATGGGCGGTATCATATAACAAACGTATCCACAATTTACCCAAAATAGGAATCTAAACTGTTCCCGACTTTTACTCTGTGTTGTTTTTAAAGCACAGTGTAATTTTTTGCCTGCCGCGCGTAAAGTTTATGTGGACAGTATCCTACATCCTATCCTATAATTAGCCCAAACTAATTGTATGTAGCTTCTTCATTAGGAAACCTATTTATTCAGATAAAAAAGTGCGACCGATCGGCCACTCGCACCACCAACAATTTGGCATATTTTTGTTGTTATTAAGTAGGAAAGAAACGATATGAGAGTTTGCACATAAAGTAAATATATACCACGCCTACAATGCATATTTTCATTTGTGGTGGCTACTAAGATATATGCTGGGTATCCTAGATTTGGCTAAAGCCAATGACAGCTTTTTATAATTGTTATATATACTCACGCCTTGAAATCACGTCAACTATTTTATATCACATACTGCACATACATATATACATACATATATATATGTATATATATATATATAAATATTTATAATAAAATAAAAATATAGGCATGTTTGTAAAATTTATTCAATATCTGCTCAAAAAAAAGGTAAAAAGTGTTTTTAACCAAGTACGGGATGTGTGTGTAAGAACAGATGTTAGGCGTGGCGTTTGCTTAAAGTAGACTTAATCAAGTATATTATCTAGAACCCAAATGTATGTGTTCGTGTGTGTATTTAATAGCGGAGACCATATTAGGAAGACACAGCACCATGGAAATTAGATCAATACATTTGGGCGGCTTGTTCCATGCCGAGGAGGAAATACAAATGACCTCAACAATGCCGAATTTCGTTGGACAAATGCAAGGATTTGTATTCAATGGTCAAAGGTCAGTGAGTCCATATGAAATGACTAATAATAGAGAGGTGTTTGTAACATTTTATTTTTATGTATTGCCGTTATAAAAGGTACATCGACATTGTGAAGAGTTTGGGACCAGAATTATCGGCCTTGCCCAGTGCCACCTTTAAACTGACAGCCCGTTTTGTAAATTCACCGCCGGGTAATCCATATCATGCCGTAACCTTTCGGTCCAAGCACTCTTACGTAGGTCTACCCATGTTGAAGGCCTACTATACCATATCAGTAGATTTACGTTTTAAGACTGTCGAGCCCAATGGCTTGTTGTTATATAATGGCGGACGACGGAGTGATTTCGTGGCTCTGGAATTGGTAAATGGTCATGTACATTATACGTTCGATTTGGGCGACGGTCCTATAACGATGCGTGACAAATCACGTATACATATGAACGACAATCGTTGGCACCAGATCAGCATACGTCGGCCAGGTCCCAAGACTCATACACTGGCCGTCGATGATTCATTTGATATAATAACGCTGATAGGTAACAGTATGAATTTGGAATTGGCTGGTATTCTATATGTTGGCGGAGTATTTAAGGATATGTACGCCAAGTTGCCGGCCTCGATATCATCACGTTCTGGGTTTGAGGGCTGTATAGCATCACTCGATTTGGGCGACACATCACCATCACTGACCAACGACGCTGTAGTGCCGAGCTCGCTTGTTGTGTCCGGTTGTGAGGGCCCAACAAAATGTAGCCAAAATGCATGTGCAAACAGAGGCGTTTGTGTGCAGCAATGGAATGCGTACGTCTGCGAGTGTGACATGACTTCTTATACGGGTCCCACATGTTACGATGGTAAGCATGTTAAATAAATAATTCATCATTTCTAATTTGATCAGTTTAGAATTTTGAATGAAAATTGAACTAAACTTTAACATTTCAGAATCAATTGCTTACGAATTTGGTAATAATCGGGGCATTATACAATACACGTTTCCCGAGAATGCTCAAATCGATACCGAAGAAGATAATATCGCTTTGGGTTTCATCACCACGAAATCGGATGCCGTACTATTACGTATTGAGAGTGCCACCACTCAGGATTATATGGAAATGGAAATTGTCGAGGGCAATATATTTATGGTGTACAACATCGGCACCAGAGATCTGCCGCTTGGAGAAATCGGAACAAAAGTTAACGATAACACATATCACGTGGTGCGATTTAGTCGACGCGGAGGAAACGCCACTCTACAATTGGATGATTATAATGTACAAACTTTAACACCTCAAGGTAATTTCATTTCAAAAGACCAGAAACTGGTTTCTAATATCATTCAATTAAATATGTTATTTTTTGATAGGCCACCAGTCCACCGTGTTCAATACCATGGCTAATGTACAGGTGGGCGGAAAACATAGCCGTTCTGGACGTTCACGTATTGATCGCCCATTTGCGGGAGTTATAGCGGGTTTGTCGGTGAATAAATTGCATATATTGGATTTGGCGGTGGACCATGATCCCCACATAACCATTCGCGGAGATGTTCAATTGGTAACTGGAGTATTAGATAGAAATGATCTGCAAAGAATGCAGCAGGTTAGGGATTTTATTTTTTAAACAAATCATTTCAATTCTCTTCAACTCTTTCAAGTATTCCTCTCTCATCTCGTTACTAAAAGTTAATGCTGCAACAATTACAAGTTAAAACCATATTTTGTTCAAGTTTTAAATCGAATTTATTCATTGATTTTTCAACCAAGCCCTAACTAAGGTCCTTATGAACGCATTCCTTTTTTGCAAAGTTTCTAAATACTTGCTTAACACGAGAGCTATGAAATGCAAAATCTAACAGTTGTGTTTTTTTAACATTGAGTCCTCTCTTTAGTGTTCAGTACGTAGAAGTCAAACGAGTTTTTTTATCATGTTCCATTAATCGAAATTTTAAACTGCACCGTTTGTGTATAAATTCAATTTAATTATTTTTCGGTAAAAATTCCTACCACCTATAAATGAAGGATATTGTTATTGTTTATTTACTGTGTTTTTGAACAATTTTTTTTTCGTTTGAAAAAATTTTTGTAACCGAGGTTTTTTTGCACTTTTCTATATAAAATAAAAAGCACTCTATAATAATTAATATCAAGTTAATACCAATACATATGCATGCATAAAATATTGTGTACATATGCACATGATCCGTCAAAACGGACCAATTAACACCCGACACCATTTTGCTTAGACAAAAATTTACAAATCGCTATAAAGGGAGAGAGTCATGGTAAAATTTTTTTTATCTTATACAGACTTATCTTAAAATAGATGTTTATATAACGAGCGATATAAGAGATCAGAGCATGTCGTGGTTCTTAGAATATAAAAAAGTATATAAAATATTATAGGTGGCGTTTAGGGCAAACAAGTATTTATATGGACGGATGGACTTACAGACTCAGAAAATTTTATTCTAAATCAATTGGAATAATAAGAGATGGTTTTTTTGGAAGGGCTTTTTTGGAATTAGGAATTGTACACATTCTCACAAAGTTAATATGTCGTTTAGAACAAGTGGTGTTCGGTGTAAATACATAAATATTATACGTGAAACATCAATTTACATAAACAGTTCAATATACATACATATATATATATATGCACACTTGTACATAGAAAACATACACAAAAGCACTGGATTGCCTCCGGTATTAACAAACACACTTTTCCCCAGTTTGCAGCTCTGTCACTAAAATCATTCTCCCTCTCTCCCATTCTACTTTATGTATAGACACCGGCAAGTGGTTATCCGGGAGCTGATGGAGATGATTTGATATTTTCGGGTGCTGGGAGCGGTTGCCGTGGCGATGATGAAGATGAGTGTACTTCACCCTCAGAATCTGGCAGTGGCGATGACTTAATTACACCCGTTTATGTACCAACCACGAAACAAACTACCATTTCACAAAATATCAATACTGATAAGACGAATGCTACAGAGCGGGCTTGCGATGATGAAGATTGTCTTCATGGTTCTGGTGATTATGGTGAGACGACAGAACAATTTACATCAACCAGCACCGCCAAAATTTCAGCAGGTAAGCAGCATAACAATTTTCGTTTGATTTCACTATACTTTGTTTTCATATTATAAGAATAAAAAACAGTAGTTTCACATCATTTAAGCTCTATTAGCAATTTGGCAATATCACCTCATGCACTTAATTGCATCTGCATTTGTACACAATTTATATATAATTATTGTAGGCATCATGCATACCTACATTTTTCATGAGCGTACGTACGGGTATTACAGTCTTTAGATTATACACATAAATGCACACACATTGTCGCAGAATTTTTATTTAATGTATATAATAACGCCAGGTAGATTAGCTTCATTGTTTTATAGAAAAAGTGTAAAAAAAAACTGGCTTTTGTAACTAGTCCTTCACGGTTACTTGTGTAGAATAAAATCGAATAGAATTAAAAATATACAAGTAAGAAACGTGATCCTTGACCGATTTGACCTCCCTTAAATAGCGATCTGCATGCAAAAGTATTGGTACAAAATTTCAGCTCAATATCACAAATTGGCGTGGCCATAATAATAGACGGACACACAGACATACATGTCTAAATTGACTCAGTTTTCGAAGCTGATCAAGAATGTATATTTGGGAGAGTCCCTCTCTGCTGCCCAAAAACTTAAGACAACATTTACTCTACTCTAGACACTCATACCGTATGTTATATTTTAGTAATTAGTTTAAAATCATTATCTTAGTCGTTGCCTTGAAAGTACAGATCATAGTTTTTGAGATATCCACACCCTTGAGTTCAGGAATAGTTGTTAACCATTATTTCTTTTAAAAACTGAAAAACGTCATTACACTATATGCTTAATGAGATAGTTTTTGGGAATTAAATAGTTAATCAAAGTGACTCCTTAGTTGATAAATCGTTTGAATCAAGAATCATTCCAACAAATTCATTTTGCGATTCATTGTGATAGAATAAATATTTGTTGTAACATTATTTTTTAATAGGAGTGGTCGTCACATTATAACCTTCATGTTGCAATCTAATGTCTCTTTAATCAATTGTACAATTTGATTTTCTCCTATTTCAAGAGGTGCTAAAAGTATTTTTCTCTTTCATTACTTCAACAATTGTGTTCTATTTTCGTTGTAATTGTCTAAAATTAGTCACTCTAAACTATTACAATACTCAATGTGATGTAGAAACCACAAAAATACGATCTACTAGAAAACGATTTTTCTTTTTCAATTTTCAAAGTAAAAAATTCGTCTAAAATAGAAGATATGTAATAATTATAAAAAAATTGGCAAATATTGTAAACTATATATTATATTATCAAACTACATCATTAGCTTTCTTTTAAACTTAAAGGAAGCGAAAATGATTGCAAAAAAGATCATCTTTGGTGTAGTTTTCTATGAATTTCATAATATTGTAGTTGATGGTTGATGGCTTTTTCCATATATCAATAAAAAAAGTAGCTTTCCTCGTTCATTTAATCTGTCAAAAAAGATCCTTTTTAAAGTATACACTACAACTACATGCATAACTTTAGCACAACACACAGTTACAACGCGTACCCCTTCCGGTGGCGAATTATATTTATTTTCTGGCCGAAAAAGTTTTTTGAGTCCCTAAAATTTGACATCTAAGAAAATATTTTGCAGAGTGGCAGGAGGTTTTTTTCTAAATATAAACAATATTGGTTAGTAAAAATAAGCTTTTCTAGCTTGAACCAAAATTCCCTTCATATGGGTATCAAATGTGAGGATTTGATGGGTACAAAACTATGGACCAAAGAATGCTATAAATATATTGTTTATTCTAATTACTCCATATATTCATTTAAAGCGGAATTGTAGCAGGTTGTTGTCTCTATGATAAATACTTTTAAGAAAGGTTCCTCAAAGGGTTGTCCTGACAAAGATATGGCTTTAAGAAATATGAAACTCTAGTGTTGTATTCTTGGCTTGGTAGGTAATTAATTGGAAAACTAGAGCATTTCGAAGAGACTTTACCGCAACGCAACATAAACGTCCCGTTCGATTCATTTACCATATAAATCAATCAGCCATAGACTATATTAGAACTGTTCAAACTGTCACCAATCTTATTCTAATTATGCATATGTATGTATAATTTTTTGTTAAAACAATCACAAATATGTATACGAGAGAATTCAGTTGGAACTTACAATATTTCTTTCAGAAACTGAACTCTTCCTCATATTTTTGACTGTGATTGCGCACTGGCTCCTCAGTATCCCATGTAGTCAATATAACGCACTCTTCTCGTGCAATAGTCTCAAATTAGAAACTAAATTAACAATCCAAAAAAATCAATGTCGAAACACATATATACATCGTAACCAGCTGGGCCAACATGCATCATCCCCTCCAAATGTCAAATGAACAAAAAGTCGGACAGAAACTGAAACTGAATAGAAAGAAGATGAGTTGAATACGTTGAAAACTAACTAAATAAAAGTGTAGATGGATAAGTTGTTTCCTTTTCGCTGAAAAACAATAAAAATGTACAATCTAAAGTATGTAAAGTATTGTATAAATTCATAATTACCATTCAGGCGTGCTCATGTTTTATACATAAAGTCACACTTGCTCAAAGGTAACCATAACCATAACCATAACCATCAATCGCCATTCCATCCATCTGCAGGCCCATACGTATTCAAACATAAATGTGTGAACATTTACGCCATCTATGTGTATGTTGTGCATTCGCATCTATAAATAAATTAATGTAAATATCCACCATACCACCAATTATACAATTAATAGCAAATATTGCAATATGAACACCTAACGATTATGATGATGATGATAATGATGATAATGACAACATACAGATACAGATACAGATACAATAGAATAATGTTTAATAACGTTTCAACAATAAAGGCTAGACGAAAGTACAAGTTCCTCTGATGTATATATGTACAGTATATTAATAATATAATATACAAACAAGCACACACACACACACACACACATGGAAAAAGTAGCCTTAAAAATTGAGACGAGTACAATGCATATCCCCCTCCAACTATAGCATGACATATAATATAAAATAAAACGAAGAAGAAAACAAAGTCAGGTCACAAACAAGTAAGAAAACTAAATTTGGCTTAAACCAAATATTAAACACCCTCCACATGTACAATGGTGGGCGTGGCAGGTATAGGATTACGCCCTCTAATAGTGTATGTATTACGTATCAGCTTGCAAGTCGAGTTTTAGCTGGAATATGGTTTGTTGAAATTGTGGGCGTGTCTGTTATTTGATCGTGCCCACTTTTGGCCCATCAATGGAAGGGATATACGTACCAAATTGAAAGTTCATAGATCAATTTTTGTGGCAGATATATAGATTTTTGTCGATAGTGGGCGCGGCACTTGACCGATTTTACCCATTTTAAATAGCGATCTGCCTGGAAAAACATAAAAAGGATCTGTACTAAATTTCAGCTCAATGTCTCAAAATTTACGCTAGTGAGAATGCCAACAACAGACACGGACACACGGACATACATGACTAGATCGACTCAGCTCTTGGTGCTGATCAAGAATGTATATATAGATTTCTTTTGAGATTAACAACTTCGGCATACTCTATAAATACATGTGGAGGATGTAAGCGAAGAAGAAAAGTTAAGTCTGCACGCGCGTAAATACTAAGGTACCTTTATACTTTATAGGTACCCTTTACATAATCAATTGTACACATACATATATAGGCACTAGAACGAACAAATTTTAAGACAGCTATTAATTAAACAATTTGATTTCTTGGTGTTTCTTCCCTCTCACATTTTTCCATTATCTGCACATCTCATTTATCGTATACAGAAATGCGATACATAAGTATTTCAATTTCTTTTGTATGTGTGTGTAACAACGATAGTATTATTTTATGAAAATAATTATTATATGATTATGTAACCTGTGTGTAATAGCAGGATAATAAGAGTCAAAAGCAATTCATTGTGATTTACGATAAATTTAAAAACAAAATCTTAATGTGTTATATAAAAAACTTTTTGTTTTCATTTTTGGTGAAGAAGAAGAATAAAATGAAATAATTCTAAAATGAAATCGTCTAAAAGTATATTTCATTTCCAAGCGTATATAGTATAATTTCAGAAGTGGAGAATTTGGTTTGCCAGCTATTTGAGCAAAGTTGTGTCTTTGTTGTAGTGGGGTTAATGATGGTTCATGTGTTATTTATTCCCTTTTGGAAATTTCCAAATGGTTAAATCAACGCTCAAGGTTAAGGCAGCGAATCCTTTTGTACAAAGCACATAAGCTGAATCAACATCGATCTAAAATTGTCTGTATGTCCGTCTGGACGTCTGTTTCACTCTCCTGATTGAATTACATGCCTAGAGAGGGATATTGAAATATTGTTAGTATGTTTACTCCGGTACTTTTCAATACATCAATATTTCAGCAAAATATTTTTAAGCACAGTGCTAAGTAACACATTAGTTCATATGTCGAAGCATTCTGATACGAAAAAACCACACCTCCTTTATTATGTTTGTAGAAACGAATAACGAAGTCGGTGCTGTTGTAACCACAGATACTACCAGTCGTAAATTGTCGGAATCGGTTACTAGTGAACGACAACAACAGAAGCCGTATAGTACAGCAACAAGTCTCACAACTTCAAGGGAGACATTAATAATCATCCCAACAAGTACCACCATTAGTACTAGTACAACTAGCCGAACTTCATTTGCCACCAGTATATCTAGTCAGCAACAAACAACCACCACCACAGAGAGACCGACAACTAGAATGGTAAGTACAACAACATCGACCACAACCAGCACAACCAGTACAACGAGTAAACCAACATTTTATGGGCATGTTGACACCACGCCTTACGATGGGTATGGTGGGAGGAAGAGTAACAAGGGTCACGAAGTAACTACTACAACGCGAGCACCACTACTACCACCACCGCCACCTATAGAAACCGACCCAGTACCCTATCCGTATCCATTGCCGCAACCACCACCTATATATAAGCCAAAGGGTAAAGGTCGCATCAATTCAATTGAGGAGGAACGCACCGCCATGATTATTGGCATTGTCGCCGGCATACTGATAGCAGTCATCTTGGTTATATTATTGGTGTTGTGGTTGAAATCGAATGGCGATCGCAACTATAAGACAGCCGGTGAGAAAACGGTTTACGGCAGTCACAATCCCAATACAGCACTGTTAAGTAATACCAGTACCAATGGGTCGTATCATCAACAGAGACAGCAACGCAATCAAAATCAAAATCAACAGCAGCAACAACAGCAACAGCAGCACACGGCTACAAGCATTACTAACACTAATCTTAGCCAACAGCAGCAGCAGTATATTCAGCACAAATCAGCGCAACAGCAAAACAAGTCAACAACGGAGCATCACGATGATGCCGATAGTTATGGGGAGCAGCCGCATTTAAGCGGCGGGCGAACGGGTTTCATACGCACCGTTTACATTGGCCAAACTGAACAGACCAACAATAAAGATGTTAAGGAGTGGTATGTGTAAACTCTTTAATCAAATATTTATCATTTTTTTTGTATATTTTTTAAATTTTAAGCATATACCACAAACATCACAATCACACACACACACACAATAATATTGTAGAAAATTGTAGAAAAGCAGTGAATTAGCGCTTTTAGCGAATTGTACACAAACACACAAATATTTATGTTTTTTAGACAAAACAACAACAACAACAATAATAATTATAATAACGATAAAAATGAAAAGTGAACATTTCACAAATTTTTGCCTAAAAGTAAGGCAAGTGAAGCCAGTGAAGAAATGAAATCAAGTTACAATCATAAAATTTATGTAGCTCTGTACATACCATACCACTACACAAATTATTTATTACCCACACATCCAACATATATATCTTAAAATATACAAAATGTGAATGTATGTGGATTGCATTGAAAGGAAAATGCTTTTCATCATCATCGTCTTCTTCTTCTTCTTCTTCTTGCAAATTTCGCTAAAGTTGTAAATATTTATATATTATAAATATATGTAGGTATGTATGCAGCTACTTGAATTTAAATGTATTCCCAATCAATAATAATTAAGAACTACATACAATACAACCCTAAGGTTAAAGATTAAACCAGTTAATGTACAAATACCAATAAATACTAAATAGTCACGCATGCATAAAGGCAACATGGATAATAATTATAAAAGTATTTCATCAAAAGCAATTACTCCCCATTTGTTTGGTGAGCTTTCTGTTCGGATATCGGAAGATACCAAAAAAGTTTTTAGAGCATTTCTTTGCCATCGATTTTACTTATTTACGATAATGAAATAATCAATTATGGCTTGTAAATGAATTTTAATTGCTAATAAATGAGGGGTGTGGGGGTAAAACATATTAGCAAAATTAATCCCATTTGTTGTTATTTGTTACATTTAACTTTTGTTGATTAATTTATTGTAGTAATACAACACCACAGACAATAGATAAATGAAATTGTATAAAGTATGGGTATAACGAGTGAACTCGTTGTAAAAGAAATATGTTATTGTTGTTTCAGCCAAATGTTGTTAGTGTTTTAAACCAGAATGCATGCACGTTATGAAAGATGCGTGTAGGTACGTTTATTATTTATTAGTGAGAGAGATAAACTTCTTTTTTTGTTCTTTTTCTGTTTTTTGTTTCAAAGCTTGAAATAAATTTTTCTTTGCTGGACATATAAAAAGCTCTTAGTCCATATCAACAGCGACAACTCCAAAAAAAAAAAAAAAAAAAAAAAAAAAAAAAAAAAAACTGAAAAATTTTCAAATATTTTTAAAGAAATCTATTACCCTCCACGTAAAAAGGACGGCATGCTATTTCATATTCCACAAAGTCGAAATATTTATAACTGTTTATTGTTGGAAATGTCGTGGTCAGTGACGGGTCTAACGGTATTTGAACCAACAGTCTTGCGATTTCTAAAGGCTTTAAAATTTCAGAAACTTCACAACACAGATTTCAAATTCAAATTCAAAGTCAAAATTAGTTCCCTTAAGATCGCAAGTACATCTAAATTTATACAAACCTGATTAATTTATGCTAGCCAGTTGTAATTTATATTGAACTGACACCAGCCAGCTGCAAGTTTGAAATCCGATAATAGAAGGAATTTATAAAAAGGTATGATCGCCAAGGCCCGCTGGACCTGGAGGATATTTCCCAACTGTATTAAACAATTTTTATATAAGCAAAATTAATTTTTATCGGAGAATTCGTACGCGGGATAAACCCCAAGAAGCTATTGCTCTAATTTATTCCTAACCATCTTAATAACCGCACTATTACGAGTCTACAAAGTTTCTATAAACGACTCTCTCTTTACACTTGAAACAATTTGTCACAAACCTTTATATAAAAATATTTACAATATATAAAAAATGATATAATAATTTTTTCATTGCTTTGCATTATTTGATCCATTTAAACGAAACGAAAAATTAAAAAATAAAAATAATAACTTGATCCCAGTAAATTCAATTTTCATATAATTGTGTAATGGATTGTTTTTGAATGTAATTTACTAAAACTGAATAACTGTAACAACTTGAACATATCAATTTTATTTATTAATTTTTTTATAAAAATAAAAAATTAAAAAACAAAATCTTTCCAAATTTAATTACATGACTTGTATATAAATGTATACATTATACAAAATCATTATGTTAAATGTTTTCACATCTAAATATTAATTTTTTTTGTGTATTAAAAAAATTAAAAAAGTAAATAAACCAAAAATACAAGTTAACACAACTTATTAAACTTTTTCATATTTACTAATACAATGCTTGTGTTTTTTTACTTCCTAATATTTACAAAAAGAAACAAACAACACAAAAATTATATAAAAGTGAAACGAAATGCTACTATTTTCCAAATAGAAAGTTATTGTACAACATTGGTTAATGGAAACTAATGATATATTTAAAAAAGTTGCAAATATCGAAAAAATTCATTTAATTAATTAATCAACTAACCACTATTTATGACCACTTATACTTATACATTTAGGCAATACACACACAAACACAAACACACCCATACACTTATCATTACATACTCAATTAGGTACATACACATATATACTTGTATGTAAAGTGAATAGAACGACATGTATAAAAATATATATATCTTATCTAAATACTTAAACATATAATATAATTATATAAAGATATAGAAAGCAATACAAAGGAACAATTGGAATTCACACATACTCGTACATACATACATACATATATTGGGTGTGTGTTCCACCAAAAATTTATGGGTTCGCTAGCAGTGTCAATTGGAGTTTTGACATTTTTTAAAAAGATTATGACGTATATATAATTGTTTTCTGTTAGCTTGTACGACACATGTAAGATTTTAGTGGTCTACTATGTAAGTCTGCCGCATTCGAATCGCAGAAGACCGATTGCAACGAATTCTTGGGTGACCTGTAAAAATCAATATATTTTTTTTTATTCTTCAACGTAACCTTGGAAAATGCTTTTGCTTTTGCTTACTGTCCAAGCCCTACTATAGGAATCCTCCTTTCATCGTTTCCTAAAAGATTCCATCCGCATATTATAAGCGTTTCGACCGCTTATCCGCTTCACATATATTCTACCTGAAGTACTCTTGCTTGTCTGTAGTGACACCACCAAAATTATTAACTCTACGCATTTATTTTTAACTGTAGCATTTTGAGTCTCTTTTATATGGGATAAGTCACATTCTCTCTACATGCTATTAAAGAAAATGTTCGCTATTCTATTATCCTATATCGAGCCGTAATATCATCACAATTTTTTTACTTCTTTATCTCTGCCAATTTCTGTCTCAAAATCGATGCTTAGAAATTGATTTAATGTATAAATTTAAAAAATCCGTGCAGAGAATCTTCGCATAAAACACTTTCGTTTATTAAGCGCCATATTTGTTACAAATTCTAAAATAAATTTATAGGTTCTGGTTTAATATTATATCTTATGATTTAATACCTATGCTTGAAGTATATATATACATAAATAACACATTAACATATAATATGGAATGACTGATGAACACAACATATAAAAATTATTATAATAAGGCATAAACAACAAACAAAGAAAATGAAAATAAAAACAATAATAACTATTCTTATTTATGAAATATTAGATAATTGTAACAATAATACATACAATAAATCAATATTGAAAACATCAAAATATAATTGCGTGTTTTTTTTTTTTTAGTGAAGATCAATAATTAAGGGGGGTCGTCATTTTAGTACTGTAGTACATGGAGTCATATATTTTATTTACTTAGTAGTAAAACTTACGTCTACCCATTAGCCGATTCTTTTTCATATTATTTCGATTGCTCTTTGATCTTCGGATGTGAAGATTATTAAGGAATGTATATATCGCCTTGATTTTATTATTTTGAAACATCGCCAAATATTCAATGCAAAATGAAATTCTTCCTTCATCATGCTTCACGTCATAATGCGTTTGTTTCTTGATTTGAGAGAAAGGCGTCACAATTAAAGGCAGCAAAATATTTTTAACTTTAGTCCAATTAATGGTTTGAATTATTGAAGCGTTGCATATATTATACGTATGATGAAATGGTTTTTGTTGCGATATTACAAAATGGCGTAGCCGTTATAAAAAACAAGTAAATGCTTAGTCTCGCCGCACGTTCATCTTGTCTAAATGTTAAAGGCGCAATCACGTATAAAGCATTTAAAATCAATTATAAACCGTTAGAACAATAAAGTACAAATACAGACTTGCCATATGTAATCTAAGTAAAAGTACTTTTTTCCATTTTATATTTTGAGGTATGATGTTGCCAAATTGATTTTCTAAATTATATTTTAATATATATATTATTACGTGATATAATTTAATTAAAGTTTTCATATTTAAACTAGTGTAAGCCCAGGTGGTGAAAAAGTGTTTTAAGATTCACCGTTTTTTCGAAGAACGTATGGCAAAAAAATCGTATCAAGTGTGTTATAAATTCTTGCACGGTTGAAAATATTTGTACTAAAAACAAAGTAATTTAAGTAAAACCTCTGGCAACATTATTTTTTATAAGCATTTATTTACTACCGATAAAATAAGTATTTATTAAACCATTTTGTATAAATATATGAAAAATATGTCTAATATTGTGCAATATATTATATTAAGAAGTGACTTGAAGTCATCTCTAAAGTGGCCAATGGGTGCCATTATTGCCCAAAGCTGTCATGCCGCTACTGCCGTCCTACATTTATATGAAAATGATGACATTGTTAAATCTTATTTGGAAAACTTGGATAGTATGCACAAAGTAGTATTGGGGGTATGTGTAATATTTGTATCTATATAAGAAAAATTCATATTCTTACTCTGGATATATTTGTAATTAGGTCAAAGATGAAGATGCTTTAAGAAAGTTGGCGGAAAAACTAAAAGAAAATGATATTAAATTTAAGTTATGGATAGAACAACCAGAGAATATACCAACTTGTATAGCTATAAAGCCATATAGTAAGGATTATATTCAGAAATTTGTGAAGAATTATCAACTTTTAAAAGAATAAAGTGTTTGTGCTCTTACAACTATTTTGGAGGTGGCTGTATTTCGCAAATCCCTCTACTTAAGTTCAACTGCTACATTAGTGTTGAAGGGAAGTTTGTTCATATGTATATATATTTTACAACACAAACGTATCAAATACTTGTTATAGAAGTATTCCTAGCAATCATTTATAATACTGTGAAAATCAAGTCAAATATTTTTCCAATAAATTATTCTTCTATCACACCTCACGATCATAATGCAATGTTCCATAGTAATCATTTGTTAAACACAATTTATTTAAGTAAAATTATGATTTTTATTGTTTAAATTGTTTATTCCAGTGAAATCCATTTGTCGAATATATATATATATATACTTAATATCAAATGTCTCAACTTTATTACATAAATGTATAAAATGCTTTACATTATGGCTTAAAATACTGCATCGTTAAAACAATTATTTAATATTTATTTATACATACAAAATATTTACGTCATATTTTTTGTTTAATTATTATTATTTTTTTTAATAAATAACTTAAATATAAACATCATTTTAATTACATAAGCATGTAAATAAAACAAAAGTTGTTACTTACATACGTAGAATGTATTATAAAATTGTAAAGAATGTGATGCCTATAAAATAATATTAAGAGTAAATACTAGGAGGTGTGGTTAATATAAGAGAGAGAAAAGAAATATGAACTAATTTATAAATTATAAAAAATTAATAAATTGCAATTTGTTTACAAGTGTCCACATGTTGGAGGGATATTAGTACGAAAAGTTTACAAAATCATTGTTAATTTTAAACAAGAGTGTACAGCTGGAGAGAAACTTATGTACTACTTAAATCGATAGACAGGGCAAATTAGTATTAAATACAAATGAATTTTAAAATTTTCAACATTATCGCCATTTTTTGTTGGTCATTGTCTTGAGTGTGACTTTAATTTCTTGTCTTAGCCATTCTTGCCAATTATCCTGAAAGTATTAGGTACACAAATATATATAGATATTAACAAATGTTTTGCAATCGTTACGTTTTTTTATAGTTTAACAATTAGTATATATTTTATTGCTGTGTTTAACTACAGTTAAAATATTGCAAGTGATAATAAAGTAGAGTAACAGGATGAGACCGCTTTCTCAGATTTTTATAATACATAGACACACACACACACACACACACATACACACACATATAGTTATGGTTGTAAGCATAAGATTAAATGATAAAAGTTGTTAAAATGTCCATTTGCAGCTGCAATGTTAACGACATTTACTAATTACAGTTTGTTAGCACAAAGCATAAGTTGTTGAAGAACTGTTCAAAGTTGAGTTTGTGATAATTAAATGCTAACTGCAGCTAATTGTCTGGTTGGCTGCAGTATATATTCATATGCCATGTGAGTTTTGCCAGTTTTGTAGTTTATTTGCTCATACACGTACATTCATAAAAATGTTTGAAGTAGCATAACTTTCTAGTTTCTAGTTAAAGCGCTTTAGCTGGTAATTTTTTTTATGGTTTTTCTTTTAATCGTTATTATGCAAATTATCTTGATATTCATCATATTCATCTTCGTTTTCGTTTTGTTCCTCCTCCTCATCCTCCTGATCGTACTCACTAGCATTATTACTTTCAGGGCCGGTAACATCTGGCAAATAATCTTTATGGACCGGCGTCGATATAACCGGTTCCTGATTCGAAAAGAAATTATCTCATGTTAGTAGAATTAATAAGCAAATGAGAAGGAAGATTAATTTTTGATGTTAAATTTATAAAAGAGTCTGATGAAGAAAGTACACCAAAAACCAAAAACCAAAAAAACCCAAAAGAAAGAAGAAATCAATTAATGCAAGACATGCTAACCTTGGGTGGCCGCCAACCACAGCCGGGTAATGGCAAACCATCTGAACCTAGCGGACAGGGAGCATCCAAACCGGGTACACCCTGTTCACCCTTATCGCCTCTGTCACCTCTGCGACCACGTTTGCCTGGTGGTCCTGCATCACCGCGCGAACCTTTCTCACCCCGAGGTCCCTCCTGTCCAGGTATACCGTCTGTGCCCTTCATTTATTTGCACATAATTTTTAATTTTTTTCCAACCATCACACAAACACGAACGAACGAACGAAAATACAAACATTTGTAAAATTGTTAGTACAACATGTTGTTGGTAGATAGTGAGAGAGAGAGAGAGAGAGAGAGAGAAAGAGAGATACATGGGAAATATATAGAAAAACAGAAAGTTATTGATTTATAACAGTGACTAGACTTAACCAACATTCAAACATACAACTCGAAATAAAAACAAGTGAAAATGATAGAGTCGATAAAGTTCGGCCATTTCATACCCTACACCATTCCGTTCTACGAATTATGCTACAATTACTTTGGTTCGCGCAATAAACGCGACGTCATTTACTTCGTGAGGAATCATTATAAAAAAAAAGAGGTTTTAAAAATGCTTCCATTGGATTTGGTTAAAAAATATTAATCAATGCGATTATTTGCGATTATATGGCCATTATAATAGAATGTTGTGTGGTAGAGGTTCTAAAAATGGTCAAATCCGGATCGATCCGGTTTTTGGTTTTAAATCGATCGGATTCTGAATCTATCGCTATAATTAGAGATATAGGTGGTGTCTGCATCTTAGGCGTTACAAACATTTGCAAAAACTTAATATACTCTCTGCCACAAATAATTGTAATATTGTAGATACCTACCGGTAGACCAGGATCGCCACGTTCACCTTTTTGTCCTGTCTCGCCTTGAGCCCCCTTTAAAAAAAATTGATTACATTAAATCCGTTGTTTAATAATTTATTGTATAAAACTAACCTTCATGCCATCCAACCCGGGTGGACCCTGAATAAATAAAAACAATAAAAAGAAGAAGAAGAAGAAAAAATAAATAACAAATAATAAATTCTGATAAAATCATACAAAAAAATATATTAAAAATTGAGTAAATTTTTTTCATGCTGTTCATTAAATTATACAATAATTAATAATAAGGGAAATTATACAATTATATGAAATGTACAAAATTAATATTAAATGTTAAATAAATTTCTTGAAAAAATAAATGATATTGATAAAAATTCGATAATAAAAGGAAGAAGAAGACATTTGACACCATATCGATTACGTGAAAGCAGTTTGCAAACAACTTTGGTTATGTCCACCCTTGAACGACCTTTATTTTGAAGTGAGAAAAGAATTTTGTAAAACACCCAAAGAGAGAGGCTTTAGTGATTGCATAGACAATCAGTATGAAGAGTTGCAGAATTGATTTAAAAATATTTGTGTAAAGGTCTGTACGTCCGCGTTTGATCGCTTGAAAGGCTCACCCTTTGTTTTAAAACAATTGCTGAAGGTGTTTAACATTAAAACCTAAAATAATTTACATTATTTTACATGTGCTCTATCTCTATTGGACTCGATGGGGCCATTTTTAGAACCCCTCTCCATATAATGATATATCACGAAGTAATTATATATCACTGGTCGCTTTGTAAATAATTAAATTTCATCATTGTTCATATATTTTGGTAAAAAACTCATAGACATATGTATGTTTTATTGGAGAAAATGCACAAAAAGAGAAACATTTTACAAGATATATATTATTTATACCTATATATAGTATGTATGTATATGTATAGGTAAATGAAATAGTTCAAATTGAAATTATAATTAATTATAGTGTTAATCATTCTGTGTGTACATAAGAAGTTTATTGTTTAAAAATACAATTTGAAAAAATGTTAAATAAGCAAAATATTTTATATAATATAATACAATAAACAAATTGCCGTTATAATATGCATATAAATGCATAATTAATTTGTTTTTTTTTTTTTTCTATATTTGTTCTCAGGACTGGTTTTTTGCTATTTTTGCTTTTTGCTGTTTGCCTTTTGATTTGTTTTATTTGTTTGTTTGTTTGTATATGAATAAATATTTATATTTATATGTATGTATATATATGTATATATAATAATTCACACAATTCTATACAATACAGTACAATGCAATACCCTACATACGTACATACGTACGTGTATGTATTGCGTTGGGATTTAATATTAAAATGAAGTGCATACGCATGTGTACACAACGGTCTGAGAGGATAAATATTTTGTCAGTAGTTCAATGTAGCAAAAACGTTTGTTGTTTTTTTTGTTTTTGTTTTGTGAGGGGATATATTAAGCTAATGAAAAATTAAAAATGAAATGATAGAAAAAAGTCGATATATATGTGTAAAGGTATAACTATAATACATGTGCACGTTTCATTCAAGTTCACCCATTAGGGCGCTCCTTAAACATATCATTAATCATTCATTAGACATTTCTTCATCAAGGAATTCATTTCATTATTAAACTTATATTATACGAAAGAAAGGCATGAAATACATACATACATATATAAATATATATATAGAGAAAGAGAGAGAGAGAGAGAGGGAGAGAAAGTCTTGTTATAAATAGCTGTCATTGAAATCCTTTTTTCTTGCAATTTAACGTTATAGCCATAAGGAAATGCATCAAATCTTAAGCTTAGGGAGGTAATGTTAGTGAAAGTTAAATTAATGTTGTAATAAAAATTGTTCAAGGATTAATAATAAGCTTATATTTTTTAATATATATATAAGTCTGCCGATTGGCAATTATTTACATACAACGTTTATACAATTGTTTTATTAAGATCCCAACCAGAATCAGAACCATCACAATTGACATGGTTTTCATTATACCCTCCACATAATGTGATGAGGAGCTTCACTTAGTTTTGCAACACCCACAAGTAGGCGTCAGATATCCACTTCTTACTAAATTATATAGATTTTTGATCAGCATTCAAATCTGCATCCATCTGGACCTATATGTTCAAGAGTCGGTCTGTTGTTGATACTCTCATGCTCGCACATTTTAAGATATTGAGCTGAAATCTTTTACAATTCAGATTGCATTTTAAAAGGGGTAAGATCGGTTGAGAGCTACGCCCATAAATATTAAGAGTCTTCTTCTTAACAAATAAAAGTCAAATTTGACAATTAATTATAATTAGCATTGCCACGCCCACAATTGATAAAAACGACTTTTTACTAATTACAAAAATTGTACAGCTTAAATGAAATTTTCCATACACATTTATAATTAGCACTTCCGTAAAGGAAACAAAAACGGACACGCCTACAATTTTGCAAAACTCTTTTTTGTTGTTGTTGTTGTATAGAATCCGTATTGTAAGTTAGTACGTAATACAGTGTTAATGAAGTACCTGCCACGCCCACAATTCAAACATAGATGTGGAGGGTATTTAAGATTTGCCCCCACCCAAATAATTTGTTTTTTACTTGTTTTTTCTTTTTTTCATAAGTTCCTTAATTGTTTAGTTTATGTTGTTGTTGTTGTTGTTGTTTTTATTAATTAATTGAACAAAATTGACAATTAATACAATAATTAACTTTATATAGATGCTAATTATTACATATACCCTACACACATATGACACATTTATTCTGACAAATGTTTTGAAATGTTACAAAATTTACACATGTTCGGCATTCTGTATTTTATGTTATATGTTGGTTTTGTTGTTTGTTTTTGTTATGTTGATGTCACACCTCATTAACGCTCCACACAATTGCATAAATATTTGTTATAGAATATTTATTGATTATCCTTTTTTTTTTATCATTATCAACTTTTTCCTTAACAAATATAATACACGCACGCAAACACACACATACACACAACGTGTATTATTGTATATATATGTATCTATATGTATATAAATTTGTCCAGTGTAATTTGTGTACTTTCAATGTATGTTTACACAATATGTTGTTGTTGTTGTTGTTTGTTGTGTTCTATGAAACCCATTCATTATTTATATGTAAGTATTTTGTTGATATTGTTTTTATACACCTGCCACATACGAGGGGGTGTTTACTAAGTTTTCTATTCTTTTCAAAACATTTAAAGGGAGGCCTTAGAGAATCTTAATCATTCTATGACCATGTCCATCCATCTCTTTACGGTCGCAAGATTTAGAGTTTAGTTTAGAGTTCCTGCGGACATTTGGATAAAATCGGTAAATTTTTAAATATTTGCAGTTAAAGTACTGAATGGGCGTGGTCATACAGGCAAACATGCCTACAATTTATTATTAATTAAAAATACTGTCAATTTGTTGATTATTAATTATAAAGCATTTATCTTGTGCACCCCACCACGCCCCTTGTGACCACATACTGTTGTTGTAAGTATGGAAGGTATTTCAAATTTCACTTAAGCCAACTTTCAATATTTTGTTGTTGGAATTTTCATTTACTATGTTATATATATTATTCATTGTTGTTGTTGTTGTTGTTGTTGTTGTTTTTTGGTTAAATATTTGACATTAAATGATTTGTATTTCATTGTATTTACACAAGAGTTATGTTTCGGTTTGTTTGCCCTTTTCGTATATCTAATAAGATATTAACATTTTCATTAATTACAATTAAAAGCTTAAAAAGACACATTTATAAAATATGTATTTTTTGTTGTTGTTGTTCATTTTTATTATGTTGCTATTATTAACATTTGTTTGTAAGCGCCTAACTACGAGTAAAACTTTATGTGGAAGATGGTTTTTTCCAAAATTTCCAAAAACTACCGTTTGTTGTTACTGTTATTATTTCCATTTATGTTCTAATTATACAATTGGCTTTCATACATTTATTCATGCTGTATGTATTTTTTCACTTGCAATTGAGTCGTAGCCCATGGACGGTAGTTAATTTATTTAATTTAACTTTATATTATTTTTTTATACCCACCATCACTTGCATAGGGGATGTGCAAAATAAAGTGAACACCTGACATAAAGGGTCTAGCAATTGCGGCCCCTCCATGAGTGTTAGCTTTGTGAAGCTTCCGCCCGTCACAGAACAAAGCGTATAATAAACTGAAATATAACCTACAAGACTTGGCACGTAAACTGTGCGCAGCTATATACTTGTCACGCCCACTATTGTAGACGGGGAGGGTATTTAAAATTTGTCTTAAGCTCGCTTTAGTTTTCTAACTTTTTTAATGAAGATTTATTAACTCCTCGGAACGCTTTGTTGCAGTAATGATGGGTATTAAAAAATTGGCCTCAACCAAATACATTTTTTTACTTGTTCTTTATTTTATTTGTATTTATTTTTAAGTTCATTTTACTTTATCAAATGTACACAAATTAATAAAATAAATTTTATATAAAAAAAAAAATAAAAAATAGAAAATTAAGTAATTATTTAACTCCTAACTTATCTACAATTACCCTCAACTGTATAATTATCTGAACCGATTTGAAATTACTTTATTGCAAACTGGCATTTTGACTTGAATATTTACTCCAAGACTGAATGGGAGTTTTCATAAATCATACCTAAAAAATGAATTTTTTAAACTGCTGAAATAACCAACTAATCAGAATATTTAGAACTTAATTTGGGATATTTCAACATTAGGATATCATTAGGAAATGTCTAATTCCAGTCAATTGATTTAAGTACTTTAAATATTTTGTTCATTTAATGTCGAACTGATTTCTATACAATTGAAAAAAAAATTGAATTTGTGCAAAATTTGTGCAATTTCTTCGAAATTCAAATCTTTTATATGTTTAATATTTAAATGTACGTTTATATAATGTTCACATAGCGATTAATTATGTACAAGTAACAAGTTAAAGGTTAAATAATTGATAATTCATTCTTGGGAATTACACAACTTTTCTGTTTAAAGTTGTAAATTGAATATAAACGCGATTAAGTTTTTGTTTTGCTTCCGTTTAAATCTGGCGACATTTCATTTTGTATTTGCGATTACGATTTAAATGTTTTCATATTTTTTATTTTTTGGGTTTTTAATTTTGTTGCAATTTTATTTAAATATCTAAGTGGTTAATGGTGTTAATTAGAATTTCAAGTCAAAAGCTTAATAATTATTTTTTTTAGTTTTGTATTTCTTTGTTTTTAATTAACTTATTATTGGAAAAGTATGTAATTGTTAATTTATATGATTAGTAGCCCCACACCTGTGAGTAAGAAAAATAAAAAAGAAAAAATGAATAAAACTTTTTTTAGTCACAATAATTTTTTTTTGTTATTTTCTGTAATGTAATTTTTAGTAGTAACTGTTGTTAAAACCAAAAAGAAAAGCAAATATTAGGGTTGAGAAAATATTTAAAAAACTTACCGGTATACCAGCTTTACCGGATGGTCCTGCTGGTCCAGAATCACCGCGCATACCCATCGGACCCTATTTTAATTAATAAATAATATAAAAAATCTTACAGCTGTTATATGAACGTGATTTGTACCGGTAGTCCCATAGGTCCTTGATCGCCTTTGTGACCTTTTTCACCCGGATCACCTTTGCGGCCATCTAAACCTCTTTCACCGGCTAAACCGGGATGTCCTGGCGGTCCCATTGGTCCAGGTGGGCCAGGTGGACCATAAAACTAAAATTATTTATAATTAAACTTTAATTTTTATATTATCAATAAAAAAAATAGGGAACGTACGTATTCAATTGTGGGTATATGTGGTGCGTCGGCCATACCATCATCTTGTCGTCTGCGCATTTTTCTGTACTTCTAGTGAAAGGGCTAATCAGAAATGGTTCTTTCTTCTCAAAGCAGCAAATAATTGTAATACAATTTACAAAATACTCACAGAATCTCCGCGATCGCCCTTATCACCTTTAGCACCGGGGTAGCCGGGTGGTCCGGGCAAACCGGGTGGACCCATAAGACCTGGTGGTCCTATATCACCACGATCACCTTTTTCACCTGGAGGTCCTTGATAGCCGGGCAAACCGGGTGGTCCTTCGATGCCCGGTTCACCCGGTAAACCATCTAAACCGCGTGGACCCAAAGAACCCGGCTCACCTGGCTCGCCTGGTTCACCTTTTAGGCCATCCCGCCCATCGCGACCATCTTTGCCTGGCATGCCTGGTGGTCCTGGTGGTCCTCTTAATAGTGTCACTGGTGGATCATCATAGTCTTCATCTTTCACACCACCACCAGATCCATAAATCTATAGTTTTTGTATTGAGTACGGGTACGATTGAAAAATAAATATAAAGCCACCATCACATCATAAGAGGAGACACATTTTTTAAATTATTTTTTATTGAATTATGTCCAAAAAAGATGCTTCTCCCAAAAACAACAACAACTATGTAAATATATTGTACTGTTGAAAATAATTGTAGACTCGACGGATTTTTGTATTCTTACAAATCTCAGTTTTAAAAAAAAAAATCTTTCAAAATTCAATTAGAAGAAAATCCCAAATCGTGAACCAAGGTAGCAGCACTTCTTGTTTAAAAAGTAGGGAATTTTCTAATATTTATAAACGAATTAATGAAAAAAAAAGAAGTGAAAGTATGAAATTTGGGTAAAGTCAAATGTAAAATACCCTACACATCAATTTGAAAGCAATAGGCGCGGCATGGACCTGGTTATTGAATAGTTAAAATGTACGCTAAATGAGAATACCACCAACAGACGGACACACGGACATATGAACGCACGGACATGTATATCTAGATCGACTCAGTTTTTGATGCTGATCAAAAATATATACTTTGTAGGGTCCCTCATGTTTCCTTCTGAATTTTGTAAACGAAATGACAAAGTTAGTATAGCCCCATCCTATGTGTGTGTGTGTGGAGGGTATAAAAAACTTTAAATTTTAAACTTAAGTACTCCTGTATGTTTGCTTTACTCTTGTTTATCCATTTATTTGTATGAGTTTGTTATGTATTCAACATTAAGTGGGTGTGGGTGTGTGTATGTGTTGTTTGTTGGTTGTTCTTACCTGAAAAAGTACAATCAACTATGAACAGTGTGGTGAGCATGTGTGCGCAAGGAATTTGTAAAGAAGTGAACTCAATTTTCGTTGTTCTCTATTTGTTTTGACATGAAGAAGCTATTTACCTAAACTGCCAGTAAATACGATTTATAATGTTATGTAGTGAACATATAGTAAGTACATAGGCACACATGTGTACACGACTGTCTGTAAGCATAACTAGCTTATGTTTAAAGAGTTTTTCTTTACGGTTGTTGTTGTTGTTATTATTGTGCGTGGTATTCATAGTTCAGATAAACTGAACATTCATTAAAAAGTTAATTACAGTTTTGTAAACATGTTCATAATTATATAATAATTTATACAAGTAATTAAGAATTATTTAGAGACCCTCTCCAATCCTAAATCGATAGCCGTGCAACGATTTATTATAAGAATCAGTAAATTTTTGCTATTGAAAAAAATTTACAGAAAAATCAATTTATTTAAATTTAAAGGAATCATGGAGATGAGAAATGAGAGCAGGAGAAAACTTTCTTTTCATAAAAGTTAAGCAAATTTTTCTACACCGAATTTTGTTAAACATTCTTACTTAAAACTTTTGCAATTAAGTCTTCTGAACTATTTGTGCAACAATTATTATTTATTGTGGTCTTTGAAAGCAATAGAATCGTTCTTTTGTTTATCAACGATTTCCTTTAAAGCACTAAACTTCAACTAAAGTATGGAGTGATAGGATATGCTAAGTTGACTATTCCGTTTACAACATTCAGAAGGAGGAGGCGTCAGAGTCCCGCATATACGTTAAAATCCAAGTTAATATTGATATGTTCGTTTGTGTTGTTCGGCTTCTCATCGTAGTAAAATTTGGGATATAGAATTGAAAGTTTCTACAAATACTTCTAGTTCATGACATGGTCGAATGACAGACACATCCACAATTTACAAAAAACCTTATAAAGCGTAAAACTCGATTAGAGAGTTGATATTTAATCTATACACTATAAGGAAGCGTCATGTACCTGCCACGAATTTGATTTAACACGAGTTAAAACGAAAGAAAGTTCTCTTTTTACACGAATCGTTTTGTTTTAACACGATTTTCAATTTTTTTTTAGGTCTGGAACTAATCTACTATTCTTTCATTTAGCCAATATCTTTTTTCGCACGAATTTTTTTGGGAACCTATCGTGTAATTAGAGAATTAAGTGTAATATTAAGAATTGCGATTTATTTCCATATAAAGGCTTTCCTTAATAATAAAACCTTACATGGGGAGAGGTTCTAAAAATGATCCATTTTTAATAGGTTTCTCTTTCTCAAAATTAGTAGCTTGCGCTCAAATTTACATGGACGCGCATGTTTAAATAGATTCAGATTTGGATTCTGATTCAATCGATGGGTGCGGCATTTGCCATTTTTAAGAGTTAGAGACATTCTCACAGACTTAATATACCCTTGGCCATAAGTGGTCCAGGGTATAAAAATGCAACAATTTAACAAATTTCCCCAAAAAAAGAAATTCACAAAAAACTAACTAACTAACTAACTAACTAACTAACTAACAAATGAAACTGAAACTGAAACAAAAGCCGCATATATTCACAAGAAAAAAGACCTTAATTCTCAATGAGAGGGAAGCGCTAAAAAAAGTGGTTTACTGAATAGACGTGTTATGTTGCAGTACGTGGCTTCCAGTTAAAGTAAAAAAAAAAATGATAGTCTCACCAAATATTGTTGAAAAAAAAAATCCCACTTGAATATTTTTCACCATTGTATAGGTGTAGTAGCATCATATTGTCTACAAGCGTTAAAGGAAATTGCAATAGCTGTGCGATAAAAATCGTATTTCACAAAATGTAAATAAACAAGAGTCATCAACACGGTAAGCGATTGTGAGAAACTTGTTTTGAAATATAGTTATTTTTACAACCAAATTGAGTTCTACGCTCTATCAAGACAACACTGTAAACAGAATGTTAAACGGAAATGGGAAAACTTTAAACAAGAAGCATAAAAAGAGATTGATTTGTATCAATATCAAGAACAACATGTGTGAGCTTAACATTTAATGTTTTTCCCAATAGAACACGCACGCACACACGCACACACGCACTTTCATTGTACTGTTGATTGTGATGTTGGGTGCTCTTACAATACAAGACTTTTGAAACCTTTGAAAAGCTAACTTCAACTATTTATTTTCTGGTATTTTCTGACTTTGTTGCTAGCTGTTAAAACCTTTGGTTACAGTTGCTGTTTTGTGGTTTTCATTTTTTCTTTAGTACAGTTACCGCTAGTATTGTTGCAAACCACAAATGTTTGCGCAGAACAAGTATTTGTTATATTCATTGCATAAGAATTCAGAAGTTAAAGAAATATTTAGGATTTTTGAGAACAGAGAGTTTTAGGGTGTGTACTTGAAAAATACCCCCATATACGGTAAATGCTGTAAAATAAAGTTGATGGCTGAGCCTAAACCTTAAATATGCAAAGTATGGGCGTGGCAAATATACTATTACACCCCCTGATAGAGTATTGCATGACATCCCAATAGTCGGTGGCAAATTTTGGGCAAATGTGTTTTCTGTTTATGCCCAATTAAGGTAAATCCGTACATAGGTTGATTATAATTACACTACAAAGGTTTGCAACATTGCAGTTTTCCTTTGAGAGATGTTTTTCTATAGCAGGCGTGTCTCTTAACCTATGCAGCCGTACAATTAAGTTAAATACACCGTTGCGTGTATCATCAATGGAAAGGCGTATAAACGGACATACAGGTTGAATGTTATAATTTTCGGCCTTCGCCCGGATGCTGTAGACACCAAAGCAAGCTGCATTTACACCCATTATAAGTGACGTAGTTAAAGAAACAATGTAACCCTTCCTTTAAAAAATTCAAGTAATACAAGTAAAAGCTTAAAAATATGCTTGTCAGGATGTATAAATTATGACTTTTATTTATTTCTTGTAAGTGTAGGTATATTTGGCAAATCAAGCAGGTACATATTCCATGTGAGTGTTGTTCCGTATACATTTGCATGTGAGCACATGTGTCTTTCAAACGCTTCGCAACTTCGTTTACCACTCTACTCTACACTTTATAATCTCTCAAATATTTACGCATATCTCTTACTAGCACACAACCACATAAAACTCCTTTAGTCTCCCATAAGTACAAGAATGTCTGGAAGCTTTTTATGTATTTTAATAAGTTTAAAGAAAATTTCTTTCTAATAATTGTGTTTAATCAAAAATGAGAGAAAATGAGAAAATGAGAGAAAAAAGTCGACCATTTAAACTACTTGGATCCATAAATTTTGATATAATTAGTTTAGGTGTGTCAGTAAAAATGAAACATTGTTATGTGGAACGGGTTTACATTTACAAAAGCCAACTACTAAGGTCACCTTTGTCAAAAATGTTAAGGATTACGAATTTTAGCCATATAAAGACTTGTATTATAATAGGGAGGGGTTCTAAAAAGGTCCGATTCCTCCTATTTTCAATAGGGTTCTTCTTTGAGCCAATACATGTCCTTGTACCAAATGTCATTAAAATATCCTAATAAATGCGACCTATAGCATGCGTACAAAATTTACATGGACAGACAGACGGACATGGTTAGATTAATTCAGATTTTTATTCTAAATAATTCAGAATAAATGATGGTTGGTGTAGAATTTACCCTTTGCGACTTATAAAAATCCACACAACTTAATATAGTTTCCCCTTTGCCACAAGGGATACAGAGTTTAACAATAATTTACTTTACAAGAATACATATAAAGTTCACCTAGAAGTAAATGTAACCAGATTTATAAATATGTAGAAGAATATATTTAATTTTTTATAATAAGAAAAACAAAGCCACCCTAAAGAAGTTACGCTGAAAGAAGATTAATGGGGAATTGTCAGTTGGTTATGAAAATTTCACGTATGAGGCAGTGATGCTAATTAAAACTAGCTCCGCAATATTTTATGAAGTGTCTAAAGCAATTTTTCTAATGTTTACTCTAATATTTATAAGAGAAACTTTATAATGCAATATTATTTGTCCGTACGTCCGCACGTTCACTAATTGAAAGTTAGGATTAGAAACCAATATATGGAACCGATCCTTTTGAAATATGTTAATAAATAAATACATATATTTAATCGGACCAAACACGTGTCCACAATTAAATTTAAATTTAAATGAAAAATTCCGCCCAAAATTCTAAGGACATGTTGAACCACTTGGTCTATTTTGTCACGCCCTTTATTCACAAATAATGTAAATTTGTATACTTTCCATAAGATCTAATCATAATAATTTTTTGGATCAAAATTTTTTTAAAAATTAATAATCGATATAATAACGATTATTGATTTTTGATCGCTAATCTAAATTTTTAAATTTAATAAATCACAATAACAAATTTTACAATTTTGTTAAATTTTTTTAATCATATCCGATCTCCACTTGAAATTGTTCTATTTGAATTTTGTTTAACAGTGCTATTCTAGCAGGCAGACTTTTCATGTGTTGTACAGTTTTTCTTTTTTGTTTGTTTAATTCCTATTAAACTTATTGTACTCACTGCCGTTGAAGGGCTGTGTTGAGGAAATCTATATAAAATACCAAAAGTCAAAACTTTTCATGTGAGTGTCGGGTAAAGTTTTTTGCTCGTAAGAAACATTATTTAACTACTAACAGTTGAATTGTTGTTTTATTGTGGTGCTAACCGAAAAATTAACCAGAAACTTTGCCAGACGCATATTGTTGGGAAAAGTTGTTCTTTCCGAACAAAATGAAATGAAAGTGCCAGACTTTTTAGTTTCCTCGCCTTTGTCTTTTAGCACTATGAATTTCCTGCTAAGGTTATTTCGCTCCTTTTATGATGCTTCATTCTTTAATATTTTAATGTCATCAAGGCAAGGTAATCATAAGCAGCTAAAGTATAGTGTTATCCTTTCGGTGTTGATGGTCACACTTTGCAGTGTCTATTAAACTCTGAACGTGTTCATTTTAGAAGGATTAAGTATTATTTTTACCACCTCCGCTATCCTCTATCCATCCCTCTTATTATTATGAAGCTTTTTTAGTTCAGTGTAGAGGGGACTCATTAAGAATTCATATAAGAAAGTTTTTGGAAAATTTTATTCTTATCTTTTAAGATGTTTAGCTTCTTTTTTAAAATCCCTGGAGGGAGATTTGAAGATCCTACAAAAGGTGTTATAATAATTGAGATAAAAAAGAAAAGTTTTCTACATTTATTGGAAATGAAAACGAAAGGTAAGGTAAGTTAAAAAGATTAACTTAAGTGGCGTTTTACAACACTTCAACGCTTGAGTTTTAAAGTTTATATTTTTCAGTATTTTTCAGAGTTAAGGTAAAAAGCTATTGTAATGTTATAAATCTAACATAGTTGTTATCATAATTTCCCTTTCAATTATTTTGGTATATATTCCACATAAGATGGAGGATACACTAAGTTTGTCATTTCGTTTGCAACACCCAAAATGTAAAGTCACAGACTCTACAAGGTATGTATATTCTTGATTAGCATTAAAAACTGAATCGATCTAGAAATACACGCCCATAATAGATAAAAATCTATTTATCTGCCACAAAAATTGACCCATGAACTTGAAATTTGGTACGCATATCTACAGTTGTCCCTTCCATCGATGTACAAAAAACCATATTCCTTCTAAAACTCGACTTGCAAGCTGATATGCAGTACGTACACTATTAGACAGCGATGTGGAGTGTATTTAAAATTTTTGGTTTTTCTTACGTGTTTTCATTTTCATTTTTTTGTGTAAATTGTCCTTAAGTGCAAAGCAAATCTTTGCTTCGATTTTATCGCATTTTCCATCATTTAAAGATCTGCACTGTAAGCATTTTATATAATATAATACATATTCCGAGAAAGTAGTGTAATTTGGCTAAAATAAAATTTCAATTTCTCTGCGGTAATGTTCTATTAAAAGCATTTCAAATACACCAAAGAGAGCAATGAGCTGATGAAGTAAACAAAATATTTAAGTCATCATGATTTCTTTGTTTCTTTTTCTGCTGCAACTCAAAAGGGATTTAAGCACGTCTTCTTTCAATAAAAATAACAACAACAACAACAACAGCGCAGCATTAAAAACAACTCAAGCATCAGGATTACAAATGAAGTAAGAACTGCAGCAAAGGTTATGCACCTTAACGAAAGAGCAAAACACACATTTTCGTGGCATAGGATCATTAGTAGCTTCACCTGAGCTCTTAATTTAGTTTACAAGGAGCGGGTACAAAAAGTGTTGATTTGGTTTAGGCCACATAGGAGTCCAATAAAGTAGCCTGGACGTGGATATTCATACTTATATATTATGGTCGTAGTTTTATAGTGATTTCTGATTGAATTTCTTACATTCTCTGCTGTTTATCATGTTTATTAATGACTTTATTTTATTACAGTGCGTTATTTCAATTTAAATGGAAAATGTCTCAGCTGTCAATTGGACAGTTTTTGGAGTTCTCCTTGAAACAAAATTAAGCTTTAATATGAAAAACCTAATAAACAAATCTCTTCCTTTAGTAGCTTGGAATTGTAAAGCGCTGACTTTGTTAATGTTGACCCAGAAAGATCCTTGCTTGTTAAAATTTCTATATTCGCCTTTTCTAAACGCACTTACTGAGGACCTATTTCTAAACCCCTCCATTTCATAAAGGGTAGATGCATCATTGCAGTTTGTACTTCCAAATATCGTTCATCATTATAGTTAGAAGTACAAACCTTGAATTGTTTGTATAAAGTGGAAAATCCATTAGAATCCATTAGGGTTTGTAAATACAATAAAATCCTTAAAAGTGCTCAGTTTCATAAATTTTGCTTTTTTTACTATTAAAATATTAAAAATAACTTTCTACACCTGAATGTGATAACATGCAGCCGTAAAATACCCATAAATTTTGTTGTAGAAGAACATAAAAAAAATTCAAATGAATATATTTCCAATTACATTTTAATGACCGTCCGATAGCTGTCAAACACTTGTATTTGGCACATTTTGTATCTCTCTTCTCACATTTCGCTGCTGTAAATATGATACAAGTTCCACCATTGTTACCACAGTAGCCATTGTTAGCGTTTCACCATTAATTCATTCATTCATTCATTCATTTATTTATACATTTATTTATTCATTTATTGAAAGAGCATCCATTCATCATTCAGTTGCCGACCATTACAATTGTTTTTTTTTCATGTTGCTGCCATATTTGTGAATCATGCTTCTAAGAGGTGTACACACCCCTACATGTATTTCACACAAAAATGTTGTTGATATGCGTTTAAAGGAATTACATTTTAGTATTTTGTTCCACTTTTTATTTTTCCAACGTTGCTATAAAGCTCGAAATATTGTAAAGTTTACACTTTACACATTTTGTGACGCGTCATGCACTTTTCAATTTAAATGGTAATTTTTTCACCCCCCACTCCCCTTTCACATATATATATTTATTCATGTATATTCTTTTGCACATACATGCATGTAATATTAATGCATATGTATGCACGATGATGCTCTGGTGGAATTTTAGCAAATAATGTTGAAAATATTGTAATGACTAAAGAGCATCACGATTCGAGGGGAGGCAGTTAGACAGTTTAATTTCAATTTTTATTCACCAATTCATAGAATTTCAAATGAACGAAAATGTAAATAAATTTACAATATATTCATAAATATATTATATTTAAATATTTATGAGTTTATATATATATATATGTATTGTATAAATAAATTTATTTACAAATATTAAAGTTTTTAAACACAATTGCTGGTCTATTAACCATAAATACTCTTTAAAGGAAAGAGTTGAGAAAAAAGTCCATAAATTTTACCCTTTTTAGAAACTTTAAGTTGTTTAGTTTTGTAAAGAGTATTAAGTTTGCTCTTCTATTTGCTCGTCTCAGAGACCTAGACATATTCTTCCGTATGTCCGTAAGTCCGTCTTCTGTAGACTATTTATAGACGTAAATTTTAAGAAATTTCGTACAAAGATTTACAGTTTTTACAGGCAGGTGGGCAAGAGCCACGGCCACAGTTGACAAAAAGCCACAAAAACCAAACATTAAGTTAAAATTTTGTATACATTTACAATAAAACATATTAGGCATAAAAATTGACATGCAACTTAGTACGTATTATATATATTATTAAGCCTGTCGCGCCCACTGATCTTATATATAGAGGATGGACAAAATAAAATAAACATCTGACATAATGTTTATTTAATAATAAGGTTTTGGACTACCATTTGCTTTCAGAACAGCTGCAATTCTTCACGGAATAGATAAGTAGAGTGTATGAATTGTAGAGTGTATGAGTTCTGATGTCGCTTTGCCGTGATAGCTTTTTGGTAATCTGGCTACATTTTTTTTGTCAAGTTCATCGGTCTCTGTCATATAACTTTAAGTTTCACCAAGTTGTTTTGTGTACGCTGTCATTATCGTGGATACTGTCGCCCGTTTCGAAGTGTGAGAGATCACACATTTCACTGATCGCTTGTTTTAACTGTCGCAGAACAAAGCGTATAATACACATACGTGCCAAGTCTTGCAGACTTGTAAACTGTGCAACACATACTCGTTGCTTTCTTTACATGGAAGCAGTGCTGTCAACATATTGTATGGTGTTCTTATTATTTTGTCCATCCCCTGTACATGTGGAGGGCATTTAAGAGTTGGCCTAAATCAAATTTAGTTCCTTTTCCTTATTTTTCTATTGATTTTCTTCTTCTTCTCCTTTACTGTGTGGGTAGATGTGTAGGTTTTATAACTTATTTTTCAAGTCATGAAATAAGGAGCAGAAGAAAACAGTTTTATATCATATATTAACTTTTATTGAACTGCATTGGCCTAAATTCTTAAATTTATCCGATTTATCAGAGCATGTTAGGGGCATAAAGTATCATGACATTTTATTCTTTCTTTTTTTGTAACACATACGATATTATCTAGAGCAACTTTACTAGACGCATTGGCTTGTAAACTTGTTTTATATTCTGCATAAAATTCATGGTATCGCGCTTACATAATTTATGGCTTCTCTACTATAATTAATTTTTTTCATAAATTTGGTCAACGGTTCACTTGCACATACAGGCAACCGATTCAATAAATATTGAATTTATTTTTATCAAAAAAAAAATCAAGTTTTATAAATTTTATCAATTATTCGTCACCCTAACATTTCATGATACTCATACGTACCGTAATCCAAATATTGAATTGATTTTGAAAAATTGAAAAAGAAAAATCAAAAACTAAATAAATTTAGTCATATCTGTCCGTGATTGAGGTTAATGCCCAAATCTTAAACACCCTTTACATTTACAATGATAGGCGTGGCAGGTATATGATAACACCCTCTAATAGTGCACATATGAACTTCCAAGTCGAGTTTTACGAGAGGAGTATTGTTTTTTTAATAGTGGGGGGGGGGGGGGGGTCTGTTATGAGATTACGCCCATTTTTAACACAACAATGTATGAGATAACTATAGATATGCATACTAAATTTAAAGTCCATAGGTAAATCTTTGTGGCAGATAAATAGATTTTTGTCGATTCTTGGAGGCGTGGCTCTTGACCGATTTTGCCTATTTTAAATGCCAACAACAGACAGATATGTTTAGATCGGCTCAGATTTTCATGCTGATCAAGGATATATATTCCCTGACGCCTCTTTCTGGATGTTGCAAACAGACCGACAATAGTATACCCTCCATATTATGTAGAAGGTATAACTGCACAAAAAGTGGGCGTTTCTTTTAAAGAAAAAACAGAAAGTAAATTGATGCTTATTCTCTATTAGAGGGAATAAATTGTTTACCCGCCACGCCCACACTTTGCATATAGCAAAGTAATTTTAGATATAGCCCAATTCAAATAAAGCTTTTCCACTTAAACACAATGAAAGCACTATAACGAGGTAAAGTAAAAACGGCACCCACCACGTATACTGCTCCATGTGCATTGATAATGGCATTAAAACTCTATAAAAGCTATTATTATTGTTTTACAAAATCGTTACGCGTCATGTAAACGTGCTCCGTTTTACATAGTCTACTCTATCATGTTCTATTGCCTGTTATGTATGGTAAGCATATGTAACCTTTGAAGTGTGGAAGGGTGTAGAAATGCCATTTACTTATATCTATATCTACATCTATGTCATATGTATGCATGTGCATGTACATACAAGTTTAAACAGTCAAGTATTGTAAAAGCATATGCACGCGAACTAACAATGAAAGTAAACGTAGGATTCATTGACATACTTTCAAAACATAAGAGCCACTTAGCTATCAACGCGTGTGGGGGAGGAAAAGGTGGTGGTACATGCATATCTAAAAGTGCCAAAAAGGAGCGATATTGAAAGTGAGTATTTCGAATTTTCCTCTGTGCCACATCTACAGCCTGATGTAATAAAGGAATGAATGCTAAATTTTTTGGTTGCTTAATAGAACGAAATTTTGTTTTGGGATTAAATTGCAGACTGATCAAATTTAAGATTCGTTAAATGGCTTTAGTAATAACTATATCGATATACAATCGAATTATTAAGAAAGCGTTCTTTACTAAGTTTTCTTATTCCAAGCCGTTTAAGTACTTAAGCTTCAAGTTTGTAATGAATAAAAACATTAAAATTTCTAACGCTGCGCCCACCTGATCTTTTGTTTTTGTAAACCATAAAAACTATGGAAAATTAGATTTGATATTTATTATAAGCAATTACTCTCTTTAGAAGAATATTAAAACTGTTATTTCCATATGTGGCACTTAAAAAAACTCCCCCCCCCCTCAACCTCATTCATACTAAAGCTATTGAGCTGAAATTTGTTAATGACATTTCTAAAAAGAAAATTCTCTAACTTCATACCGAAAATAATTTATGACCCTATTGCTGGTCATTATCCATTCTAAAATTATTCATTATTTATAAACTATGTACATAGTTGGTAGAACTTGCTGCATATGTGTGTGTGGGGGAAACAGTTTTCCATAATACATGTATAAAAAGAAAATTTTAAGTTCAGTATAGCTGCATGATATTGAAGCTACCGATGAACTTTAGAAAAACCAATGGAAGTTCCACTGTAACACACATGTTTCTCTTCGACTATATAGTTTTTATATCCACAATCTTTACGCCATTTATCTTATCTACCAGTAAAGTAGAGAGCATATGTAGTAATACCCTGAACCTACTAAAGGGCTATTGCCACACCCGCCTTCAAGTAAACCAATCGATTCAGAATCAATATATGAATCGATTTAACCATGTCCGTCTGTCCATGTAAATTTGTGCACAGCTTATAAGACGCATTTTTAAGATATTTCGATGAAATTTACTACAAGGTTATTATTGGCCCAGAGAGTACCTAAGGTTCCATTACAAATAATGGAAGTCTTTGGCAAAAAATCGCCATTCTTAATATATTTTGACAACAATTTTGTAAAGTAACTAATCTGGAATATCAACTCGTTAGAGATATCAAGTACTTGCCATGCCCACATTTTGTATATAGAAGTGGGTGGTTCTAAGATTGGGTCCAAATTTCATTCACATAAAAAAGTCCATTTTAATTATCGACTATGATTTCAACTATTACAGTGCTCTATTCTGGAGAAGGATCGAAATCTTTGATAATCTAGACAAGTCCACCCATGTTTCTGTCTATTGTTTACTATATTTGAAAAGATATTTTGTGCTCTTAAAGGCTGGGTTTGTTTTCACTATTAAAAATTGTTCAAGTGCCACGCCCACTACAAAAACATCTACTTGAATATTTTATACATTTATAATAGGCCAGACACGCCCATTTTTTTGTAAAAATCTCATTTGCAAGGTTTGGGCTAAAAAGCAACAAATGCTTTATAAGATGTGGCAATTATACACAATATGCCACGCCTACAATTTAAATACAAAAGGGCAAAGCATTCGCTTAAACTATAAATAATTTTTCCTTTGTCCAAAGTATAATATATCATTTGGCACACAGTGTTCCAGTAATTTATTTACTTAAATACTCAGCAGGGTTTTAAAAACAGTTTTTGAATCTATCATGTGCTCACAGGAATAAAGAGCTGTGTGATTATTGTTTATAATTTATTGAATTAAAAGTTTATTTATACGCAAAATGAAATGCAAAAAAGCACACACATACACACACAAACCCACACTATATTATAAAACAATTTAAGTTTGTTTTTATGCTGTAATGCAATAGACGAGCACCCGATTTTTATGTAGGTTTATACATTTTTGTTTCATCCATTGAATTGGTTCATTGGATTTAATTACCCAACAGAAGCCATAACAATTTTTTAAGTAAGCATTTTCAAATGAGTATGCAGTTGAAGCGGCAATAATGAAATAGAAAATAAATAATATGATAAATGGAGGCATCTGTGAAGTTCGATGCGTACATGTGTTTTTTGTCGGTTGAATGTTTTTTTTGTTGCTGCCTTTTTGTACCCTGCATCACTTGTGGGAATGGGTATTTTAAGTTTGTACGGGTCTTTGCTCTTGTAAATAGTGAATGCTAGTAAATGTTACACCCACTTTCAATGATGCCGATCAACTCAAAATCACTTTTGGAATAGATTTAACCATGTCTCTCTGTCCATCTGTCTGTCCATGTAAACTTGAAGGCAAGCTTTGAGATATTTCAATGAAATTTGATATAATGACTTGTATTAGACCAAAAAGGAATCCTACTAAAAATGGACCAGATCGAACTATTCTTGGAACCCCTCCCCATGTAAGGTTCTATTGTAATGGAAAACTTCAAATGGCAAAAATGGTATAAATGGTGTAGGGTATTAAATAATCGGGCTTGATCGACAATAACATTTTCACTTATTTTAAAACGGTAATAATTTATTATATGATGCCACCGTATTCTACTCGATATAAATATTGTTGGCACTATTAATATTGCTGCCCATGATGGTAATGACAATTGCAACAATATTAATAGTGATGATGGTGATGTTGATGGTGATGATAGTGGTAATAAAAATGTTGATGACAATGAACAGCTACACTTAGTTGTTTTCTGTAGCTATCTGTCTGTCTGTCTGTCTGTTCACACTTCTATTTGTCACATATCTGTCTACTTGAAGTCAAACGTATAATTTATGTTAACACTTAATCATATTGCAACTTTAGCTATCATTTCTACGCTGTATGTTGTATTGTTCAGTCCATTTGTGTATTTGTCTGATGTGTGTCTTCTTCTATACATCTTTAAACATACGATTCGATTTCAACGATATGATTATTATTTTGGATTACACTCAAATAAACGCATATTTGTGTGAGTAAAACTTTGTTGTTGTTGTTGGTATTGTTATTATTATTGTTGTTGTTGTTAATAGCTTATAAGGACGCACACACTCACATACCCGCTGTGTGAAGCTGCTTAACTTTTCTTATTGGCACTTGTCATACTTGTGCATTGTTTAAGACTCTGTCTACACACGCTAAAAAGGATAACGAGAAACTTAAAGGATAACAAAAGATTGTTAGTGACAGAGGAATAGAACAGAGAACAGAATGGAACAGAATATATTGCGTAACACAGACTCAAGTGACTTTAATATGTGTCAAATGCTATTTTGACAAGTATATCCTTCAAAATATTTTGTATAGTAATTATGTTGACAAGGTTTACAATATTTAGTATATGAATATGAAAAACTGTGTCATAAATGGTGATATTTTACCCATTTCCAGATTACATTTATATCATTTAAAGTATGTTTCGAAACTAATTAAATATTTCTGGGCACACAGTTGAGTTGACTGAAATAATATAAGATGTGGAAAAAACTAGTCTTGCTTCACAGGCACAATTCTAAACATTGACATCGCCGTGCTAGTTGAAGTCAACATTTTGTGAAGAAGGCAGACAGGTTCAAGGGGTATAATGCGATATGCTAAGCACTAACCTTTCAAACTACAAATGAAAACCGCCTCAAAATGGCTCTTAAATCATTTTCTCACAAATTATTTGTTATGGAAATCAAATAAAAGGGCTTTAAGAGCACAATACACTTTTTATGATCGTTATAAGTAAGGTAAATATATTGCACATCATAAAATGGCAGATGGATGCCAATTAAAACGGTTTGACACAAAGAATAGGATGAGTAGAATATTTGATTGAAAAAATAATCCTTTTTTTATAATCATTTGTATTATCTCAGACGTCTTCTCATATTCATGAATCTATTAACTTCTAGATGTTGTACCTAAATAATTTAGATATTTTTGCGACAGCATTAAAGTGAACATTTGTTTTCTGCCATCTTGATGAATTTTTTGCGGTAACATAAAACTTAAGTTAACATCAAATCTAAAATTCAAGATTCGAATTTGTTTGCCAATAAATTTTTTATAACATTTTTAGTTCATTTCCAATTTTCTCTTCCGTATCATTTATACAACCGTACAAATGTACCATGAACGTATATGGGTGAACATGTTCCAAATATTTGAGTGTTTCTAGTATATTTATGAGATTTTCTCCACTTTCTGTTTATTACGTTTCGACAAGGCGCATACGCTATAAGTTGAATTATGTAAAATTTTTATACTTTGCAGCACTTGTCGTACATTATTAAAGTATATTAAGTTTGTGAAGATGTTTAAATGGCAAATGCTACACCCAATTTCAATTATACCGATCGATTCAGAATCAAACCTGTTTAAACATTTAAGTCTGTCCGTATGTCTGTTCATGTAAATTTGTGCGCGAACTCCCATTGAAAGATCGAATTTTTTGAGATAATTTGATGAAATTTGCTGCAAGGAAATATATTCACTCAAAGAAGAACCCTATTAAAAATGAACCGAATTGGACCATTTTTATAACCCTTACCATTACAAGGTCTCATTCTAATTAGAAAAAAATCGCAATTCTTAATATTTTCTTTACAAAATTTGATGAAGAATAGTTAATTACTCTCATATTTGATTGTACCAAATTTGGACCCGATCTGACCATTTTTAGAATCCCTTTCCACATAGTGATATTTCACGAAGGAACCTTTATAGAATTGACGGACGGACGGATGCAATCAAACTAATTGCGGCACAATTTAAGGAGCTAAGTGCTGTAGGGTATTAAGTGGACTATCATATTTAACTATTTATTTTTTAGTCGGTAACTACCATCGCTTCACAGATGTTGCTGGTGTTAGTAATGTTAATATTGTTCTTATTCCGCCTCTATCGTTCTCTATTTATGGGCAATTTTTCTTATCGTAAGAAATGTGCTTATTACAGTATGTCAAGTGAACACTTGTAATACTACATGAAACATTCATGAAGGTACACACACTTTTTATATGTATATTGAACAGCTAGTATGGACATACGTTTATATTCTGGGCTTGTCACGTATATTCCTGTAATATCCATTTCTTTTTACACGCGCGGGACTAATGTTTGTATAAAAACAACAGCCACTGAAATTTATCGTCCATGTATGTATAAATATATGGTATGCTGGGCATCATGTACGTACGTATGCATGCATTTGCGGTAGATTTTTACTTTGTTAGGTCATACACGTGTTATGACGTTGTTAGTGTTTTTCAAACGAATAGATAACATTGCATAGAGTTTTTACTTCTAGCAAAGAGCACTTTTTCTAACCACACAGGTAGATAGATACTCGCTCTTGCCATCTCAGCTCTCTCCTTACCGCACTCTGTAACAAGTAGTAGTTGGCTCAAGATTAAATTTAATACAAGTTTCTTAAGGTAGTACTTTGTTTTTTACAGAAAAAAAAATGAGATGAAAAAATTTACAAATTTATTATTATGTAGTTACTGGCTATGTAAGATGACGCTTTGGCTTCTTGCAAGGAGTAGATTTCTTCTTGAGCAATATATGCAAAGAATGAACATGACAAAAATGCCATAAATGGCTGTTGCAGTGTACAAAGACAAGCCGATTTTTGCATCTTACAAAAGATTCATTTCAATAATGTTTTTATATGAAATTGTTAAGACGATCGGTATACTAAAGGAAAATGTTAGAATATGTCCTTTGTTAAGGTTTTACTATTAAACATTTTATGGATTTTTAAGCGCATTGTTTAGCTACTCAATTAGAGTGTTTACATGTCGCTGCGGCTCACTGTTAACATGAAGTTTGGATTTCTTGTTTATTTTAAATATGAATGGCATTGAATGATGCTATTCGTAAAACGTGATGTCAGGCACAGTCATCATATCAACGAAAATACAAAAAATAAAAATAGAAAAAAATTCTTCCTTTTTTCTAAAAACTAATAAAAGATTTAAGAAAAAAATTGTGGAAAAAACTTTCAACAAAAACAAATGTATACGGCTTATAAAAGTAAAAAAGTTTTGGGAAATGTATTAAAAAACTCAATTGCCGTTGGCTACACTCCTACATACACATAACATCAAAACTCTTTAACATGTACTTGTGCTCTTACTTAATGGAGAATTCTATATGTCAAAAAAATTGTTTTTGTTACTACTCTGTATATATGTATAAGTATTTTTCCAATAAAAATTCAAATTTCGTAATAATTTGAACAAATATTTTTATATCATTAATGGTTTTTTGCAAAAAAGATTTATTGTTCAATGGTTTTTTACCTATTTGCCTAGTGCTGTATGTTTGCTGACGGTATATTAAGTGTGAAGAGTAATGTTTCCGGAAGAAAGCATCAGAAATCTTAGTTTATTTAATAAAGTATAAAAATAAATTTTACAAGGTGAATAAAAACGAAGGAAACTTCCGAGTAACAAACTTTACATACAAAAGAGTGAAGAGCCAACCAACATGAAGGTCACCAACAAGTTCTCGCCCCTTTAACTCGACAACTTTTGTAATTAAAATTTTTCAAAAAATTCCATCCAATGACGAGAGTTTCCAAATTTTTTCCTCGCAATGTATATATTCCTTATTAGCATTAAAATCTGTGTCTATCTGGTTATATTCGTCCATTTTACACTTTTTTATTATATAAATATTTTAAGTTTGTATGAAATGGTTTTAATTTCAATTGGACGAACTTGATCAAAGGCCACGCCCGTAATAAAAAAAATCTATCTATTAGCCAAATTTAGTTTTCTTGCTTGTTACAATTAGTTCAACCATTGTGATGGGAAAAATGGCCGGGACTTGTTGTTGACTATGTAGACCACGCCCATTGTTTGCATACTCAAATTTTATTCTAAGCCAAATTCAGTTGCTTGCTTATTTGCGACTATTGTCTTGTCCATATCCATTCAAGTTATTATGATGAAAAATTTTAGATTAAAATTCAAGTATAAGATTTTCATTCCAAGCAACTTAACGCCTTATTATAAATAATCGTCAAATCAAGTAATGTTATTAACCGTTTGAACTAATATTGTGGCAGCATAACTATCGTTGTTAGTGTTGTTGTTATTGCTATTAAAGAGATAAGTATAAAATCTAAACCATTATCGTAGTATGTGGGTAGTAGGACTCATTTACGGCGTATACCTAGGTGTACACATCAATTCAGTGTTGATGTTGGTGTCGATGCTGATTTGTATTATTATTTGTTTTAGGTGAATGCTATTAAAGTGATTTGTTCAATCGTCTTAAATGCCACGTAATATATGTTAAATGTTGGGTTGAGGTGTGAGTTGTAGGTACACCGCAGCAAATACAATTTTGACTGCTTGCCTCCAAAACCAATTGATGTATATTTCCCTTTCCCTTTCCCGTTCCCCGTTTGACGTAATTTGTGAATGACACTTCTTCTGCACGCCAAACTGTATCTAAATTATGTTGCAAAGTTTACTTTTCTACTTTATTTGTTATTTGTGGAACTTTTTATTATATTTCTACCTCTTTTTATGATAGGTGAGGCCACCATCACGACTGTACATATATACACATTATACAATAACTTTTTAGTGTAGAAGTGTTAAAGCCTTAACACTAGCTTTTGTTGTGTCTACCATGTGACTTGAGTTATTTTGTACATGCTCTTAATGCATGCATTTAGGTTAAAGGGAGTGAAAAAGTTGAAGTGAGGACTCAAGATTGTGCTGTTCTTGCATATCATTACCAGGTTTTGTACAAATATTTACATAGTATTTACACTCTGTTGCTGTTATTTTATACGGTGTCTATGTATACAGCTGAATATACATTTATTTACATTTTAGCATATGTCAGGCATGTTGTAAGTAGTTTAGAAACAGAACTTACCCTTTTGCCGCGCTTGCCTCGGGGGCCTTTCTCGCCTGGTGGTCCCGGTGGTCCAGCGAGGCCCACTTCACCTTTTTCTCCGGGTTCGCCGGGAACGCCTTTAAGTACCATAAATTGAATAAACATCTGAATTAACTTTTTATCATCAAGATGAATAATTTATTATGTCTTAAACTTATATAGAAACTGTGTACAGAAATCCGCAAATAATTGTTATAATTTATTTTCACAACGTCATCTATAAAAATACTTTACAAAGTCCATAGTACCCCTTTAAAAGTATGTATATTCTTGATCAACAACACCATCTAGGTCGCTGTGGTAATCCGTCCGTCTGTCTGTTGTTATTGCTGTTAGGTAAATTCATCAAAATCACGTCCACCATCTAAATTTAAGCAATGGACGTATTTTTTGAGATATTGTAAAGAAATTTGGACAAGATTTGGCCCATAGCAAAACCCCATTGGGAATTGGATCGGTGCGGTGCGGACCATTTTTAAAACCTTTCATCACGTAAACTCTTATCGTAATGAAAGTCTTTATATGGCATAAAATCGCAATAACTAATACAAATAATTGAAAAAATTTGGTGAAGAATAGTTAACTAGTTTCATATTTAACTGCGCTAAAATTTGGATCATTTTTAGAACTCATTCCTATATAAGGATATTTCACGGAGTAACCTTTTAGTCCATAAAATACGAATACAATCAAACTAATCGTGGCTTAATTTAAAAAGCTAAGTAGTGTAGGGTATTAAATGGTCGATTATATGTTCACTTGATTTTATATGAAATTCATATATATTTAATTATACAACGAAATAAATAATTTCGGCAAAAAATAAATAGTTTAAGGTATTACATAGTTGGGCATAACCAACTCAAACGCTGGTATCATTTGTTACAATTTGTAAATGATGATGATGAAAATGGTATTTTTTGTTGGCTGTTGCAATTGGTTAAAAACACAAAATATCGCATCCTTAAATGTTTTTGTTTTCGTTTTTGTTTTTTGTCCGTCTGCTAATTAGGGTATAAATTTTTTCTCCAACAATATGTGTGTGTGTATGAAATCAACCATATAATTGCAATTACATAAAAATTGATTATTATAATTTTCCACAATTTTTTTTTTTACCCCCCAACCTGATGGTTCACGTGGTATTTATTTTTCTATAAATATTAAATCTACAGCGAAAATAAGCCTATATGATGCTAAAGCGCGAATGTGAACAACATTATTTAAATGTAGTTGCGTGTGTGTGTACTAAAATATAAAGTTACGTCCGCAAGCCTATGTATATATATGGCGTGCAGGATTGTGTATTTAAAAGCAGACAACTCTTAATTACCAACATAGAGCAAAAGCCATATTTAAGCAAACAAATCACGTTATTTGTTCTGTGGCTGTGCCAACAACAACAACAACAACAACAGCCACAACAACAACTTTTTTTTAATTGTCATTAAAGTGAAATAAGTTTTCATTTATTATTATAACTGTATCTGTATCTATATTTGCATCTGCATTTAAAGCTACAAAATAGTTTTTGTAGCAAACTCTCTCGCAACGTTGATCTGCTGATGCTGATGCTGATGGTGATGATGATTATAATTGAAATGCAAGCGATATCGTTTGCATTACGTTTATTAATTGTAAAATATAATGGAAAGGCAAAATGTGAAACAGCAGAAACATATAAACTTTCAAACGTAAACTCCTGCAGATGTGTAAAGTGTATGAAACGACAGACGAAACAAACACACAAGGACGAATGCCAAGTAGATGGATTTAATTAAACAATTTAATAAAATAATTGCTACCGCAAAAACAAAATCAAAAAAAACGATTACAAATTAGAATATTGAATTTGATCACACGCTATCGTTATTTAACAAATAACTAAGCAGGACACTAACCAGCGCACGTAATTCATTTTAGCACGTTACCAAGTGAAGTTGTCGGCTGTAGTGAACACGTGAAAGTTGTCATTAATACGTATTTAAATTTAATTCAAATGATAAATGTCAAGTGTTTGAACGTTTTAACGATTTACGCTAAAACAAGTGGCACATAATAACAATAATGAATAATATTTATAACAATAACCATTCAAATCAATTTATGAGAGTAATTAATTTTTAAACAGTTTTAAATGCATTCAATATGTTCAAAGCTACATAACACAGCATTAAATGCTGCTTTTAACCATTCTGAGTGGTTATTAAACTGTAACCGCATAATAGCTCATAGAGTCTTATGCAATAATTATCATCGTCATTGTTGATCCATTTCAAGTTATTTAGGTCTTTGGCCTGATGTACCGTACGCTTGGGTCTTCTATAGGTCTTCTCTAATTTTGTACACCAAGCGGTTGCGAAACTTTTTTTCACCAAATTTTGTCAAAAATGAATAAGAATTCCGATTTTTGCCATATAAAGACTTCCATTATATGGGAAGGGGATTTAAGAATGGTCTGATGTGATCTATTTTTCCTCTTTGAGAACATGTCTTAGGTTCTTGCAATAAATTTCATCAAAATATCTCAAAAAATGCAACCAGAACAATACAATTGCTTACTTGGGCATACAGACGGACATGATTAAAGCGACTAAAGTCCACAATTTAAGAATTACCAGAATTAAATTTTCAGGTTGATGGATATCGGACGTTTAAGTAGTTATTAAAAGAGTATTTGCTTATAAATATGCCGCACTCTCCGGTTACATACTTAAGTGGTCATAGTTGTTTCTAAACCAAATTTATATACCTTTTTACGTGTAGCTTGTTTTGTATTAAGAGTTAACATCTTGTAGATAATAAAAATCTTGCAGACAATAAAACGGCTTTAAAACGAATTTCGATTAAATCTATTCTTGTCAAAGTGAATATATTGGAAATTGAAAGTCATAAATTTTATATTTATATCTTTGTTAAGAGAGTGTGAAATATAACACAACACACACACACCATTACGCTCACACCAACATTATTGAATGCAATGCTGCTTAAATTTTAAGTGGTTCACCACACACAGATTAAGTCAATCTCCAAAAAAGCTATACATGCATGTGATATATAATCTGCTACAATATGCATTTGTATGTAAAATGTAACCACTCTCACATAGTGCTTATATACTGTATAGTACTTTACGATCTCTCCTTGTAACATACTCGTTATGTGGATGACCCAAGTAAGCACACACATAAGTTTTTGTATAACTTTTTAAGGAGTTTCCAATAATGCTTAACAAATTTTTAACATGTAAATACAAATATTCTACAAACACATAAATACATTTACATATATACGAGTAAATACTCTTTCATTGGTTTAATTTGATTTCGATTCAAATTTCATTTATTTGCTTATTTGCATAAACATAAATACGTACCTAGGACGGGCTCTACACTACTCTCTATTCAATTATACACATTTTGTTTAAGCATTTTATTCAATAGAAGGCTACATTTTTGTTATGTTAACAAGTGGTTTGTAATATTCATTAATTAAAAATTTTATAAAAACGAAAGATCATGTAAAGGCTTTAATTGGTATAGAATTTCGATTCCCCACTTTTGCACTATTATGCCTTCCACATAAAATAAAAGTTAGTTATTCCGTTTACAATATACTCAGGGAAGGCATTAGAGACCCTCCAAAATAAATATATTCCCTTTCAGCATGAAAAACTGAATCGATCCAGATGTGTTCGTCCTTCTGTCCGCGTGTCAGTCTATTGTTGGCATTTTCACGGGCGTAAATTTTGAGATATTGAACTGAAATTTTGAACAGACACTTTTGGTTTTTGCACACAGATCAGTTCCTAAAATGGGTGAAATCGGTCAAGAGCCACGCCCACAATCGACAAAAATCTATTTATCTGAAACAAAAAAATTTAGCCATTAAGTTTAAATTCTGAAAAGTGGGCGTGGTCGGTAAAAAGATATATCCACAATTTACAAAAACTATATTCAGCGTAAAACTCGACGTTCAAATTGATGAACATTAGAAGACGTAATCATTTCATGTACCTACCACGCCCACGTCAAATTTACTTTTTTCCTTGCTATAAATAAATTCAATACATTCTCGCTCTTTAGTTTTTTATAAAAAATCAAATTCTCTCCCTTTTTACCCCGAAAAAGTGAAATATTTTAATAATGTTTTTAATCATGTTTCATGATAAGCAGTGACTTCATTAACTCTCGCTCTGTGTAGTCCTTAAATAAATAAATTTAAACGCTGTGGGACATTTTTTGAGTGTGACTTTATTATTAACACTATTGAGTAAATATTCTATAAAGTTAATAAAGTTGTTGTAGCAGCTGGTCCCTTTTGTATCTTATGTTATTTTATCTAAAAGGCCATAAATTACCAAAATACCAACAAAAAAAAAAAGAATTTCATTGAATAACTATTGCTTTTTGGGTGTGAATATGGAAGAAGGGTGTCTTCACACTAACTTGCACATAATGGATAAAGTGTGTTGGTTTAGTGTTTCTTTCTATAATAAATACATACCTGGTGGTCCCGGAGGACCGGGCGGTCCTTCAATAATGCCTGTGGGAAATTCGTCCCCTTTGATTGTTGTGGTAAGACCACGATCACCTCGGTCACCCTTATCACCCTGCATTAACAAAAAATATCTCATTATTATCCAAGTATTTTTATTGTTTCTTTGAAAAATGAAAAATATTGATAAAGTGCACAAAATATTACAATAAATACAGAATAATAGAATTCGCAAGAAAATCTTTCTATTGTACAGGATTTTTTTTTAATAAAAATAAGCAACTGTTTAATATCGTATACAAACGTGACTCCAATTATTAGGTGATCCAAAAAAAGCTATATATATAATCTAGGCAAACACCTTTATTGTTGTAATATAAATAATTGTAATTTTCATTCCTACACGATTTAACAGAATCCTAAAAATTATTAAATCACTTTCGGAATCGATTTAAACACTTTCTTCTGTCTGGGTGAGGTGAAATTGTATGCTGACTACGTGGTACGATCTATAAAATCTTTAATCTAAAGGTCATGGAGATATAATGTCAGCTCATTGAGGAGACAACACTATTTTGACGTAAAGTCAAAGCCATGAACTAGAATCTACTCGAATTGAAACTATTACACGATTTCGATTGATGTGTAAAGCATCGTGAATAGATTCAAACTGAAATTTATGTGCTTTCAGGTTAACTTGGTTGAAATTGAACCATTTTTAGAATCTTTCCCCCATCTGAACATATATTTTGAATACCACTAAAGTTTATTCTTAGAGAAGAACTTAGAAGGGAACTCTGAACTTATTAAGCTGAAAAGATTTGTTTGTTAATGTTATGTTTTTTGCATACCTTAATGCCGAGAGGACCTGCTGGTCCTGGTGGTCCAACAGGTCCCGTTTCTCCAGGTTGCCCAGGCGGTCCAGGTGGTCCAGTTTCTCCAGGTGGCCCTCGCTCACCATTTACACCCGGTACACCCATTACACCGGGTGGACCAGGTGGTCCAGGAGGACCCGGCTCCCCAGGTTCTCCCTAAAATATTTATTAGAATATATTAATGTTTTGGATTTTTATGATGTTTATAATATTTTTTATTATTAAGTAGGCATGCTTTTATTCTCTGATTACCATCATCAACAACAACAACAATAATACTTTCAACTTACCTTAAGCTGTATAACAGTGGACGTGGATATATTAACACCAGCTTCTTGTAAACCCTTTAATAATTTTTATGTTTATGTGAAAAATGCAACAGCAAATACATGTATAACAATAAAGAAGAAAAGAAAACAATTACAAATAATAAAAAAAAGGAAACAAAAACAAACAAAAAAATAAGTAAAAAACACTGTATTTTGGCTTAAGCCAACTTTTCATTACTCAGAATAGAACAGAAGCTATGAATGGTAATTGCAGGCGTATTTAATAAGAAGCGCATACGAGGCCCGTTTAGAGATTTCCATTTTATTACATTTTCTTTAAGAAAAAGAAAGCCAAAATATTTTCTTCACTCGGAGCTTTAGAAGCTTTTCTAACATTCTTTGATTTTCATGATTTTGCATTAGGGTGGGCGGGGCCACTGAATATATAAGTTGTATATATTTAAATGTTCAAAAGTGCGACAAAGGTCCTTCACTCATCATTTCATCGGTCGAACCACTTGTTGTGGTGTCAGTTAATGTTTTTTCATTTAATTTTTTCAGCTTTACAAATAAATAAATAATATATATACTCGTATATATGTGGTAATGTTGGGAAGAAAGACAGACTGGCAGACATGGTTGAACAAATGTCACGTTTGTCTCATAACCAAATTCTAACGTCATATACCATGTAGGGCTTCTGTTTTTCTACTAGTTGAAGAATTTTCACAAAATAAAGGTGCGGTGTATACGAAAAAACAATCAAAACGAATCTAAATGTAATCAAGAAACCAATAAAGTACCAGCACAGAATATTAAATGAAGAATATTAACGAAGAAATTGTATTAATAAAATTATCCAACTAACAACTACCCTTTTAACCACACCACCTTACCTGTTCAAATATTGTACTTCTTTAAAATAGTGCACAACAACAACAACAACAACTATCAACAACTACGAAACTAGTTTCAACGCAATCATGCTGGAAGGCTTTAATAAAAATACTGACTACAAAATCAACAGCACAGACCACCAACATTGATAAAAAGCATGTTTTTATGTTTAGTTGAATATTTTTTGTTTGTACCTTAACAGCTACAATTTCAGCATAGCCTAAAGTGCCACCATGTAGAGTAGTCACCGATCTTTTCAAGCCCTACGTATACACATGAAACCACATTAAAATATTTTTTAATAATTCTTTTTCTTTTCTCTTTTTTTTATATATAAATTAAGAACAAACTTCAATTAATGTCATTTAATTGAGTTTAAGCGGGGGGATGGTTATAAAGGCAACTAAAGTAAGTTTTTACCTTAACTGTTTGAAAGACATCTACGCCGGGATGACCTACATCGCCTTTGGAGCCTTTATCACCGGATGGTCCAGGAACACCCATTTCACCATTTAAGCCATTAATACCCTTTTTCGTACAAGTATCAAACAAGAAGAGGAATAGAGTATACACATTAAAAAGAATATTGATTTAAGCTAAACCTATAATACCCTATCGGTTTACAGGCAATTTGTTGCCCAACTCAAAGTTTGAAGAATGAGCCGCAGATTTTTTATACCCTGCACCACTTGTGGCGAAACGCATATTAAGTATGTGCGCATGTTCGTACCTTAATTATACCAATCGACTCAAAATCAAAATCTGAATCAATTTAATCATGTCTCTCTGTCCATCTGTCTGTCCATTTGTGCGTAAGCTACAGATCACATTTTTTGAGATATTTCGATGAAATTTGGTACAAGGACATAAATTATTCCAAAGAGGAACCCTATTGAAAATGAACCGGATTGAACTATTTTTAAAACCCCTGCCCACATAAAGTATTTTATTGAAAGTGTTTATAGGGAAAAAATCGCAATTCTTAAATTTTTTTTACAAAATTCGATGAAGAATAGTTCATAGCTTCATATATGGCTGGACAAAAATGTTTGGAATCCCTACCCATATAATTATATTTCAGGAATAAACTTATATGGAATTGTATTCGGATACAACCAAATCAATTGTAGCATAATTTAAGAAACTAAATGGTATGGGGCATGAAATGATCGGGCTTGACCGACCATAACATTTTTACGTGTTTCCAAATTGTAAGCGTATCCGTTATTTGTTTTTGCCCATTTCTGACACATTAATGAATGGACTCCTCATAAATAACCATGACAACTACTGACTTTTTAGTTTCAGTTTAGTTTAGTGTAGACATTAAACAATTTCTTTACAAAATTCTTTTTTGATATTTCAACTTTTTAAAGAGATGCACGGATATACGGACATTTTCATGCTGATTAAGCATCTTCCCTTAATGTAAGCTCACCACGACTGTGGATCGTAATAAAACATTTGCATTAATTGTAACACAAATCCTTTTTTTTTTCTTTTTTACTTAAATACGTATTTATGTGCAATATTTATTACATGAACAGAATTAATTAATTTAATTACCGCATCTCCTTTATCACCGGGATCTCCCTTTTTGCCACGTTTCCCTCGTTTGCCGGGGGGTCCAGGAGGGCCGGGCGGACCAGGAGGACCTGCAAAAAACAACCACACAACATAGTAAATATTAATCTCCTTTTTTCTCTTTTTTTAATTCTATATTCTGTTTTTCGTTTTATTTTCATTTTATTTTCGTTTTATTGTTATTGTAAAACGGGTAATTATTTTGTCTCTATAGCAACTCAATAGCATTGAAAACTTATTGAACTAAAGGCAACTGAAAAGTTTTGCTATAAGAGCAAGGATTGCTTTCACCATCCGGCGATGTTCGTGAACTGTCAGTGCCACATGACTTTTATTTCCGCTAATAATGAACCACTTCCCCAACCCCACCCATACAAAGTAGGAAAGCATGCCGCTCTCTACACATTTTATTCATTTATTCATTAGAATCGTCAAAGCGCTCCAGAACAAACCAAACCTTCGGTCTCAACGCTACTTTTTATGGTTTTAAAGTCAACGCAAAACAAGTGTCATGTTTTTGTTTTTGTTGTGTTGTGTTGTGTTGTGTTGTGTTGTGTTGTGTTGTGTTTTTTCGCTCTTTTGCAGGTTACAGTTTTTTCTCTATGCTGAATGCACTTACACTTTTAAATACACCACAATTCGGATTACTTGACTTGTGTTGCTGTCTGTTTCGTCCTTTTTCAGGTTTTCCGGATTTTTTATTGCTCAAGAGGCAGAAAGGAAAACTTTTTAAATACATTTTTTTCCATTTATATGTATTGCACACGCACACATATATGTATATGAACTATAAAATATTTCTAACAATGAGTAAATTAAATGACAGGACAGCCAAACAAAAACTTAGAGTCAGACATGCAAACAAACTTTCAAATAAAAGGAATGGAATTTTTATGGTCTTCATTTATTTATGGGGTTGTCGCAACCTCCCATATTTCCTTGTATTCTTTTTCGCTCTTAATGGAGATAACAATTAATGTTGAAAAACTTATGCTTAAGAACTCTTAATTAAAATCTTTTTTGCCTCAGATTTTAGTTCATTTTTGTAAGATTTTCTTTTTTTTTTTTTTGAAATTTGCTTTTTATACAAATTTGTAAGCATTTGCAAATATGCACAAAGCGGTCGGGCTGAGTTTCGGACTATAGTAAAGTAAAGTAAAGTAAAGTAAAATATAACACTTAATAAATTTTATTTTTATAATTATTTACATATGCTTGAAGAAGTAGCAACTTTGCCAAAAATTTTGGTTAACCTTAGCAGCATAAGTTTTAGTTTTTCATTGTTATACTTTGCAACACTTGTGGCAGAGGGTATAATAAGTTTGTGCAAGTGTTTGTAACTCCTAAACCCGTCTACAAGTATACTGATCGATTCAAAATCAAAATCTGAAACATATTAAACATGTCCGTCAGCTCGTCTAGGTATTCATGTAAATTTGTGCGCATTTTTTGATACGTATCCACGTATTGGACCAAATTGGACCAAATTAGAATCCCTTCCCTTTTGAGGTTACATTGTACAAGTTACATGGTCCTAAGCAAATTAGTTGGAAATGGAAGCGGAAATCTACCTAAATATATGGTTGACAATTTTCTTCGATTACTTCTCAATAAAACAAATTATAATGAAGAAGAAACTGCAATAAGAAATGATGTCATGTTATCGTCCAATTTTTCCAATCCATTTATATTTTCATCATTAACTACTTTATCGTTTCCATAACCTTCTTAATGTACTATTCGTCCTTTTAATACAAAGCAGAATATTTAATGGCGCAAAATTATGGCAAAAATTGATTTTACAGAAAATGCTGTATTAAGGTATTATGGAAAGTGCAGCAACATCCTCACTGTAATCTTATTCCTTTCTTATACTTTTTCGATTTGGTTTAATGATGTGAAACGAATACATTCGAAATATGTAAACAGGGAAAAGTACTTTAGTACGTATGATATACAATAGTACATATTGCTAAATGTAAGGACATGATAATGAATAAATTATTTACAAAGATTATTCAATTCAATTCGCAAAAGACTTAATCTGGAGAGCATATGCTTGGATTTTGTACTTAAGCAGATTTTCTACTTAAGTAATGGAAATGAGGTCAGATGCACAAGACAATGTTCTAATGTCAGAATATGTACACTCAAACCTGTTTTTGCGCCATTTCTTATTTGTGCGGTATATAAAAATTTCAATCGATTTCAAAAAAAAATGGTATCTAATGGACAAAGTTATCGAATAAATCATCAGAGCAAAATCGCAGCTACGTGCAGTTAACTTTCAGATACATTTTGAAAAATTTTGAAAACGATTCAATAACCTTGACTGAAGTTTGGACAAAATTTTCGATATTGGAATGCATAAATGACGCTGCTGCAGCAATTCCTGAAATAAAACAACAAACATTAAATGCGAATTATTTATGCGGTCCCTATCTACCGCCCAAAAACAGGTTCCAGTGCATTGTTTCGTTCCATCTATAACTGTTATCGCTAGTTCAATTCAACATGGGATATATATAATATATATTGTACATGTCGCTTGTATTCTTTGTGTTTTGCAAACCGAAAATGTTCTTTTCTCCTTTTTTTTTCTGTGCGCATCTTAATTTCCGTGTGCCACTGTAACCATTTCTTTGTGATTTCAATTGTTAAGTAAACTTCCTGTTATTGTCATAAAATTTGACTGCACTGTGCGCAAGGAAAATGCTTTTACCGATGTAATAAAATTGTTAAGTGAAGCGCATGTAGTCAGCTAAAAATTTTATGCATCCTCTTTGTGTTTTCTTCCTCGTTTTTTGGGGCATTCTACCATAAGGATGTATAACGCAATGATTACAGTAACAACATAATATACCAGTGTGTTGTTGTAGTACTTTAATGGCTGTTGTTATGATTTAAACGGTTATAATGTTTATATTTGAACCAAACCTAAAACGCTTCAAGGTATGCGCGTAAGTACGTGTTCATGTGTAGGTATGCATATAACCAATAAACAAACATAATTCGCGCCTCTTTACTGAGAACTTAATTCACAGTTTTTATTGGTTATCGGCTAAAACAGAAAGGATGCCTAACGGAAGCTAGAGCCAAATATTAAACAAGTAAGGAAACTAAATTTAGTTCAAGCCAAATCCTAAATACCTTCCACATATTCACACAATTCGTGGCTGTCGACACCTACAACGGTATATATATATATAATAAGCAGAATTATTATTTCGGCCTTAGGTGTAATACTAAGACTACCTCGTCATGACAACAAATTCCTAAAACCTCCTCGTATGAAGATTTTAGTCTTTTCGGTTTAAAAGGCTTTTTTCTGTGCCTCACAAACACATTGTGAAATCACACATGCTCGTTTAAGATAGTGGGTATAACGCAATATCAAAAACTGAAATTACCGTTTAACGCATACGTACACATATCTGCGTGAACATATTTTAGGTACAAGTAGCTTAAAGCAGACATGCCGCTTCATATAATCGCATATATCTTACTTATAAGTAAATGTGTGTGTGTATGTGTATGCATGTGACATGACAGCATATAATCGCTTAATTCCACTTTAAGCACAGAAACGGAGCTAAGCGAGACAACTTGTACAAGTATAGATGTCTGCTACCCAAACTTGCTGGCAAGTGGTGTACGGACATTCCTGAACTCTTAAAGCGTACAGCAACCGTTGCCAGCTCAGGTATGCACTTAATTTCAATATTTTATTGGTTATTTTATTATACTACTACATGGTATGCATGGATGGAATAGGAAATTACTTTTACCCTAAACCAAGCTTTAGGCCATTAGTGAAGCATGCAAGCGACTTATTGCTACATGCCGTGGAATTGAGCCGATTTGTAAGATATTATAAAGTTTCACAAACTATTTTCCAATATATACCTTAAAAGACGTATATTGGTGAAATCATCATATTTTGTAACCAAGAACTACAAAAGCCCTCTGTTGTTGTTTGAACATGTCTTCACAAAAGATATTACAGAAGTTTCGACCAACTTTTCTCACATCTCACTTCTTTCTCTCTTTCTCTTTCTATCTCGCTCTGTCTACTTTTTGCAAGCAGAGACAGCAGACAGCGTGTGTAAGTTTTTTGTGCGCACTTTTGTACTTTTGTGTTGGCGCACATTGAGGAAGTTTAATTTACTTTTACTTCAGAAGTGTCACTCCACACAAATTTGACTTTTTTGATGTTACAAACACGTCACTAACTGTCTGAGCTGCTACTCACATAACTTTATATAACTTCTTTCGGTTTTACTACAATATACACCATCACACACGTAAATGAACAACACGCGAGGGTAAATCAATAAGTAGCAGTGAATGGTAAGAAAAGCTGAAGTGAAAAAGATGTATTTTTTTCTCTGTAACACTACGGAAAGCTACTTCAATTGGTTCAAAATTTATTTATGACTAATTTGTTTGATCTAGTATTCTTCTAAAATGAAGCATTAAAAATTTAAACATGTCGAACCAACCTTGACTTTCATGGTAATATTCTTAACTGTCGGTGAATTCAAATTCCAGCTGAAGAAACTGCTTCACCTTTTTCTTCAGCTACATTTGAACCCGATGCATATATTACTTAACCTAAAATTTATTTTTAGATCCCTTCTGTCCCCATTTAGATTAGCTCTTTATATGACGAAAATCGTACTTTATTAAATTTCCCGATGAAATTCTAAACATGGACTTTGTCGAACCAACATTTGGATATAAATCTAAAAATTAATTACTTAATAATAAAATTTTTAATATGTATTGGATTTTTGGACTTGGTGACTTGTATACGATAAGCACTAACATTTACTCTTAAAAATTAAAGTATCGCACTTGACGTTTGAATCGGAATTAAACAAATGATGTTTTTCATTTTCTTTCCTTACTTTTGTATCTACCCTCGTATATTAAAGTTTTATAATCATAGACACTTATTTAAGAATTATGTCAAATGTTATGGTTGTCGCGTGGAAGGCATCTTCTTGCCGAACAATAAATATCTTCACTCACACATAGTCTGCGTCTTTTTGAGCGAACTTTTAGCTTACACCCAAGTAAAATTTCATATTTAGTTTACTACTTATGCCCAAGTATTACACCCGGGCTTCACTTTGCTTTATGCTTTAACACGTTTTTCCTATGCATGCATGTGTGTGTGCGTGAAAGCCAACGCCACAACAAGCTGTATAACATACGTCTTGTGGTTTTTGGTTCTTGTTGTACTTGATTGCAGTTGTTTTGTTTTTTTTTTTTTGGAACATATTTTAAGATTCCAGTTTAGATTGTTGTATGTAATATATTTTCTTGCATTAAGAGATATGCGTCAAAATTTTTGTGTAGGTTTAAAAAAAAAAAACTTTGTCTGTAACCATTATGTCAGTGAAAAAGAATAAGCGGATAAACAAATTTATTTAAATATAGAAAAATAGTAACATGTTGCCATAAAGCGAAAAGACGATATAACTTAAAACATTGACGAACATTCGTTTTGTAGCGAGTGTTTCTTCGTGTTATGTGTTCAGTGCCCTTTTTGGCACATTGAAAAAAGAACATTTCACAGGACAACTTTTGTAGCAGATCAATAAATTTATATCCATAGTTTGACTGAGATTGTTTGTAGCAAATTTCATGTCAATGTCTGAACTTTTGGTACCAAATGAAAATCATTAAATCGACTTTGGTTTTTGAGAACCTTATAAATGATTCCGAAAATGTTCCTGAATTGAGAGAGTCTCTTTCGTAGGTAGGGTATAGAATAAAGTAACTTATTCACAAACACCCAAACCGAACGTCCTTGTGCTCTAGTAACTCTTCAATTCTATAAAATGCACAAGTATGCGAACACACACAACAAACGCCGCAAATCAGCCGTAACTTCTCCATGAACAGAAACGCACGTGCCTTATATACCTTATATGTTACATGTTTCAAAAAATATAGGTACAAAAACAATATCACACGTACGTACTCGTGCAATAATAGATCATTGTACGTACAAGTATGCTATTCATGCACATATGTTGAGCTTACTTCTATCACTGCTACTACTACTGTACGTACTTCCTGCCTATGTCGATATGTGTACAAATGTGTTGCAAAAACAAAATTCTGGCATGATTTTGTAGCAATAACGACAACAAAACTTCTTAACCTGAACAAACCCACAAACAATATATGTATGTAGAGAAGTGCATAAACTTTTTTCCCGTATGCTTAACCCTATGTGCATGTAAGTATGTAATGCATGCACACACTTATATACGTTACAATAAAAGAAGAAGAACATTTTCCAACGTATAGAGTTTGAGTAACTACTCCTCTAGTCGTACTTGCACATAAAATTGCCAGTAACGCTCACTCGTTGGCTTGTATCCGAAATGAATTTATAAATTCATACATATTTATGCGTTTTTGTTTATTTTCATTTTTCTGTGTGAAACTTCAAATTTTTTTTATAAAATTTTTTTTTTTTTTTTGTGACAAACTTTTCGAAAATATCGCTTAACTACGCTGATGTGACGAAGTTTTTAAATTTGTTTCTCTGTTAACAGTTTGATGCGTTTAAATTATGTTTTTATGAAAATTTTATACGATTTGACGGAGAAAAGTGGGTTAAATGAAGACGCACCATATGTTAAAGGAATGAAAGTTTCTGCAACAGTTACTTTATACTGCTTTTTAATTGAAATTTTTTTATATAAAAATTTAAGATTATGTGAGTGGATCAACTTTTTTGAAACCGATTTTTACACACTTTTAGTATAACTTGAATATTTTTGAATATTTTTAGGCAAAGTGATCGAATGTCGTGAGAAAAGAAAAAAAGGTTCTATTGGTCCAATATATCAATTTAGGCAAAATTTCATTTCAATATTTTAAGAACTTCAGAAACCGTGTTTTTCACTTTGTGATGAGGGCGCCTCTGATATCTCGTTCTGGCTCGATTTATATTTAATTAGAAAGTTAAAAATGTAAAAAAACGAATTATAGATGTATAATATATGCTAAAAAGGTGTGACAACTTTGTAAATATGTCTTATAAGGTCGAGAGAATTTTAGGTTCGTTATTCATGAGTCGAAATTAAGCGCGTTTTTCTAGCGCGGTTTCTTGCGCTAGTTTAAAACCATCGCAGAAGCTATCACAGTACTCTGATCAAGTTCTAAAGTGTTAATGTGACCAATTTGTATTAGTAACTTAATTTTGAATACTCCTTCCCTTTATATACAAGTAGTGGCCATGCCATGAACCTAATTACCTCCTCGATAGTTTATGATTTGTATTATGTTTAAACTAATAGGTTGAATTCGGAGCTAAATAAGATTTTTTGTAAATTGAGGGCGTGTCTAATTGATCACACCTATTTTTGGCACATCATGGATGGCATAATTATAGAATTTCAACGTCATAGCACATTTTTGTGATAGATTGCGGGCGTGGATTGTGAGGGACAGGGATCTCCCTACTGAAACTATAAAATTTCAGCTCAATGTCTTAAAATTTTGAGCTTGAGTGTTTAACAGAACAACAGAAGGATATATAGGACATGTTTATATCGACTCAGATTTTGATGTGGATCAAGAATGTATAAAACTTCTGACGGGTCCTTCCGGAAGCAACAAACTTAGTATGCCCGCATCACTAAGGTGAAAAACGGTCTTCTTTATTATCTTACTGCCTAATTTAAATGTGGCTTCCTATGCTCTTCCATATACCGCAACTGACATACGGTATAAAACGAATATTAGTCATGTCCGCAACATAGTGAAATATGCACATGAAAGTTTGCCCAAACACAACAAACTGTGCATATGAAGCCTTGAACTCATTCATTCACCTAATTAGTACGAAACAAAAGCAGCACTTGGCACACTTTTAGGTAAAGTGGCACACAAGACGATATCATGCTGTGCACATGTATCTACGAATGATCCACAAACTAACACTTTGGGATTCTAATTGCGTTCTAATTACACACTAGAATGGTAGGCAGCATGGGGGGAGTAGCCAAATTTTGTATATAAATTAAAATTATTTTCAATAACTTAAACTCGATTTTATATAATGTAGTAGTAATCGTTTTTTTCTTCACTAATACCTGGATTTCAGCAATTTATTTTGGGGACTATTTTAAGTTTGCTAGTTTTTTTTTTTAATTTTCATTTCATCATTTATTTGTTTGACACAACACTTGTTAAAATATATTGAAAACTATACTTAATTAGTGTTATATGATTTTCGCTATTTATACATTCCATAACCGTTTCGAAGTGTGTACAAACATCAACAAAGTGTTTCTATTCCCCGAGTCCACTGCCTGGATAATTAATATCGTTTTAATTAGTTATCAATTCTATTATTGTATTCAAGTATTGTACGCGATTGTTACACTCATACATACATATGTTATTGTGGAAACGCACGCACAGTTACGATATAAATAATTATAATCTCAATGGGCTAATGACTGTCAATATCAGCTAATTGCGCATTAACGCACAATACAATAAAGTACAATAATGAAACGGAAAAAGTTAAAAAGCGGAAATGCATGGATCGTCGCATTAACACCATAACACACACCTACATGGTATAGACTGCAAACGCATGATGATTTTCTACACTATTTATTTTTCGTATTTTAAATCATTGCCGTGCTCCAGTGTTTGCGCATAAATATACAAAATTAAATTGAATAAATCGGCAATTTATTTATTTTAGATTTACACTGAACTAAACAAATGCAAATATCGCATGAGAGAAATTGCATTCGATATTATTCTTCTCTTAATTTATTAAATCAATTAACGCTGCATAATTAAATGCCAATTGTTGACAAAGTGATACCAGAATTGAATTAAAAAAGAACAAATAAAAATATTACAATAATTATATGTTTACAACAATTGAGATATGCGGTCAAGTTAACTTCAGAATCGGTTTTTTGTACAAAATACAAGTAAACAATCTAAATTTGACTTAAGCTAAATCTTATTAGAACTCACATCTATATACAAACTGTAGGCGTGGCAGGTACATTATTCCGACCTCTAATAATTTATGTATTATGTTACATATCAGCTTGCAAGTTGAGTTTTACGCTGAATATGATTTTTTGTACATTGTATAGGTGTGTCTAATATCCGACCGCGCCCATTTTTGGCACATCGATGGATGGGATAAATAAAGGTATGCATACCAAATGTCAAGTTTATAGGTCAATTTTTGTGATATATATTTATATTTTTATCGATTGTGGGCGTGTATGTTATGCAACCATGCCTACTTTTGGCACCTCGATAAGATAAGATGTAAATGTGGGTTCTTAGCTCAATTTTTGTGCCAGCTAAATCGGTTTTTGTCAATTGTGGGCGTGGTTATTGACCGATTTTACCCGTTTGAAATAAAACACAGCCACAAGTGGTGCAGAATATAATGACAATTTCTATTTCGGAAAATAAAAACTAAAATAAGATAAATCGATTTCGATTTTATTGTTGGGTAAGGTACTAATACCGTTTAAAACTACACATAATATAACAGCCGATGGCTTCTGTCACTAGTGCTCCTCCTTTTTCTTTAATTGTTCATGAACTTGTTGTCTGTATAATTTTAATAATAAATAAATAAATTATAATAATTAAAATTAAAACACCTGTGAATAAGATTTTCATTTAACCAAAATTGTTATAGGACGTTAAGTATTCATTTCTAACTGTGTAAATTTTCTAGTTGTCCCTTTAATAAAAGTTATTTATGTTATTTAAAAGATAAGCCTAACTGTAAAATTTGCATTTAGATAAATCGACTTGATTCGGTAACGAATTAAAAACTGTTGAACATGGCAATTTTTATCAAATGCTGCACGTACAACATACACATCCTTTACTCTTTCTCTCTCCGCCTCTAACTGTATCCACATTTCAATTAATAAATGATGGTAATTAACATTAACATTTACATTCACATTACGGGCACACGAACCCATTTTAGTGGTTAGAGAGTGCTTGATGTTGACACGATTTTAAACTTGTATTCTAACATTTAATTAGCTGCCAAACAGTTAAGCTAATTGTGGTATAACAAATTTAAACGCATTGCGTAAAAAAAATAAAAATCACATAAAACTATAAAAAGCAAATATTCAGTCTGGCGTATATATCAATCTCCGGTTACATTACTGTTGAAATAAAAATGATTTAACTCGTTTTTTTAACTAGACGCCTACAATCTAGACAAGTTAATGGAAGTTTATGGAAGTTCGTTATTTATCAAATGAAACAATATTTTTTTCACACTATAAGTGTAAAATTTAAATAAAACTAATTTGATTATTCTCATCCAAAGACTTATCCTTCTAAACACTAAGGTCGGAAATCTTGTACGGCAACTAATCTAATGTTGCGTTACCAAATATTTTTAGACCCACCATCATACAATATCTGGAAGCAGATGAAAAGCATGAAGGCGTCGGAGACCGCACAAATTCTAAAACATCATCGAATTAAGCCATGTCTGACTGTCCGTCTTTCTGTCCATGTGTTTTTGTTCTTTAGTAGAGAAAGTTGATGTATCGATTCCAAACTTGGCAGAAGTGCTGAGAGTTTTCATTGTAGGTTGGTAATGAAATAAAAAACATGCCCACAATGCAACAAAAACTCAAAAAAGGACCTTTTTTAAGTAAATTTTCCGCATTACGTATAAAATACAGAAGATATGTTGACATAAATACTCCCCGGGAAGCTTTGATGCCCGATGACGGGTGTTCAAAATTTCACCCTAGCCAAATATAATCTATTTTTTACTTGTTTACTGTGTCAACGTTTGTTTATCGACAAAGTATATAAGTATAAATTGATTGCCTTGCACAAACTTTACGGTGTCATTGATAATTTATTTGACAAAGATAATCGAGAATACCTCGATATTCAATTGTCGCTTACATCCTTCTGCAGTTATTGCTGTATTGGGTTCTTAATGTGAAAATCCCTGTAAGAGTTTTATTATAAGCTTTCCCGTCTTGTTTGTTAAATCCTCAAAATAAATGTTTATATAAATGAAGGTAAACAGCAACAAAGCGTTTTTCTATGCAATTGAAGATGATCTGATGGAAAATGAAATGCTACGACAGATATTTCAATTTGAGTTGTGCCAGTTTTGCATATGACAACAGCCAACATTGTCAACGCATATATGATGTGTGAGCACAACTAAAAAAAAAAACTGTACTAAAAAAGTTAGCATATTTTCGCCATCGCGTTTAACATACGTAACATACATAACATACAAACAAATAAATGTGGAAAAAAGGAAGCATTTACAACAATGGAGAAATATGAAAGTGACGCATGTCACATTGAAAATCAAAAAATGTTTATATGGTTTCAAATCTTATTATGTACTCAGACTGACTGCGTCGATCTAGACAAGATCTAGCCGGTATTTTGTTAGCCAGCTCATTGTCATAAATTTTGATTTTCATCTCTAGTATCTATACAAGGGTTCCTATTCAAATTGAGAAATATCCGTTAAGAATCACGCCTACAATCGAGAAATATTGAGCACACAAATTCAGCTAGAAAGTTAAAATTTAGTACATATACGTATTTATAATCAGTTCATCCATCGAAACACTAAAAATAGAGGTAATAAGGTAACTGCCACTTCCAAGGTAATTATAATAATTGTAAAATTGAAGGTATAAAATGTACACACAGGGTGGAGAAAGAAGGCGGTAACATCATAGGATGAAAATCTTCGAAAAACCTTGCAAAAGTTGTCGGGTAATGAAAGTGAAGTTTAAGACCAATGTGACCGAACCAAATTCTTCCTATAACTTTACTCGAGAGACTTTACTTTTTTTGCTCTTCCACAGTATGTGTATAGCATTATTTTTACATATGTTAATAGGAGATTTTTTATCATCATTTCAATTTTTTAGAGCATAACAACAAATGATACTTCATACAACTAACTTGACAATTTGTAAAGTTTGCTTGGAAAAGCAGGCGAATATACTTTAAGTCATTGTCCCAATCAACAGCAACTTTACTGGCATACAAAGTTTTTAGGTTTTACACTATACATGAACACATACTGCAATGTTGCTACATTTCGCAAATCCGCTATAACAGCAATAAAAAGCGATGGAAAAAAAGGACTAGAATCAATTTTACATATTTCAGATAATTCCCTCTTTCCAAAAACATACACAATGCACCTGCAAGGTACGTAATAAGAACGAAAGCATCTTTAACGTGTTTGGAATTGATGCTTATGGTGCAATCAGTGCTTTTTATATCCTTCGAAAAAAATGGGAGGATATAAAAAGTTTTGCTTTGTCATTCTATTTGCAACATATCAGAGACCCTATAAAGTAGGGTCATTCTTGATCAGCCTTAAAAAAACTGAATTGATCTGGACGCATTGATCGAATTGATCTAGACGCATACCATTTAGCTAAACAAGTTCACTTTGGCTTAGTTCGACTTCTTATTACACACCAAGAAGATTATGTAATAATTGTATAATAGATAAATCATAGTTAGGAGAGATGGTCTAGGCTTAATAAATATTATCGATCAAACTTTCTTTAAAAAATATTTATATGTACCTTTTTTTGACCCCATCTACATATATATCTCTATATATAAAATTGAAAATTGAAAAAATTTGGGCGTGTGGTAGTAGATATTGGGTGAGCAACCAAGTGATTGCGGATTCGGATGAATATTCAAAATTTTTGCTTAAAAATATAAATTTATTCAATTAGTACCGTCCGTTTTTGTCGATGACCTTTTGCCATCGTTCAGTGTCATAAAAATTTCAGATCTTTCCTATTAAAAAACTGAATTAAATGTGTTTTGACGTCATTTGTGTCATTATAACTATTACTTTTGTAGGGTACACTTATATGTGGAAAAAACTGAAAACCTAAATAAAACATTAGCGTTTACACCCCGGAAAACCTACTACAGACTTATTACATTTGTTGACATTTTCCGGTTTTATGAATATGAAAAAAAAACCTCACTAAAGAGTTATGATGGTTTTTGAAGTTGAAAACGGAAATGGAAAAAAAGAGGGGTTTCTAATAACTTCAGCACTATCCGTTCTATTCTTTTTTGGATACGCTAAAAACCACTAGAACGCAATAACAATAAAGTGTAATGTAGTAGGAAAACACAACATAAACATACATACAAATGCACAAGAGTAGGGTTGTTGCTGCTGCAACTTCTGCCAATGGCGGAAATATAAAATAAAGTAAAATAAAATGTACGCTAAATCTTATGTTGCACCAGATATGTGTATGTGTATGTGTATGAGTATGTGTGTTATGTATTAGGATCCATTTTAGAAAAAAATATTTTCTCTTTTTTTCTCTTTCTAATTCTCTTAGTATGTAAATGGAACAATTTACTTTGGAACCTTCATTACTATACAACAACTATCCACATCCTACCATCACTTCACATCCGTGGCAAAGTACATAAGTGGGTGCTAAACAAGTGTACTCGCCAACACATATACACAAAAAAAAAACCAAACTAATAAGAAAACTAAATTTGGCTGAGACCAAACCTTAAATACCCTTCACATCTACCATAGTGGGCGTAACAGGCATGTGATTAAGCAATCTAATCGTTGAAAGTCAGCTTACATATATATTGTGTATTATGGGCTTATCTGTTATTCGGTCACGCCCATTTTTGACACATTGATGGATAAGTTAACTGTACATATGTACATATACCAAATTTCAAGTTCATAGGCAGATATATAGATTTTTGTTGATTGTGGGCGTGGCTCTTAATCGATTTTGTGCGTTCAAATAGCGATCTGTAAAAATTTTAACTCAATACTTCAAAATTTTTCACTGTGAGAATACCAACAATATACGGACACCCGGACATACATGTCTAGGTCTTAGTTTTTGATTCTGATGATGAATAAAAATATATATTTTATAGGGTCTTGGACGCCTCCTTCTGGGTATTGCAAATGGAAAAACAAACTTAGCATACCCTACATCTTATGTGGAACATAAACTAGAAAAACATCAAACACTAACTAACCCCCGCATACGTGCAAATATAGTCGTGCTTGGGTGTCTTATAACTCTTCGAACAATCTCAGGCAACAACACCCCACCACTCTTTTTACGCAGAAAACAAAAAAAAGCTAAAGAAGAGAAGATAAAACAATACAAAAAAGAAAAAACGAGGGAAACGGAAAGGAAATCTAATGAAACGTGACAAGTTATTTGCTTAATGCTGGATGATGACCTTGTGAACTAAATAAAAAAAAAATGTGACATGAGAGAGACCAACTAACAAAATAAATAGACACGTAGGCAGCCGTTCCATTAAAGCACTTCACACAACATTTTCATTTTGTATTCTGAATGCGTACACATATGTCGCATCTGGAATGAAAAATGCTACAAATAAAAATCAGCGATTGATGAACTATAAAAGCGGAAAATTCCACCCTTGTAATCATTCAAAAATCTTTATGTGGAAAAAATCTACAATTCTTGAACATTTTCCATACAATTGGACACATACACTTCGCAAGAAGGTCACTTCACTTTGAGTAATGCAGTCGGTTGGTTTTTTTTTTTAAAGCATAACCCCGGAAAGGCAATAAGGCGATATTTTTGAAAAATATCTTATATCGAAATTTTGCATAAAAATTTGAGCTTAATCGGGCCACAATGACAGCTTCTGTAATGATTTTAAAGTACCACGAAAAGCGTCTTTTTAAACTGTTATAGAGGCATCTGGCTCATCTCTATATTAATAGAATTTCAGATGCATGATTTTAGAATTTTAAGAACATAAGCTTCTCAATCGTTTCCCTATGTTTATTTTTCGGAACGTTACAACAGTTCAAAACTTTACATTGTAGTGAAAAACATCTCCCAGCGCACTAACAAAAGATCACCAGATGACAAAAACTTGCAATTCTGATGATCCAATCGAATGAAACTCAGCTTATGAATTTCTATTATTAATTAATTTACCATAATGTCAACTTTTGTTATAAAAAAATTGTTTTGTCAATTTTTTTTCTGATAAGGCTGTAGTAGCAAGACAAAAATTGGTCAATTTTCTGAATATTTCTTTGTATCGAAATTTTGATGCCAGTTGATAATTATTAGTCAAATAAATTCAACAGTACATGTTTGAGATTGATCAGACCACTATGGTGGCTGCTATGAGGATGGCAACCTATCGCTCCAACAGTGAATTTATTGAAAATTCGTCTTCATTTAAAAGCTCAAAGATTGTAAATCTAATTTAAACATAATTAAAATTTCATTAAGGCTGCACCAATGCGGGCATGGTGGTTATTGCCATGTTTTCCTCCAAAGATAATCAATTTATTTTCAGTGAAAATATAGAAAAGGGTTTTGGTGCTGACTGTGCTGAATATAATTATATACTATGCTATAGACATCAGCTCATATATGCAAGAGCTTAAATGTATAATTAAAACATAGTCAACTTTTTTATACCCTACGTAGAGGATAGGGGTATAATAAGTTTGTCATTTCGTTTGCAAATGGCAGAGGGCACCAGACACGCTACAAAGTATATATATTCTTGATCAAGAACAAAAACTGTTTCCGTGTGTCCGTCTGTTGATGGCATTCTCACGATCGTAAATTTTAGAGATATTAAGCTGAAATTTTATGCAAATATTTTTAGTATATGTATGTTCTTATTTGGACAAAATTGGTCAAAAGCCACGCCCACAATCGCCAAAAATTGATTTATCTGTCACAAAAATAAAGCTATGAAGTGGAAATTTGGGCCGTTCATCGATGTGCCAAAAGTGGGTGTGATTAGATAACGGACACGCCCACAATTTTCTAATATAAAAGTCAACTTTTTCGAATGTAAAAGTTAACTTGTACGTTATGCATACATTATTTGAGGCCTTAATCATGAACTTGTTACAGCCACTGATTGTATGCAGATATGGACACTATTGAAGACTCTTCCCAAGCCAAGTTTTGTTTTCTTACTCGTTATTTCCTATAAGCAGGTTTTCAGTTAAATTGAACAAAATTTATTATTAAATTTATATATTAAAGCCACGCCCACATTCAATAAATATAAATCCTAACAATTTAGCGATGAAGTTGAAATTTAGTGCAGACACGCCCACAATTTACAAAAAGACCTTATTTACAAATATTATTAAGGAATATAATCCCGCCCACTGTTTACATACAGGTGTGTAAGGTACTTAAAATTTCGACCGACCGATTGTTTATTTTTAATTGTTTATAAATGCATATGTTACACCGTTTAACAACATTCCGAGTAATAGCAACATTCTTCATTAATCCACTCGTACATGTGACAAAGCATATAAACACTGGTATGCAACTTGAAATACATAAAAAAAAAAAAAAAAATCCCCATGATACGTATAATTACTTTCCTCTTACTCTATAATACAATTGCTTCTTATCTGCCATACCTACCCTGCGGGGGTTTAACAACAGATTCAATACTTTAACTGTGAAAATAAAACAGAAAAATTTGTACAATAAGAGAGTGAGAAAGAGAGGGGAAGAGAGAGAGAGTAAAAACAAAAACGTAACAAAAGCTAAAAAGGGGAGGTAGATAAGTGCTAGGTGTGTGAAACATAAAGAACAGGAAATGATAAACATGAGAAGTGAACAAATTTTTATTCAACGTGAACACGTGAGTTAAGCCGGAGTTAATGCATTACAAACGTTTAATTTAATTTTCATGTATTGACAATGTGAATGTAGACGAACTCACACACACACATTCTAAAGCTGCTAGCACGGTACACGGAACACGGTATATATAAAAATGTTTCCTTTCGTTTGTTGTGCCAGGCAAACAATGCTTGAAAACATTATAAGTATTTATTATCTGGCTGACTGGCTCTCGCTCTTTTCTTGTGCAACTTTCTGTTGTTGTAAATACGCCAACGGCTAAACATGTTAATGTTATTTGATACACATTCGAGGGGTCTATGCAAGTACACGTGTATGTGTGTGTGAGCTGGGAAGACAGACATTATCTAAGTATATTTGTATGTAAGCGCTTGTTTCCCTAACAATTGGATTTTCTCTGTTCGCGTTTATACATACATTCTGTTATAAATTACGAACATTTTTCACCTTTTTGTTGCTTTTGTTCTATTTTATGTATACACGGTACATACCTAGCATTTAGTCCAATGCAATCCTCTTGTTACAAACGTGACAAAATAATGCTTCAAAAACGAAATAGTCCAATGAAAGTTAATTTATGGATTCCTTTAGAGATCGAAAATAACGGTTTACTGATTGACAGATCGAAATGAATCATTTTTCGAATCGATATATGATCAATAACGAATAAGGTTAAACAATGTTGTTAAAGTGTTTTTGAAATGGTGAAAAACGGTTTTTAAAACTGTGTGTGTTAGAGAAATTTTAGTCGCGTTCGTTTCAATGTGAAGACTGTTTGGTAGGAAAATTTATTTAACCATTAATAGATGTGATGTGGACCATGAATAAGGGACCTTAAAGTTAGTGATAGTGATCCGAATATCCTGCAACATATCTCTTGAGATATGAGGTGATATGTGAAATATTTGAAATATTTTCTGGTTCTTCACGCAAGGTGTGCATAATCGACAAAAATCTATCTGTGAGTGACAAATATTGAGCTGTGAGTGCTTATTTATACTGATCCTTTCCATAGATGTGCGATATTAAATAACAGGCACGCCCACAATGTGCAAAGAACCATTTGTGGGCAACATCCTGTATATATATATTGAAACGTATTAAAATCACTTTCAAAAACCTTACTTGGCTACCTGCCACGCTACAGATTTTACATAAATATAGATTTTATCTAAAATTAGGTTTTTTCATACCCACCACCTATTTCTCACTCTGTTAAAACAATTATAATATCTTCTGGATCACTTTATTTTAACGATCGGTGCTGGTGGGTATTTAAGATTTCCAAATTAAACTTTTTTACTCCTAACTTAATACTTAATATTTTATACCGTTAGAACGGTAAAAATGTCTGCATATAAAAATTGATTTATAAAAATTATAATAAACACACCTACCCCTACGGAACCACTGGTTATGGTTTTGTGTCGCATTATCTGACTATTCATGTTTAAAATGACTGAAGGCATTAAAAAGGGCGTCATATTATAATTGAATTGAATTTGTGTGTGTAAGGAGAGTAAAAGTCAAGTAAAAAGTAACAACAACAACAGCAAAATGAATAACAGTTGCATTATTTAATATCCTCAGCGGTTAGGCTGTTGCAACCGCAACTCATTTAATCTTTTATTGTAGTGCAAGTCATCGAGTAGTTTTTTACTCGATTTTTCACTTCACTCCACCATTATAGATCACATTACACACATTTATATATGTCACAGGCAAACATTTCCAACAACACACACACACGTATATATATGGCACAGTTTGCAATAATAAGCAGAAGGCAGAATAAGTTTCAATTATTTACATTAAGGACGGTCACGAAAAAATTAAATTTAAATGTGTAACATTCATTCATTTGCTTACCTACACACACACACACACATGCGCGCCCTGCCTATGCATTAAGTCATTAATATAAGAGGCAGGCTTGTGATGGCAAGTTTGTGTCTGAATGAAATGAAATTTTTGTAAAATTTTTTAAAAAACCCTTGTTCTGGTTAAAATAGTTACAGATGGAGGGGCAAGTACTGTGAAATGTGAAATTTTTCGTTATACGAATGACTTTTCATTCAGAAAAAATATTTTTAATTGCAAGCAACAATTTGATCCTCTCCAAAGCGGCTTTTTTGATTTGGAAAATTTTAGCAGCAGTTCCTTTCAGATTTTCAAGTGTCATGCTCTGACTCTAACTACCCATTCAACATTGTACGAGTATAGTATTAAAATCTTTCAATACATCTGTACGTCCGTACGTCCATGTCTCTGTGGCAACATATCTTGACGCCCAAGTTAAATTGTTTGCGGTTTTCATTTAACATTTATCATGCAATGTATTTTTATTACTTTTATACAATATTGTGCTGTGGCATTAACTGCACGCAAGCATGCGGCAAAAAGACATTTAAAGTTGTTTCATGGGCGACCTTTAATGAAAAGCCGTAAGCATTCAAAACCTATCGCAATAAATTATTGCATTTATAGGTTTCTGCCATAAAGCATACAAACGCGTACACATGAATATTTAATTTACAAAAACAACGGTTTAAAGTTGGATGGAAAGTTTGAAAAGTTGTTAAAATACAATACAAATCGATTTCATGTTTACGTGCGTACAATATGTAAGTAACGTTAACGAGTAATTGTTTTATATATTTTTTACTTCATTGTAACAATTTTGTACCATTGTTGTGTTTTATTCCACTTCGTTTTTTAATAAAGAAACATTAAAAGAGATATAGTTAGATGGAGAGAAAGCGAGGGAGACAGGGAGAGACTACTTTCCATTTATATGCGGCATTTTTTAAGCTCTGGTTTGTTTGTATGTAACAAACACAACAACAACATTAGAATGAAAATGATTTAAATTAAGCCGCGGGTAATTTTCCCCAACAACAGGCCACAATGAATGTACTCTCGGTTTATATTATACACTTTTTTCTATATGTTCTCTCCCAAAAACAAAAACAAACAAAAAATATACTGCAACACAATGCATAAAAATGCAAGTTCATAAGAATGTAAAAAAAAAAGAAAAAAATTTAGGATGTAAGCCATCCTAATCGAATCTTTTACACCCCACACCTTAATATCCCACTTGTAAACGTGGCAGGTACGCAATTATTCATAGTGCACGTATTTCGTATAACCCTATAAATCGCATTGCAAAGAAGGAGATTGTCTTTTATACGACCACGCCTGTTTATGGATGGACCTAATATCGATACGTGTACCAAATTTCAATTTTATTGGTCAATTTTTGTGAAAGTACCAGTTATCCTACCCCGCCCATTTTTCGGCATATCAATGTTCGGCATAACTTTCCATAAATTTCAATTAGGTACATACATAGTAGATAAATAGATGACAATTGTGGGCATGGTTTTCAACCGATTTTGCTTAAATTAAAAAGCAATCTGCGTACAGTAAATAGCAGAGTATATATAAAAGTTTAGTTCATAGTGCAAAACCAGACCGAAACAGAAGGACGGATACGTCTAGATCGATTTAGTTGTTGATGCTGATCAAGAATATGTATCTTATGTGGAGGGTATAAAAATATTATATTCCGACGAGCCCGATTATAGGAATTCCTCTTAAACTCTTTAGCTTAAGAAGCATTTTCTGTACAAAATTTCAATTAAAAACCCCTATAAATGCAAAATAATATATAGAGAGAGACATACAACCATAATGGGGACTTATCTTCTACGTAATTCCGAATCTAATGCAAATTTATTTTGAAATTAGTCAAATTAGGCGGAAATCTTGCAGCAATAACTCTGAATCTACTCAAAAATGGGATCAACTTTTCCCAATTATATCCCAGATCACTATAAATTTAGTCTGAATGTGCTACGAAGTTGGCAAAGGCCTTAAATACTATATAATTAGTTGACTTTGTTTAGTCCGAATGTACTCCGAAATTCACTAAAACGCCTATCTGTCAATAATTATTAATAAAATCATCCGAAATTAGTTCATTTACACTTTATTCCTCAAAACTTTACTTCAAACTTTATCCGAATATACTCTGAAATTAATTCATATATTTAAAGTGGACTTGTACTTCACTTTGAATTTATGCGAATCGATTCCGAATTATTCGGTTTTCGTACTAATTTCGAAATCATTAAATGACTGATTTGAAAAATTTTGAATGCTGCAAAGAAAAGTTGGAGATAATAAAAAAAAACCAAATATTCTTACTGCCGTTGCACTCAGTTGTTAAATTAGAAAGTTATTCCAAGTTTGGATTTATGTTGAGTTGCAAACATTCTTACATCTGAAATATATTCTGCACGAAATAAGGCTGTTTGGTGTATAAATAGTATTATACAAGCATGAAAAAGTACAAAAATTGAAAATGTGAAGGAAAACAAGGAGAAAAATCATTTGAAAAGACCAGCAAAACCATAAATACCACATACGAACGAAAGTACACGTGTAGGAACGGGGCCAGCATTGGTAATGCCCTCACAAATCCCACACACATAACGCATTGTATAACATGAAGATGATAAAGAAGATGAAGGAAGAAGAAGAAAAAGAATAAGAAGAAGATTCTTACAATTTACACCCCACAGAGTGTAAAAAGTGATTCAACTTTACAGGCTAACCAAAGTTGTTTCACATAAAATATTATATACAGTGGCTCACAGCTTATTTGGTACACTACCCTTTATAGAAATAAAACCACTGTAGCTTCTAAACTATTAAAGCTATCAACGAAATTTGAACGCCAAGTTGTTGTTGTATGTTTAATGAACATTGAAAACAAAAAAGATTTCAAAAAAATATTTCTAACTGTTTAATAATTAGAACTTTGCTATAACACATCAAAAATACATGTCACAGCTTATTTGGTACAGTTATCTTTTTGTTTAAAAATAATAAATATTAGTATATTTAATATTTTGTATAGGTACCCTTTTGCTTTTATAGTACTCTGTAGCCTCTTTGGCATTGAATCTACCAGCTTTTAGGTAACATCCGGGCTAATTTTACCCCACTCTTCCAACAACGCCTTCTTCAATTCATTTTTGTTTGTTATGTTGTGTTTCCTAATGTTATTATCCAATAAAAACCACAAATTTTCAATAACATTAAAGTCCAGTGACTGAGCCGGTGGCGACATTAAATAGAGGCAATTCCATATTAGATAAGTCTCCACAACTGTTGTCTTATGGTTTGGGTCGTTATCTTGATAGAAGCGGAAATTATCGCGTATACCAAGTTTCGTTGCATTTTGGAGCAAATTGTTTTTTAGTATGTTGAGGTACATATTTTTGTCCATTATTCCTTCAACAAACACTAAACTACCTACTCCAGTTGCTGACATACAGGCCCAAACTAATACACTTCCGCCGCCATGCTTAACAGTGGTTTTAACGTTTTCTTTATTCAGCTCAGTATTTGGTTTTCGCCAAACGTAGGACATGTCGTCGGAACCGCCGATGTTAAATTTTGACTCATCTGCAAAAATAACTGAGTTCCAGAACTCAGAATTCTTCTTGACATGTTCTTTGGCAAATGAAAGCCGGCTTTGTTTATTTTTTTTACTGATGAATGGCTTCTTACGAGCTACTCGACCATTAAAACCAGACTTACGGAGTACGCGACGAATTGTTTCGGCACTACATGACTTGCCTAATTCATTCTCAATTTCACAAGCCACTTTTGGTGCAGATAGCCTCGGATTTGCCCTTATTTTTCTTACAATAAATCTCTCATCAGATTCATTGAAGATTTTGTTAGGTGCATTTCTGCCTCTATCCTTTACGCGGTTTTCATTAATAAAGCAGTGGATAATATTTTGAACTGGAGATTTACTCAAGTTCGCAAAGTCAGCAATTTTCCGTACCTAGTGCCCATTTTCATAATGATTTAGGACCAGTTTACGCTGTTCAATAGTTGTACGACGACCAATTTTTTAAATTACGTGTTTTGATTGACAGTTATTTTAAATTACCAAAATTAGTACTTGAAATGATTGAAAATATTACCAAGAAGGCAGAGAAGAGAAAAATAGTGAAAAATGTTAGGACTAGACTATGCTTAAGTGCACAGAAATAACTGTACCAAATAAGCTGTGACATGTATTTTTGATGTGTTACAACAAAGTTCTTATTATTAAACAGTTAGAAATATTCTTTTAAAATTTTTTTTGTTTCCAATGTTCATTAAACATACAACAACAACTTGGCGTTCAAATTTCGTTGATAGCTTTAATAGTTTAGAAGCTACAGTGGTTTTATTTCTATAAAGGGTAGTGTACCAAATAAGCTGTGAGCCACTGTACATATAAAAATGTGTGTGTGCGTGTGTGTATGTCTGTGTCTGTATAATGTACAATAAAAGTGCAGCAAATGGTAACAATAACAACAATAACAACAACAACAAACAATTACAACAAGACCAATAAAGTAACCAGAGTAATGCTTGTAATAAAATCTAGTAACAAAATTATGTGAAAATCATAGCCAGCCAGCATTTATTAGAGTAGAAAAGAACTGTGCCAGAGCACAAGCAACAGTTTGGCTTTTCAGTTATAATTAAGGGCAGAACACTGAAGTGTGCAAGATGGGAGTTACGGGAATAAAGCCAAATAACATTTACACACACACACACACACACGCACATAAATGGTACAGTTTTGGTTTTTTCTGTTGTTTTTTGTTATTGTTTTTGTTTATTTGCCAAGTCAAACGGCTACCAGTTACTCTAATGCAGCATCTGCTGTTGTGGCTAAGCATTAAGAGAATGCAGGCTGTGTTAGTAAAGTTGCTGAGTTGTGAGCGCATTTATTTGTATTTCATATACACACATATATATGTATGTGTGTATGCTATAAGATTTATTATTTATTATTATGACACAAGAGAAAGAGAGAGTCCCTCTACGGTGCCATTCATACATAATAAATATTGTGCAGTCACCCCACCATCACCACCACCATTACCAAATAAACAAATATACCCAGTGGAAAGAGGGAGGGAGAGAGTTATACAAAAAAAATATGATGACTTTTATGTGGCCTCTCAAGTCGTTAAGTGGCTGCAACCCAAAGTAATTTGGCTGAAGTGGCAATTCATTAATTATACACGACACTCTACGTGACATGTGTGATTATGTGGTAGTTGATCCCAGTTAACTAGGCATTTGCACGTGTGCCTAGTTTACTAACTGCCTAAACTGACAAAGTCACCCAGCTTATGCCACAAGTTACTGTTCGAACGGTGTGTCAGCTGGCCCGATTAAAATGCAGATGCAAGATGCTGAGGGATTAAGCACTTATGCACTTAAGCATATTTTACAAATATTCCACATTTTTATAATCTTTATACCATTTTAAATAAATCAATTATGAAGGATTTGCTTTTGAAGTCAACTTTGAGTTCACTACACAAGCACCCACTAGTGACGTAGTTTAAATTGGCGCAAATTGAACTGTAAAGCTTATACTTCATACTCCCCTTATTTTTGCTTATTTTCTCTTTGTTGTGTTGTGTTCTTAAGCAGATTCCCAACGAAGCTGCTTTTAGTTGGGGGTAAACTTTAACCGCACACAGACTTTAACGCTTACAGTGAGTGTTATATAAAATGGCCTATTAATGTAAATGTAATGTAATGTAAAGAAGCTTACAACTAAAATGTACACCCTATTTCTTATCAAAGGAAAGAAAACGCCAGCTCTAAAGTTTATTCTTCCAAATACATTTTTTCAGTGTTGTATCAGTAAACGTGAGGCATTGCCATATAAGTCACTTTTCCATGAAGTACAATGGAAAAGTTTCTAAAAATGGTTCGATCAAGTCCACACTTGGCACAGCTAATTATTCCTTTAATTTATTATTTCCCACCAAATTTTATTAAAAAGTATTAATAAATATTAATTTTCACCCCATAAAGACTTCCCTTATATATGGACCTTAAATAGGTCCATTTCGGTCTATTTTCAAAAGAGTTCATGTTTAAGCCAAAACATGTCTGAAATATCGTGAAATATTATTAAATGATAAGAGATTCTAAAAATAGTCCAATCCGGTCCAAATTTTGCACAATCATTTATTAAGCTAATAAAATATTATAAAAATTCTGTCAAAAAATAATAATAAATGTAATTTTTTGCCACAATAATGGAGCCTAATATGAAGTGGAGCTCTAAAAATGGACCAATCTGGTCCAATCTGGTCCATTTTCCAAACCATTCCAATACATAGTCTTGTATTAAATTTCATCGAAATGTCTCAAGAAATGCAACCTTTGGTTTCCGCACAAATTTACCCGGACAAACAGATGGTCATGGTTAAAGCGATTCAGAAAAGGAAATAATTGAAGATAGTTTTGATAGTTTTGATAGTTTGTTATGAAAATGTATTGAATTGAAGCCTTCTCTATAAAAATGATTTCATTTTGAATCGATAAATCGCGAAATCGGCAGCGATCGCACTGTTTTGAGCAGAGTTGAAAATATTTCCAATAGAATCTGCCACTGTGCGGGCGTCTGTAGTGCATGCATACAATCTACCTATGAAATTAGATAAAGTGAAGTTAATTCTAAAAATTACTTGGCAGAGTACAATATTGTCTTAAACTTTTCCTTTATGTGCGTTCGTTCGTCGCTTTATGCATTCTTTCATTTATCCCCAGAGTGCAACTGAAAATGTACAGTAATTGTTAGTGGCTGTCTGCTTCGAGTGAATTGTGCGTAAGTATAGTGCTGTGTCTGTGTGTATAAAGCTAAAAATATCTGCAGCTTAGTTTTCATTTAACACAAATACATGCAGTAAAGTATCTCCAGCACCTAAATCTTAATGTGTATCTACATCTGTATACATTCTTATGCTTAAGCTGGTGCTGGCACACACACAAGAGACTCATTCTTATGTTTGTTTAGTTTAATAGGGTTCAGTTTTGAATTGGTTTTATTTTTAGTAAAAGTTTGCTTTTGTTTCTGAGATGTGCTAGTGTGTGCGAGTGTGTGTTCACGTTCTTATCTTGTTCGCATCTCTAACTGTTTTAGCAGTAATTTCCTTTAACTTCTCCGTTTCAACTTCCTGACCCATTTCCTGCATTTTGTTGTTCTTTACACTGTATTCTGTATGTACGTCTGTGAAAAAGTTTATCTATTTTTCATGTGTTCTGCCTGCTTCCACTTCTTCTTCTTCTTCCTCTACACTTATTCCTATTCCCGCTCCGTATATAATTCCTTTATTAACAATTTTGTCTCACCTATGGCATTTTCTTTGTATATACCTGTGTATGTGTGCCAAGTTAACTACAATAATTCTTCTTTCTTTTTCTTCTTCTTCTTTTATAACTTTCATTTAGCTCACCTTCAACTTTTCCGCTCACTTTTTCAGTTTCGCAATAAAATAAAGCAAAAGAAACTCTAGTCAAACTTAGATCAAATATGGCCAAATAGGGGCGAAATACTTTTCCAAGTAAAGTATAGGCGTGACATGTATTTAGTAGGTAGCCCTCTTTAAAAGTCTTTTAACGTATATGTTAAAATGTATCTCAGTGAGTAAATGTTCTTTCAAAGAAAGTTTTCAAATATATAATGTAGGCGTGGCTACTAAGCAATTTGATGCCTTCCAAATAGAAAATAAAAGCTAAAAATATATAAATAAGCAACAACTTTTAATTTAATATCACGTGAGATCTACTGAGATTTGTGGACATACGGACGGACATGGATAAACTTACACTGATCAAGAACATTACACATGATCTGAAGCCTTATTTTTTATATTACAAATGCAATAATGAACTTACTAAACGCCCACTGTCATGTAAGCCAAGCAGAGCATATTAATTAAGGTGGTTTTTTTTTATAAATATTCGAGTATTGGTGTGCGCACTAATTCCACCGAACAAGAGAAATTTATCGTTTTACGTTCTTGCATTTTATTTTATTTTTTTCTTAAATATATGTATATGTATGTACTGAAGTATTTGGAATTTACAAGAAACAAAATTTTATTATTTAATCCCGTCTGCTTTAGCACTTAAAGGTAAAAACAAATAAAAAGTTAGTGAGCAAGCACACTTTTTCGTCTTGTACTGGCGATGAGTAAACGCGCGAAATGAAATTTAAAATTTTACGGCTGAACAAATGCTTACTTGATAAACGAACCAGAGGACTTAAATTTTCACAACTTGAAGTTTTTCCTCTTTTGGTAACAAAACACAAAAAACAAACAACAAAAATGTAAACAAATGGAAATTCTGTGTTCGTATACTCATCCTTCGTGTCATAATAAGGATAAACAACGACACGTTTGTAAATTTTTGGCGAAAATATTTTTCAGTGATTTAACATTCTCGGTATTTCGCACCTTCCTTAAACAAGCCTCACATTTACAACTGAATGCACTTTTTGTTATTGTAATAAAATACATTTTTTTATCATGATAAAAAAGAAGCTTTAGTTTATTTTTAATTAAATTAAGAAACAAAGCAAAGGACGCGCGCGGACTGGGGATATAACAAGGTTTTTATTGCGCTTCTGATTCTTGAAAGAAGACGTTAGTAACCCTATAAATTTTTACATATATTATTGATGAAAAATAAAATTTGAATCAATTTAAGCATCCATCAATATCCCTCCGTGTGCTTGTCGGTTGTTGGAGCACTTGTAGGTACAGGTTTAATTTACTAAATAAAGTTGACAGTTTTTACAAATATTGAATACTGAACACACTGAAGCACCAAACTTTTCAAGATTTTCAAAATCATTCAAAATACAAGTGACAGCACATGAGGTGTTGTTGTTGTTGTTGCTTTATAAACGTACCTGAAATGTTAACAAAGAAAATGGAGAATGCTTTGCTACGCACACGGATGCACATCTACGGTATATTTGCTTAATAAATAATAAATAATAAATTGTTATAATAATAATGCTTTGTGAGTGAGCGAGATCAAATATTTACAACTCCAAGTCAAAACTAAACACAGAGACAAAGGTAAACAAGTCGAAATAATCTCTTATTTGTTTGTTTTGGATTTATATTAATATGATATTGAAGTTGTGTTGCTAACGGTTGTTTGCCTGACACAAACATTTTAAAGTGATGAGCTGGTGACAGGAAGTGTTGTGATTGCACAGAAAATACTTCATAATAAAATCCTTTACTTTTGTTCAACACTATCTGCGCTTATGCATAAAATGATTCTTGTACAACAATTTAGTTATGATTGTAATCTTTTATTATGTTTTGTTTTGTTTTGTTTTGTTTTGTTCTGTTTTACTTTCTAATTAATTACAATTACAATTAAAGTGCCTGTTGAACATGCTTTAGTGCTTACCGGCCCCCAGTGGATTGCTGCTCATAAATTAAAGCATAGAAATACAATCACAAGCACTGAAGCGCCCCAAAACCCCAATCCGACCGTTGCACACTGCTAGCACAGAAAAAGGGGATGGAATAAAAGTAAACAAGAATTCCCGTAGGGCACATAGTTAGTTTTGTATTACAAATTAAATGTTTGAAAAAGAGTTTCGGTGTGTGTGTATAAAAGAGACTGTAGCACACCCACACCACACAAGGAAATTTAACACCTTATTAAAGTAGTTTCGTTACAATTTTTCCTGGGCTTCAAGTGTTTTTAAATGTGCTTTGGTTGTTGTTGTTGTTATTGTTGTTATTTGTATGAGTCAAGTCATAACAACCTGGCCTTGTTGTGTTGTTTGCACAAAGAGTAGGTGTTGTTACCAACAAACACTAAACAAGTACTTGCTTAATAGAAATTGCTTTACTTTTAGTTAGTTGTACTGAAAGAATGTAATTAACACAGAGGCGATAAACAACACTCTTAAAATGTACTGAACGCTGGTCCGACAATATGAAAACTTTCGCAACAAAATCTTCACTTTGCTTAATTCTTACATATCCAACGAATTCATGTCGGATCTAAAGAGAGAAAATCTTCAACATTCCAAAGGAGCAGTTGATGGAAATTACATTTGCAATGGCCTTACCTTATACGCTTTCCACATCTACATACTAAAAGAGGGCGTAACTGGAACCTGACTTTGTCTTCAGAGGTTGGTTGGTAACGTTATCAACTTTTTAGTAAAATTTTGTGACAAAAAAATTTTTCCGTAAACTTACCGGTCATGCTATGGAACCTTTTTATATGAATCTGATTATAATTGAATTCATATTTATGTCGTAGATAATGGCAAACTATTCGGTAAATTCATAGTAATGTGCTCCCTACTCAAGGACCGTAATTTTAAAAGATGTTTATGGTAATCTTTTAAAAATTACCTGCTGGAAGATTTCGTAAAACTTTCCAATCCCAAACACAATCCTAATTGTTAAAGAGAACGTCAAACGATTGAAAAAAGTGCAGTCATAGTTTGCTGTAAGTTGTATGATAGGGATTATGGAATTTCTTCCTTTTTCATAATTTCTTTATTGTTTATTTCACATACTTTAAATTCTTAACTGAGTGTTTGCATTGTATTTACATAAAAAGTACTATTGCCGCCTTTATTCTGAAAATTGTTTCATTTTTGCTCTTGTTTTCTTAAACTACTGTACTTCAAGAAGTTATAAGGTTGCAATGGAACTTTTTTTCTTGACATTATTTTTATTCTCAATTTGTATGTAATGCCCGAGGTGATGCAATCTACTGTCCATTCCACTACTAAGGGATGGATTACCAACAGCAAACCAACATTGGATATTTGATCCATTGTTTGCTGTAGTACGCTTTCATTTTTAATTGAATATTCATTCTTTTGAGCACTTCTGTGGCTGAAGTTATCTCTATGTGTGTGTGTGTGTGTGATATATGAGTATGGAGATATTATAAAATATAATTAAAAGAAAGCAATTTCACAGCTGTGCGTGTGTGAGACCCAATACTTTGCAAATATATTGAGTTTGGCCAAAAAATAGTTTGTTATTATATTTTATTCATCCATTTGGAATTGTTTTATGAATTATATCAAACATGTCGGTCTGTCTGTCCAATTCTCTGTTTATCCTTTTAATCGATTCCTGATCTGTAAGAAAATGTGAGTTTATCTGGTCATGTCCGTCTGTGCGTTTTTTGTTGAAAAGCTAACAATAAAAAATTTTGAGATTTTTTACAAATAATCCTAACATCTGGCCAAGATTCCCATTTCGAAATTCGACAAATTTGGCCACAAAAATCTTTCGAAGCCACAAAAACGTTAAAATTTGGCCGTTTAACGGACGCGCCCACAAATTTTAAAAACTCTTCGTTGAGACAAATTTCACTTGAAAGTTAATACTTAACTTAAGGGGGCGTATTCGGGTGCATGCCACGCCCTTTGTTTGTCTGCAGGAAGGAAGGGTATTTAGGTTTTGTCCCAAGTGAAATTCACTTGTTTTAAAAGACTTTCCAATTATTTACTAAAGCAAGAAGAAAATGTTCAAAAAAGAAACTTTTGAAAGATATTATAATTGCCCAGGAAGCCCTACATGTGTGAAAGCGTGTATTTATATGTTTATATTTCTATTTAATTGTTGTTTTTATAACCATTAGTTTAGAAATTCATTGTTTGTTTTAAAGTAATTAACACTCACATGACGCAGCAGGAGTTGTAGTCTTGAGACAATAAATATTGTTTGTACAACCTTTGTATTGTTTTAACTTTTAACAACAACAATATACTCTATTTATTTTTCTAGCACTGTCTTCTCACTTTCTTTCCCTCTCTCTCTCTCTCTTTCTCTCTCACTCTCAGCACTTAATTCCATTTCATTGCGTTTAAAATTATTGCATAATTGTGTATAAGTGTGTGCGTGTGTGCGTGAGTGCCCCATAAAACATTTGTTTTATGTCATGTGCCACTCGCACACATGCACAGACCGTGTATGTTGATGTGTAAAGTGTGTATTAAATTAGAGTCGTTTATATTTTATATATATATACACACACACACACACACATAATCACATAATGTGTTTGCTGTGCTGCTTGTTGTACTTAGTTCTACGCTACTTGAGCGTTCAATGATCATACGGGTGCAATTATTTTTTTTATATCTTGAAAGAAAACTTATAACATATGTGTACAATACTTTCCATAATAACTTAGCGTGCACTACACTCCACACTCCACACTTGTATACATAAGTAATCATGAATAGAAGCAGAAAAATTGATTTTTAATTTCATTACTCGTGTTTATCAACATCAGCGCCACAGTTAGTTAGTTAGTCAATAATCGCAAATTTTGCTTAATTGAATGAAGTTGGTGTACGTGGTGTACTATCATATGGTCATAGTACCATGTTGATAAATTAGAGTACCATACCGAGCAAGTCCATTACTTTTTATTGTACAATATATTAAAGCACATAAAAACTGTTGAAGGAAACTTAAGCGTTTGGCGTTTGGATATTCGACTTAACTGCATTAAACAATACAATGAAAAAATTTCTTTTAAGGCCAAATGAATAAGCTGCACATCTATATACTATCAATGGGCGTGTCAGATATCTGGTATTACATACCTTGGGTTCAAACATCATATTAGGTTTTTAGTGTGCTTTTGGATGCATCTATTACCTGACCCCGCCTATCTTTTGCACTCCGGTGGTACAGGTAATTATATGTTTGCAAAATTTCAACTTTATAGCTATGTATGTATATAATGTTTTGCCATTTGTGGGCGTGGCTCCAAAAGCTCCCCTTCATTTATTTGTTACCCATATAAAATAAAGGTTTTTGTAAATTATGGGCGTGGCAATTTGTCAATTTTACCCCATTTATAAGGGGATCTAAGTGGAGATACTATGAATATTTGAAAAAAATTTCATCTCAAATTTGATCAACGACAGACACACAACAGACGGACGGACCACTATGTGGGGTCTCGAACGCCTCCTTCTAGGTGTTGCAAACGAAATACCGAACTTAAGCAAACTTACCCAAACTAGATAATCCATTATTTTAGGACATTCGCCTTAATGCTCACAAAACTTACATTTTCTCACAGTCAATCTCGCAGTTAATTCATTTTATTTGATACCTATGCTTAATAGTTTTAATAAGTGCGAATGTGTGGGTGTAATTCAATGTCCTTGTGTTCACTTGTTTCATTATTTTCACTACATTTTCTTTTATTCTTCATTTTGCGTTCAGCTGATTTTATAAATTTTCAATATTTGACTCTTTGTGATGTATGGACAGACGGACGGACGTGATTGGATCAAATTTAATGCACGATTATAAACACTTTGTAGGGTCTTAGGGATTATAAATACTTTGTAAGATTCTTCGTGAATGTTTTCACAAAAAGCGTTCATTCTCTCCCATCAGGGAGAGTGAGTACAAGTACATGCGAAAGCCGAACATATCAGAGTAAAACACTCAACACGCTCCAATCAATTGAATTTATGACCAGAAAAGAAACAGTATCGTTACAAGATTTATTTTATTTATACAGCTTCCTATATATATAAAAAAAATTTGCAACTTTTTCGTTAATCTTACCAGGGACAACAAAGAGTGACGACGCCGGCACGCAGAGAGCAAATGTGCGTGTAATGATTGTTTACTTAAATGAATAAATACCTACATGAACAACGTAGAAGCTTTCCGTGCGTGGAGTATATTTGACGGATGTGCATACGAGTCGCGCCCATATATGTATATACACACACTCAATCATTGGACAATTGTGCATTCAATGGAAAAACGGACAATATTGTGATAAATTACGTTATTTACTCTGGCTGCCCAGTTTCATTGACGCTGATTGTACAATATTTATTTATTTATTTATTGTATTCAGCCGCTCCCAGTAAAGAAGCAAATTAAACGATTTAAATTATTTGGAAACATTCATAAGCGTGTCTACATCTATGAAAACAAGCATCTATGATCGTTTCAACATTCGATACAAGTTTTAGGGCCATTCTTGAAAAAGTTGTGCTCGCTTAGAACTCATTACATAAAGTCGTTGACGCTGTCATGCCTTCCATATTGATTTCAACATTTGTAGCAAAGCAACTATACTACGTATTCTGTACAACAATTTTTTTAAGAGCTATCGAGTTACGTTTCTGAACACACAGTCAGCACAAATCTACAATTTCGGTTTTTATTCCTTGTGTGTAAACAAAAGCTGGCAGATACACTAGTTAAGTAAAATTTAAAAATCAATAAAATTGTACACAAAGTAACCTTCGTACGTACAAGAGTCATATAAAGTCAAACTACTTTAGCGGACGGTTAACTGTAGACAGATTGTTGTGGTGCAGCAATTAGTTTAACGTGCCTGTTCAATGCATGATTTTTATTTGTTTTAATTCCTTAACGAATTTATTTGTGCTTCATTCGATTCGTATGTTTTTGTAGTCGTCACGCTACACTCACTATGGGCAAATCGGGTTCACTATATTGTTAATAACGTAAAATATTCATAGCTTCCTTTCCGAAGCAACTATATATATATATATAAAATATATATTTTCACGATCAATAAAAAGAGACGCGCTTGTCATTAAGTCGTTTACACTAAACTAAGTTTGCTTTTTCGTTTTTACCACCTTAACATTTTAGCAGATTTAAAAAAATCATAAAAAAGACTATAAAAAAAAATATTTCAATAAAAAGTAGTCGACAAAATATTCTTTTTATGAAAAAAAAAATATATATAATAAAATTTTTCTTAAAACATATTATATAAATAAAATAATATTTTTTTTGAAAAAAAAAATATATTTAAATAAAATAAATATTTTTTATATTAAATTGTTGAATTCTAAAGTAATAAAAATAATAAATAATTTTCTTGGATTAATAGGGAAAAATATTTGTATCGAATGTTTTTATGAAAAAAAAAGAAAGAAATTTTGAAATACTTTTACACAAATATATTTTTTATTTTTATACACATTATGAAAAACATTTTGAATTTTGTAAATATTTAGTTTTTTAATTTAAGAAAATTAAAAATATTTTATGGCAAAGATTTGTTCTCTTCAAAAAACATTTTTTTTTTTATTATAAATGTTTTTTATTATATTTTTTATAATATTTTTTTTAATATTATGAAATATTTTTTAAGGACAAAGTTTTTATTTAATTTTTTGGTGTAAAATATTTTTAATTTTATTTATTTATTTTTTCCATCTAAAAGCAAAATACTTTTTAAATGGTAACATAAAGTAATTTGTAGTTCGTTTGCCGTTTATAGGGCACTAAGTTGGCACCACACTACGAATGAACCTTTTTATACGTGTTTATTATTCTGCAGAAATTGTTTGTTTTTGTGTTTCTTTTTCTTTTTTTTTTTTTTTTGTATACGCTGCGTAAATATTGTGGCAAACGTTACATTTCATGCGGCAAATTTCATGACTTTACACATTGTTAATATTTTATTGTATTGTTAAAATGCGTTGTTTTCCCCAATGTTTTCAATTTTTTTTTTTGGGTTTTTTGGATTGATATACTTTTGTTGTTGTTATTTTCTTTGTCTATAGAAAAGATTTATCGACTGTTTTATTGAAATTCTGATTGTTAAATTCTAAAGTAATAAAAATAAAGTAAGTTTTTCAAATAACGCAATAATTAAATGAAACATATTTCAGTGGAAATAGACGGTATGGAAGAAGAGAGAAAGGCAAAATACAAATAAAACTCAAAGAATTGAGTTGTCAGCCCAATGCGACAAACGAAGGCGACATTTTAAATGAAAGGACTTTCTTACTTTGTCCTCCAGCTCGACTGTTCAAGGAGTGCAAAGTAACGTTAGTTTATATTTCATCAAGAAACTGCGAAAAAAAACACTTAAAATAAAACCCAAAATATTAAATTTTAAACATTCAAAATGTTTGAAATGTTTCCGTCTCTTTGGACCACTTTTATAACAATTGCACTACCACCCTAAATACTCACGTTTCTTCAGCTTTACAGTTACGAATATAAGAAATTGAATTGAAAATTGAAATTGAATATCTTCCTAAATATCAGCGAATGCACAATCATGGCTAAACCAATTGGTCCTAAATGACGGGGACCAATTCTGCATGTTGCATATGTTTCAACAACACTAAAATAACTTTCAGTTATTTATGTAATACAAGTATAATGAGTACGAATAAAGGAAAAATGAAACAAACTGAAGAAAGGAAAAGAAGAAGAAATATATATAGTTGACCCTCAACTGTTAACTGTTTTACACAATGTCAACAATTTTGACAATTTACAGGAAAGTTTTCACTCTTGTCTCACATTCCCGTATCATTATTACTTTATACGGAGCACAGCTGTCGCAAACTGAACTGGGTTGGGTTGTGTGCTGAGTTTCTTGAAATTATAAAAAAAAAACACAAGCAGAGAGTAAACAAGTGGCAGCAACATGATGTGTTGAAAATTTCTTTTCTTTCACTTTTTACTTACTTCAGGGTCTCCTCCTTCTTCTTGGGCAAGTTTCTACAAGAAACGGCCAAGCAACAACAACGACTTTGCTAAATGATTTTTAGCTACTGGTCTTACATACCCATTCGGTTTTTTTCTGCTTTTTGGTTTTTTTTTATTTTTTGTATGTGTTACGTTGTACTACTGGAAGTTGACTTTTTTTAATGATTCTTGACCATTTGCAGTTACATGGTTGTAATTGTTGTTGTTGTTGTTATAAATAACAACTAAATATATGGACAAAGTCATATATTCTTAGTTTCTTATAAGTGATATGGGAATGTGTGTGTGTGTGTGTGTGTGTGTGTGTGAGTGCGTACATTTCAGTTTGTTGTAATTTGTTTTCTTTTTTGTTTTCTGTGTGCTAGTGATAATTAATTTAAAAAGTGTTAGTTTGTTAAACATTTCAACAAAATTTGTTGTGAAATATTGCTACGTGTGACTTTTATCAACATTCTTCATGTGTGTTCATGTGGCTGCTGAGAAGTATTCAATTGAAAAATGGGGGGAATTGAAAGGCACGCAAGAGTCAGATACCGACCGAACGTATGCCTGTGGAACACTTGTGTTAAAGAGTGAATGCCAATTACTGTGACCACACTTGGCCGTGTTTGCTGAAAACCTACACAAAACCTGTAAAAGGTTGTACAAGTATATACATATAGTCAGCCTTTTGAATTTATTTAAATGAAAAATTTAAAGCGTTAGATTCTAATCAAAGGCGCAATATTTAAAAATAATGAAAAAGGACACCCTATGTACAGGATTTACTTTTAAGCTTCAAACGATACAACTAGATGAACACACAATTACTGCCAGTGGCATTTTCACTACATATACACGACTGTACCGTGCGCATCCTGATGCCATTTTAAAACACACAATAATTCACTTAAAGGGTTCCTTGGAAAAATTGGTTAAGAATACAATGTAAAATAAAACATAAAAGAACGAAATGTGGTTAAAAGAAACGTGCTTTAAATTAAGTTGCATACAATTCGATTGACACGAAATGTTGAACAGAGAGAGAGAGAGAGAGAACTACAGAAGTGAAAGGATTGTAACCCAGCGGCTAAAAAATGTCACAACTGTTATTTAATGAATGGAAAAAGCATAAGCATATAATTGGGGGTTTTACAAATGTAACGACATGACAGTAATGCTTGTCATTTTCAAGCATTGCATGTTTTATTTGTGCAGTTCCCAGCGTCATACACTTGCCTTTAATTATACCGATCGACACAAGATCAAAATAATATAGTTTTTTAGAAAGAACAAGAAAGAAATCCTAAAGATTTAAACTCAACTGCTGAAATTTTCTTTTTCCACCTCTTCAACTCTCTTTTAATGTTTTCCTTCAATTTCCACAAACGCTAATTGGTTATTCACTTATGTTGTGTTTTCATTTAATTTCGGTTTTCTTTGACAGTAAAAGTTGCACAAAGCACCTTTAAAATCCTGCTGAAATTTTGCTGAGAGTTGCAGCTAAATACATCTATTCAATCAGCCCCAATTATTCAAGCAACCCGGCGTTAATTGACCTTCGGCTGGGTTTTGTGATGATGTTTGATGGTGTGTGATGGTGTGGCGGTTTTGGGCAAACACAGAATATCAAGTAAATCCTCTGCATTTTATGTAAATTGTTAGCAGATTGAACATAAATTGTGCGTACACATGCGATCACCGCAATTGCTACCTCTCGAAAAGGTTTAACGCTTTAATTTGATTTATGACAAATACTCCAATTTTTGGCATGCTGATAATTTGGCAGAGTCCATACGTTCATGTATGTGTATGTTTATGTGGTTCTCGCCCCAACACGAAAATTCACACATAAACAATAATTTATATATTTAGACGTATATAAATATATATTCGCCATTTCTCATATGTGGTAATTTTCAACATTTTCCTGATGTTTGTTTTTAATTAAAATAAAAAAATTTATCGATTCGTTAACATAATTTGTTTCCATGGCCGTTATTCACCGCAAAAGCCACATCAAAAGCCAGCAAAAATTACACGTTAATTCAAATTGGTGTTGGCAGAAAAAACTTTGGTGCACTTAATATAATAAAATTTAAGGTTAATAAATTTCGCTATACACACATAAATCAAGCACTTGAATGAGGTTCGCAGGCTTTCGCTTTCAGCGCAAAATATTATTCATCAATGGAACATCAACAGAAAACAAGCTAAAGAACTAAATTCAGCTTAGATCAAATCTTGAACGCCCTCTATATGTACATAGAAAAGGTGGGCGTGGGAGTTATATGTAGTATTATATCAAGTAGTGTATTACATATCAACTTGAAAGTCGAGTTTTACGCAGAGTTCGATTTTTTTGTAAATAGTGGGCGCATCTGTTATCCGGCCCTTCGATACAACTTTATACCTAAATAGAGTTCTATGTGCAGGCACTAGAAATTTATGTACCAAATTTCAGCTCAATATGTGCCCACCACAGACGGACATACGGACGCATATGACGTCTAGATTGACTGAGATTTGTTTCTATCGTGGGGAAATAAGCAGGGTTTCTAAAGTCTCCTCCTGGGAATAACAAATCCCCTTCCATTAGCGTGAAGGGTATAATATTTGGGCTCAACTCCGTAGATAGTTGTGCGATGCACATCTAACTCTTTAAACGTTTATATTGCAAAAACTATTACAAAGTTGATAACTTTTTAGAATATGGAAAACTGTTTTAGATAAAAGGTAATTTGGTCATTCCATAATCTGTATGATTTCAAAAGTTTAACTTCAAATTTGTTGGAAACATATTTTCAAAACCATCAAAAGTACACTCAACTCTTGCTTTACACGAATTCAAAGTTGGTTAATTCAAAAACATCTTTTTTAAAACATTTCAACCTCATGGTCACTGCTTTGTAATCATTTTTATAAGGTTTCTTTTTTGCACGACTTTTTAATGATTCCTATATGTAAATGGAGAGTTGCGTGTACGTCTCATAGGTTAAACTAATGAATATACAGATTTTTTACTTTTGTAATCATCAGCTTATAGTTAATAGAGCCACTAATAGGATGTACGCGAAAGAAAAATCAACAAAAGCAAAAATTGTTAACTTCAATTAAAGAGAAATGTGTTTGATGGTAGACAACACAACAGCCAAATAAAATTTGGCTTAAAGCAAATGTTGCACACCCATCTTTTCAGGGCATTGAACTAAAATATATATATCAGGTGAAGAGGGTAATAAAATGTAGGCGTTATCTTAAGTTAACATTCTAACAAGTGTTACATTTATAATTAAAGTATGGGCATGGCGTAACCTTTTTTTTAATTTCTCTTCTAGTGTTCTTTTTTTTCCTCTTTCTCTTAACTCAAGGTAAAATGTTTATTTAAATTAGGGGCGTGTCTGTTTACGACAACGCCCATTATATAAATATTTGTTTTTATTATGCTCTATTCTGAATTTGAGGTTTTTAGTTATAAATTTTTATCTGTAGTAGGCGTGGCTTTTAGTTGACTGCAGCTAAATTTTAACAAAAATCAAGTTTTCAGATTTTAATTTTTTATGATTTATAAAAATAATTTCTTCTTTTGTTTGAATGCTATTTAAATTGGGCACAACCGGTTTAAAACCACGCCCATAATCCCCAAAAGTAGATACATCGGCAACAAGCATTCACTTATAAAGCTGAAACTTGCTACACCCACACATACTTATAATCAACCATTGATGTGCCAATATGGTCAGACATGCCCACAATTTCCAAAAAAAAGAACCATTTTGTGTGGAATTCAACGTCAAAGTTAATATACATAACTTATAAGCTATAGAGAGCAAAATTAAGTACATGCCACGCCTATTTACCTAAATTTCATTACTTGTTTATTTAATCTTCCATTTTTAGTTTTAGTTAAAATAGATATAGCAAATCGTATCTCTTCTTCTTCTAAATGTTACAAATGTTTTTATTGAGTGAGTATGCGATGTGATGGGTAGTGCGCTATAAAAAAACAGGAATCCGACAGGAAGCCTTATTGTAATCATCACAGGCTTTATAGTCTGCATATTTGATACAACAACAGCAACGGCATTATCCACATATCGTGTTTGATAAATGCGAATCATGCTGGATGGAGATGGAGAAGAAAGATAAAACGACCGACAGTTTATTTTACCCAGCGCTCACATATATCCCATATCCAAACGATGCGTCTGTTTGCCATTGATGTTGTAACAGTTACATACTATTGTTGTTGCTGCTGTTGTTGTTATTATTACAATATTTTGGCGTATTGAGGTATAGCTGGTACTCAATCATTTGCATCCATTAATCAATTCAATTGAATTCAAAGCACACACCCAAAAAAAAAAAAACATTGTAGTAGACTCTCAGATTAACTCAAGGGCTGGCTGCTGGTGTATGAAAAGATTGTCTGGCGTGTGAGATGTGATGCAATAGCACTGAGACGAAAAACGTCACGCACTAAGGTGCATTGAACTAGAGGCCACTCGGGATGTAACATTTTATATTCTGTAGTATTTGTGAAGGCACACATATTCAATCAATAGATTCTTTGTCAAGTTGTACTTAGTTAACCATTTTCCACTTTCAATATGAATTTAACGAAATGAATTTTACACGTTTTAGGGCGAATTGCATTTTTAGAAGTAGTTTTGGGGCACTCCCGATGAAATGATGTTTGTCTTGTTTGCAATGATCATACATACATGCACACAATGTTGAGTTCTAAAGCATTATTACGAATAATTGTTTAATGAATACCATTTATATTGTATATATGGAAAGTTGCTTGAAATCTTAACATTGGTGACGTGACTTCTAAGTGTGTCAGGAGGGAGAATTTATTTACAATATGATTGTAACAAAATTCAATTTATTCACAAGCCCTTGTTGAAATATATTTCACTTGAACGCACTTCGATGAAATTGTGGAAGGAATTCCCTTCTCCACATAACTGCAGGTAACCACCGACTTGCACGATATTTAGAAGGGCAGACAACTTTTCTGTGTTACTCCCTCTTAGGTTTCCAATAATTGTGAAGAATTATTCAACAAACCATTTACACGTTTTGCCTTTTCAGGGACTTATTACATGTATTTAGTTTGTCGAGGTTCATATGTATTTATTTCATTGAACTTATGTCTCAAGTGCAACAAATTGATGCCAATAATAAGCTGTAGTAATTGTAACAATAGTGTCCCTTCACTGCACCGCCGCTAACCCTCTTATAACTTAACTTAAACATCAATTTTATCATCATCATCATCATCCTCTACATCGAAATTATTGTTCATACTTTTTATTTTATTTTTTATTTTTTTTGATGTTTTAAAAAGTAAAGTACTTGAGTGCTGAAATGGCAATGGAAAGCAAAGTAAAACTTTAACATTAAGTTTAAACTTTTTTAAGTGTATTTAAACTTTTCTCTTTGTCTCCGTCTCTTTCTCTCTCTCTCTCTCTCTCTCTCTCTCTCTCTCTCTCCCTCTCTTTATCTCTAAGGGTAATTTTTTACATAGTTTTTTATTACTGTCATTGCTATTAGTGTTGCTGCTGCTAGTGTTGTTGTTGCTGCTGTTATTCGTAGTGATACTTGTTGTTTTTGTTTTTATTATTACTGTTACTACATAGTTATTAGTCTTAACTTTTTTAGTGTGTTGTTGTAGGTGTTGCCACTGCTACTGTTGTAGTGTTGTTGCTGTTGTTGTTGTTATCGTTGCAATCGTTTTTACGTTACCGTTATTGCTGTTGTTGTTGTTAATGATAATGTTTTTTTTTCTGAACGGTCATTTCTTTTTATTTTTTTGAAAAAAAAAAACAAAAAAAAAATTCCTGTGAACAACACTTGAAAATTATGTTTTTTACGATTATATTGTAGTTGGAGAACGTTACTTTTTTCTCTTCATTCTATAGTAGTATCCACTATAAGACCGAAAAAACCACATAAAAATAAAAATAAAAATAAAAATAAAAATAAAACTCCGCCATAAAAACCACATTTTCTATTAAATTGAAATCAATAAATAGTTTCCCTTCAATAAACTTTTCTTTTCTCTTATTACGCGTATTTCGCATTTATTGGTTTTATTGATATAGATTTAATGGAGGAGACATTTGCCTCTCACATATATTGTACATTGTACAAGACTACACCAGCGTGCAACATCAAAGTAATGACTTGATGACCCAGACCATTTGTATCAATATTATAATATTTTTTTAATGAGTATTCTCCTGCTATCAATTGCGGTTTAATTAATTTTGAATTTGAAGTGGTCCATTGTGGAGGAAGTGTAATTAAACTTTTTTTTAAAGATAAATAATTTGAAATGTAAAAAACTACATCTGTTTAATGAAGAACATACCTAGAGCTGCAATTTAATTTCAATAGAGGAAGTTTAAAGAAGTAGGTGTTAAGAGGGTAGGGTGACCATTGTATTGTAAAATTTCATTTTCCAGTACGACTGAAACTTAACGTTATCGAAAGATGTTTAAATTTAAATTGCTAAATGTCTCTCATTAAGTATAAGCTTTAAAAAGTTCTCGCATTCCACACCATTGCTCATTTAATATTCCTCGCAAATTATTTCTCTACCACTTCAATGGAAAATCTTCCTTAAAAAGCCTGACTGATGTTAATGAGTCGTTATTAGATATCGTCGTTCTGATTAAATTTCTACCCCATTCTCCTTTATACCAGACTTATATGTTTAACATTACGCAAGGATTTGGAATAGATGTAAAGCATAAAGCAACAAAAAATACTTTAATCATCATCCCATCATCACAATGTCTAAGAATTTCTTTAAATATTCATTCAATTTGTTACAAAAGGAGCGCGTAATATAAGAGAAAATATTAAATTCCGCGCGCGTTATAAAATGTAGGAAAACATTAAAGTGAGAGCGCACTATTGAAGTAAGTGTGTACACTTTAGTTACATTCATTTGGGAAATGATATGAAAATTCCCGACAACGGGAGAGACGAGTGCTTAACAAATGGGGGAGCCCGTTGCAGCATGATCGATCCAGAACCATTCGGTAATATGACTAAAACATACATCTTAGAAAAAGTAAAACAAATTATTATTGGGGAAACTCCAAGGGCCAAGGGCCAGCCAAAAGACTTAAACAATCTTACAGCGTATCCTAAATTTCTGAAAAGGATTATAACTGCTGACTGTCATCTTAAAAGGATTGGTATCTTCGGCACTTGCAGATTATGTGAGTCGCCGGAACACCTCATCTGCGAATGCCCTCTTACCTGAGATTTATTGTGTACTAATATCAGAGAAAGCTCAAAATCAAGGAAAGTCTTCAGCTACTTTAAAAGTTTAAGACTTCTGAGTTCAAGGCACGGGCTTACACATTAGACCTAATGGTCGCAGTGCAACACATCCCTCTGTAATTATAGTAATTTACACTTCAAAATATGCAACCACGACAAGTCGTTCTGAGGGATGGGCATTTGTTGAATAAAGATTATATTTGGGCTAGACCAACAACTATTTATGACTGGCGGTAAAGCTAAGAATTTCATAATTCCATGTTAATCAAGAATGAAGAATTGTAGGTGCTTTGATTATTTGTTTTGAGAGTGGTACGAACGTTTTTGTGTCCCGGCTCTCGAGGTGATGGTCTAAAAACATATATTCTAACCTATACTCTAACCCAGGAGCTCACAAACAAACTAATAATAAAATACGAACGCGTTCCTGAGACAACTTTGATACACTTTGTTTGGCCTTTATATTCTCCATATAAGATGGGAGTACACTAAGTTTGTCATTGCATTTGCAATCGCCAGAAGTCCAAATAAAACTTGCAAGCTTATAGATAATATATACACTATTAGAGGACGTAATCATATACCTGCCACGCCCACTATTGGAGATGTGGAAAACCCCAATAAAGTTTTCTGGTTGTACCTACTTTGCCAACTTTGCCTTAACCAACCCGCTTATCTGAGCAACTTTTACATAAACATAAATATATCTACGATTTGAATAATTTATTTCTAGAATTTTGCATATCCTGCCATAATTAATTATCATGTTTTGTTGTCTACATTTCCTTATAAACATAAAATGTGCTTTTCTTTCAACATCAACTCTTAGCAGAAAAATTTTTCAAGTGTACATTTTTGTGGCATGAAAACCAAAGCTATGAAGCTCTGTGTCTAACTATTTGTTATTGTTTTTTTTTTGTTTGTTTGTTTGTTTTGTTACGAACATTTGGTTTGCTTTGCATTTCAAATGTTCAATAAAATAAAATCTGACTTTGAAGCGGTCACGTTCATAAGATTTGCAATACTGTTCCAATGTTCGTTCCAATGATTCGTAAAAGTCAAGCAAAGAGCTAACAAATAGAATAGAATGAAAGGATTCAAAGAAATTGTGTTTTTCTAACGAAACATTGAGAGTTGTTTACAGATTATATGCGCTTTCAAATGTTTTGCTCATGACGCTGGTGCTGATGGTAATGATGATGATGATGCTGCTGCTGCTGCTGCTGCAGCATACAGACAATTTTATAAATTTTATAGGTACATACATATATATAGGATATAAGTATAATGAAACTTTTGTGTGGTTGGCCATCTCTCTTTTCTAAGCGGACTAAATTTCTACAAAAATTTTTATAATAAATTAAATAAACAAACAAGTAATAGAACTACATGTAGCTTACACTAAATCTTAAATACCTTCCACATATATATACAAAATGTGGGCGTGGCAGGTTTGTTATTAAGCCTTTTTTAATAATGTATCAATTTCAAGACCTGATTTCGCACTAAAAATATGAGTCTAAATTTTGACCGTGTCCCATTTTTTGAAAAATAAATTTTAACTGTACAGCTTAATTTTCTTTTATAGATCGATTATTGGGCGTGGATATTAATCGATGTTGCCATATTTGAATAGCAATCTGAATTCAGACAATTCATAAAAATTTCAGCTCAATTTTTCAAAATTTACGACGCTTTTTAGCAACACCCGGCGGGTCCAGCTGGCCGAAATCAGATTTTGATGGTGGGGGCTAGAAAGTGTAAACTGTAAAGAGAACATAAATAAGGTTGCCCATCGCTGCTTTAGAAGATAATCTTTGGACTTGTCTTTGCAAACATTTAAATTCCAAACAGTTAGTTGGTTGAGAGTTTATGAAAAAGGCAACAATAAAAAACTAGGTCATCCAAATCGTTGCCTTCAAAGTGTACAAATTTCATTCAACGTCTGTTCAGTGGTCACATGGTCTTGACATATTTATAGAGTACACTGTGCTTGGCCTGATCGATGTGCATTATGAGGCATGTTGTTTATAATGATGGTGGTGTACTGTGTAAAGTGCTTGCTTATAGAACGCATCCATATTTGATTTGAATCGAGTCAATATTTGGTTTATTGTTGAAGAGCACATTATTATATAACAAGATGATTACGCCTACAACAGCAATAGCCACAGCAACAGGGATTACATGCAATTTACACAGAATAAGTATAAAATACAAAACGAGCCAATGCAGCAACAACAAGCAACAATTTAACAATGTACAATATTTCCATAATGATAACTTTTCACAAAACATATTGTGCAGTAAATTGTGTGCATAAGCTTACTTGCAAACACACACATGTATGCAAATGCATATGGAGCCTAATTCTTGTAAAAGTATGAATATTAAAAGTGCACCGAAATTATTATTAAAAGCATACTCTTATGTATATATGTGTGTGTGTATATATGAGTGGCTGCTATTTGGGTACCCAATTGAGTGTCTGTTAGTATCAAATGCTTTTAGTGCTGCTGCTTCAGCTTTAAATTGTGGTTGTTCTGTGTCTTCGTTTTGCACATGAGGTATTATTGTGTTTTGCGTTGTTTTGTAATCTGATGGCTTGTATTGTAATAGCACTATAGCATGTATATATGTATGTATGTACATGTGCATGTATGTGTAAAACTCATTACTTCATTATCATTACCATTGAAAACTATGTGTGCTCGCACATTCATACCTACTCTACCCCTGCATAGCTCGTCACTCCATTCAACTCAACTCAACTCAACTCAACTCAGCACATGTGTAGTTCTCTCATATGTGACTAAATCCATTGACAGACTGAACGTCAACATCAGCAACGACCGAATGAGTATATGGGCTATACGGCCCCCGCCTGTCCATTTAACACAAAATGTCAATATAACATGAAGCGTTTATCTATGACCGACACATGTGTTCGCCATACAACACATACACAAACGAACATATGTAACACATTTATGCATGCTTGGGAATGTGTATGAAGTGAAAATAGTTTACCATGCCCTTGGATAGAGTTGGTCGTGTAATTTGTATAAGTATGTGGGTATGTTGTAGAGTCCCCTACTTTTGTGTTCATTGTTATGTTTCTAGGTTGTTGCTGTGGCTTGCAGCAATTCGTTTATATGTGCAAGTGTGTGTATGTGTTTAACAAATTAACTGAATTAATGTGTGAACAACCACAACTATTGATGTCTCAACACCTACACATACATACAATAAAATGTATACATTATGCATATATGAGTGTGTGTGTGTGTTTGTGTGTGTTTAAATGTGCATACACGTCTTCTACTCAATTTAAACCCACACCCTTAATAATGTCTATTGAAGTGTTTTGTAGTCTAATACTTTTCCCTCTTCAGTTAACGGTTTGCTTATTGTTTTCATAAACAATGGTGAAGACCAATAAAAACATACTTAGATGCGTAGATATTTATCCACATACATACATATGTACATAAAACCCAGCACTTGGATATCAGAGGTAGACAAACTTTATTCAAACCTTTGTATCAAATACAGAATGATTGCTTCTAAATCGAATTCCGGGTCGTTTTTATGGCATTTGTCCGCCTTTATGTAAATGTTGTAAATATTGTACCGATTTTCTCAAACTTAACCGAATTTTTGATTGTTATTCTATTCTGTTTAGTTTTAATATTAAGAAAAATCGGTCAAACATGCCTTAAGTTTAACAAAAACTTTGAAATTAGACATTTTTCAAGTATTGTTTTCGCAGTACCAATAAAATACAAAAGTTGGTTCACACAGTCCAAAATATATATCCAAAAATGGCAACGATCGGCCCATTCTTGCTATTGCGTTGCAAAGTACATGATTGCAGATTTTTAATTAGAATGAAAATTCAAAACAAACGAAGCAAAAAAAGTGTAGAATTCATCTGCCGACAAAATCCGTAATTACATAGTTGCCAGCCCAATATAAAAATATATTCTTTCCGCATTACTTATGTATACTCGGGAAGCCTTAGGTGCATCGATGATGGGTACTCAAGATTTCATCTTAGCCAAATATAATTTTTTTACTTGTTTTTCTTTCTTTTGGAAAATCTTCGTTGTAAAACAATATCTTGCTTATTGTTGTAAATTGATTTTTCATATTCTTGTTAAGTAAATGCATAAGCAGCTGTGTGTATTTAATTTTTAACACTCTTTCCAAATAATATTCTATTTCCATTGTGTTCGGGGCTACAGAAGTTTAGAAAAGGATGTCGCCTACAAATTTTCTCTTTTGTGTATAAATATACAAAAGCGTAGATTCATACATAAGAGAGTCTTTTGTTTTTCACTTTTAGATAATGTAGGATAATAGGCGTGTAATTGTTGCATTTTTGAAATGAAAAGGATTTTAGGAGCTGGTTACAGGTTCTGTTTTTATAATTCATACACTGACTGACACTATTAGGCGCACACATTAGAGTGATTGAGTTTTACACATATTTATTTCCTGCGTGATTCCTTTTTACAATATCGTAAGTTAAAAAACAAAACAAAAACATTAAAATATAATATTTCGAAAAAAATTATTATTGTGTTCCCTTAATTTTGGCGAGCAGCGTATGCATCAATAATATGTTGAGTATATATATTTTATATATATTTGACAGCTGCCGGTAATTTGTTGCAACTAACGAGTGTAAAATTTATTTCACCATTGCAACGTTTATTTATCTCCCGTAGGAGCAGTACCACCCCCACAAATACCAAACCCAGCATCACATTCAGTCTGATTAAATGTATAAGTTTTTGTTGATACGATATGATTTATGAGCACGTTGCTACTTTCCGTTTCAAATGTGACATTTAGCAACGAGTTATGTGATGGCGCTGTTGATTGCAACGCACACAGCATGACAGTATGAAACAAGCCACAAAGTAACCCATTCCAAGAAAACTATAAATATGATTTGTAAACAAGAAAAAAACAAATAAAAAAACAAATACAAGTTAAAAATTGTGACCTCAACTAACACTAGCACCGGGCAGCTCAAGTATTGTAGTAAAAACAATCAGCAGCACATCCTATCTATGAAGCAAAATGATCAGCCATCAGAGAATTTGTCATTCTGTATGAATGAGTTGACAATGTACCAGAAAAAATTAAAAAATAAAAAATAAATAAATTGTACGTTGTTACATACCAACGCAAAGTTGGTGGTTTGGATACACATTTTTACTGTTGTTGTCCCATTTTGTGTTCAACCAATATCATGAAGTAGAAATCTATGAAACGTGGAGTACATCTCATCATTATTCCGGATAATACAGCATTGCTTGTATTAGCTCTGTCTCTCTATCTTTTTTTTATTTATTTCTTTTTTCTTTTTTGTTTTTTTGTGTTGTTATTGTTTTATTTTTCTCTACACACACACAAGATTTCAGCAATAAATACACGTTTCATGATGCATAATAAATGGCTTCATTCTTGGTGACAAATAGTCCGGTTTGTTTTGTTTTGCTTTGTTGTCATATCTCTCCGCCATCTCACTGTCTCACACCATCATCTATGTTTATATATATAAACATTTTTTGTTTTGTTTTTGTTTTGTTTTTTTGTAACTTTATTGTCGGTTATGATTGTTTTCTGCTGCTATTTATAAACGTGCTTTCGAGCGGGCCTTTGTTGTACTGGCGTGTACGTACGTACCTACCATACACACATATTCCATATGTCTACACTACATACATATCTGTCTATGTATGTGTATGTGTTTGTATGCATTGCCAATATTTATGAGGCTTTTTTATGTACACGTTTACATGTTATTAGTTGTGTATATGATAACAAAGTGAATTTATGGTTTTTTTCGCACCATTTTTTTTTAATTTTTATTTTTTTTTTTTTTTGTTTGTTTTCTTTCGTTTTGTTACTGTTAGGGCGGCCTTTACGCACACCTAGGTGTTCTGTGCAGTTCAGTGTCTTTCAAAGGATGAATTTAACAAAAATAAATCTACTTGTTCATGATATTGAAAGTGGGCCGCAACACAACTGACACTCAGGTGTCAGATGGCTTTTTAATAAACGCTCATTTAAACCTATAGCATCCAGACTATGTTTTTTACACTCTGCGCTTTAGTGATGAAGGTATACTAAGTTTGTTGTTTTGTTTGCAACACCCAATCTTAATCAGTAGACAAAAACTGAGTTGTGTCCGTGCGTCCGTCTGTTGAAGAAATACTCACGGTAGTATATTTTGAGATATTAAGCTAAAATATTATACAAACTTTTCTATTTATGTTTAAATGGGGCTACATTGACCAAGTGCCACGCCCACAATCGACAAAACTTTCATATATCCACGAAAATGTACAAATGCAGTTGAGATGTAGTACATATATTATATGTGTAAAATAAACACGCCCACAATTTACAAAATCCCTTACTCAGCGTAGAATATGTATTTGATATGTGACCATAAAGGCTGCAATCCGATACATTTCACGCCCACTGTTTGTGTGCAGAGATGGAGGGCATTTAAGATTTGGCGTAAGCCAAATATAGTTTTTTAGCAAGATCAGCTTATATACATAAGCTCTTCAATTAATTGAAAAAAAAACCGTACAGGTCATATTTTAAAAATGCCCTAAAACGTTATGATAAAGTTTCTCCGCAACGTTTTTAGTGTCACATAAAAGTTCACAAATAAAACGTAAAATACTCGTACTCTGGATTTTATGTATAGACAATAAGGCTTTAGACGTTTCCATACACAAACTTTACTTTAGAATAATTTCAATGGAAACATCCATTAAGTTCATCATAGATCATCGTCTTCATAATATAATAGTTTTATCATATGCACTACATGCACATATGAATCACCTTTATTTGGACTCTGTTCGGACTGTTAATAAATTAAATTAAGTTTTTATTGTCCCATTAAAACAATATGCTAAATATTGTAAAGGAACGCCTGACCCGTACTCATTAAAATGAACTCAATAAATTGCTCGTTTGCTTAATCGCTAAATTAAAACGAGAATGGCAATAAAATCATTCGTATTAATGGAAATTTATCGCTTTTTTAATATGAACCTTTGTCAGAGACATTTATTCAAATCATGTTAAATCAGAGAACTTTGCTTCAAATGAACACGAAAGAATTGAATGCGATCTGTTTTATATATACTTTCTCTCTTATCTGCCTATTCTACTTCCTTGTCCTATCTATCCTATCTGCCCCATAAACGCTAATTTGGCTGAATGTAAAACATAAGCTTCCAAACTTCTTCAATAAAAAAGTGTCTATAGCTCGTAAATTTTTTCTTTTTGACCGATTTTGCCCAATTTTAATACCAACCTGCATCCGAATAAACCCCCAAATACATACGATGATGGTTATAATAACAACACATTGACATTGACATTAACGTCGATATCAATTTGATGGTATTACTGGAATTAAAAAAAACAAAAAAAAAACTCGCCATCTTTTTTCTTTGCTGTTAAGCTTAAATTTCTTCAACATTTCTCTTCATTTTCTTACTGAAAGCAATAATGGTGTTGGGTGAATGAAATATTTTCGTATCAAAGACTTGCACACAACTTTCATAGTTTTTTCGTTTGAACCCCTTTCAAGTCATCGATCAATGTCAGGCTAGATAGCATACATAGGAAAAAAATTAAATTGATTCATTAATTTAAATTTCATAAGATTGTGAGGCAATGAGAGGCAAACGTTTATCAACAACATTGAAGCGAGTAGCTGTTGAAAGGGGTATGTTGTCGAAAGTTCTTGCAAAATATTTAACAATTTTATTCATTTCTCACTTTTATTCATTATTTTTTTTTATGTTTTAAGTCCTATTCAAGTTATCTGTTAAGCCTTTAGTGCCATATGTTGGCGTGTAGGTATATGTGCGTTTCTCAATATTCTTTACCTTGCTCAACATTTGAAACTAAGTATGTGGGCTTAAGATATACTACACTGTGTAGACTGTTGTGCAATTGCTTTGGTATGCGCTGGGTATTTACTTATGTAAGACTCGCTTTGGTTGACGTTAAAGAAAATCCTGTTTTCTTGCCTAGTGTGCACAAATTGTTTTATGTTGTTATGCCAAACACATAAATTTTATGATTTATGATGAATTTATTATACGATGTGATTAAATTACAACATATCGTAAATTAATGCACTTGGGCTTATGTAGCGCTCCCATTATTTTAAAGGTCATTAATTAATTTCATACCATTTTTTTATGCAAGAAATGCCTTATTTCCATATTCGGGGGTAATAACAAGTTTTGAAAAATGATAACGAGTTAAAGTTCAGCTTCTCTTACACAACATGTTAAGTAATTGTTCGTAGAACTGAGAAGAAAAATTGAAAACTTTGTAAATTCGAAAAATAGATTTCATGTAGTTTGTTGTTTCTTTTGTTTTGGGTATTGAAAGTTTTTTCTTTTTTTGAAATATGCAACAACAGCCACTACAGATGGATGAGTAGATATTGTGGTCTTAAGTTACACGCAACTAGGCTTTAAATAGAAAGTATTTGTTTTCAAGTAGCTCCACATAAGATGAGGAGCTAAGTTTGTCACTCCGTTTGCAGCCCCCCGAAGGAGCAGCCAAAAACCGTATTTATAATTATTTCATTTAGCGATTTACCAAGGAAAGGGGACTTAATCGAATGACAGGCACGCCCACAAATTCAAAAAAATTTAGAGAAATCAAATTTCAAATCGATTTAATCACATTTGTCTGTCTGTACATTTGTAGTTAAAGGGTGGAAATTGAAAATCAGCCACGCCTACATTTAAAAAAAATCTTATCTTACCACAAAATGCCATTATTTGCCGTGAATCATCTATTGGGCACACCCTCAGCCACATTTAATATACTTTACGAGCTACATTTTATTTTTACTACATTCCCTAATAATCTATTATTAATGCATAATATATATATATTATGAGATGTGGTCTCCGCCCATTACTGCAGCATTACAGCTCTTTATACAAATCTTTTCTTACCACCCGAATATTTATGTATATCAACTTTTCCACTCCACGAAATTTCGCATCAAGTCCTTGCTTGCTTACCAAAATGTCTCTTGATATATTTTCATTTTTATTTTAGGTTTTCTTTTTATCGCATTCGTAAAATTCATTTCACTTTTACAATTCATATAAATTTCATGAATTTCAGCACTGCATTGTCAGTGCAAAGGTAAGGAAAATTTTGTTGAAACGAAATGTTTATACCGTGAACAGTGAAGATAAAAAACTTTAGGTAAGATGTTTAGAATATGTTGACTACATTAAAAATGGTTGCACTTGAAGGGACAACCTTTCTTTTCCTTTGAATTATTATTTATATTTTAGTGTAGCCCGCATCAAGCATTGCTTTCATTTATGTTTTTAAATGTTGTTCATCGTTATCTTTTGGTTGAAGCAGCGAGTGCAAAACAATCAAATAAGGAGCCATTCGTGAGACGTCTATCTGGCTGTGGCTGGCACTCTCATGACATATTTTAGTGAAATTTTTTTCCTCCATTTTTGGTTGCTGTACGTGAGATTGCGATTAAAATTGAATCAAGTGCCACGCCCACACAAGAAAAAATATCACACAGTCAGAAAAATCGAATAAGCATTAAATATAAACTTAGTTTATGCCATAAAAAATTGCACATATGGGCGGGGTGGTATGTCAAATACGCCGTCATTTTACAAAAAAATTAATAGAAATAAACCTGCAAGTTGTTACGTAATACATACATAATGGGTTTCTAGGCACGCCCACCATTTTATTTGGATAAATATTTATACGAATCCCTAACAAGAGCTAACTTTGTACAATTTCTCCAGGATACTATCTGTTCTTTAGTCTCATTAGCGTTCATCTGTTTCTTACACACTTGCACATATTTTGTTTGTACAAATGTTCACTATAACAAATCGTGCATCACTAGCACTTAAAATTCGTAAACGATATGGAAAATGGAAATGGAAATGGTACAAGTACATATGAGGTGTGTGATGTCAATTATTCAGCCACATACTTTTCAACACAATTTCACGAATTTCTCTCTGTCTCCGGCTTCTGCTCTTACTTGCTTGTTATAAGCAACCACTCTCATTATAATGAAAGCATCGTAAGGAAAGTTATGGATTTATGTCATTCATCAGAGTGCCACCATATAGCCTTCATCGGCTTCTTGTGTATAGCACACAACTACATACATGCATTAATATATGCAGATGAGTACAAGGCGTGCTGTAATGCCATACTATGCACCGAAACATATGCTATACGCTTAAGCATTTATAACAACATAGCTATGCCTATGAATATATGAATCACAAAGCGTACTATATACGTACAATACATACATACACACAATCATGTGTAAGACTTGGCGAGATGCTCTAGCATAAATTCACCGTCATTCATACATCTCTCCATGTACCTCAAACATATGCATTATTACATTTATTATTATGTATGCATGCATGCATGCATGTGCATGTGTAGAGATGGACTTATGGATTGACCGATCAACATACCTCTTCGTACCATTATATATATATTATATGCTCAGTTTTGCATAGCGGCAACTGTTGCGCGCATATGCACGTACACGTCGGTATGGCTGCCATGCATGTGTCTGTGGTGTATTTAAAAGAAACATGTGCTGTAGTGTGTTGCGGTTTGTTACTCTGCTACCAATTTAAATGTAAGACAATCATGAAAGCAATACCACAACAACTGTAATAACAATGGAAAAACCAACTACAACAAACACCACAGAAACAACAACATTGTCAGGTTAGAGTAACGTTTAACATTATCACACAAGCGACTGGTGTTTTATCAAAATGTTACAAGTGCACGCAGTCTTATGTCTGGTGCATAATAATAATAATAATAACAATAACAAAGAAAACCAGTTTCTTTGGCTTAAGGCAAATTTTAAATATCCTTCACATTTTTAAACACTCACAAATAGTAGGTGTGGCATATAAACAATTGTGTTGTCTTGTCTTTTGCGACCCCATGACTTTTTACCTCAACAATGCGATTTAGAACTAAGTAGAGCTTTTTATAAGTTGTAGGCGTGCCTGGTATTCTATTACGCCCAATTTTAACAAACAAACTAACTTTCAACTTTGTAGGAGATTTATGTAAATTGTAGACGGGTTTTATATACGACCCCACCCATTAAGAAAAGAACAAAACTGCATCATTATTGCTCATTTTTGTAAATGTTTAACGTCACAGCTCAATTTTTATTACTAATGGATGAATTTTAATCGATTACAGACATGGCTTCAAATTATGAGAACCGTCATATTGCTTTAGACGAACACCGCTAGATCGATTCAGATTTGTAGGGTCTTCAGTGTTTTCAACTTTAAAAAAAATATATAAAAACTTCTTTGAAAATAAAAGAATGCAATTCAATACATTGTTTAATAAAGTTGCCTCGGATTTAAGTTGCCAAACTTACTTTGTACCAAATGTCTCTGAAATGGCTGAACAAGTGTGCCCTATAAGTTGAGCATAAATTGATAAAGACTTGATGATGAAAACATCGTTCAACAAACGGGTTACAATCAAAGATTTCAAACATTTCCACAAACTTAAGCTAACTTCTACTTCTTAGTTGGTATTGAAAAGTACGTTTAAATGCGCGCAAGTTTTTATTTATGCAAGCAACAAACTATATACAATCAAACAAACTATATACATATTTATAGATATCTTTATGTGTCCATGTACTTGTAAAACGTATGGAACGAAACACATAATAAAAGTTTATGAAGCACAATAATAACAAGAACCGTGAACGTAGACACATAAAAAACAATGAGAATGAACCTAACAATAATAACAACGAGCACATTGGCTACTGTTTGGATTAGAAGAACTCATAAAAATACCACAACTCACAAAAGAAACGAGAATAAAAACAAACAAAAAAAAACAAAAAAATGAAAAGAAAACCATAAAAACCAATTACTCCCATGTAGCCGCAATAGTCAAGCAAAGTAAAGCTTCCATTTAATTACAATAACATCTACACAGCTGGTTAGGACTGGAAAACGCTTATACCTACATTATTATGCTCAAATATATTGACAATGTCGCGATCGAGTCATTGTACGCTGGTTTCCTCAGTTGAGATAAAATAAGTGAAAAAAGTAAACTTAGGCCTAATCTTAGATACCCTCCACCACAAGTGAAAATGTTACAAACGGTCAAGCTCGACTTTTTAATACTCTACACCACTTAGCTCCACAAATTATGCTACAGTTAGTTTAAGTTGTATCAGTAAACGCAAGATATTGCCAAATTAGTCAGTTCGCGAAATATAATTATATAAGAAGGGGTTCTAAAAATGATTCAAACAGGTTTATATTTAAAATTTTGTCAAAATATTTTGAGAATTGCGATTTTTTGCCACATATATAGATTTCCATTATAATAGGACCTTATATGAAGAGAGGTTCTAAAAATGGTGCGATCCTATACATTTTTTTAGGCCAATACATTTCCTTGTATCAAATTTCATCTCAAATATCTCAAAAAATAATAGGACCTCATATGGGGAGGGGTTCTAAAAATGGTCCAATCCAGTGCATTTTCAATAGGGTCCCCCTTTGGGCCAAAACATGTCCTTGTACCGAATTTTATTGAAATATATCAAAAAATGTGACCTGTAGCTTGCACAAAAATTACATGGACAGACAGACAATCATGGTTAAATCGATTTAGATTTTAATTCTAATTCGATCAGTATCATTGAACGAGGTGGTAACATTTACTGAGTTACGAATATCCTCACAAACTTATTATACTTTTTGCCCCAAGTGGGGCATGGTATCAAACAAGCCGTATTCTAAATCAAAAAATCTTTTATATAAATTGTGTCCAATAATGGATACAATATGGACAGATATAATTATAAATTTGTTTTTCAACTTCATAGCTAAATTTTTATGAAAGATAATAGATTTTTATCGATTGCATCTTGATCGATTTTACTCAATTTAAATACGGTTCTGCTTGCAGAAACTAGAATTGTATTTACAAAACTTCAGCTCAATATCACTAAATTTTCCATTTTGATTTGAAAGGGGCAAAGGCCTTGGATTTGTAATTCAAATTACAACAAATTAGCTGAAATTTCGTCAAACTTTGCATTAAATTTAGGTTCGTACGTAATAAATTTATGTTGCATTAAAAGTTTCGTTTAATATATAGCAACTGCGTTTCAAAGGAAGTCAACGGCACCCGCGTAGCTTTTATATTTCTGATATATGTCCGATTTCTACTCATGTGATGTGCAGATGCCTTCAGTAAAATGTCTTGTTTATCTTTAAAGTATATTTTATCCATTTTTATTTATCTTCCCATTTTATCCATAAAATCTTATATTTTATAGTACGGCTGTGCTATCTCGATGCCACCCACCAACAAAGGCGCTGTTTTTACATTACTATTGTATAACTATGAATTTTATTGTACGATTGTGTTCAGATGACACTTTTTATTACACCATTGACGTTAACAACACACCAATAAGATAAAACATATTTTAATAGTGATATATACCAAGGTTTTTAAGACTTTGCATGTGCGTGTGAGATCGTAGGAGTTATAAAATAGAACACATAAGCAAGTAATGTGGCTTAGGCCCAAACTTAAATACCCTCCAAACATGTAGGCGTGGCAGATTACGCTCTTTTGTAAGTTTTCCGTCTGTCTGTTTTTCTGATCGAATTTTTGCTGTAATCACTATTTACAAGGCTAGACATTAGATACTTTTGTACAAAAGTCAACAACTCCACAATTAAATTTGTACGTCATCCAGTTTTATGACATCATTCCTAGTATACTACTTCGAAAGCTACAATAATTTTGTTACGCATAATAATTTTTTAGAACTTCTTCAAATTGTTTCGTACTGTAAAGAATCCACATGGCAAGTATAAGAATTTCTTGCTATAATTTTTAAGGTGTGTTCGATTTAAAAATTTGTCTATGTTAGACAATCTTCTGGTTAAAAATGTTCTTCTTCCAAAGAACTTGCTGTTACTTTAAGCTTATTTGAAAACCGATCAATTCTCTAATCTGTTGTAGCTACCAATTGATTGTCGCATGCTTCTATAATTATTTTCATTAACTTTTCGTTTCTTTTTTCATTTTGTGCGTTTCAGTTTGTTGCTTATTTGACATTTTACGATTGTCCAAATTAAAAGTTTCCATCAATTATAAAAGCATGTCCTTAATACTAATATGCATGTCTACGTTCACTATCATGTGCTTGTTGTTCTCTTTGCCTATGAAGCTGCCTTGATGAGGTGATGTGATGCGTGTGCGAATAGTCTTTAATTCAATACCCTTTCGTTGTTGTTTTCAACTGTATATTCTTTCATTAGTAGAGTGGAAATAAAGATTAATTGATTGTAAATGATGGAACAAAAGATGCGATAAATCATTTTCCTTTTTCTAATATCATTACAACCTCAAAAAAAGGGAGAAATAGACCATGCATCTGTATGGTACTGGAACTTTGAAATTAGTATAATGACACGCCTATAATCTATGAAAAAAACTGGGATCACTTTCATAAAGAGAGTGAAAAAACTATAATTCGTTTAAATAAAATTTTAAACACCCACCATAGCTACATAGATCCACGCCCACTTTTTGAAACATTCATAAATACTAAAGTTCAACATCGTGAGACACTTTTTGCAAATGAAAAATGAATTCTTGTCGATTGTGGGCGTGGCTCCTAACAGATTTCGCCCAATTTTAATTGAGACCTTTTACAAATTTCGACAGATGTATATATTCTTAAGCTGATAAACCCATTATAAAATCTCTGACCCCTCCTTCTGGATGTTTCAAATATAACAGCACTCTTCATGTACTCTGGTTAAGGGTATATAAACTGTAGCTATTCTCAGCATTTATATACTAAATTAAGACGTAGTAATATAACAGACACGCCCACAATTTACAAAAAAACTCTATATGTAATATTTGTTTTCTAAGTTGGTTTGTAAAACGCACTCTTTAGAAGAACATGGAATATAACTGGCACGCCCCTGCGAGGAAATTATTTTAGATTTAGCCCATGTCAAATAAATTTTTTAGACTCTTTTTAAAACTATTTTAATATATTTTTCCAAATCAAAATTATAAATGTATACACAAACACACACACACACACTTATACTTACACATAAATTATACGATTCAAACATATTCAAACGTTTTAACAGACTGAACAAAAACCAACCAAACCTAATAATTATACCAACAATAACAACAAATTTTGTGAAACAGATTTGATGTGAGCCAGCCTACCATACTCCCACAAAAACCCTTTAATATCAACATACCATTCGCCTTGATATACACAAAGCTGACAAATAAAATGGAAAAAAATAAAAATTCAAATATCGTGTGACGTTGGCCTGTTGTATGCCACACACACACGCATGGATGGCGGCAGTGTAGCCACCATAAGCAAATACCGACAAAGACTTTGCACTAAATATAAATTATTTGGCAAAAATTGGTATTGTTTATTATACGAATACTAACACACCCACCCACCCAACCACTCACCCACACACAATTTTACAATAGAACCAACCAAACAAACCAACAGCAATAGAGCAATATTGGATGGTACATGTACAATACAAAAAAGAGGAAAAAACAAAAAAAAAAACAATCCGAGTGTCAGAGTTTAAACTATAATGAAGGTGACAGGCAGCCTGAGCAGTGTTTGCAGCAACAGTACAAAACCAAACCACCATGCCACCAGTGGACTGACATTGGGCAGCAGTGGAGGGGAAATATACTATTTTTCACTATTACTGTGCGTACAAAACGACTGCCAACACATTTACTAGTCCAATCGTAAATGTGTTTGGGTTTGGGTTTGCGCGTTTGTTTATATACTCCTCTGCACACAATACATCACCGCTACCCATACACAATTACTTATAATGAATATGGGTTTTATTTTGAAATAAAAAGAAAACAATAGAAACAACTGCACCGTAATGTGAGCCGGCTGAAGTGTGTAACCGTTCATTTGCCAAAATGAAATGAATTACAATTCGTATTATATGAAAGTAGCAGAGATCTGCTTACGTGGCCTGTGTGTGTGTGTGTGTGTGCTTGTGTATAAATAGTTAGGAAAATATTGTGGAAAATATGTAATAAATATAAGTGTGTGTGTGTGTGTGTTACATTCTCTATCGCTTGCTTATACAAATCAAACACAAAGCATTTCTGCTTATTTATGTTGTGCAATATGTGCGTGTGTCCGTTTCCTATATAATTTCAATGTTCTAGTCACAGCTAATTTCTCTCAAGTCTATACAATACATTTGACAAAATGCATGCATGCTTGCACGTGTGCGTTTATGTGTGTGTGTGTGTGCAAATGGTGTTTTAATGAAACTACAAAACAAATAATAAATGTTTAGACTATATGGACTGTTCGGTTGTGTCCATAGAGCTGGGCGGCTCTAAATGCTATGAAAATTTGTTTGTATTTCTTTAGAAATTCTAAAATGAAATTTTATGTACATTCACTAAACACGTACAAACAAACACATTCCTGTTCATTGGTTTGTTATGTTGGCTGTTTGGAGTCTCATAAATTTTCCTCAATTTTTTTTTATTGTTTTTGGTTTCTTATCCTCTTATTATATTCCCATATCATCTATTTCGGCCCCCAAACAATTCCATGACTTTTTTTCTTATTATTATTTTACATACATAGGTTTACATATCTTTTGTTTGGATTTTTAAGCACTCCAAAGCCGTATAGCAAGAACAACAAATTCACACTTGAATACGTGTCGGCTGGTACGTGGCAGCATATTAAACGACAAGTAGTCAGGCATGCATAAATGTATCACGGCATTCTTCTTCAACATACACACACACACACACACATACACTTGTACTTCTACAATATATTCATATTAATGTTTTCGTGTATATATCAACTACGTGGAGAATAATATAATTTTATACGCACTCTTCATTACTTAATAATGAACGACCATGAATGTTGCAGCATCGTTCTTATGGCACTTTTCCTTAATATTACACATGAAAGATAGGTAGAATTATCTCAAGATTGAGAGTGAACTCACTTTGTCGTGGTGATGTTTCGTTCCATTCCATCAAATACACATATTTACACACTCTATAAATCGCTAATATTCTCATCCATGACATTGAAATTGGACAAAATCGGTTAAAACATGCCCAACAAAACTGAAGAAAAAAAAACTAAAAAGGACAAATTTTTTAAGAAATTTTCATTGCCAACCAATGAAAACCGAAACTTTTATCCGCTGTATTTATAACGTCGTCATGTGAATATGTCTTTATTTCTACAGTTTGTTTTTCCCCAGACATTTATTCGTTGAGGCTAAGCGTGGCAAATAAATTTGTCATCAACGTCTGGCTATTTGTATGTTTCAAAGGGATTTAATGTGTGTGTGAAAAATTGTGGCATCCATTGGGCCACTCACTGGTGTTTGTGTTGACAGTTTTGTGTAAAAATTGGTTTTTAAATTATAGTCACATGCCTTCTTCTTCTCATTTTGTTTGGCAACTAACAGCAACATTTACTATGTACGTGATTGTGCGGAGTGCGTGTGTGTAATATAATGAAGAGTTTCTTTTTTTTAGAACAATACTATGTAAATAAATTAATAGTTTTGAAACTAGCGAAAGCTTTAATTATACCCTACACCACTTGTGCCACTTGCAACACTTAACTTTGTACAAATGCTCGTAACTCCCTTGTAACGACAAATGTCATACCTTTGTACCCCCAATAACTTTATAAAAACTTCCATGTAAATTTTTGCAAAAGCTATGGGTCGAGTTTTTCGATATACTCCGATAAAATGCAAATACAAGGACAAGTATTCTCGTGAAGAAAAGCTCTATTAAAAATTAATCGATTTGGATCATATTTAGAATCCCTTCCATATAAGTTTACAGCGCACGAAATTGGCGACTCTTATTAGTTGACAAATATTCCTCACAACTATAAAAATAAAGCCCAATTATAATTAGTGCTGGCGCGGCCGCAATTTTTACAGCATAGAAGAATTGATGAAGTCATCATTGTATTGAACAGTTGGTATAAATGGTTGGAAAAAGTATTAAAAGTGGGCGCCATAGTATGCATAAAATGTTGTGGAAGATATTCAAGATTTGACCAAAAGCAAGAATAACTTTTTTACTTGCTTCAATTTACTTCAGAAAGTCTCTCTATCCATACGTCCATTGATTTGTTCAACCTATAGGCGCACTTTTCTATACATGTCAAGGACAAATATCAGGAAGAACCAAGGGTACATAGTCTCAATAATTGACTTATATACTTTGTACACTTTGCATATATATTCTACTTCATTTCTAGGTATTGAAAATAACTTTAACAGAGTAACTAGTATTGAAAATACTATTTACAGAGATCTTTACCCAACGTTACAGACATCATAATGATAGATGTCATTTATTCACCATAAAACTTAAGTGTTTCGTAGTTTCAATTTTGAGCCACATGACACTATTTTTAAATTGTCTCTCAATTCAGTTTTCACTATAATTCAACTGCCAAACTCTAGTATAAACCTATGAGACTGTTTAGTTATATTTTGGATAACCATCTCCGCAGTTATAATTAGAACTAAATCGTGAAAAAGTCGCTGTTTTTCGATTATATACATATACGCTCCATTCATGTCTCTTCTACCTATTCAAAATGACTGTTATGACTTATAAAAGGAAAGTTATTCTCTCTAAAATATATTATCATTCGAATTGAACATTTATTGTGAGCATCAAATTAATAATTAACGCTAATTGGTGGTAATTTGTTAAAAGTTCTTTTCTTCTCAAAATGTATTATCTCTGTTCATTGGATGGGTTGAGTTTGACTCTGCCCAAATTATGTATCCGTATAGTTGTGTCAAATACTTTATTACTTTACCTCAGCAATTTGTTGTTGTTGTTGTTGCTGTAGTGCTGTTGCGTTTCATATTAATGGAAAATGTTTTATTATTATATTAAAAGTGAGGGCGTGCTACAGCTAATAACAAAATTAAACGACAAAATGTTGAATAGCACGCAATTATTGTCGGAGCACTATAGTCGCATAACACGCGAGATAAAGGTGCCGAAACATACACAAAAGAATGAATGTGCAAAATGTATACGTAGGAAAATGGCACACATCCACTTTTATGGTAGTACTCCAACATATATAAAGAAAATCTGTTTCAGTTTCTGTATCTGTTTCTGTTTCTGTTTCTGCTTCTGCACCCTATTAATGTGCCAATCACTGCAACGCAAAGCATATTGGAATTGAAAATTGGCAAACAAGAGAAAACCAGAACAACATTTTGGCTGATTTGCACTTTCAATTGAAAATAAAATTCCAATGCGTCAAAGGGTTTTTTTGGGTTTTTTTGCGAGGTTTGGAGCGATTGGTAAGTAAGTAATACCTTAAGGTGTAAAATAAATGAAATTCTTCTGTTTTTTAAATGTAATAAACAGAAAATCAAGGGAAACTGTTGTAGAGGGTAAGATTCGAATATTTCATACTCTACACCACTTAGCTCCTTAAATTTTGCTACAATTAGTTTATGCGAGGCACTTCCATATAAGTTATTTTACTGTCTCATAGGATATGGTCAGCATGCTCCATATAATGATATCTGTAGAAGCTGCAGAAATGGGGAAGAGGCTGAAGCTGTGAAGCATTTGCCCGGCTCTACAGGGAAAACCACACAAGACACTTGGAGTCAGATTTCCGACGATCTAAGGTAACTAGCAAACGTTAAGATCTTCAAACTCAAACAATATATAGCCTCCTCGAGATGGCTTTCCTAATACGTTATGTTATATTTTTCGACTAAATGAAGCCTTATTTTCTTTGTCGCACACCCAATCAACTTAACTTAACCTAACCTAACGTAACCTACTTCGTGAAATATAATTATATGGAAATGTTTATATCCTTATACCAAATTTCATCGAAATATGTCAAAAAATGCGACACAAATTTACAAGGAGGGACAGACGGACGTGGTAAAATCGATTCAGATTTTGATTCTGAATTTGTCGAATTTGCCATTGAGGAGTTACAAACATTTGCACAAAATTAATATACCCTCCTACTACATGGCATACAATGTATAAAAAGTTCTGTGTGAGGTCAAAATATTAAATATATGTCAATATAATCGATTTGTACTTTATTCCGAAAATTTACTTAAAAAATTGCTCCTTTGCTAGTTTTGTTGCAATGTGGAGTGCGTTGCTAAACCGATGTTTTCCAATTTCAGTACCACTCATGTACTCTATCAATACTTCTGCCAAATTTGGCATAGATTTCTCAATTTTTACGTTCGACAGAGTCATTACCACAGAACACACACGCCGGACAAACGGATAGACTCAATTTTCGATACTGATACTATATATCCATTATGGGGTCTCCCAAGCCTCCGTTATAAACATGTGATGATGGGTATAATAAAATAAATTTGAATTATTTGTGTGTTCAGTTTTTACTTGTTCAACTTCATTTTTATACCATACCCGTTTACATTGCAGATCAACTCAATTCTGTTAAAATTATAATTTCGTCTAGTCTAATATTTACACTTGCGTTTATTATTTACACACAAAAATGTTTACTTATTACTTAACGTTCAAACACATTAAAACATTCGTGCACTTACACAAGCCCTTGTCTGGCGTAGTCGTGCATTATTGAATTAAAGCAGCTTTGTTGACGATAGAGTTAAACGGGAAACGGAAATAGCTAATTTACACCTGATCGCATGTTTAACTGTGATATTACTGACAGCACATAACATGTGTTCGCTTGATAGCATTTGTATAGTACGTACTTCCCCTACGCACACACGCACACACACACACACCATAACAGAGAATACTATGCAAGGAAGGAAGGAATGAATTATTAGGGTTTATTTTATATAAAATACTTTACACCATTTTTGTTGTTGCACTTGTAATATACACATACTATCATAGTACTGTAATATGTAAAATGAGAAATTCAACCATTGTGAACAGCTAATTAGTAATAATTAAATTGAATTATTATCTAAAAAAAAGAGGGTTTAGGGCACACCTTAGAATAGAGTATAATAATGTAAAATGCCACGCCTACCATCAACGAAAATCTTTCTCAGCGCTCTAAGCCACTCAAAGTGAAGAAATTTTTAAAGTGCGAAAAATAGGCAGGGTTAGATAACAGACACGCCCACAATTTACAACAACAGAAAATTCTGTACAGAATCAGAGGCGGAATTGCATACGTATTAAAGGCACTATTTAAAGGGTGAAAACAGCTACCTACCACGCCCACATTTTCTGTATAAATGTTGAAAGTATTTTGAAATTTGATCTAAGCCAAGTGGTACAATCTATGAATGTATGTATGTAAACTCATATTGAATGAAGCGTATGTGTTTTATATAACTATTGTACACAATGTAAGTTCATTGATTTCATTTATCCACAAGCACATAATTGAATCCATTCACAGCCAACTATATATTTGAATAATACAATATACACTCTTACATATATGCTGTAGATATATACAATATGTGTTTAGCAGCGGTTGCTGTAGATGAAAATCCCATTATATTGTTGAACTTAACAAACTTTTATTATTATTGAGTTAGAACTGGAAGCTGATGTAAAAAACATATTCATTCATACTCATGGAAATTTTTCGTAGCTGTTTTTTTCTTCTTTTTTTTTTCAAAACAATGATACTCGTATTTATGCAAAATAATTAATGAACTATCACCATGTTTTGGCAACTATAATAAAGTCGTTCAAGTCAAAATTATTTAACAAAAACAAAGGTAAACGGTTTACTACCAGGTGGCAGTTAATTGAGAAATATTACAATATTTTTACTTTCATTACATTATTTAAGTAGATTTTATTTAGTTTTTTGCATTCTTTTTCTTCCCTTTAAAGTGAGTCATTCTTTCACACATTAATTAAGTTGCGGTGAAATCATTTGCATGCTAACGCATATATAGTATATATGCGCAAATGCATTCAAATCGCATGTGCATACGTAATCGCACCTGGCTTGCATGTAAAAGTGAAAAAGAGGTCAATTTTTACAATCCAGTGAAACTGTCAACATATAACCATGTGTTTATAATTTAGAAAGTAATCTTAGTCACATGTTTCAAAAACATTTCTCAAAACATTAAGAATTGCGATTATTTACCATAAAAAGATTTTCATTGTAGAACCTATTTTTAAGTGTTCCCTTTTTCGACCGCTACATGTACCAAATTTCATAGAAATTTGCTCACAAATTTACATTGACAGACAGACGGACATGGTTAATCGATCTGTATAATTAAAGAAAGATAAGACGTTTGCTGTTTAGGAGTTACCAACATCCGCACAAACTTAATATACCTTTTGCCACAAGTGGTGCATGATATAATCATTCCAAAATTCTTTAAAAAAAAGAAAACTAAAAAAAGGTGAAACAGGATTTTATGATTTTCAAGAGTGTTTTATATGACTTTATTAACATTTTTTGCCTACAGTATCACATGCGTTACACATATGAACGATGGAATAGGTCGGACTAAGAAAATGTAATTTAATAAGCTTAGAGTGTATCAAGTGGATTTGGTTTAACCTGTCATATGTTGTATCCTCTATATGCTCCATTTAATACTGCAGTAGCAGACTGTTCTATAATTTAATAATGAGATGCCTTCATGCACATACACGTATATGGTATATGGTATATATGTGTGTCGAATGATCCAACCGAGGCACAACCACAGTACCAAGGACATACTCACATATGCTTTTAATGCTTTTGTAAATATGATATCACAAATTCAGCTTGAGGGGAAATTTAAGTACAAGTATGTATGTGTGCATGTATGTATGTCTATATGTATGACATCTAAAAAAAAAATCTCTAAATATACGACACACACGTGCAAGTTTATTTATATACCGACTGTGGCCAAAAGTGAAAAGTGTCATTTGCACCCAAACAACAAACTTTCCATCAAATACAAATGAGAGGCAATAATGGCATACGCAAACGAACACTTAGCCAATTGTATTATCGGTTGAAGAGGACTATAAATAATTCTGAAATAGAAAACAATTTGTCATGTTACACATACTACCTCTTAAACCGACCATTAGGCACTCGTAGATCATAGAAAAACAGGCATGAGAAACACATGGCCCGCTAGCTGTAACCGCACTCTCTTGTGGGTTTTTATTTATTGACTATTAAAATAAATTCAACTCGAAGGTGGAATTCTGCACTAAATGAGATTTGTTTTAAATGGTGGGCGTATCTGTTTTAAGACTTTGCGCACTTTTTAATACATCAAATAAGGGCCTGATTATACATTATATACTTCGTGACAGTAAAGATTTTTGTCATAACTGTGGGCGTGGCACTTGTTCATTTTTGCCTAATTCAATTAAATAACTATGTAGGAAATTTTAAATTTAAATCCCTAAATTGTGCCACAACAGAAATATATGGATATTTCTAGATCAATTTAGATCTTATGCGGAGGGTATAAAAAATATATTGAATGGATACTTATACTAATTAAAATGTCACTGTTTGACGAAGGCTGAATATTAAAAACCTTTCATTTTTATATGTAAATTGTGGGCGTGGCATATATGCAAAAGCAGCCCTTTACAATGTACATACTAAAGGTTATCTTATCATCATATCATATCACCGAATTTGATCTATAATGGTTTGAATTTCAACATCGATTAATCTATTAAAAAATTGATAATATCAAGAGTTTTAAAATTATTTCAATATCTTATCACACATGCCTTGCATTGGGGAGAGGTAAAGTATGTCAATAATTAAACATTCATCCTCTGCACAAAATAATCCACACAGTACGTACACTAATACGTACGGTTATGCTAGTATCGATTTTTCCTCTATTTATTGAACCCTTTTAAATGTTATTTATTGGAAATTCATTTCAAGCAAACACCAACGCTGATGTGTGTGCGTGTGTGTTTTATTATTTAGTTATGCTTCATTCAATTCGTGCTGTTCCAGCTGCTGGTCTACCTTCATTAAAGTTTATACAGCATAATAAATTGCATCATGCAAGTCTGCATTTGTGATAATGGATTCAGACTAGCCTGCATAAATTTTTCACATTTCATTGTGTGCATGTATTGTATCTTGTATCGCCGGTGGTCATAGTTCTATTTATATGAGTTTCATGGCAATATGATTTATTTAATGACGTTCACAATGTCTCCATTATCTAAATATTATCTAGTTGCCATCTCCAAACGTTTGTTTGGTTGTCGTCTATTAGCCTTGCCTGGGAAGGCAGGGGTAGGCCACTTTTCATTTTGTTTTTAATTTTGTTGTGTATTACTTACACAGATTGTCTGCCTGTATCCGTTTTTGCCTTCACAACTATTTATTTATGTCCATCCATAAATATTTGACAATATATGAAGTTTCTAATTACTCTATTTGTCATTGCCTCTGCAATTGTCAGTTCGTATATAATGATCTCTCTCAGTAGTGTTTTGTCTCTTGTACTCATGTCGCATATATTCGTTCTTATATATTCGATCACACACACACATGCACACAGAGCAAGAGTATCTGTTTTTCTTAAAATTGTCCAAATATTTATAAAATTTACGGTTACATGTTGCCCTGTGCCTTTTGGTCCCATACAATAAATCGATGCAATAAATTTGCATTTAATTAAAATATCTTTTTACTTTCTTTTCGTGTACAATTGGTTGCAAAATTTAATTAGAATTTATATGCACACGATATATTATATATTTTTAGTAAAACAAAGATATCTTTATATAAATAGCTCACAAATAAATAACATTTTCAATTTCCTTAAGCTAGAACAATAAATTCATTTTTAAGACAAACAAAAAAGTTCAATTTGGCCAAAGTCAAAACCCATTGCAACCATTAACAAGTAAGAAAACTAAATTTGGTTTAGGCCAAATCTTAAATACCCTCCACATCTACAATGGTGGGTGCAGCAGCTATATATGCGATTACACCCTCTAAGAGTGTTTGTATTACGTATCAGCTTACAAGTCGAATATGGTTTTTTAATTGTTAGCGCGACTGTTCTTTAACCACGCCCATTTTTGCCACATTGATGGACAGATTAATTTTAACTTTGTAGCTCAATTTTTGTGGCAGATATATATATATATATACATATATTTCAATTGTGGGCGTGGTTCTTAATCGAGTTTGCCAATTTTAAATAGCGATCTACATGCAGAAACTAAAAATATCTGTACAAAGTTTCAGTTCAATATTTTAATATTTACAACCATGAGAATGCCACTAACAGACAGAGGGAACGTAGATCGTCTCAGTGTCAGTAGTCTCATTAAGAAACTGTGATGTCTCTTTGTCTAGGTGTTGCAAATGGAATGACAAACTGTGACACTCCATCTTATGTGAAAGGTATAAAAATGTTTGTCTTAAATTTTTTTTATGGATCAAAATATTTTATAAGCATTTCGGTCTTTCAAACTCCATCGGTTAACGGCAATACGATTTGTTAGTCAATGAACTCTTAACGTTAAATTAATGGACAGAAAGTAAATGTGGCTTAGACCAAAGCTTAAATACCTTCCATATTTATATACAAGTAGCGGGCGTGGCAGGTACATGAATACGTAATGTATGCATTAACGCACATATCAACTTGCAAATCGAATTTTACGCTAAAACACATTATTTGTAAATTGTGTGTGACTGTGACGCCCACTTTTGAGATAAAAATTTCAATTTCTTAGCTTAATTTTTTGTGGATTATGATTTTTATTAATAGTAGGCATGGCTCTATTAACTAATTTTTCCAAACTTAAATGACAATCTGTGAGCTTCTCCTCGCTAAAATGTAAGTCCGCATATGTTAGCTCAATATTTCAAAATTTACGACCGTGAGAGTGGTAACAATAGACAGACACTCGGACATACGTAGGGATATGTCTAGATCGCTCAATCTTTGATGCTTTTTGTGGGTGTTGCAAACGGGATAACAAACTTAATATACCCCCATCCTATGGGAAAGTTATACAACTTTATAATCACTTGAGACCCCTCCCTTGGCCTATTCATTCCTATCAATTTAAGGGTGGCACATATATAATAAATATTTAATATTCATCTCACATCGAAATTTTTTAAATTGAGTATTATTGGTTTTTGTGTATTGGAAAAAATGCACTTTATCACCCTTAAACTTGACAAACTTGATCTGAGTACTGTTGTAATTTTATATCAACCATCACGTTAATGGAACAATCCAACCCTTACAAGTATTGTTGCTAAATTTAGCTTGAAATTTTTGTGGCTCTTTAACTAATTGCTGTTTGAGACCCAAACATAAAACAAAGGTTATAAGCTATATGAGAATTTCACCCATTTGGAAAACAATTTGATATTAATGTAATTAAGGAGACTTATTTAACACGTTTTTTCGATTACAACAGCAATGAAAGTGGATAAAACCCTTCAACTTCCAGAAGAAAACTTCATAATATATATTACACTTTTGATCAGCATAACAATCCAAGCCAATATAACAATGTCCATCCTTCCATACTTTTACTTAGGAATGGTTCCCAAAAATTGTACTATCTAGTGTAGTATTTGGTACCTTTACTAGATTTTCCTTTAAAGTGAACAAAATTGGTTCATAGCCCACAATCGAAAAATTTTCACATAAAAAAACTGGAACTGTGCAATACATAGACGTCGCATTACATGCATTAAAGGGCGTAAATAGATATATATCTGCCACGCCCACTATTGTAGATGTGAAGGGTAGTTGAGATTTGGCCTAAGCCAAATTTAGTTTTCCTACTTGTTTTATTATAGTATATGTTATTTAATCCTTAGAAAACCTTAATATATAAAAATACTCGATTGTAGTACATGTCTAATAAAATAACAAATGACTATTCATTACGGTTTAAGTACCTATATGTGTGACTAGTATATCCAATTAATGATTTGATGAGCGAATTTTATGAAACTTTTTGCTAGTGTTCAAATGCTTGAGTGATTAATGACCCTTTTTGCCAGCGAAGGTATTGATGAAAATTTACGATTATAGCGCAGGTAACACGAATGACACATGTCCCAAACCACTATTGCAAAGCATCCCTACTAAATTTTATATTGAGTTTGAATATTTAAAGTTCGTCATAAAGTAGAAGGTGGTGAATAAACACGGAATTACTTTCAGTGTTTTATTTGCTCTACAGTTGAATCGATTGATTTTAATGTATTAAGCATTTCTCTTATATGCACCGTAGAATGGAAAACTTTAATGAATGCTACACGTAAACAAATAATACTTAAATTAAATTATTACTTATGTTTTTCCATTTAAATACTCTTGGCGGTAATGATAAGGTGCCAAAGCACGGTTACATGTATGTTTTATTTTGGGAAATAAATCAAAATTAAACTGCAATGATCCGGCCATGTCCGTCCGTCTGTTGCAATAAGCTGATATTTTAAAGATATGTTTTTATTACTGCACGAAGGTTTCTACTACAACTGAAGAAGTTGCCACGCTTAATATAGCTACAAAGTACACATTTTATATAGATATTCATAATTATCTACGCCCACAATTTACTTAAAAGGATATTTGACGCAGTATTTGCTTTGAATGTTCATATAAATTTTATTAAGGAGCGCAATCGTGAACTAACCATGTCCACATTTAACTTGTATTTTGGAATTAAATTTAGTTTATGTTTTGCTTGTTATACCCTCCTCCTTAGTTATGAAGGTATACTAACTTTGTTCTTCCGCTTGCCACAACCAGAAGTATATATATTCTTGATCAGCGTCGATTTAGACATGTATGTCCGGGTGTCCATCTGTTGTTGGCGTTATCACGAGCGTAAATTTTAAGATATTAAGCTGAAATTTTGTACAAGTACTTTTAGTTTTTACAAGCAGATCACTATTTAAAATGGGCAATATTGGTCAAGAGCCACACCCACAATCGACAAAAATCTATTTATTTCCCACAAACATTGAGCTATAAACTTGAAATTTAGTATAGTCATCTATAATTATCCCATCCATCGATGTGCTAAATATGGGCGTGATCAAATAACAGAGGCACTCACAATTTTCAATAAACCATACTCCACGTAAAACTCGACTTTCAAGATAATACGTACTACATAAACTATTAGAGGGCGCCATCACATACCTGTCACGTCCATTTGTAGAGGTGGAGCATATTTAAGATTGGGTCTAAGCGAAATTTAGTTTTCTTACTTGTTTTTTAATGTAATGAACACCTAACTTTAACTTTTTATGTACGTTGGTACGTAGATGTCTTTTTCGCTTTATTTTTAGCCCTTTGTTTATCATATTTAGTTATGATGTTAAATGAAAGTGTTATTTTTTTACATCACCAGAATTAACCGGTACCTTAACGTGGCAAATATGAGTAATATTAAGGCTGAGCACATGTAGGGTACTCTTATAATAGAAGGTCTTATATGGCAAAAAATCACAATTTTTAATATTTTTTAAGAAAATTTCGTGAAGATTAGTTAATTAGCTTAATAATTGGTTGTTCCCGAATTTGAACCCGATCGGAATATATTTAGAATCCCTATAACTTATATGGCAGTGCTTTGCATTTATTGATCCAACTCAACTAATTCTAGCATCATTTGTAGGGTGTTACATTTTCAATATTGTTTTAAAAATCTCTGAAAATCTCTGAATTTCGTGCGTAAAAAATACCTTTCAAAGCTTTATGAGAGTCAGTGTTGAACACTCTTAGCATTGATAGCATGAATCACGTGAATAGAATTGAACAAATTTTACCATTTGTTTCATTGTGCTGGCTGGATACCGAATGTGCGTACATTCGAGTTTATTAAAGTACACACACACAGATACATACGCACACATACATAGAACATTTTCTAAATGGATTTTCATTAAGCAAATGTATTTGTCTTGTTATCTGTTTGTTAAAGTTGTTATTGTTGTTGTTGTACTTTGCTACAAATGTGCTGTCGTTGTCGTTGTCGTTGTCGGTGTTCATTTGAGACCAAACTTTACTATTTTTACAAAAGATTTCTTTATTATTTATTTTTCACAAAATATTTCATAAAATGAAATTAAAAGTTACAACAATAAAAATATGCAGAGTGGCAGAAATACTCGAATATAATGAAAAGGCAAGTAGCACAGAAAAACGAGTAACAAATAAAAACAAGTAGGAAAAGTAAATTTGACTTAGGCCAAATCTTAAATTCCCTCCACATCTACAATAGTGGGCGGGGCAGATATATATTTTTGCCTTTAAAAGTGTATGTATTAGGTATCAGCTTGCAATTGGAATTATTTTGCTGCAAACGGATTTTTGAAAATTGTGAGCGTGTCCGTTACTTGACCACGCCCATTTTTGATACATCTATGATGGGATAATTGTATGCATAACAAATTTCGACTCCATAGCTCAATTTTTATAGCAGCTAAATAGATTTTTTCTGTGAGCGTAGCTCTTAAACGATTTTGTCCACTTTAAATAGCAACCTATTTGGAGAAACTAACGATGTCTGCACAAAATTTCAGTCCAATATTTCAAAATTTACGTTCGTGAGAATGCCAACAAGAGACAAACACACGGACATACATGTCTAGATCGACTCAGTTTTTGAAGCTGATCAAAAATATAAATACTTTGTAGGATCTCTGACGCCTTTTTTTGGGTGTTACAAACGGAATGACGAATCCATCTTATGTGCTGCTTATAAAGCGGATTTTTACATCTCAATAATTCACAAGTTTCTTAAAAATTATCCCAAAAACATTCACAAGTTACTTAAATTTAAACTTAAGTTTGATTTCTCTCGATTTATGAAGCTCGAGTAGCTGTAGCGATTCATCATGAAGTAGAAGACTAGACTGGTTAAGTTTTTCCCAAATTAAAGAAAGAATTTAAAATTTTATTTTTACTTGCTTGTAATGTACATTCGATGTAAGTGTGTGTGTATTAAATAGAAAGTTTTTATGGAAGCATAAATAATAAAACATAATCATCCTTTACAGTCTTAATAAAGGATGAGAAAAATTATTTGCCAATTAGTTAAAGTACATGGACAAATATACTTCATATTTATGGCATAAATATTTACAACAGCTACGATTTGAAAAAACGAATAAAATATTAAAAATACAAGTCATTTCTATATGAACATAAACTTGTTTAATAGTGCGCGGCCTTCTTTGTGACATAACGTTTTACATCTACATATATATCATGATGCTCATAATGATGTGCAGAAAAAATAATTTATAACAACTTGTATGAAATGCTCTGGATTATGTCATAAATGTCTAATGATCTGCTTGTTAAGCTGTAATACATGAGGAGACGCCTAGAGAACTCTACAAGAGATATAACATAGATATTAACATTTAGAAAAAGATTAAATAGGTCTCTATGACCATTTAATACGCTACACAAACTGTGTAACCCACGATCCGTGTAAATTTATTTGTACGAATAAGCCAAATGTTAAATACCCTCCACATCTATATAGAAACGGTGGGCGTGACAGGAACATGATTACGCCTTTTATTAGTATATATATTACGTAGCAGCTTGCAATTGATACATATGGACGCTGAATATAGTTTTTTGTGAATTGTGGACGCTTCTATTTTCCAACCACGCCCATTTTTGAAACAACGATGAATGGGATTCATACCAAATTTAAAGTTCATGGGTCAAATTTTGTGGCTTATTGGTGTGTATAATATCCGACCATGCCCATTTTTGGCAAATCGATGAATGGGATAACTATAGATATACATACCAGATTTAAACTTAATAGCTTAATTTTTGTAGCAGACAAATAGATTTTTGTTGAGTGTGGACGTGGCTAAACAAAATTTCAGTTCAATATCTAAAAATTTCTGAAGAATTTGCTGCTATTCAAGAATTAATATACTTTGAAAGATCCCTGAGCCATTGCATACGTTTTAGGAATAAAAAGAATGCCCGCTATATTTTGTGTGTGATGCCCAGTACAAAAATTCATTCCCATGTAATTAAAAGGATTAAATATACGCTTGAAAAGAAAGCACAGATTTCAAATAAATTATTTCATTGTTTCTTAGTTGAATAAATGACCACCCAAAGGTAAATGAAAGTCGTGCTTGCTGAGGAACAGACAGTATGGAAATTACAACTCACCTGCTTGACAACCGCACTCATGAAAGGGTACCGTATTAGATACAGAACGTTCCGCGGATGAGATGCCAGTCAGTGCTTGACGTCTTTGCTGACGCCTAGCGTATAGTGCCTGTTGTGACACATCACGTCTCAGACGATGTAATTCGTTCACTTGTTGTGTTAGCAAGCGAACAGCTTGTGAGACATCTTTGGCATCCTTGAAATGTAAAATATGTAAATTCTGATGATCACTATCAAAAATAGTGTCTTTGTCGTTGATGTTGTTTTCCATGGCATCAACTTGACGGCGTTCAAATGTATTCGCAACCATATCTCCATGAACATCACCATCATCATCCTCTTCGCCATCATTATCATTTGTGTCAGTTTCGGCATCGTCGATGTCTGACACTTGGCGCAATTGTTGTGTATGTTCTTGCAGTTGCAATTCAATATCAGTGATGCGTTCGTCCAGCAATCGCAAATGCCGTAAATGATTCTCGCTATGTCGCGTTTGTCGTACGTTGCAGTATAACGAGAAAGCCACAGAACTGACACACAATGCGTAGAAGAATAAATTTAATACAGACAGTGTCGTTGATTTACTAACCGAACTAACATGACTACCGGCGTCACCTTTACATTGGCCATCTCTAGCAGGCAATCTATTATGACCCGTATCGAACGCGGACACAGATGACGTTAAAGATTTTATATGAAACAAAGGTATCAGTGTCCGTGATAAATTTTTACTTTTACTATTACTGTTGCTGTTGCTGTTGCTGCTGTTATTGATGGCGGTTTGTGCGGTAGATGTTTGCTGTTGCTGTTGAGGAAGGTTATCTGTTTGTTGGGTTTTTTCATTATTTAATAAAATTTGTGTGGGACTGCTACGATTATTGAATTCTTCAAGGCGACTAGTTGTTGTTGTTGTTGTTGTTGCTGTTGCTAATGATGTTGTTGATGATGGTAACAAAGATGTGTTTAGTTCGGTTGCTGCCAAAGCAACCGGTGATGATAGTGTCGTCGTTGCAGTTGTAACTGCTGCTGATGACGATGATGCGATTTGTTGTTGTTGTTGTTGTTGTTGTTGTTCTGCATTTGACATCTGTTGTACTGCATCCGTACTGCTACATCTAGTATTATTTGCAGCGTTTGGTAGCACAGCCAGCATTACATTGGATAGTCTGCTCAATTGCTGCTGTTGCTCTAATGGCCGCGTTTTACTATACACGGCCTCATCATTGTTATGTCCATATTGCAGATTGTTGTTGTTGCTGTTATTATAGTTCATTTTGTTGTTCTGATATGTTGTCCTTAACACTTTGTTGCGTTTATAGGGATATTTGTACTCAATATAATTTATAATACAAACTAACCCTGACTGGAGGGGAGTGTAGAATTCTCACCGATTGTTTACTTTCATGACAAGTCATTCACCAGCTTCCACAACGTGGAGGTCTTTGTTGTTGTATTGTGTTGGAATAAGAAGCAGTATCGCGCAATTTACTTATGTTTTGAGACTTTTATGTGAAGTGAGCTTTTCTTCTACTTTATTTCTTTCTTACGCGTTGCGACTGTTCCTTGGGCAAAATCGTCCCCTTTTGTTGTCACATCCAGCCAAAGTCAACTAAGCTGAAACTATATTAATGCGTTTTTGTTGTTGTTTTTATTTGTGGTACATCTGTGCCTGATATCGCCTTTGTTGTTATTGTTGACTGTATAGACATTGAATACTCCTGGCGGGCATAACATGTAGTCATGGATACTGTGTTTATATTTATTTTGCTAATAGCGCTGCCTGTGCGGGAGTGTGTGACTGATTGCTCTCCTAGCAGGCGACTGCTGTTGCTGTTACCATTGTTCTTTAATTTGTTTTATCTTGTTGTTGATAAACAGTTGTCCTTTTTTTTTCGATTATACTTTCCGACAAAAGACAAAATGTTATCCCTCACATTTAAGGTTTTTGGTTTGTTCAACTATTAAAAATCCTTGTCTTGTATTGTCTTGTCTAATGTTGTCCGTAAAGATTTCAGTGGGTATTGTAAGGAGAAAAAAGAGACTTCATTTGGTAAATGTCACACACATATAAAATTATCATAATATGTGTGTCCGTCTGTCCTTATACGACATCTAACTACTTCATGCTTGCCTTACTTTGTTTGCTTAACATTAGAAAAGCTTTCTAGAGTAGTTTTACAAGTTTGTGACAGGTCTCTGTTAACAAAAAGACATGAATATATGCCGCTTTTATCTGGTTGTCATATAACCCTATACTTTGTTAATACTTTTGTTACCTCCTCTTCATTACATCTTTTGTTATCTTTATCTTTTTCTTCTAAATATTTATTGTGTCGATGCTTGCATCCATACATACATATTTGAAAACTTGGATTTTACTGAAAGAAAAGCAAAAAAAGAAAGAATCTAATTTAAATTAAGGAGTAAATATATGATAAAATGTATAAAAATATTTTTTCTGCCAATCATGCATTTGAATATCTTTGCAATACACGGGTACTGCAACGAGGTAACTGAGAAGCCCGACCACATTATCTGTGAATTTCCAACAGCATGAAGATCATATATAGTGGGCGCAGCTTTTTTATAACGTCTTCACCTTTCACCTCAATACCCAAAAATCTTTTTAGTGGGTGTGCACTATTTTTATATGACGCGTTTCATTTTCGGAATATGTACCAAATTTTTACTTTGTACCTTTAATTTTGTAACCATAACAAGTATTTGTCAATCGAGGGTTGTTATTAAGAACACAGCAACAACTGCACACGTCTTTAACAAAGTTCAACTTAATATCTAAATTTAAGGCCACTCAAAGCCTTTGAATGTTAGAAGGACGTACAGACACAACTAAATCTACTCAGATTGTGGGAAAGGTAAGGAACGTATACATAAAGCCTTCTTTGAATAAATACAAAGAGATTGACACACTGAGTATACCTTCCACTATAATTAGAAGGGAATTAAATTTAGAATCGAAATCTGAATCTATTTAACCATGATCTGTCTGTCTGTCTGTCTGTCCATGTAAATTTTGCGCTAGCTAGAGGTCACATTTTTTGAGATATTTCAATGAAATTTGGCACAGTGAGGTGTATTGACCTAAAGAGAAACTCTATTAAAAATGAACCGAATTAAACTATTTTTAGAACCCGTCCATGGGGACGGAATTGTAATGGAAGTCAAAAATCGCAATTTTTAATATTTTTGGACAAAATTTGGTAAAGTATAGTTAATTAGTTTCATATTTTGTTGGACCAAATTTGGATTCAATCGGACTATTTTTAGAACCCCTTCCCATATAATTATATTTCACGAACAAATTTATATGGCACTGCCTCACATACAACTAGTTGTAGCATAATTTGTGAACCAAAGTGATGTAAGGTATTAAATGTGGAATAACTGCTTAAAACATTTTCTCTTGTTATTTTCTGTGATTTTTCTGTAATAAAAACCTATTTATAAACCCAAAGAATTTTAATAGAAAGTCTTAGCAACAAAGTAACGGAACTTCTTTATTGCATAGCGCTATACTAAAATATGCTCCGAGAGAGATATAAAAAACGAGAAGTTCAAATGTGTTTGCAACAAAAAAAAAAGAATGTAAAGTCCTTTAATCAAAATCATGTTTTACACTAGAGGTTAAAGTTACGCATACGCACATATTTTGATACACACATGTTAACGTGTGAGTGAATGTGTGTAATTGTGTACGTAATAAGTTAACTTGTAACTTTTTTACACCCTGCAGTAACATGCAATGCGGATAGCGAGACAGGCGATACATAGAGTGGCAGAAGGGGGAACGGAGAACAAGGTAGAAAACAATATCAAGTTAGAACAAGAAGCCTTTAGTTTATTTCATTAAATAAGATTTCAGTCTCGTCTGGTGTATTTAGTCTCGTCTCGTCTGTTCAATGTTAAAAAGTTTTCAAGTCTCGTCGTCTGCGTCTACATATATATATATGTATATACATGTATATATTTTACTTTTACTAGAGTAGTTGTAGCTTTTGTTTTGTAGTTTATTATTTATTTAAAAAAGAAAAAAAAGAGGAAAAGAACGCCGTAAAACACTCTACAAACATGTTGTTGTTGATGTTGTTGTTGTTGTTGTTGTCATTACTATACATATTTGCCCTTTTACCGTTTATATAACTAAACTGTAACAATGCACTCATTCACACACATACACCACCATCACCACTGCCGTTGTATTTCAGTCGCATGGGAGAGTACATACCACTCTGTGTTTATACAAGTTGTATAATTTATTTCTACATGAGTTTTGCAATTTTTTATTTATTTATTTAACACCCAACACATACATACCACACATTTATAGCGGAGGTAAAAAGAAAAAAGAATTATTTGAATTGGCTTGTAAGGATAAAATATCCAAATAGCTGTGTGCGTGTATATGCGTGGCTGTACATCAATAAAGTAGTAAAGAAGTGAAGAAGTGAAGAAAATGAGAGGGAGAGAAAGACTGAGAGAAAAGTGGAAAAGTTTGTTTGGAATGTTGATTATTTTCAAACATTTTTTTCCGTTTTATTCATACATACATACATACCCAAGAGGTGCATTAGGCTGTGTGGGTATGTGTGTCTGTATCCTTTTTATTTGTTTATTGTGTTGTTTCTATTGGTTGATACAATCAGTTAAACATGGGCTAGTGTATGTTAAATGGCTCCTTTTATTGCTTTCATTTGTAATTCTTTCTTCTTTCGCTCTCTGACTCTCCTTTTATTCATTCTTTTATTAAATATTCGTTGTTTATTAAAAACACCTATCAAGGGCAACCTTGTTTACAATTTCTCTTTCTCTCTAAGAACTATTTAATACGAGTACGTGTTAAATATAAATTTCAGGAATCCTATGGTTAAGAAAATCCCGAGTACATTAAACAATTCTAGGAATTTTTTTTTTTTTTTGTTCTTTTAACTGTAATGATGTGAAGGAAGTATTTGAATAGCTTTATTGAAGAAAACAATTTGTAAAAGTAGTACAATCAAGGAAAACGTGCCGAATGAGTTTTTGTTCTTCTACATAGTATTTTATTGTTACAAGTCGTGCTCACATTAGAAGCTTAGAAGATTAGCAAAGGATTAAAATGTTGTGGGAATTATTACACATTGGTTAAGTGAAGAAAGCAAAATTTGACTTAGGCCAAATCTTAAATACCCTCCACATCTAAATACAAAAAGTGGGCGTGGCAAATATTTGATTGTGTCTCCATACTTTAGGGTTTATACATATATCAACTAACAAATGATATTCTGCGCAAAATAGTATATTCGTATGTACAAAAAGTGGGCGTGGCAAGTTTCTTATTAAACTTTTAATAGTTTAGAGAGTCTACAACTAACAAAACATATTCTAGTTGAGCTCTAGTTGAAGTTTTTTGTAAATTGTGGGCGTGTATCATGTATAAATGTATTCCTTATTGTGGGCGTGTCTTTCGACCAATTTTTCCCAATTTCAACACAAAACCATGACAACTCCCAAGTTTTGAAATGTTGCAATTGTACACTGTTTACTGGGCGTGGTCGTTGATAGATTGATTTTTGTCGATTTTTGTTTTGTGAACGTGGCTTTTTACTGAAACTTTCTTGGTCATAAAAATTGAAAATTTGACTTTTAAGTAATTATTATAATCGTTTATAGACATTTGCACCTGGTTACGCCCACAATTTCTTACAGGGTGTTCACTTTACGGTTTCGTAATTATTTACATTTGCTCTAAAATAATAATTATCCTTAATTATAAGTATAATCGATAAAAAGTTGACTAAAGCTAACAAGTTTTAAGGAGAAAAGTTAGCTGCAACTTATATCTACTTATTCAAAATTGAATCACGTTAGCCAAATGTGCCAAACTTTAGGAAATTGTGTTTAAAAAAAATTGAAATTAAAATTTATTCATCTTTACAACATTATATCAAACAGTTTAAAATTTTATACAATCACTCAAAACACTGCGATATTTGCATGCTTACTTAAAACTTGATGATTTATGATCATCATCAACATTTCATGAAAAAAAAATATTCTAAAACTAGAACCAAAAAACAAGAAAATAATGCCAATATACATATGCTGTCAATGCTTTCCATATTCGACATTTCAAATGAAAAACAAAAATATCCGCAGTCATAAAAAAATGGTATAAAAATATAAAGTGATACGCAAAAAAAAGAAAAAAAACCAAAGATCTACAAAAACTTTTAACGAAACCAATCATCATCTTATTGCCGTAGGATTATCAACATCATCATGAGCATGAATAGTTGAGTGAGAACAAGTGACTGAATGAACGGATTGACAGACTGACTGACTGACTGACTGGGGTAATGTTCATGTTCCAACACACACAATGAAATATTTATAATCTATGTACAGACGATGTATGCGTTTTGTCAATCGCCACCCAAAAAAAAAAAAAAAAATAGAGAGACAGAGACATTGTGTTTTGGCAATAAGTCAATCTAATCAGGTTTATTATTACCGTTCAGTTGTAACACAAAAAAGAATAAAACAAAAGATAAAAGAAGTAAGAAAACTAAAATCGGCTAAGGCAAATCTTAAGTATACCCTACATCAATATATAAAAACGGGCATGGCCCACTTTATGCCCTTTAAAAGTGTACAAATTACGTATAAACTTTCAAGTCTAGTTTCACGCTGAGTCCACCTTTGGTGAATTGTGTTATCCATGTTATCTCTTATCCAACCATGCCCATTTTTGGCATATTGATGTATGTGGAAATTATAAATATTTGTACCTACTTTCAACTTTATAGCTCAATTTTGGGGTAAATATATATATTTGTCAATTATGGGCATGACTCTTGACAGTTTTTGCCCCTTTTAAATACTAATCTGATGTGTAAAACCTAAAAATGTCTTTACAATCAAAATCAAAATATACGACCGCGAAAATATCAACAACAGCAGACACCATATACTTTGTAGGGTATCTTAGGCCCCCTTCTGGGTGCTGCATATGGAATGACAAACTTGGAATTCTTTCCATCTTTTTTGGAGGGTGCGACTATAATTGGCTTAGAGCCACTATCAAAAAACATTTGATTTAAATTTATAACTTGGAAAGATGCTTAAGCAAAAGGGGTGGAGTCTTAAATGATTTTTATATCCAACCGAATTTTTGGGCCCAAAATTGTACTTTAAAGTTTATTAAAAAAGCACATCTTTTATTAAAAGATCTAAATATGATTATGCCACGCCCACTATCATATTTAAAAAGTAACCAAGTTTTATGCCGAACTCAACCATAACAATAACAAAAGTTTAAACCCTTATATCAAGTGTTGCAGAAGCAGCGACGGACATTTACAAATTAATTCAAAATGTGATCCAAAGCAAGTATTCTAGGGGTGGCAGAAGCTTCTTTCCAAACTTTGCACAAGTTATGGCAAAATGATATGCGTTCAATATACTTTCGATACACCTCAAGGCGCTGGTTATACCATTAAAATGCATAGTCTAGCAAAATGTACAAGTTGTGTAAACCATATACGGCAAGAAGCAGTTGTGCTGCATTTCGATAATAAGCACATTATACGGTTGTGTATGATATATTTATGTGCATGTAGAACACAAACGCATGAATATATTTATTGCCATATATGTGTAAGGAACGTGTTGTGGGTTTTCTGCTGTGAAATACGTTTGTATGTGCGAATGATGAATATCTAAACGTACGTACTTGCCATTTATCCCCAAACATAAATATTACACATTTATACCACCTATACACATCCCAACGATTACTGGAATGTTTGCACTTTGTATGTTTGTGTGTATGTGGTTATTTCAAAATCAAAAACAAATCAAGTTTCAAAGTTAAGATAGAATGTCGATGCAAAGCAGAAAATGTTAAAAATGTACGTTTAGAAAGTTAGTTGTATGGTGTGTATGTATAGTATGTGTGTGGTCAGTAAGCTTTTAAGTTTTGGGGCGTTTCAATAAATACATCAGTTTGCATCTGTTGGCGTTGGGATAACTTACAACCCCAGACACAAGCACACATCTACACACATGTATGCCATACATTTATTTGAATGCTATACGTTGCCGGGTGTTTCGTCGATAGATTGTGAATATCTTGTTTAAATAAAAACTCAATTCGTTGTATAGCATTGTATTACAAAAAAAAAAAAAAAAAAAACCAAAAAAAAATAAATTGTTATATTTAGGTGTAGACAAATTTAAGATACTCTCTACATATCTACAAGGATATATTTATGTGTATGTAAATTGTGAGCTTAGCAAGGATGGAAATTCCTTTAAGTTAAGCACTATTTAAGTAGGTGTCACGCATTAAATCTAAGCTTGAATTGAGGATTAGGGATTTTTTTAAGTTGTGGGCGTGGCTATTATAGTTACTATATATATTATAGTTATTATATATATTTGTGGGTGTGGCATTTATACAATTAAGCTTTCTTCTTCCTATTACTATTCAGGTATAAGCCACACTTTCACTATTAGTTTGAAATCGAATTCTCCAAAAAAACCTATTTTGGTCATTATAGGCCAAGTTATTATTATTTCATTATGTACTTAGCATTTCATATAAAGGAAACACACAAAAGGACTCATATCCCTAAATTGTTACGAACTTTGCTATTAATTCAGCCCAAGCTTCTAATATTTGCAAATGGGATGAAAAACCTAATATACCTTGTGAAAGGTATAAAAATGACGTGAATACATACAAGAGACAATAAAATGACGATGAAATGATCAGGTTCACAGCACATGCTAAAAGCAACAGCAACAAATATATTATGAAGCAATGTGCCATGCACACATGTACACACGCAGACCCCAATACACATACATACACGTACATCCTTATTTTAAGTTGAAGGTATTCAGTTTCTTTGGGATTGTTTTTTTCCGTTTGCTTCTTCTCCCAAATCATCATTGTAATCATCATTTCAATCACACTAACCTATACCATATATCTACTACCTACATAAAAAACTGTATCTATCTGCTTGGTGTATATATGGCATATAATAAACACACTACTACACCATTGACTTTAGATTGGTTCAAATGGTTGGTATTGATTGTAGTGGTTTTGTTTTGTTTGTGCGCTGTATGCGAAATGTGTGTAGGCATGTGTGTGGGTGGGTGCATGTGGTTTGTTATACCTGATATGCAAACAGTGAAGAAACACTTTGGAAAATGTTTAGATATTGAAAAGGATTACTCGTAGTTATTTATTTGCTAAATTTATTCTTTCCGCACAAGTGAACAATCTACCACAGGTATTAAATTGAAAAAAAAAACAAAAAATGGAAATGAAAAAGCACCCACCTACTCTCCCAAAAACACATGAATGACTAAACATACACAAACCTTGGTGTCTACGTACGAATTTCTTTAAAAGATTCCTTGTGCGCTTGAATTACTTTTCGTATCGCAAACTTTGAAAAATTGTAATAAATTCTTTGTTGACATAAGAATGAGAATGAGAATGAATAGGCAAAATTATTGACCATGCCAGAGTACGTGAAATTCAATAACATTTCAATCTATTTACAATTATAATTTGAATCGGAATATAAAGGAATTTGTTTCACTTTTTGTACCGGCTAGCGTGCAGTTATTCCAGCAGCAATAATTACCCTCAGCATTGTCGAGATGCTTACCTTCATTATGTGTGTAATTGTGTGTGTGTGTGGTGTGTGAGAATGCCTTGCATAGCAACTGATTACAATTCTCAATTAGTTGCATTAACGAATTTCACAAGTGCGTGGGTTTACATTCAATGCACCAACACACCCCATATGCACGATTTTGAATTTGAATTGAATTTCTACTATTTTGATTTTCATTCTTATTCGATTTGATTTTATTTTTGTACTCCTTTCAGTCTTATTCTATTGTTTCCTGTCATTATATGCTGCCAAGGCAACGATAAAGGAATTCCAAACATTTCAAATCGATTTCTTCTTCTTCTTCTTCTTCTTCTTCTACTACTGATACTGCTTCTGCATCACTAATCGTTTGCGTAATCGCAATGCTTCCATTTGTTAGTGTTTGTATTGTTGGTTTATTGGCAGTGTTTTGTCTGCATATTGGCTTCTGGCTACAATCCCCCTCCCCAACCCGAATATTATCTTCTTCTACTATCCAGCAAAACTATTTATGGTGGCTTTTTGCAAAAATTTTCAAATTAATTTAAATGAAATCTTTCTTCGTTTACGAACAAATGTTATTTGTAAAAATATATAGATATCGATAACACTTTAGTTCTTGTGATTTCTCTTTCACATTTAAACATCAACCACCAACCCAGCAAGCTGCAGGAATAGTAAAAGCTTGATGCATATTTTTAGGAAAAGTATTCAGCAAAGGGATGAAAATGGAATCTGCCGATCGATTCCAGGTTAGTTAAATATTATATAAACTCAAGGCAACAAAGGCGAAGCAATGATGAAAGGAAAGGTGAAATGACAGAAATTGAGTTATGTTCACAATGGCGAAGTCATACTCAAGACCTAGAGGAATTTTTAGAAAGCTTTGCATAATGAGCCGATGGCTTCTATCGCTAGTGCTCCTTCTTTTTTCTTTTTTTGTTTAATTGTACATGAATTTGTTTTCTGTATAATTTTAATAATAAATGAATAAAAGCTTTGCATAAAGTGTTCATAATATTCAAAATATTTCGAAATTACGAAAATGAAGTGACGATGCGGAAAATTATGTTTATTTTTATACCCACCCGTCTTAGGGATGAGGATATTCTAAGTTTGGTAGTCCGTTTGCAAAGCCAAGAAGGAGACGACAGAGACTCCTAATGCTTGGCTTTTTACAAGCTTAAATGCTCACTCAACTGCCCAGCTCAACTTTTTCGACTTTCATGATAGTATTCTTTACTGTTGGTGGATTACCAATCCAACGCAACACCTGAGCTTAAATTCCAGCTGAAAAAACTTGTTCACTTTTTTCCTAAGCTGGGTTTGAACGGCGGGCACAGTTTACTAAGACTTACACCACTCACCTAATGAAAGCATGGAAGATCAGCATCATAATTCGAGTCGATCTGGACTCATCCGCACGTGCATCCGAGTGTGTATTGTCTGTCCCACAAAGCTGTACGTAGTAGGTATTTAAAAAAAAATAGCGAAAATCTGCCTTCTGCCATACCCACAACCTAGAGAAACCTATGAGAATAGTCATAACTTTTGTCTCCGATACACAAATTTAATGCTCCTATTTATAACTAAGGCAGCCACCAATGCACCAAAAATGGATGTTGTCACATGCACCCAAAATTTACCCAAAAATATTATTTTGCGTAGAATCTAACGGAGAGTATATTACTTGCTCTGTTAAATCTTCCTAACCCTACATCTTCTAAGCCTTGCAAAATTCAAAAAACGTTTAAATATATCAAATAATAGGACTGCCCCATTAGCCGAAGGCATAACACTTACGTTACTTATACGATCTGTAAAACAAACACCGTTTGTACGAGGGATGGTTCATTTTTCAATCAAAGGCAGAGATTATGAAAAAATTAAATAAAATTTAGTTTTCTCAATTAAAACTGAACGATGAAGGACCACTGTCTATATTATTAAAGACAAGAGAAAAATTCAAATAATTCCTTTAACCTTAAAATCTATAACTCTTATAAAATCTGCATTTATTATGCTACAGGACAAAATTTTCATTGTCTATATAAAAACTTAAATTTGTCACAACACGCTAAAGAATACCGCATTTTTATAATTCTCTTTTACAATGAAAAAAACAAAAAAGGTCTGTTGTATAAAAAGGAAGTGGAGAATAAAATAAAAACAAAGACAAAGAAACCAGCAAGTCGCACAAGTCACTAAAGAGGCCACTAGCATGACTATTATACAACACTACCACCACCATCATCACCACCCAAGCACTTGAGAACTTACAGTCCAATGCATAAGTTTAACGTATGTTACATCAAAGTAAAACAGTTACTCTGGGTTTAAACGAAATCTAGGAAACTCTTCTTCTTATTTACAGGATTTATAATTAAAGAATGTATTGAATGGATTACGAGTGAGGCAACTGTGCTTGAAATCTTTAGAAAAACTACCAAGTAGAAAAATTAGTTTTCTCTTATTTAAAAGCGTGGCACAAAGTCTATTTCAATTTCAAAATTTTTCCCGGTGGACATACGGACAACATGAAATTTTAGATTTTATCATTTACAATATAAAGCATTCTGTTAATTATGAACGGTTAAGAATGGAAGGTATTAAATGTCTTAGTGCTGAAGCGTATATAATGTTGCCAACATGTGTACCTATACAAATGCCTTTGTATGCGTGGGTAAATGTGCATTTGTGTGAGATAAACTTAAATATGTTTTGTTTGAGCATTTAAGTGTAATTTGCTCATTTGTCGCTCGTTGCTTTTTAATAAACAGCCACCTCGATGAGTGCAGACATGTTCACTTACTCAAAATGTTTGCTACAAGTGGAAGAAATTCTTCGCAACAGCAAAGCAGTGCATGATCAATTCTTAGTTCAGCGTGTGTTATCGTCGCAAAGAAGAAAATATCAATTTCTAACAAGGGAATAATGTTGGAATTGGAAAAATGGGTCAAACGAAACTTTGCAACAGTATGGACGTGTTCTACTTTTAACTAGTTTTGTGAATTTTTGTTCAAACCAAACACATCCTTTACTTCCCTCTGCAAGCGATGTTGTACTGTACACGTAAAATGACTCTCGGTCTCTTTGGTTGTTCACCAGATTATAATAAGTTGGTCTCGCCAATGCGCATTTTGTTCTGTTGCCACAACATCTTTCAAGCGGTTTCCTTAATGTATTCAACTAAATATGCTTCATGGCTATACACATACTATAGTATGTGCAGCTAAAACCATAACATTAAAATATTTTTACTTAACTAACGATCGCAAAGAATATGTTGAAAAAAAAAATTGAAAAAAACAATCAAGAAACCGAACAAACATTAAAAGCAAAGGTTGACATTTTAACACGGCGACACTAATACCTGACAAAGTATCAGTTATAATGTGGACGCCAGCTTGCTGCAAACAGGATGTTTGTGCATTTAACTCACTATTGCAGTTAAACTTATGAGTCACTCAAGTCATTTGTATAAATTTTACATAAACACCAGGCAACACACGCACTTTATTTGCCCTGTGCCACCAGCAAATGCCACTTAAGGCACAGTGCACAAGGAGCACAAAAAAGAAAGACGAGAAACGCAAATAAGCCGCAAAACTGCATCTGAAATTCCATTTTATTACTTTAACATGATTTGTAGCTTCTCGTGGCGGGGTGATTTAGTATTTTTCGTACACTATAGGTCGCGCCTGAAGAATGCATTGTATAGGTGCCCACCGAGGTACACTTTTTATATGAACGACCACAATTTAAAACACAATTATGTTTTATAGTAATGCTACAGTAGTCTAATGTCTTCCTTCAATGTGTGCGGGTGTGTGTGTGTGTGTAATTACACACAAGCAATTAATTTTTAACAATGTACTACAACAACACAATGACATCAATGGCTACTGTATGTTCATGTGAAGGTGTTCTACAGCAGTGATCCTCAACACAACTGATACCGTGACCCCCTACATTTACAAGTTTGCACTGCACTGACCACATCAAAAGTGCCGTATCTTGTCTGAATTTATATTTACATCATTATTCTCATATTTTTCTATTCCAAACATTGGTTGTTGAGAACATGGGTTACACACTATTTAATAAAAACTCAGAAAACATTGAAATTTTCTTTTCTTTCACTAATGGCTCACCAAGCACCGTTTGAGAAACCGTGTTCTAGAGTACGTAGCCTTTCAGCAGAAACACTCTATAGTGTTTGAAGTTAAAGCTCATAAAAAGCATTTATACTCTACCTAGGCAGGATCTAGGGATACAGTGCCAGACACCTACAAGTGGTTAAGTTAAGTAAGATAGTAAAACCTACTACCAGGCTTATGCAGTTGTTTTGCATTTGGTTTTATTATATAATTGCAAACTATTTTTATTATTTAATGATTTACCAAGTCTCTTATTTCGTTAAAAAATATCACATTTTAAACACCTTATAAAGGATACCGATTTTTGATGATTATGAAAATATGAATGAAATTAAAATATTCATCCGTGGGACGTACAGACATTCTTAGTTAAAACAGTTAGTTTTCTATTCAAAATAAGCAAAAATGGTTAACAGCCACGCCCACAAATTGATACAAATCAGCATCAGCTGTTGTAGTGTAGCAAAAAAAATTAAAATTCCTTTCTTTCGTTTATTATAAATTTTTAAATGGGCAGGGTTATGTAATGGACTCGCTAAATACCCAAATCGGTGCAGAATTCAATTTGCGTGCTAATATTGCATTCAATTTCTTATCCTTTGAGCAGCTCAAAAACGTTATATGAAACAAGAGACACGCCCTTTTATAAAGTACACTTTTTGGGGCAAAATACAATTTAGAAGTTAATGGTAAATTTAATCATCAATGAATCGAAAATTGGGTCAAATCGAATAACAGACATGCCTACTATTTACGCTTTTTGGGAAAAAATTTCAATTTAGAACTTAAAGGCGACTTTTAACTATGACTGTCCAAAAAAATCATTTCACAAAAAAATCAAATTTAAGAAATTATTTCTCATAAATAACAACAACAACTTCCACAAAACACTTCATGTTGAATTATTCGCCAAAAAGAAATAAAAGAGAGACAGCAGTATGTATAACATATCACCCAAACACTGTACCATGAACACATATGACAAACTTGTAAAACTATTAGTTGCCTTGATTGCATTTCCAGATAATTGCTTAATTTTCACCTTCCGCCAAAGGCATTATATGCGAATAGCGAAACTACTGCCAAAAACGAAGAGCACACCTATAAACTAAATGCATCAGCAACACAAACGACACCATGATTATCGTCATCATCATTATCATTATCATCATCACCTCCATCATCATCGCGATAAACGGCAACTGTTAAACCATTATTACGTTTTTGCTGAATGAGCAATAACATTTAAATATGATACGAGTTTATAAGCGGGTGGTAAAAAGAAAGAGAGAGAACTACATTCCATTTCATGTATATTGCTTGAATTAAAACGAGGTGCTCAAGGTTTAATAGTTATAATTATAAAGTAAGTTGAAACGTCCGTTTATTGTGTGCGTTTACAACAAAAGGACATGTGACCCAAATTTAAAACATGATACAATACAAGCTTATTTATTAAGCATGTTTGTAATGGTCTGTAATTTAATCGGTTGTCGATTGTATTGTAAATATTTCAAATGAAAATGCATGCCCCAACGGATTTTATAGATCCTGTAACAGGAGACATGAACGAACTAATAGGACAACTATATCATTTTACACACACATACACACAAATATATATTTCTTAATATTTTTACCTTAACTTGCACTCTTACTTGGCGCAACATTTCATGCTACATTAGTTTTGCTGTATGCACCCGATGTATATGCATGCCCAAGTACATACGCTGTACCTATACAACAACAACAACAACTACTACTACAACAATAACAATAATAATAAATTTTTTAACTCCAGCAACAGGCATACTTCACAATTTACAACACAAAACTTACTCACACTCGATAAAGCCCGACCATTGAACACCCTACCATACCACTTGGTGCCACAAATTATGCTCTTAGTTGTTTCAGTAAACCCCAGGTATTATTATAAAAGTCACTTCTTGAAATATCTTTGTTTGAAAATGGGTTTTAAAAATTTGTGAAATTTGGTACGTGTCACCGAATTCTGTTAAAACTAATCAGAATTGTGAATTTTTGTCATATAAAAACTTTCTTTATCCTAGAATCGAATATGAGTAGGAATTCTAAAAATTATAGTTTAAGCATAAATTTACATGAACAGACAGACTAAGAGACGGTCATGCTTAAATCGATTCAGAAATTGATTCTATATTGATGGTAAAAAATATATCTGGAAATATGAATTTTTTTCATATAAAGTTTTTTTTCGAAACAAAACCTTGCCTTCGATTTAATTAATTTTCAATAGAACTCTTTTTCAGATCATAGTGCGGAATTTATTTGAATTATAATAAACAAAAATCCTGAGGATACAGAAGGACCGAAGACAGAGTTTAAATCAAGGGTTTCTCTTTAAACATTGAATAGGAAGAAACATTCTTCTTCTTCTAATTTTGTATTCTACGCTACTTCTACCGCTAGTAGCGTAGAATACAAAAATAAGAAACAAAAATCTTCCCCCTATTATCATCATAACCATCAACATATCCCATAAAAGGTTTTTTCCTAGACAGCCTAAACGTATCCGCTATTGTTGTAACATGAGAATGTTGAGCCTCACATTTACAAAAGTATTGTTACGTTTAGTAGTAACCCTATGTACTTATATACACTTAATTGTGCGTGTTGCTATCGTGTCTGTGTGTATCCATCCTTACGCTTGTGTGTGCTGCAAAATTACATGAAATTATTTCCGTATTTTCTATTATTATTATGATTATGATTATGATGATAATTCTTATGATTGTTATTTGAAGTTAAATAGCGTGCCAGTAAATGTAAAAACTTCGTTTTAAATGGGGCGTTACTACAATATGCACACAATAGTTCAACTGTTGAGTTGAGTGGACGACAATTACAGCAGTCTATCATCATCGTCACACACATTATTATTATTCCCATTACCATTCTCTGGCAGTTTATCTGCTTGACTGGTTGACTGGTTGTTTTGTTGGCTGTTAGTAGTCAACTTGAATCGTGTTCATACTATAATCTCTATGAAAAACGAAATCCATTTCCCTCACCTTGAGATATTTTTAGTCTGCATTCTCATCAGAGGGCCTGGCCTCTCTTCACAAATGCCACGTCATAATTTTATAGTCGGTTGCAATCGATTTTGTAGCCTTTGGTGGTTTCAAAGCATGGTCGTCGTCGTCTGGTGGACTCCTTTCGGACAACTTTTACAAATGTTACAATATTATTACTATGTTGTGCTAGCAAAACTAAAACTTTCATGATGATTATGTTAATGATTGTCGTCATAATCGTTCAGTGTTTGTTGGCTTGTGTGTGTGTTTTATTTCTTTCTCTCATTCAATTATCCATTCATTCGTGCATGCGTTACATTGCCCGATTATTTGCCTTTTTATAGCTGTTCAATGTAGTATACAAGTGCTTGAATGTTGTGTTTATCATTTATTTGCCTTATATTGAGATTCTTCTTTAATGCCTACAGCTTCAATTTATACACGTTCCATTTTCGTTCAATTTAAAATTTTTAGCAGCTAACGTAAGGTCATAAACGAAAAGACCCTTTTTTCTATTTGCATTTTGGAATTCTCCTTTCTCCCCCTCTCCGGTATTGTAATCTTTTTCCCTCGCTTTATAACATACGTTCAATTTACTTTAGATAATTGTATCCAATCCAATTTTTAAACCTGATACTGTACAAAAACTCCCCAATGCTTGTCATACCAATTGACATTGTCTGTTTCCTTTTAGGTATTTCAAAGGGGAAACTCTTCTTTCTTGAGTACTTTTCGTATTCATGAAATTCTATTAACTTTGATACTTTTCTCAATGATCACTTAAAATGTGTGTAATATCCAAACAATGTTCGTAAATAAATTATTAGAAAGCATCAACTTCTCTTTCAACATCGTAAAAAACGTTGAGAGTGTTAAAAGAATGAATAAGCATCAAAATTAAAGTCCTTTGATTGGTGGAGAAGCAGACATCATCCGCTGTAAACCTTTGCTGGGCCCTTTAATGCAGACTCGTACAGAAGTGAAGCAGATTAGCTAAAAGTAACACCTGTTGAAGCTCTTAGAAAAATGAAAGGTCCTGAGCCACTCTGCAGAGTAGGAAAGAGCCACATCAAAGGCTTGGTCTCACGTTGGACATCAAAACGATGTATAAAATATTTCAGTTTAGTGCCTGAACTAATGGAACTACAAAGAAGTGACATCAGGTTAATTGCGGGCTCCTACACGGGAAACACCTCCCTCGGGTATCACCCGATAAACATTAACATTTCTGATACTGACGATTGAAACGTCACATCATATTTTATGTGATTATGATAGATATCGGGTGTTTGTGAGGCACTTCACGACCCCAGATACAGTTTGGTGCTCGTAGCCTACAAGGGTGATAAGATTCATCAAATGGCTCAAACTCCAGGGCTAAGAACTTGGCACTAGCACAATAGATCTCTTTAGGTCGCAGTCCCCTCTTTACATTATTTTAACACCTGTTGGCAATTTATTATTCCCTCTTAAGGTCTACGCTATTTATTAAATCTGTCGCCAGAAAAGGTCCAGAGGCCCCCATCTCTCATAAACTCCTTTTTCATCATGCACATCATGTAGATATCTTTAAAACAAGTGAGATCTTAATTCAATCACTTGGTAATGCCCAGTTTTCACTTGAAATTAAAAATCACTAAATAATGATTTTTTATAAAACTCATAATTCATCGCACGTAATGTTAGGAATTAAGTTTGCATTGAAAAGATGAATGGAAAGTCTTATTTATTTTTGTTATTTTCCTTTTCATCATTTGACAGTGAATGCTGAAGTTATTGAAGAAAGAACGCGTCCATCCTTTACTCTCTACCCTTCGCTGCCATATCTTACATTAGTTTGTCAAGCATCATTAGGAGAGGGATCTTAATGAAGTATTTCAATGACTCAAGTAATTGGTTTTTTTCCTAATAACATACCTTTGAAAAAAATATATGATTATCATCGTGTTCATCATTATTGTCGCCCTAGTCACCGGCGTCATCATTATACATGATGTTACGTACTCCTTAATTATGAGTGAATTCTAAAGGCTCTGCTATCACAGTGACTTAATTTCAAAAGTCAATTACAACATGTAAATTAATTCACTCGTTTTAGGTCTCTTCCTTTTTGCTGTAACTCCTACTCTATTAATTGCTTCTTAAGATAAGGAAGATAAAAGAAGAAGTAATATTGCAAGAAGGTAAATATTGATAAACCACACAATCTAAGTACATACGAGGGTGGTGGGGAAAAAAACTTAAAGTAGGACATGTGTTTTTTATATCAAATTCGTAAACTGATGGTGTATTGGAAGGGGCACGCCTATATAATTTTCCTATAATTGTAGAGAACGTTTTAAAATCTGGTTTCAGGTTTTTTCTCAACATCCTATTACTTCTGTTGCTGATCTTTTAAATCAAACCCACCACCAATGTCTGAATGCAAATATTAAATATTTAAAGGGCCAACTTTATCCGCACCAACACCCAACCAACCATGTTGAAAACACTAAAGGGAGACTTGCGGGAATAAAAAAAAACCCAATTTTAGTAAAACTTGCTAAAATACATTTATGCAATGTCTGCTGTAACGACTTTGACTAACAACAAAAATTGAGAAAAGTCATTGTCAGCCACTTGAAAAACTGCCGATGCTGACGTTGAAGTTGTTATAGTACGGCCATGTTATGACTGTTATACTTGTACTATAACCAGTTGTGTTAATACTGCTGCTGTTGCTACTGCTACTATTGTTATTACTGTTGATGGTGCGTTGCAAGTGCTTTAATAAGTGTCGACTGCCGCCAATGTTAATATAGATGTATGCATGTAAACCGTCGCAGCCACCACTGCCACCCCAATTTAAAATATATTGACATTTGTCAGTACATCAGTTTGTATACATTTCGTAAATTTCGTTCAAGTGTTTTTCAAGTACCGTTACGGCGTAGAGTGTTCTTTGGAAAAAAGGGTGGGAAGTAGAGATTCGCTCCAAACAGCTTTAAGTTCTTATTAAAGAATATTAAAGCACAGTATAACCAGCGCAAATTGTGTGTCAAGTAGAAAGTGGCGAAGGAAGCCTGTTTATCACTTTATAATAGACTTGCAGCAACGGCAGTTGTTCAACGTTATAGCGAGCGGATGAACAAGTGACAATTACACTTACAGTTAAGGAAGAAAAGTACTGATTGCTTGATTTTGTGGCGAAAAGAAAGCGACAAAGGTCAGCATAACTAAGAATAAAGGAAACTAATGCTTGACTTAACAATTTATTATAAATATTTTCTTTTTTTTTTGAGGAATATGTGAAAAAATAAAATCATTCAATCTTATTGGAATTAAGTGAATGTATGTATGTAATTCGTTGTAGTATTCCCGTTTTGTAATGGTTTCTCTACCAAACAAACAAGTCCAATATGTCATGTTTGGTGTACACACACGTACATATTCATATCTCTCTACAGAGTTTGATTCACATTGAATGGAAACAATGGAGAAAGAAAAAACACTTAGCTCACTGCCCTCACTTCATCTGCATCTGCATCTGCCTTTTGTCAAGGCAATGCCATTGTCGTTTTTTTATATGTTGCTGTTGTTGTTGTATGAAAGCTTATGTTATGCTTCTCTATTGTTGTTGTTATCCACCCTATATTTCTTCTATTAATTTTGTTTTTGTTATTTTGATAACAAATACCAAATTTACGTTGACGCACATACACACAAACACGCCTCTTGGCATTTTACTTTTCTTCTCAAGGATATATGAATTAATTCTTTCGAAATTGATTTTTACCTTTTGTTATAGACAACTTTCTTAATTCCCTTTTTATGAAACACTCTACATATACCACATGGTATAATATTTTTGTTAATTTTTGTATACACACATACACACACACTCTCTCATATAAAAAATGTAAATAGATTTTCCTTTAAAACATATGCACGTCGCACCGTTAAGGGGGGATGACAAAATACCGTACAAGACAACCGTTCTTAAGGCAAGTCACCGCGCAACTAAATTCGGCAGAATCCGTTATCGTCACTATTACCTCCAATTCTGTTATTCTACTATAGTGTACCATTCACATGGTAAAAAAATAAATGGAGTCGCTCTCTTCTTTTCAAAGATTCAATAAAACTGGTGGTGATTATAATTTGTGATGGAGCCAATGTATGAGAGAGACATGTTGCTCTCTTTTATGTTATACGCCGGAATACACCTCCAAATACAACATTTGCTGTATGTGCGTTCTGTGTTAACTTGTATCAAGTTCGTATGCTTTAATAAGAAATGTCAAACTCCGTATGGTTTCGTTACATGCGATAATTTTTAAATACGTTCTAATAGATTGACGTTCGTGCAACAACTGTTTACTATAAAGCAGTAGTATTGTGATTTGTGAATGTTAGCTTATACCTCTGCTGCACAGCATAAACAATGTGCGTGCAGTGACTTTTTACATCATAGTTGATCCGTTTAGCCTTGCCAGATGCAAAAAACCTGCATTCACGATATATTTATTTGTACAGGTCCGTATATTCCAAAACAAGCGTTCTCTGAAAGGTTGTCGGGCAATAGGCAGGACGTAGGACCAAGTGTTTGATGCCCTGTGAACTCTTGGTGTAAAAAACTGGAGAAGGCGCGCCCATTATATTTATAAATATCATCAAGATCATAAGTTATGTTGTGATATTAAGCAGAAATTGTTGAACATACCCGGGTTTCTAATTAAATTGGTAAAATCGGTCGAGTAGCCAATTAGATTGGTGACTAACAATACTTTTGCCAAGTTTGGAAACTTATTTTTTGCGTGCAATACAATGGTTTTCATAAATGGACCGACAGACATATATAGAATTTTAAGTATTTCTTTGTGATTCTGATTAGTGGGCGTTTTGTGGACAAAAAATATGGCAACTCTCACTTCTCACATACTTAACATTTCACTTGTGTTTCATTCAATGTGCACAACAATTAAATATGTTCTCTTCTCAGATCCAACAAATTGTTGCTTTAAATCTACGCAAAGATACTTTTTTGGCATTATACAAAAGAACTCTTCCCAACTCTTCCCAATCTCACTTACAAATTTTTTACACACCCGTTCTCTCTCTCATGGTTTTGTTGATACTGTACAATACTCTCTATCAATGGTAATAATGTCAATTCCTGTTTTTATTTACGCAAACACTAGTACATGTAGAGCATTAAACATTTGCTCGTTGTTTTCATTCATTTTATTATATTGTTCTGGTTAATGGTTAAGCAATTTTCGATTTTTGTGCTCCGATATGTGTGTAAAAAGCATCCGCACTCATATCCGGTTTCCATTTAATATGAAGAACAACATTATTTATATTCATATCGGTTGCAGGATCAAATGAAAAATCACAATATTACTAAATACATACACATATGCTTTATGCTATGTTCGTGTACATATTTGTCTAACGTTTTATATCATGCGTTTATAATCGGACAACACAAAATGGAAACATCATAGAAATTTATGCACATACATACCCAAGTGCATCATAGATGCATACCTCTGCCTGAATACATATGAACTTGTATCTGTCTGTCTCTCCTCACACTATAGTATGTTAGGTATTATACAATAACTGAATGACGGCCAAAGCTTTAAAAATAATTTAAAATTGAATTAAAATTTTGTGAAAAAAGTGAAAATTTCACAAGGTGAGTAAAATCATGCCTACACCTCTTAATACCCTACAATGTAATGCCTTCCACCACAACTTGAACACTTGTTTAACTTTACATTTTACCCGAATTTTCGTTTCCTTCCATCAATTCACTCACCACGCACCAGATTTTTAAAATAAATCAGATTTCTATCAATCATTTCAACTTCCGCATAAGTTGGCTAATAAGCGTTTTTACCGCCTGCTATGCCAAATTGCTGTTGGGGTGCGAAAAACTCATCATCATTTGTCATTTCCTCACTAAGTTCAGTTAAGTTAATTCCGTTTATTTTTAAGAATTTGTTGTTGTTTCTTTTAAACATTGAAATATTTTCCCTATGTAAATTTGTAGCAGCGATGCGATAAAAATGGACTGAATTGGAAAACAAAACAAAAAACCTATTTATTGTATACCCTGATACATGTACTAGTGGCCACGCCTACTTACCTACTTTGCAGCAGAGCTTAACGCCTGACCAATTTTCCAATTTAGTTGTTGCACTATTTTACGCCCACCTTTATCGATTTATAACATTCTTTAAAACAATCCGTTTATCTTGCCTTGTGTGTCCATATCTCCTCTAAATTTTGTTTATGGCTGTCATTTCTCCTTGAGAAAAGAACCCACCGTTTATAATTTTGAAGAAGTACTTTGTGTTGGCCATCTGTACTGTTTCTTTAATTCCATTTTTTTATTATTTTTTTAACCGTTTATATATTTACGCCATTTTGTTGAACACTCTCGTCTATCTAAGGGTGAACGTAAATAACAAAAGCGAGAGACAAAATCCCATAAAATATGCAACAAGTTAAACTTGATAAATTATCTATTTAGAGATGTTGTAGAATCTAAAAAAAATAAAACAAAATAAGAATACGGCAAGTGGAGATATAAAGCACAAAAGTTTTTCATCCTATTTACAAATTCTCTTTGCATGCGAGTTTTTATGATGTTTTATTTTTTTTTTCCTTGAAAGTTGCTATTTTCCATACCATTTACTTGGTAATACTTTGCAGAAAAAAAACAGGATAAAAGTCCATATCTGGCTTAGACCAAAACGTAAATACCCACTAATGATAAGCTAGAGCTGTGTAGGAGTGTATACAAGTGTCAAGTTATATGTCTTGTGACAAATTTGGAAGAACTGCTTAAAAAATTGCTTTATTTTTGTTGAATTATGGACATATTGCTTGACCGATTTTGTCAAATTTCAATGCCAACCATTGTACTAGGTTTAGAATCGAAATCGAAATTTTTGCAAAGAGAACACATACGGATGAACTGACAGTTATGGGTAGATCGACTAAGTATTCTTTGCTAACTCAGAGTTTATATATATTTGTAGAGTCTCCGACGTGCCAATATTTCTGGGCTTTGTAAACTAAATGACAAACTTGGTATATAGCCCATCTTATGTGAAGGGTATAAAATTGTTTATAACTACAAATATGCACGCACACATATTTAGGTATGCACAACACATATGTATGCATGACATGCAACAAAACATTCTATATTGGCACAAAATAGATCAGTTACTGAATTTATAACAGCAATGCAAACTCATATACATACGTACAAGTGTTGTTTTTGTTGTTGTTGAATGATAGTCACCATTACAAAAATAACAAAGTCATAGAAATGAAAATGTTATAGTCGGTTACACCCGGCAATTTAATACCCTACACCATATAGCCCCTTAAATTATACTACAATTAGTTTAGTTGGTGATAAATAATTATAAGGGAAGGAGTTCTAAAAATGGTTCAATCCGGTCCATTTTTAATAGGTTTACCGTTTGGCCTAAAATATGTCTTTGTACCAAATTTGAACGAAATATCACAAAAAATGTGAACTGTAGCTTGCGCATAAAAATTACATGGACAGAAAGACGTACAGACGGACGTGCTTAAATCGATTTAGATTGTAATTCTAAATCGATCAGTATAATTAAAGGTGGGTCCGGAATTTGACTTTTAGGAGTTACAAACATCAGCACAACCTAATGTATAATTTTAAATTATGGGCATGGCACTACGCTCTCTATTAACGGAGTCGTTATGTATGTATTACCTCAAAGATGTTTTTCAGCGACAAATACGTTTTTTTTTGTGCTAAATTATTGTTATTATTGTTGTTGTTTAACCCCGCCTATATTTAGCATTGGCATTAAAAGTTGTAAATTTTACCTTTACAGCTTAATTTTCCAAAGCTTTGGGAGATTTTTTGTAAATTACAGGCGTTAATATTACTTAACTACATCCATTTCCGACATGTCTGTGAATAATTATAAAACTTTTTAGCATAATTTTTGATTCATCTGCATGGCATGGTTTTGCTTAAACTTTAATACAAATTTACCAAAATTTTTTTTTTGACAACCTGGAAAGGTTGGCTTGCTTCTTCTACTCCTTCTATTTTAGATAAAGTTCATGTGTTTTATATCAACAACCTTGTTGCGAAAGACAAAGTTGTTTTCGAATCTCATAAATAATGACTCGTTATACGGTAATGCGTCCATTTAAATACTTTCAATAATTAATCACACACAATAACACACATCAACAATCACACATTGAGAAGCAACCATATGCAGACAGCAGGATCATATTAAAAGTTTGTTAAAAATAAAGAAAATAGAGCCAACAAAATGAAATTTACAAACATAAACAAACGCACATTCAAGTGAAATTTACGAAGGACATGCAGACGCGATTAAAGCTGACAAATCCTACATTCTCATTTTTTTATGCAGGACACATATGTTGTGTTTGTTTGGACTTTTACACATACCCACGCACTCACATATAAACGCATATGTAAGTAATCAGTGTTGTGACTGTAGGTCGCATCAACTATCAAAAATAACTCTCGTTGTATATTAAAAAAACAAAACAAAACAAAATAAAATCTCTACCAGAGCTACGTTACATTTTTACATTTTGTTGTTGTTGTCATATATGTGATGATTCGCTTAAATTGTTTTATATTTTTGGCGCCATACGTCGGCGACCATGTTACTGCACCATACGGCTAAACTAAATGAACAATAGACGATAAACTGTAAGCGTTGGTAATGACGGCACTGGTGCTAATGGTGACGATGAACACTACGTTTATATGTTTGCCCACACATAGTACGGTTTCCTTCAAACGTTTTATAACATCATTCACAATTTTTTTTTTTATTTTTCATTTCCATCGTTATGTACGTGTATGAGTGCAGTAAGAAGTGGAGTGTACCACTATGTACGCTCCAACAAGGTCACTGACAATCTGACAATAGATTATCGCCTTATCGTTACTGGTTGCAGATGCTTACAAGTACTTTGCTAATATTGTTTACATACACATCTAAACGTGAACGCATCTGGTGACAGAGAAATAAAACTTGTAAAATAAATATTTAAACAAATTTGTCGAAACGTTCTAAAATGATTGCAATAAGTGGATGATAAAAACCTTTACAGAATTTATTGAAATATTCATACCATCTGTTATATCCATTCCTCATATGTTAAAATCAAGCATAACTCGCTCATACACGAATTTTATTTCATATGAAATAAGTTTCTTAAACAAAATTATTCTTACTATACGTTAAAAATTATCTTACGCTTACAACGTATTTTATTGTGACTGTGTGCAATAAATTTTTACTACTTGTACTTTCTCTCCGTCTTTTCCTTTGCGTTACGTCATCTCCGCCATTAAGCATTATATTACCAATCAACATTTATCTTTGCCTTAAGTACTGCTCTGTTATTACATTTTTCCCTGTTACAGATTTATTATTATTATTATTATTATGTATGCGAGTGTATATGGAGAACTTTTATAGTTCAATTAAGTTGTTGCTGTAGTGCCTGTGGTATGAATTGGAATACATTTGTAAATAATTTGTAAATATTTTACACGTTGTATAAAATTTTTATTCAAAAATATTTACAACTAACTAACAGAGTAATTGTTGCGATCTAAATCAATGATGTACTAAAAAATGTGGAGAAAACAAGTGCCGCCATCAAATATCCCACCCCACTTGGTGTATAAATTACAGGATCTTATTTGGGGAGGGGTTCTAAAAAGGGTCCTATCTGGTACGTATCAGCGTGCAAGTCAAGTTTTATGCTGAGTATGGTTTTTTGTAAATTGTGGACGTGCTTGTTATCCGACTATACCCATTTTTAGCAGATCGATGTATGCGATAACTATAGATACGCACCCGAAATTTCAATTTTTGTAGAAGCTTTATAGATTTTTGTGGATTGTGCGTAGCTCTTTACCAATTTTTCCCTTGAAACTAAAAGAGTTGCAAATGGCATGACAAACTTATACCTCCATCTTATAAGGAGGGTATAATAATAAAAATTTGACTTTGGCCAAATCTTAAATAACCTTAACATGTATGTGAAAATAATGAGCGTGGAAGGTACCGAACTGTGTCCTTCAATAGTATATCACAATGTCCTCTAGCGCCTTCTTGGAAGTTGGATGTTGCATATGGAGTAACAATCTTAGCAAACCACCCATCTTATGTGGAAGGTATAAAAATGGAGAAAACGAAACAAAAAAAACGCTTTGACCTTGATATTCACACGTCGCACATACAAAACAAATGAAAAATTAAACCCGACCTTTTAATAACTTACACAACTCAACAAATTAAACAATGAGGCTATAATTAGTTTAGTTGTATCCATAGGGGATTAAGGGGAGGGATATCTAGTTGTGCTGAAGGGAGTGATGAACTCGAGGTGTCCCTATTTCCACAAAAAATGTAATTAGTAAACGAAAGAAATTTTCATATGTTACTTTGTGAAATATTGTTATATGATAGTGATCCCAGCATGTGTCAAAATTTTAAATATTTTTTTTTATTCTTTTTATTAAACCAATTAACTATTCTTCAGCATTCTTTACTGCAAAAATATCAAGAAATCCAAATCTTCACTCTATAAATAATAATCCTTTATAATAGAATGTTATTGGGAAGGATTTTCTAAATATTATACAATTCAGTCAATTTTCACTAAAGTTTCTCTATGAACCGAAATATGCCTTTGTATCAAATTTCATCAAAAATATCAAAAAATACGACCTGTTTTGCTAATTTGCGCAGAAATTTACATGGACAGACAGACGTACAGACCAATGGTTAAATCGATTGAGAGAGTTACTCTGCATTTAAGATTATTATGACGCTAGCTGTTTAAGAGTATCTGCAAAAACTTAGTATACTTCATGCCACATGGCATGTAGGGTATTAAAAAGTTCATTATGTCTGGTGTAGAGTATTAACATGTATAGATTATTTATTTATCTATACATAAACTTTTCTTTTGTCTTTGAAGTGTCTGTACTTTTAATTTACAGAGACATCTATCAGCCAGTAGAGTTGGTATAAACTTAATGTTATCTATAGTTTATCTATGTACCTGCTCAGCAGTAAACAAGTATAAATGGATATATTAAACGTTACAAGTCAATGGAAAAACTTCACTGAAATGGTCACTTACACAACATGCAACAACATTACATATCGATCAATGCACGTATAATTTTGCCGGTGTATTGCATAAGTGGTAGGCATTATTTAAATAATGCAATATATTTATGTAGAAAAGTAAATAAACAATTAATGTTGCAGAGCGTAATTGATTTGAGCATATGTTGGCCTAAGTGTGAGAACCGTATAAAAACCTTAATAATTATGAAAAGACAATAAATAAAAACCCAACACAATAAGATCTCACGTAATTTTATAATAGTATGTATGTTCCATACATAAATGCTATAAATTGTTAGCAATTTCCCCCGGCAAGCCGTCGAGCTGTTGTAATATTGTAACTAAACGCACAACATTGTATGAGAAGCATTAAATTAATATTGAAACTTAATTGTTTGATACATAAATTAAACACACACAATAATAAACAATTATCAGTGTGTATATACATACAAACTCACACAAATACATTTTTATTAAAATGGTATTTTTGACTTCTGGTAACATTTGGTGGAAATTTTTCAAGTGATGTAAACGTAAACATATATTGATGACAACATAAATACATACGAACCGTTTGATTTGTACATACATATGTATGGCAAGTGTATGCATAGATAAGTGCTTAATAGGAGACACGCGCATACACTTAAAATTGAAAACTAAAATACTTGAACTTGAAATTGCTGAAGAGAGAGAAAATGTAATAACATGATGATTGTATACTTACACACACACATACACACATATGTCTGTACAAGCTACATGTTTGTTAGAAACTCTGAAAGTATTTCAGGTTCATACAGAGTTGAACACGAAATGTTAACAATTTAAAATTTTCGCCATTTCTGCTGTCACACAGTGTTTTGCTGCAACATATTATTTTTTGATAATCATTCTCATTGTGATGATCTCGACTAATCCGTGAAGAAATTTTCACAATTTAGAACAATTTTTTCTAGGATATTGTACTCTTTAGATTAATTTCTTTATTGAAAAGTTTTATAGAGCACAGGCTTCCATATTACATTTATATATAAATAGGTGCTGTGCTAAATCTGTGGTCAACAACCTGTATACATAAAAATATACTTTCTTATATGTTTTCTTGCATGCCTAGTTTGTTTTTTACTTCTTGTATAGATAACATGAAAATGCCACAAAGTTATTCATAACATGTTTTTCTATACTCTTCAGGTGATAAGGAGCTTATATTACGTTTGTCAATTTGTTTGCCAAATACCCTAAAAAACATATATTCTTAGTCACTATCAAAATTTTTATGAAATATTTTAAATCAATTTGCAAAAAGTAGGCGTGGAAGAGGCAAAAAATAAATGTTTTTTTTTTCATTAAATATGAGGGGCGTGGCATGTAGACAATTACGCCCTATAATAGTGTAACTAGTACCTGACAGCTTGCAAGTCGAGTTTTGCACTGAGTATGATTTTTTGTAAATTGTGGAGATGTCTGTTATTCTACCACGCCCATTTTTGATACGTCAACGGACATTTTAATATAAATAATAAAATTCAAGTTCAGAGGTTATTTTTTTAGCAGATATAAATGTTTTTGTCAATTTTGGGCATTTCTGTTATTTGACCACGCCCATTTTCAGTATTAATGTACGGAATAATTATAAATATGCACACTAAATTTAATTTAAAAAACTTTTTGTGGCAGATAAGTAGATTTTTAATCGATTGTGGGTGTGGCTCTAGATCGATTTTACCCATTTTAAATAGCAATACATGTGCCAAAGCTAGAAGTGTCTGCTGACAATTTTTAGTTCAATATCTCAAAATTTTAAATTTAATTTGAGAATGTCAACAAGAGACAGACACCCGGACACAAGGACATACATGTCAAGATCTACTGAATTTTAGATATTGGTTAAGAATATACTCGTATATACTTTGAAGGGTCTCTGACCACTTTTTCTAGGTGTCGCAAAAGAAATGATAAACGTAGTGGAGGTTATATCAGGTGGAAAAAAGGTCACCGTCTAATCGATCTAACTCTGTAAGCAATATACTTTAGTGAACTTTAGAAAAGGTCGCAACTATAAGCTTGCAATATAGACATATTAAAGATTTTAATGAGCAATTTATACATGATCTGATCCAAGTCAAATTTAGCTTTTAACGCAGTTTTACGATCTGCGGTACTCCCTTTTTTATATAAAGGTTTTTCTGTAACACTTTAATAAGTATCACTTACGTGCTCAGTTTAAAGTTAGGTGTTAGGTGAAATTGCGTTTAAATTAATTGAAACTATAGGGTATTAAATAGTCGCTTTTGACCTACTAAACCATTTTCAATTGTTTTTAGTACAAATTTATTCATTTTCTGACTCTCTTCTTGTTTTATAATGCTTTTCTTTTTGAAATCGTAATTGTGGAGTAATGAATGAAGCAAATGAAGTACATAGATAAGTATGTTTAGTTCATTGCGTTCTAAATTTATCCACAAATCATATACAACATGTTCCTAGAACACCAAGAGGAACACATCTTTTTTAAATATTATTAACCAAGTATGAGTTACTTGTACCCATTTGAAGTATTATTTTAAGTGACTCTGCAAATTTTCCTCCAATCGTTACGTCAAAGTATACACTTGGCTTTGTTGCGCGCTGTACTGTTGGTTTCTTTTGCGTTCTTACTGTGTATTACGAAATTATTACCTAGTTATGGACTATTATCGAGTTTTTTTTCATTATATCTTTTTCTCTCTATTCTATACTTGAATGCTTTTTCTTTACCTCCTATCCACACTCCACACTGCACTGAATTTGAAATTGAAATGTTGACTCTCTGTTTATATTATTATTGTGGAATCATGGAAACTCATACATATAGAATAATAAAAACGCATTGCATTCAACTAGAACAATGTATCTTTTTAAATATCTGTTAAATAATTTATAATGAATGTTCGCTACAAGAACCGTTCCAAGTCATTATTCTTTATTATGCACAACTTAAATATGTGAACAGTTTTTCTTAAATATTTCTACATTTTACTTGTTCAATAGCACAGCAAGCAAAGTGTCAAAATAAATACACTTTTATCGGTGAGATAACCTCTTACTCTGCAAAGAGAATTTATTTACGTTCCATTTAGAATACAGGATTTCAGTAGCGTCCTACTTAACATTTCATAATGTACACGCACAATTTTCATGAATGCATAGCTTGCACATAACTTTCTAAACTGGAATTTCCTTTTAAAGCGCCTCTAGCCCAAAATCTTGGGGAGAATGTTATTTGATGCATTAAACAAACATTAAATAAAAAATACCCAGCAGCTGAACGAACAAAAGAAATATAAACTTGGTCATGGCTCATACTTACCATGGGGTAGGTCCATGTCTTGTAGCACTCTCTAAAATAAAAAAAATATAAAATAAAAATATTCGAATAATTTTTAAAGCTATTCAAACTATCTTCCCGGTAGATATATAGATTTTTGTTGATTGTGGGCGTGGCTCTTGACCGATTCTTAATAGCGGCCTGCGTACAAAACGTAAAACTGTCTGGTCAAAATTTTATCAGCTCAGTATCTCTAAATTTACGACCGTGAGAATACCAGCAACAGACAGACATACGGACGCACTTGTCCAGATCGATACAGTTTTTGATGCTGATCAAAGATATATATACCTGTTAGGGTCTTTGACGCTTCCTCCTTAGTGTTGCAAATGGAATAACAAACTTAGTATACCCCCCATTTTATGTGGAGAGCATAATAAGAAATCCTTGACCTTTTCAATGTACAGGATTTTTTGAAAAACACAATTTATCAAAGTTTTACCATTTTCAGCCAACAATTAATGTGATTTCATGGAAGTCGATCGAAAGATTGATGTGATAGTATTGTGGTGGTAATGGTGGTGGTGGTAATCGTAGTGGTTTCTAATTGATTACTTCCCGCTTGTAATGGATTTAAGCAAGGGCGCAAACAGAAACACTTTTATTTTATTCATTTCTTTCTTTATTTTCTATACTGGAACACACGATTAGTGCAACTTTATGTGGAGAAATAATAACAGTACAATCAGAAAAATCATAACGACAACTCACTTGCACATAAACCTTATAATAAATAGTACTTTGTGCAGATGTGTGCGTGCGAGTGTTTGTTTACTCGCTCTATGGTTTGTGTGGAACTGCTTATATTGCCACATCCAAGTCTGGCTTTGAATCTTGACATATTCTGCGGCACAACTTGAAACATCTTTGCAACGTTAGCAGCTAAACAGTTGCTGTTTGACTGCGAACGGTGTTGCAAGTGTGTTAACGGATCAAAATAATACGGGAGTTTCAAGTTGTGTGCCTTTGAAATATGAATGTATATGGATTTTAAATGCAAAAAAAAAATATTAAAAATTTCTCTGGTTCATTTATGTTACTACTCAATTGAATTGAAATGAAGAACTCAACGTACTGTTTACAATGCTGGTGTTAAGAAGGAAATATAAAAAATAAAAGAAAAAGTAAAGTTCAAATGAACGGTCGGTTGGACGGTCATCTATTACATGTTTTTCGATGCTATTCGTTTTTGTGTTTATGTGTTTTGTGTAGGTCAAGTTTAATAACGTGTGCGGTTGTATAAGAGTGTACTAGTTAAAGGATTAAATGAGCAGAACAAGCTCAACGACCTTAAAACAAAATTTTACAACCGCATCGCATCGTTGACTTACTGGTGTGACAATCACCACCACCACCACAACAACAAAAGCGGGTGAAACGTTTGATTAATGATTAAAAAAATGCATAAACACCGCAAGCCACAGGATATTAATTATTGGAAAATATTTTTGGTTTTTGACGTGTTGTTGTTGCTGCTGATTTTATGTAAAAATTGTCAAGGCAAGTTGCAGTAATAGTTTTACGTATCGGTTCACCCAAAACTCACTCATTCACTTGCTTGCACTTCAACTTGTGTTTATGGCTTTCAATTCAATTTAATTGAATTTAAAATTGTATACTTGTGTATGTATGTGTGTACCTGTACAGGTGTCTGTGTAACATGTTTAACTTTATGTTTGCCATTGTTGGCTAATGCTTTATAAAACTGGACATAATTTTCTTCTTTAAGTCTGCACACTGTGCACTGGTTCAACAAACACGTTTGTCGCTTAAATTGTTTGTTTTCAATGATCCGTTAAGTAACCTCGTTTCCTTGTATGCGCGCCTGCATGTATTGCCATGGTAAACAAAAAACACGCACTACATGTATGAACATATTACATTTGCATTAATATTTATTTATTGTATTTATTTGAGAAAATATATTACGGTTAATGTTGTGTACGCTTTGTATATAAAGATAAAATAGCATGTTAATGATTTTCTAAGCAATTCGTGCAATTTTTAAATAATGAAATATTTGATTCATACCTTTTAAATGATAATTTAAAAGTTTTTAATTTAATATCTATGGCTGCGTGCATACATTCAAATAAGGTTTGGTTTTGGCACAATTTATAAAATAAATAATGAATAAAAAAATCTACATTTATTTGAGTTCAATGAAAAATTTGGATGCCCTTCAAATTTACACGTTAACTGCGGGTGTGACCTGTACAATTTTATGCCTTCTTTAATATGCTTAATATTCAACTTCAGACGCAACATAAATTCTATACCGAAAAGCTTTTTTTGCTGTCTGACGTAGGTACGTGGGTTCAGGATTCATCTAGAATATACAAAATATAATTTGTATGTTTTAAAGATGTGTTCTTCTTCTTCTTGGCCTCAGTATAAATGTATTTTATTAACATTACTAATAATTTACGTTATACCATGACATTAATTAAGCTAATCGCTGTACAGAATTATTTGCTTTGTTTCACTATTTGCACTAATCTTATTGATCGCACCCTTCCCCTAGTCAAAATATTCAGATATTATAAATTTTAGTAGATTATGTAAAGTCTACAGCACAGCTTAGCTCAAGGTTACTTGTTTACAAAATACTGGATTTTTTCAACATTCACCTGCAGCTCAACAACTTTTTTGACTTTCAGGGGACATTAAAAGATATAACACTAGACTGTACAAAAATATTTAAATAAATCCATAAATGAAGGAAATTTTGTGTAAAAAAAATCCCTGTAGCGATAAGAAAAAGCCTAAAAAAATTTATTTTAATTATTAACGGTGTTGGCACGTGAAATCTCTCTACTTTTTAACCCTAATTATACACTATACACACACACACACGCAAACAAAATAATAAAGAAAAACCTAAAGTGCATAAATTTTCGCCACAGCCAAAGCCAAAGCTAAAGCTGATATTAGTTTGAGTGGTGTGGAAAGTTGTATGCATTGTGTAGCAATCGACAATTTCATTCTGACTGCAGTCGCATAAATAAAAATATTACAATTTTTTAATATAAAGAAAAATTATAAAAACGTATAACATTTCACCACGGATGCATATCTCAATGCAACTGATGTGTAAAACTTCTATTAAAACCAAACTGTCACAGATTTGATTATACTCTACACCTCCTCAAGTGCGTTAAGTTAAGCTCAGTATGTGACTTGAAAGTAGCAACGAGTTACTTCATTCCATTCAGAACTACAGCCAAGTTTGGGACAATGATGCTACATAAGCTTATTCGCTAGTTAAAATTTCTATTCTTATATAAGAAGCTAAAAATTACTTGAAAACAAAAAATGTATTTTTTTGTAGTTGTTAATGTAGTAGTAGTTAATGTCTTGTACTGTCCTTGCTCTTGTTCAAAAATATACAACATTTCCACCAATTGTATATAACTAACCTACCTATACCATTATGTGCTGCCTACTAAAATATGTATACATACCTTAAATTATTACAATAACAATAGCGCCAAGATTGATTAAAAACAACTAAGAAAACTAAATTTGGCTTAAGCCAAATCTCTAATACCCTTCACATCTTTAAAAAAAACGGTGGGCGTGGCAAGTATATGATAACGCCCTTTTATTGTGCATGTACTACGTCTCAGCTTGCAAGTCTAGTTGTATGATGAATATGGTTTTTGTAAATTGCACATCCACGGATAGAATAACCATAAATATGTTTATCAAATTTCAAGTTCATAGATCAATTTTTGTGGCAGATTTTTGTCTATTGTACAATAGTTGTGTTTATGTTAATTTACGACCATGGTTAATAGACAGGCACACGGACATACGGACATACGTGTATAAATCAATTTAGTTTTTGAAACTAAATAAAAATATATGTATATATATATATATTTGTAGGATATCCTTCTAGTTGTTGCAAAAGGAATGATAAAATTAGTATACCCCACATCTTATATGGAGGATATAAAAACACATATGGAATCATTTGTCTACCATTTCATAGAAGTTCATAAGAATAAATAATACGAAAAATAACTGAATTATTTTAGCGTATGCAATACGTATACAATATGAGCGATGTACGATTACAAATGCCGTGCTGTCTAAACTGCGAATGCGAATGATAAACAAGCAATAAAAGCGAGCTAATTATGTCATGAGGGTGGGAAAAATACAGCAAATATAACAAACTAGTAAACATCAACAAATATTTAACACATACAGATAAATATTCGTAAATGCATATGTGTGCATACATATGAATACATCATACAATTTTTGCACCTTGATATAAACAATATTTTTAAAAAATATTGTATAATGACAACATTTTTGTATTGCTGACACAAAAATATATTAAATCGTTCTGTCACATGGTAGCGGCACTCCATTTATAGTCGTGGACACAATTATGAAGGCATTATCTGGCGCAAAGTTTTGTTTATGTATACACTTAAAAAAAGGGAGTTAAACAAATGCTTCATGGTTGTTATGGATATATGATATTGCCATTTGTAATACTGTAAAATTTGTGAAATATACCAAGATTGCCTCTATAAAGTCTTAGAGGCTCAGAGGCAAATCATAAGAGGGTAATATTTTAATAACTATTAATCATCATGTTGGTCTGTATGTCGGACTACTTAAGATAAAAAAAATTTAAAAAAGAAGCTGATATGTTTAGTTTCTCTTATACACCATGCCCATCTTTAAAATACCCATTTATTGCACATTCTTCAGCCCAGCAAAGACTTCCTGTCGGAAGCGAACCTATGGCCTACCGCTTTAGAAACTGGAATGTTGCGGAGAACATATTCTATGTCTGATTGCTAATTAAAAGTCTAGCATTTTGGCCGCAAATTTTATAGTTAACTAAATAGTATGATAGTTGAACATTTATAGAGTAAAATGCTTTCATTCTAATGCAACATTTTTCATTTGAAAATCACTTCTATAATTATAGCCACTGCTGTACCCTATAAATACAAGAAACACTGTGTATCATATTGTACTGTTGAAAATGATACTACTACCCCACTTCAGAGTTATAATAAAGAAAGTTAATTTCACGTTTGTCGTCTGACTGCTGCTCTGTTTATAATGCGTTGACTAGAGCTGTTGATTCCGAAATGTTAACAAGAAGTTGTACAAAAAAAAACTCAACACTGTTTTATTGTTGTTTTTACGGTATGTTTGGCAAAATACCATCAGATTATTGCGATATTATCATATCGCAATATTTTCGCACGATCCTAGAAAATTTTTTATTAGCATAATACGGTCTGGCATGTCTATTTGGTTGTCTGTCTATCTGTCTTTTCGTTTCATTGTTTTCACTCACGTAGTACAAAAAGGGCTGATTTGAGAATATGTTTCGCTTTTTCTATTATACTTTATTGTATGTTTTATATGTATATATATATATAATTTTTTTTTTTCACGTAAACAACATGTTTAATTAATTGCTATAACAAACAGATATGCTGAAGAAATGACGGATGTGTTGAATTAACGTACAATTGTCGGAATGTATAATGTCGTTTTAACGACAAATGGGTATCTATATCTATATCACTTACGTACTTTAGAAAGACCCAACTTGTTGTTGTCATAGGTCCTCATATTTCGCCTACCAAGAAAGTATTTTAATCTCTCTACACATATGTTTTAGGTCACCAAGGTTGTGTATTTCATGACGGCTTATCGACTGTGAATGAGGGAGTGCGTTTTATACGTTTACGAGAGGATGCGCCGCTTGGAAGAGAAATTATTAGTTTTAGAGCATATCCGAGATCGAAAATTTCACTGCAGAGTTCAGAGAATAATGGCGATCACAAGTATTTTGGCATCAGTGAAATCAATTCCACGTCTATTGTAATTGCATTGACGCGATCCCTAGAAGATTTAGTGGATCGTGATATACCTAAAAACTTATTAAAATTTCGTATACTGTGCAGTGCCAAGAATGAGAAATTGGAAGAGGTAATTATTTGAAGAAATTATTGGATATGTGTTAAGTACTTACCATTCTTTCAGGCCAGTTATCTCTCGGTTACTGTTTATATTGAAGATGTGAATGATAATAAACCAGAATTTCTAAATACACCCTATATTGTGGATGTAGTAGAAAGTACACCGATTGGTTCTACAATTTTCGACGGTATTCAAGCTTTTGATCGTGATAAGCCAAACACTCCAAATTCTGAGGTGCATTTCAGTATGTCTACGGTACCTGAACAATTATCTGCAGATGGTAGTCCCTACTTCTCTTTGAAAAGTCCCCATAAACCACTGTTGATACTGAAAAAAGAACTCGATTTTGATAATGGCATGCGTCTTTTTAAACTGCCTCTATTTGCCTGGGATCGTGGAACTCCAGCAAATCAAGTTAATACAACAATTACCATAAATGTAATCGACATAGATGACTTGCCACCGAAATTTACAGAAGGTGTCTATCGTACCAAAATCAATGAATTTTACCCTATTAAGGTGAGTTTTTCCAGATGTATTATGAGACATAATGCCTGCAGCATAATCATTTTATTCAGGGTATTCCAATACGTATTCCTCTATATTTTGATCCACCCATAATGGCATTTGATCAAGATTCTCTAAACGCTTCTTTGACCTATGACATCATATCAGGAAATGAACGAAAACTCTTTCGCGTTAATCCGCAAAACAGCATTATGTATTTGCAAAAGGAAATCGATTTAGAAGAGGAAAGTCTACCTGGTAATACATTTGTTCTACAAATTGAAGCCCGCCAGAAAGACAATCCTTTTAGAAAAGCTCTAGCTAGGTAAGTACTTTGAAGAAGCAGCCATATATATTAATTATCTGTGGTACCACATTCTCAATTATAGAATTGAAGTTGAAATTTTGGATATCAATGATAATATACCTGAATTCGAGGCAGACTTTTATAATATCTCTATAGTGGAAAACTTACCCACCAGCTTCAGTGTACTGCAAGTGAATGCCATTGATCGTGATCAAGGTGAAAATGCTGAATTTTTATATAATCTCAAGGAAGACCCTGAAGCGCCAGGAGCTTTTCGCATTGATTCCCGTAGCGGCTGGATAACTGTCAGAGACGATCGTCTATTAGACCGTGAGAAGCGTAAAGCTATACATTTACAAGTGGAAGCCTTAGAGCGTACTGCTTCCCACATGGATGACAAGAGTTTGCAAAAGTCTAGCCCCAATGCGGTAAAAGTTGAAATAACTTTACTCGATACCAATGACAATACACCGAAATTCGAACATGGCAATCTGTATGAATTTAAAGTACCGTTAACTGCTACAATGGGGTACAAAATCGGTCAAGTGAAAGCTTTAGATCCCGACGAAGGTCCAAATGGCTTAATAAAATATGAAATGCAGAAGCCTAAGAAGAGCGGATATATACCCTTCCGTTTGGATAATAAAAATGGTACAATTTATGTAGCCGGTCCCTTAAGACGGGGACGAATAGCTGTATTTATAGAGGCCAGTGATCAGGTAAGTGGCCAGAAGACAAAAATCCCAAATATTTAATTTAGGATAATAATAATTACATACAAATTTTATAGCCTTTGAATCCCTCTGAGCGTCGATTCTCTTTGGCAGTCATCACTGTAAAAGTCTTTGCTACAATTGATGATCAAGCTATTGATTTTGTGGGAGCACCTTATGAATTTTGGGTAGGTTCCAATGCAGCACTGGGCAGTTCCGTCGGACAAGTGCGCACTACCTTAATACATGACGAGGAAGACGAAATAATGTATGATCTGTTGCACACCTATTCCGAGGGTGTACCTTTTGCCATTGAAGAGAGATCAGGTATTATTACTGTTATCCGAGAATTATCAGAATTTCGCCGAAAAATTTATCACTTTGAGGCTGTAGCCAATTATGTAAGTTCCAAGTTATAATTATTGACAATAAAACTAATTATTGACAAATGATATTTTTATTTTTATTAGATGTTTGCAAATCGTTCAAAAAGTTTGGGTATGTCGCGTAAAAATACCCAACCAAGTGTGACTTCCGAAACGGAATTAACAGATGAAGGCGTTTTGATCACTAACGTAACCATACATATAGTAACACCCACAGATAGTAAAATTCCTCTACGACCAATTATAGAGTAGGTTTTGAACATTTCTCGTTACCATCATAATAACACTTTTCCACAACTTTTCTAGAGAGATTAACATGAACGTCATCAAGTTTCATGTGGAAGAAAATGCACCCGGAGCAATTATTGGTCAATTGTTATATAAAAATGGTATAAACATAATCGATCATGGCATAACTATGCCTCGAACGTTAACTGCAAAAACCAACAATACAGCGATAAGTTCTAAATTGCGCAGTCGCATGCAGAGACAAGGTTTAAAAAAGCGAGTGTCGCGGCGTTTACCTGGTGAAGGTAATATCAAATTACGTTACATTATAGCCAATCAACAGGAGGTAGTCAATAAAATTACAATCACCGAAGACGGAACCTTATTGACCTTAACCGGTTTGGATCGAGAACAGAAGGACAAGTATGATTTGACAGTGATTGTTGAATATAGTAGCGGTCTGGTGAGCGGTGCTGGTATTTATCAAGTAGAAATCATTGTGGACGATGTTAATGATAATGCTCCTCAGTTCAGTGATCAACATTATATAGGCTTAATTAAAGAAAACTCCCAAAGGGGCGTCCAAGTGAGCCTTAATAAACCCATAATAATCAGTGATTTAGATTTGGGTAGAAATGCTGAATTTAAAGTGACTCTTAATGGCGATTATAGTGAACCATTTAGAGTTGATTTAGTTAATAAGGATAATGCGACAGTGTTAAGTGCCCTTCCACCAAGGCCAGATTTGTTTAATGTCCACAATTTGACGGAGCAATGGGACGAAGAATTGAAATTTATGGAACAACAGTACGAGTTGAAGCCAATGAAGTTGAAAATGTACAATCAACCATTTTACAAAATCTCCTACACTGCTTTAAAGCCTTTAGACCGTGAAAAAGATCAAATGTACAATTTTGAACTAATGGCAATGGATACGGGTGGATTAAAAAGTCACGCCACATTGACCATCTTGGTGGCGGATGTCAATGATAACCCGCCAATATTTGAGAGAATCTCCGTATTTAAAAATTCACGAATAGTAATTCGGGAATACACCACCGATATGGAGATATATTTTGTAGAGAGCCCAACACAACTTATGCATGCTTTTAATCCTATGTCTTCAGTTGCAGCACCTCCTTATCTTTTACCCGGTACACCCCGCTTAAATGATGACATCACGTTTAATAACAGTTACATTTCTCAAGCAAGAGCTCGTTCATCAGATCGTGCGAAGCTCTCCCGCTCTATTAAAACTATGCCTTCAATGAGGATGACTAAATGTCCCTTATTTGCCATTTACGAGGACACACCATTATATACCAAATTATTGCAAGTGGTTGCATCAGATGACGATTATGGTCGTAATGCTCAGGTGCAATATGAAATTATAGACGAACAAATAGATAGACCGTTGGGAGGGCCTGTGCTTATTAAACAAACAAGTATTAAATACTTTGCAATCGATAAACTATCCGGTGAATTAGTAGTTAATCACCCCCTGCCAGCCAATATTGAAGTTTGGCTGAACCTGACAGCATCCGATATAGATAATTTGCGGGATTTTACATGTTTGCGTTTTACTGTTATCGATGTCAATAATCATGCGCCCACTTTTAAAAAGTCATGGTACAGTTTCGACATTGCCGAAGGTGATTACAGTGACAGTGTTTTGGGTCAAGTGGTTGCTGTCGATTTGGACTTTGGTGCAAACGCTAATATATCCTACTCCTTAACGGAAGCCGATTTACCTTTTCAAATCAAACCTGTATCTGGTGTTATAAAAATTGTGACAAATTTGGATCGAGAACTTACAGACAAATACACATTTAATGTGATAGCTAGTGACAATGCAGACTCCTTGCACCGCATGTCCTCATCTGTTGATGTCGAAGTAAATGTTCTCGATATTAACGATAATCGACCGCAATTTATTGGATATGACGATATGACTAAAGCGGACTTGTACATAAATGATGTATCAGATCGAATTATGCAAATACCATTATTTAAAGCGTATCTAGATCGTAATACAAAGCCAAGGACGTTTGTTAAACAAGTCACTGCCATAGATAAGGATTACATTGGTAATGGCAATGGTTTGGTTTTATATTCACTTCTACACATAGATCATGCGGCGCCCACCTTTCAAATAGATTCACGTGACGGAACTATTACCACCGCTACCCACTTCCATAGCTACAATACCTACGAACATCTCAATGTTACTGTCATAGCCGCAGATTTAGGCAGTCCATCTTTTTCATCAACCGCAGTCGTCCTGGTGAATCTTCAGGGGGAGGCTATAGAAGAAACTGACAACCAATTGGAGAAAATTGATTTGCAAAACAAAACATTATTCCAACATCAGTATTATGAAGTGCAAATTATGGAAAATAACGAGGCCCCTTCTGAACTATTAAAGTTGAATTTCTCTTTTCCACTAAACACGGAATCGTTGCGTTGGTCTTTATGGTTGGAAGATGGTATCGAAGAGGATGCTCGCCCACCCTTTGAATTTGATTCTAAACTTTCCGCCATTTATGCTATGAAATCTTTTGATCGAGAACTCAACTCGCGTTATAAATTACGTTTACGGGGTGATAAGCCGAATCGAGAAGGACGCACTTATACTCGCCTGCAATATCCGGTAAATGATGAACGTTTACAGGGTTTAGAAAACAATGAATGTCGAATTGTGGTCAACATTTTGGATGAAAATGATAATTTACCAAAATTTAAGGGTGGCACTCAACCTATAATTGCTGTAATACCGCGTAGTGCCACCTTTAGTTATCCAGTAACCAAAGTAGAAGCAACAGATGCCGATGATGAGTTAAATGGCGAAATCCGCTATAGACTATTAAATGATGAATCGCGTTTATTTGCTATTGATGAATTTTCTGGTAAAATACGTTTGATTACGAGTGTAGAGCTATTATCCGACACTCGGGTATATGGATTTGATGTGAAAGCGACAGATCGTGCTGGAGCCGATGATGGTCAAAGTAGTATTATTAATGTGTTTGTGTACCTAATAGATGAAGAGAAACAAGTACGTTTGGTATTGTCTGGACGGCCCATAGAAGTGGAGCGTAAAATAGATGCTCTAGTTCATGCACTTAGTGAAGCTATTGGTATGGAAGTAAGAGTGCGTTTACTAGAACCACACACGGATAACACTGTAGAGCCGGCGTAAGTATTGCGATCTCATATGAGCCATTAATTAAGCCTTCCTCTAGGGTTTAGAAATTTTTTAACAAAGTACACCTAATTCTCTTTTAACACGATAGATACGTTCCCAAAAAATTCGTGTTAAAAAAAATTCGTGTAAAAAAAGATATTGTCTAAATGGAAGTATAGATTGATTCCAGACCTAAAAAAAAATTGAAAATCGTGTTAAAACAAAACAATTCGTGTAAAAAGAGAATTATTTTTCGTTTTAACTCGTGTTAAATCAAATTCGTGTAAAAAAAGTCGTACAAAAAGAGAATTAGGTGTAACGTCTAGCCCTAAAGGAGGGTTAGTAAATTCCATTTAAAACATTTCCTTTTGTACAAGCTCTAGTCTTACGCTTCTTTCTCTTGTTCTCTTGTTCTAATCTAATCTATGATAAAATTTATAATAAATTTCTTTACTTTCGTAGGACCGATGCCTACATATATGCGGTCGATTTTCGAACAAACTCCATTGTGGATATGCAGCAACTGCAAAAGTAAATTGAACCGCTTCAATTCGACATTCGACTATCAATCCTAAACTGCTGCTACTTTTTTCCATTTCTTTACTCTAGTTCTTTGGCTCTTCTACAACTGGATGCTTTACACCTAAAGCAACAACAATTATTGCAAGAAAAATATCCTAACGGAAAGTGGGGGGCCGATAAAATGATGCCACGCATTATCGAACTAGCAGAATATGGCCAATTGCCGCACAAGTCAGCACGCAACACTACGTTCTGGAGCAGTCTGCAGATTGTAACAATAATAATTTTTGCCTTTTGTGGGGTGGGGGCAATACTGTTGGGCCTATGTTTTTTATGCTTCAAACAGAAACGGTAATTTCTTTTTAATGCTTTAAAGATCACCAACCGCGTACACATTTCTCACAGAAGAAGACTGATTTTTTTTTAAACAAACACTTAATATATCTTTAGAAACTTCATGATTTTCCGATTTGTGAATAAAACGCACTTGAAGAAGACTTTGCTAAATTAGTCAAACTGGTTGTTTTAATTGTCTGTCTTCATTAGAATTTATTCTATAAGAAAAGCTCAAAAGAAATCAAGTGGAAAATTTGAAAAGAAAAGAACACTTGCCTGCACCAATCTATAAAATAACGGTACTTTAAATAATAATGACCTATATATCTTTCTTTGATGAAATGTTTTCGCGTTACACTCCAGCGGTTAGCTATCACTAACAAAAAGCTTTTTCACAAATGTTCAGTATACATGCATGTGGTGTACAAATCATTTAGAGAATTTCAACTACATACACAAATAGTTTTTAATTATTTACTTAATTATCTATTATCAAGTTATTTGCAATATTTGTTTCTTTCTTACTTGCACTGACCTAATGCTGCGCTTCTCATCATAATGAATGAAATTGAATGATTGCACAAACAAAAACAACAACGCAAAATTATAATCATCAAAACTGACAACAAAAAATGAATCGTCATCAACTGCCAACAGAAGTATATGGGCGCAACAGGAATTTCCATCATCAGAGAGTGGTCTTACTTATGCCAAAGCACGAGTTGGCTTAGAAAATTGTCGCCGCAGACGACACCGTCAACGACAACCACAACCAGTCACTACGAAATTGGCACAGCGCCAAAGTCAACGTAAGTATATTGTACTGCAAGTGTATACCAATCTCACTAGAGTTCTTCACTAACAAATAATTGGGTGAATGGTGTTCTTTCAGAATCGTTGTCATCGGCTAAAACGCAATCAACAACAGTAGCTACACAAAAATTAGAACAAGATTGGTCCCATAAGCAACAGCAGCATATACAACAACAACAGCAACAACATAAACAACAATTACTACATTCCAACCATCATCATCATCATCATTACCAACAACAACAGCAGCAGCAACATCAACACCAACCTACACCACAGCAAACACAAATCTTATATGTGCCACAACATCAGCATCAACATCATCATCATCAACAGCAGCAGCAGCAGCAGCAACAACAGCAGCAGCAGAATTTAAACAATGAGTAAGTATGAAAGCGATTAATAGCAAGAAAACTAGTAATAATGGCCAATGGATAGGAATTTATAGAAACTCCCATGCTGACAATCAAAACAGGTTTCCATTAATAAAATTCTACAGCATTGAATTCTTTTTGCATTTATTGTGTAGGTTAAATACTAAAACACTTATCATACTCGCAGCTATACAGACATTATTAAAAGTGACTCAGCAACTTGTTGGTCAAAAATGAATGTTACCCACTTAACATAGAGTTGAGTATACTTGTAGTTTTCATGTTTTTGCAATTCACAGCAGTATGAGACAAACCCATCCTTAGCGAACGTATCTATTGTGTACAAAGAGAATTAGGTGTATATTAAAAATTACGACATTTTCCTATATAAGAACTTCCATTATAAAAGGACCTTATATGGAGAAGGGTAGTAGAAATGGTTCATTTTCAATCTCATTAAAATATCTCAAAAAATGCACCCATTAGCTTGCCTAAAAATTTTCATGGACAGACAGACGGACATGATTAAATCAATTCAGATTTTGATTCTGACTTGATCGGTGCAATTGAAAGATATGGAACTTAATACACCCTCTTACCACATGTGCTATACGATATGGAAGCTAAAGGCGTGCACAGAATTTGATTTTGATATTGACGACTATAATATTTTCACTTGTTCATACATTTTTATGGCTATAATAAATATAAATAAATTTTGTGTAGTAGGAAAAATAATTTCAATCAAAGGCCAAGGGAATACATAGATGTCCCCTTGCCGAAATCTGTAACAGCACTACGTTCGTCGTTAGAGCAAGAGAGCAAAATGTCGCCATTTGTATTAAAATATAATGCTTGCCAGCCTGTCAATAATATGTAAGTAAGACCCGAAAGGTCCGTCATGCAAATTCATAAAACCTTTAATAATGAATTGAAAAAAAAAATACAGCAGGTCAAGCCACAATTATGAGACATCCATGTTCTCCTTAAATTCGAATGGTCAAGATTCGGGAGTGGATTTTCTTAGCAGTCGTGAATTATATGAAACGTCACCTGAATCATTTGATTCACAGCAACGTACAGCATCACTGCACCAGCCCTTATGTCCCAGACATGCCAAAGAACATATGAAAATCAAATCCAACAACAACAATACAGATTCCAGGTTCGGTATCAAGCCATGAAGTATCAGAAAAGTCATTTTTAAAATTTACTTTTACACCTTTTAGTGATAATTACGAGGACTCTTTACAAAATGAAGACTCTTTAGTTGTTACAAATTGTCGTTCTGTGTGCGAACATCATTTGCCACCACAGCCGTCCTCCACACAACCGCTACCACCACCAACCTGCTCACAGGATTTGTATATGAATTCTCGTTTCGAAAAACGTTCCTGCGTAAGGCATTCCTTTTCCGGCTTCAAGGATGATTTAATGCAGAATTCACCGCGTGTATCACTACGACCGCGTGGTCATACGTTGCGTAATTCAATGAATGATTTGGAAGAACGCCTACACAATTTAGAACAGTCATTTCGTAGGCCAATAACATTTAAATGATTAGATTTAAGCGTCAGGTTAAAGGTAATTTGTGTGCAATATTTTTTTTTTTGTCCAGTTCCCTCTATGTATATACATAGATAGATAAGTTCTTTAGTAGATTATTTCGTAATGTAGTACAATGTATTTGTAGTGTTATTGTACCTGCCACCAAAAAAATTCAAGTATTGTTTTATACTTTAAGATATGTTTTGTTTTTGTACCCTATACACCCGAATAAAATAGAAAAAATATACCGACTTTGATATTTCTAGTTTGTGCGTTTTTACAAGAGGAAGCTCCTTCACAAAATTTTGAGAAATCATTATTTAAATGAAAAGTTAATGCAGCCACGTCTGTACGTCCTCGAAAACGTTAGAATAAGTTCTCGAGATCTGGAGAATAAACGCATACTACTATTATATTGATCGATCTAGAATTATTGTACACAGTATCTTGTGTGAAAACTATCAATCAGGTACGAAAATTACATTTGAACCATTTAGAAAAAACTTCTTTAGAGCAAAATCTGACCTTTTTTCTTCAATAAATTTTACGTAATATATCCTGCATGTATACCATATACTAGCCATAGCCAAGACTTGTATAAATTTAATTTTGCAAAGCACTTGAATTTGAACTTTTTTAAGCATCTTTTCCTACATAAATCAAATCAAATTTCTACATATTTCTAAACACATTAATTTACTAAGCATTGAAAATTTAAGCCGAATTGATTCTTAAGAAGTGACTTTTACATGACAAGTAACATTTAGTACAACTTGTGAAAGATTATAGTACAGATAGAGGATTGTAAAGTATATTAAATTGTCAACTTTAACCGTTTATAACACTTGCTTGATATATACAAAGAGTTTTTCAATAGGGTCATAACAATTTTGTGTTTTAATATAAACGTTGTGGTGAACGTTTTTCATAATCCCTGAATGTCAAAATGTCTGTCAGGGGTAAGATTTTTATCATAGTAAAGTTTACAAAGGACAATTTACAATGCTTGGAGAATTACTGCTGCAATTATAAGCTTACTCTAATTTTCTAATAAATTCGAATTAAATTATTGCAAATTATTTCTGTGCCAGTGAGACAATGTACCGGTCAAAGTACCGAAAATATTGCAGTCGGAAGAACTTCAGTTTGAAATGAGTCAAATCAGTCGATTTCACGCCGTTCACAGGAATTAAGAATCTTTCAAACCACATTGTGGCAAATTTTGCATAAAGATCTTGGCTTACACCTTGGCTTACACGCCTTTTGATAATTTGAAGTTACAAGTTATTCATAAAATGTTAAGCAAATACTTTATGTGAACTTTTTATAATAAAAATTCTCCTCCTTTGCCCGCTTCCTGTTTTTTTTTTGTTTGTTCTTTTTTCTACTTCCTGCTTTACTGTACGCATGAAATTTTTAAAAATCGTTGTTTTTTTTTATACAATAATAACGAGTTTTCAAGATTTATTTCACAATTTTAAATGCTAACCAAAAAATACTGTGTTTAGCATAAACACAACGCGTTATTACAAAAAATATAATACCACTTGAATTAATTACTGGCCCCAATCAATGAACACACCTTATTTAAAGAATTTCTTAAATTCCAAGCAACCTTGCCAATTCTCATCGAAGCCAGGTGTCACGGTTTTGGCATTGGCATACCACTTGGCCACATTCGGGAATTTACTGAAATCGAAACCAGCCACCTCGAAGGTGCTGACAGTAGCCAATAAAGCTAAATCGGCCAAGGTGAGTGAATCACCGGCTGCATACTGATGACCTTGTAAGAATGTATTCAGAAAATCGAAAGCGGTTTCGATCTTTTTATACATTTCCGGATTGGCGGGCGTCTTTTCGAATATTTGCGGATAATAATAATCGGCGAAACTCTTGTAGAGAGTGCCCATATCAAAATACAAACGTTGATTAATGATAGCGCGTTTCTTGGGGCACTTGGGATACAGGGAATCCGTTTTACCATATTTCTCCGCCAAATAAACCATAATGGCACGCGACTCCCACAAAGCAAAATCCCCATCCACCAGTGTGGGGATGGTATGCTGAGGATTAATTTTTATAAATTCCGGTTTCAAATGTTCTCCAGCTTGTAGGTTTAAGAGCTTCTTGTTCAAGTCAAGGCCCAAAGCTTTGGCTGTCATTAGAACCGAACGGCAGGGTGCTGAACCGGGTAAATAATAGAAATCCATTATGAGAGAAATCTATAGAATTAGAAGCAGACAAAAAAAGTTATTTAATTAGTTAACAATAGAAACATTTATGTATCGAACAATATTTTCCAATAAATTGAACATAAAGTCTAGCAACTGGTTGATTGCATGTAATGTCGATGACTCTCATTCACTTAGTTTGCTACAAACTTTTTGCTACTAAAGCCGATGTACATAAAAATCGCACAAATCATACATTGGTTGCGGTCAGTAATTCTCTAATTAGTTTATTTCACAATATTCACATTTATTAATATTGCAAAAAAAAAGGCCAAAATCGAAAATCCAATTTGTTAAGCATGATATGACGTCATTTTAGGTCCCTTTGGAAACAAACAGACACTGTACTCGCACTCATTATTTTACTTCATTTTGCATTTATGAGGATTATTACACTGAAACTTACTTAGTTTTATACAAAAAACCGCTTTGTTGTGAGTGCGACGAGAATTAATAAACGACTGCTTGTATTATAGAAAATGCCGGACTATTTAAAGCATCGCCATCGCTATCGCCATATGTTACTCATATCCCTTGCACCCTCGAAAAGCTTTCCAGTTTTTGCTTTGCATTCAAGTGAGCAGACAAATATTATTATATAGCAGTTATAACTAAACAAACATACATAGATTGGCAAAAAAAAATATTTCGCTGGCATATGTATGTAAATAAGCATATCTAACCGGATAACGGTATCAATGGTAAAAAATTTAAAAAAATATTGCATATATTTAATGCAGGTTTTGGAATGAACTGAAAGGTAAAGTCAAACAAGTAGAAGCTTTACAATCTGGGCGTTTTTCTTTAATACCCTACATTACCACATTTAAATTTAAATTTAGAACACGCAGCTTTACACATAAATTTTACTAAATATCTAAAAATTTGTATTAAAAGCAAAATCGAATTTCTACCGTTTAATGGAACAATTTGGAAAAAGGAATGGAAAGAATGGCCCAAACGGATCTAAAGTAACATAAAAAGAAAAAAATCCCGTAAATGTTTACCTTATGATCACTTTAAGGTATTAAGAAAGGGAAGGATTTCTAATTATCCACTTCGGTTTATTTCCAACAGCGATTACTTTTGTTATTCATTGAAATATTTGAAAAAATCTGCAGGCAGACAGACGGGCATTGTTCAATTTTTATAAAATAAATACACGGCGCTTGATGTGATAATATCGGAAAAATGATCCAAAGTCACTAAGAGGTATCCTCTGAATCTGAAAATAATACTACACACGCCCCTTTCAATACTCATGTTTTTCTCTAAATGTTTTTCTCATTTTTGTGCCAAAAATTTGTTCACTTTTAACAATCTAAGAATACAACACATTTGTTCATATATAATTATTATGCAAAGAATACAGTTGAGTATCTTACAAGCACGACTACATACACGGATTTATAAGAGATAAAGTTTGTGAGATGATATTGTGAGAGTTTTGCAAATATTTTGTCTCTCTTATAAGGCAAAGTTACTGGTATTGGTATTTCCAAGCTTTTAATCAAAGATACGAATTTCAATTATTTCATGTACTATCTATCTGGTACATAATGTATTACACGCTTCGTAAAAACAAATAATTATATATGAAACATTTGTTATGTCGCGTTCCAGCTAGTGCACGAAATATCATAATCTAGAAAAAAAAAATTCAAGTTTAAACAAATGATCAAACAACGACCAGTGTGTACTAAATAATTTCGTTTCAGAATTGCAAGTCATACAAGCAAAGCGATAAAGATAATTTTTTTATATACACATATATGTTATATGTAATGTTTTATATTTATAATAGAGACTCTACGAAATGGTTTTATTCAAAGGAATTTCTATATTTAATAAACAATTGCTTGTGAAACATAATAATGACACTTGAAGCATTTGAACAATCAATTTCATTCTCGCAAAGATGTTGTCAGTTGCAAAGAATTCCAGTGCAATTATACAATGTACTCGTATGTGGTTTTTAATTAGTTTTAAGACTTGTTAACTTTATTAACACTTTTGTAATTTCCAGGGACAGGTTTTCAGCATTCGATTTTGATTATAGTCTGAGTTGGTTACTGATCCAAATAAAAATATTTATTAAAAGCTGATAAGAAACCCGGGATAAGATGTCGGCAGGTCTTCTCTGTAACGCAACAAAATACATGCTTAAAAATTAATGACATCGCTTCAAGTAACAGCTCAATCCAAAAAAAGCCAAAATCAAATAAAAACTTAAGTATGTAATTATCTAACAACGTTTTATTTGATTTCATGTATATGCAAATATATATAAATTCATGTACATTAGGAAATAAGCAGCGTAGGGTTATTAAAAATAAACAACAATCAGTATTGCGGAAGAAAAGAACATTAGTTATATTTTTAAAATGAATATGTTCAGTTAAAAATCATAAAAAACAAAAAATACTTTATAATTGCATGACAGTACACAACTTATCTCGTGTTTATATCAAATATTTATATGTTTGTATGAATGGCCACTACCACGTATGTGTATAAAGTAATTAAGAGATTGTGTGGATTACTTTCATATTGGTTTTTGTGGCCATTTTTTATATAGATTTATACAAATATGTGTCATCACGGTTGAGCAATTACCTTTAATAATAAAACATAAAAAGAATTAATTCTTTAGGGTGATTAATACTTTTTAAATTATACATATTCCAAATTAATGTGAACAACAAAAAATACAGCTTTATGTTATAATAATGATACATGTTTGACAGCTGCCGTAATCTAATTATAAAAGTGAAAAAGTCCGTTAATGAAAAATTGATAGCAATAATTAGAGAGTACGAAAATTTTTTTACTTAATTTTTTGCACTAAATTGTTAAATTACTTCATCGCCGTCATCATATTACAGGAAATATGTCCAGAAGCGTCGTTGCAAAGGTTTGATGCCAACCGAAAGCATTGTTGGTGCATTGCTACGTATACTGGCGACCGGCTCCAATGAGAACTGTATGTCCTACTGTTATTGAAGCATTCTTGCTCTTCATTTTTCGCTAATTTATATATATCGTAAAAAATAATATTATTAATAACTCTTGTATCAGGCCACTGATCAATTTAATAAATTTGTTCTCACGCTATCGCTTTTATTTACTATGTATTTAAATATTTGAAAATTATAATTTTCCGCAATTGAATTGAATTTTCGTTTGCACAAAATGCTTCTTCATTATAGCATTCATTCATATTGATATCATAATGCATAGGGCATGCATCTCGTCTGGCAACTCAAATATCTAGCACTGTGTATTTCTCTTTTTCTTATCTAGTGCTCACTTCACAAACAACAGTAATTACACGGCTATTAACATTTATTATTACTATTCAAATAAAAACTATCGTATAAATTGAAATAAAGTAAAATTTTGTAATATTATAAAAACATTTCAACAAAATATTCGTAAAATTGCTTAGTTTCAGTATAAACTAGTGAATAACCATAAAAACAAGAACTACGCAATTGAAAGAGAAAATTTTTTGTTGGAAAAGAAAGCTCGGTGAGAAATTTGTTATTAAATTTTTGTCTGACAAAGTTACAAGTGAAACAAATTTTAAATATATAATAAACGCATTTGAAATATCTTTTTATTTATATTCGCATTGTAAGTAAACAATTTAGCTATTTATGTGAAAAACGAAATTCGTGCTTATATACTTTTTGCACATATGCATTGTTTACCTTTAGTTTATTGTGTAACTGGTTCTGTAAAATGTTAATTTATGGCGTACGTTTAAATGATTCGAAAATGGTCATAATCACAAACGAGTTGAAAATTATAAAAGAAAATCGAAATTTGTAACGAGAAACATTACATATGTTTACATATGGGATATATAACTATCAATACGGATAAAGTAAATAAACGTATATAACAAGGATTTGATGCAATACAAAAATGTGCAAAATATGTTGAAACAATTTATAAATAAATTTATCTAAAATTTTTGAGCAATTCTTCCCCTTTACACACTGCCTACATCAACACTTGGTTAAATTGATAACAAAATCTTGCACATAAATACTGTACATGTGAATGATTGATTATTTTGTTTTGCCATATTTACATATACACACAAGTATACACAAGTATATATATATAAAGTACTCTCTGCTACCGTTACTCAAAACATGGAAGTGACTGCCATTTGTGCTTAGTGCAGAGTGCAAAATAGTAAATGCAAAAATACAAAAACAAAATTGTAATGGGAGAGTGATTAATTGAAAAGTAATAAAAATAGAACGCGGTTTGCTGCCTTTGTTAATAATTTTAGCGGAATACGGAGTGTCCAACAATACGACATAGTCATAAAATACTTGCTCTGTAGGTTTAGAAAACCACTGCAAAAATGAATAAATTCCTTATAAAAATATATGCTCGTTAAAATACAATTTTTAAACTGTTGGAATAGTTAATTTTTAATAACAGTAAATTTTTACTTTTGACGTTTTAATCCTTTTTAAAGCAAAAGTTTAACGCGAGTTTAATGAGATTTAAAACCGGGCGCGTCGGGGTGCCGGCACGCACATTAAACACAGATAAATGTAGATAAACAATAATATGTGTGAATTAAATGCATACGGTAAAGTGTGTAGGTATTTAAACAATTTAAACATTGCCTCAATACAAAAAAATAAATATGATTTTGTTGTACTTTAAATAAACAAGTAGAATGTAACATGTGTTGGCCTGATCGATTTCGATACCTTTTATACCCCGTTCTAAACAATGGGACCGGCAACCTCCTTAACGATTAAAGTAGTGTTTATTCTGTATAAAGTAAATTTTCAAATATGTAAAGTCAGCTTCTTTTTTTTATACCCTTCACATTAGTGATGAGGGTATACTAAGTTTGTTCTTTCGTTTGCAACACGCAGAAGGAGGCGTCAGAGACCCTACAAAGTATATATATTCTTGACCAGCATCAAAAACTGAATCGATTTAGAACATGTATGTCCGTGTGCCTGTCTGTTGTTGGCATTCTCACGAGCGTAAATTTTGAGATATTGAGCTGAAAGAGGCACTTTTAGTTTTTGTACGCAGATCCCTATTTAAAATGAGACAAAATCGGTCAAGAACCACGCCCACAATCAACAAAAATATAGTTATCTTCCACAAAAATTGAGCTTGAAATAGGGTATGTACATCTATAAATATAAGCTTTATAGATATGTCAAAAACGGGCGTGGTGGGCTAACAGACACGCCCACAATCAATTAAAATCTTTATATCTGCCACAGAGGGTGGCCTATGAAGTTGAAATTTGGCGCACATATATACTCGTATATAGTTATCTAAACTAGTGATGTGCCAAAAATGGGCATTATCGGATAACAGACGCGCCCACATTTTAAAAAAACCATATTCGCCATAAAACTAGACTTGTAAGCTGATACTTAATACAAACACTATTAGAGGTCGCAATATATATATATATATATATATATATATTTGCCACGACCACCCTTATGGACGTGGAGGGTATTTAAGATGTGGCCTAAGCCAAATTTAGTTTTATTACTCGTTTCTTTATACGTTATTCATGGTTGGTTTCCATATTGTTTTTGTACAAATATATCCACACAAGAGGATAACTAAAGTAGCTAACTTTTAAGCATAAGTGCACAGATATAGTATTTAAAAGAGAAAAAAAGGATTAATCCACTTTTTCATTTATTCTTTTCAGACATTTTTTAAACGCGCCAAAAAACAAACTATTGAATTAAATTCCTTTGATAGAGTGCGCTGGCGGTAAAGTTCCAAAATCAAGTATTGCTCCTTGTTTGTTAAAAGCCTCTTCGGCATTGTGTAAATGTGCAGAACATAACCGAACCGAAACCAAACCATTGTGATATATTTTTAATAATAATACAATATAATCGAGATTAAGAAGACACCATGAATGTAACCAGTGCATTTTTCGATGAGCATCTCACCACCATTTACAATCATATTGTGGCTGAATATGTGCCAGAATATTTTAAAAGTTTCGAATACACGCCATGGATATTTTCACTCTTGGGCTCTATGATCATTGGGCTGAGTGGAATTCTACCCCTTGCCATAATTCCCACAGATGAAAAATTAGAGAAAGATGGCTACAAAGATCGTAAATATTCTATACATGCATTTATTGTTCATAGATATGTAAGTGAAATGTCTAAATTTTGTGCACAGCTGGTGAATCGAAATTTTTAAGAGTGTTATTAAGTTTTGCTGTTGGCGGCTTACTAGGTGATGTGTTTTTGCATTTATTACCAGAAGCTTGGGAAGGTGATCAACAGTACGGTGAGTTTTTATTTTGTTGTTTGTTGTTGTTTAAAGGTTTATCAAATCTCCGTTTAGGTAGCAAGGGTCATCCTTCGTTGCGTTCTGGTCTATGGGTGCTAGCCGGTATTTTAATATTTACCATTATTGAGAAAATCTTCTCCGGCTATACAAGTGCGGACGAAGAGAATCCACAACCCAAGTGTGTAGAAATAGCCAATTGTTTGCTGCGTAAAACGGGTGGCAAGTTAGTAGAAGGCCAAACCTCTCAAAGTTGTACTGGCAAAGAATCCTGTGATATTGAAGATGTTCCGAACGGATGCTACTTACGCGAAAGAGAACAGAAACTTAAAGAACAGCCAAAAAAAGTGGCTGGCTATCTAAACTTGATGGCCAACTCTATTGATAATTTCACGCACGGCCTTGCGGTAGCTGGTTCATTTTTAGTTTCATTTCGTCACGGCATACTAGCAACGTTTGCCATATTACGTGAGGGGAATTTATTTTTAAATATCTCTATTATACACTTTGTTTAAGTACATGTATCTCAACTTTTTACAGTCCATGAGATTCCCCACGAAGTGGGAGACTTTGCTATACTTTTGCGTTCCGGCTTTAGCCGATGGGATGCTGCCAAAGCACAATTTTTAACTGCAGCAGCCGGGCTCTTGGGAGCTTTAGTGGCTATCGGAGGTTCGGGCGTCACATCGGCATTGGGTAAATTAAAAACATAATGCAGATTATTGCTTAGCTCTAGCAATTGATCATCTTTTTACAGAGGCTCGCACTTCATGGATAATGCCATTCACAGCTGGTGGATTTTTGCATATATCTCTTGTCACAGTATTACCTGATTTGCTAAAAGAAGAAAGTCGTTTAGAATCCATAAAACAATTATTTGCTCTTTTGGCCGGTATCACATTAATGGCAATAATGACGGTTTTATTTGAACATTAATTGGCTTTCGTGCATATGGAAGATTGTACCTTTTTGTGTATATGTTTCTGCCACATTTTATATATATTTAGTAGATACTATTATTCCATGGAACTCTCTTAAAAGGACACGCCTACAAAATTGTTTTGTTAATATTCTTAATGTATAGATTACATGAAAATTTGTACAAATGTTGAGATATTTTGTAAATTGTAAACTCGTAAAACAGATTGGACTTTATACTCATGAAATGAAATATTTTCTAATTTAATTTTACATATATATTCTGTTATCGAAAATTTATAATTAAATGCAACCACAATAATTAAAGGCTGACATGGTGTTTTTTATTCTTTCTTGAAAAGTTGGCAACAATGCAAACTGAAGAGGAATTTTTTCACATGTGAAGTCAACAATATTTAAAAAAAATTTAGATATTAAATTATACAATTACTTTAAAATTCATTTAAATTAATAAAAATTTATACTAAAAAATATAATTTGTTTTGTTTTAATAACACGCTCTCGCACTCTCTTTCATTTTCGTTCATTACCAACTTTTTAACTTTACGCAGCTCATTTGTAATGTTATCAAAAACTCATACATAGCGAACCAAAATACCATTTTAAGAATAACAAAACATAAAATTCAAGCAATTTGGTCTGGGATTTGGATGTTATACAAATAAATAAAATTAATAGTCCAATTCCATGGGTCGCCGTCCTAATAATAAAGTATGGGAATACTTTGATTACATTTCGGATGAATTATCGAAATGTCGTGTATGCAGTGCAAATATATCCGTATCAAAAGGGTCACGGGGCAATATGGTGCGACATCTTTTCAAACTGCACGGCGTCAATATGTATAATAAAGGAGCAAAAGTTTTAAAAACAAATGCTACCGATAAAGAGATTGAAAAAACGCAGTACCTAAGAGGAAGTTCATCGAGACGTTCAGATGCTGAAGAGGATGATGTACCATTGCAAAAATTTAAACAAGAATTTTTAGTTGACAGAAATACAACGAATGCCACTCCGGACAGCATCCGTTTTGGCCAAAAAAACGAATACAAACATATGCGTACAGTAAATAAAATAGATGCAAATGGCCACCTAACTGATGTATCAAGTGGGAATCAAGTAAGATAATTCCGTGCATAATGATTAACATTTTTTCGTAATTTTTAATTTTAAAGTCTGCAGATGATCCTTTACTGGAATGTCACTTAGATGGTATGGAGTCACTTCCTCAGGTATAATGAGCAATATACACCCAAGTACAATTTAGCCAAACTTCTCATTTTAGATTCCTGCTAATGTTCACTCTAATGATCTCAAAATGATTAAAAAAGTACACAGCGATGCCTTGGCAGAGAAACTTAAAGCTGAGACCCGTTACTTCAATGAGTTAAGCGGTTTGGTGCATTCGAAACGCGTTTATATGGATCTGCAATGTCAAAAACTACGTCTAGAGCTAAATGCTATAAATAAAACGCCTACTTAAGAGTAATTCGTTTTATTTCCAAAAACAATTTCAGTATTTACATAACACATCAATAAAGTCGAGTAAAGATTGCTAAACTTGGCTTAGGTCACAGCTAATAGCCTTCTATGGCATAGGAAGGTGATCAACGCCTACAGTATATGGTCCATTTAAAGTTGCCGATGTAACTGGAGTATCTTCCCCTCGATTAAGCCGCTCTAATTCGAGGCGAACTTTTTTGGCTTGTAAAGCTGTTAAATATTTTTGCATACGATAATATCCAGCCTTCTCACGGAAATACTCCGTTTCCATACGTAGACGGTCCTCCTGAAGTTTCAACAAATTCTTTGAATCCAAACCATGAAGTGCAGGCGATATGGACGTCGATGTTAAAGTTTCTTTTTTTTCATACGTGTCGTGTGCGGTATTACTGGGTGATGAGTTACCAGAAAGAGCATTATCTTGAAGCCGATCTTCCTCAAATATCTAAAAAACAAAAAATTCTACATTTTCAACATGTGCTGTCCAATCAGATATTCACATACATTAGAATCAAACGGTTCCCCTTCGTAATTATGCTCATCTTGATCTTCTTCAATAATATCATCATAAATGGAATCGTCTTTCTTTATAATATTTTCACTAATATTGAACATTTGCTTGTCCATACGTTCAGCCCACTTGTAAATATTGCACTCCTCCTCGGCGATACCATCATCACTACTCACCTTCAAATAAAATTCCAAGTACGCTCATGCAATATATGAAAGAATGGACGGATAGAAAATCAAAAAAACTCACAGAAATTGTACTGCGACTGCTTTTCTTTGTCTTGTCGATCCCATCGTTATGGCCCAAATTCACTGAGTGGTCTATTGTCAAGTGTTTAGCAACTGGTTCGACGTCTTTGCCTTCAAACATAACTTGACACAAATTGCATTTTATTTTAATACCATCTTCACTCAAGGTGGAGAACTGCCATATAAAGTCCAAATTTTCTTCTTTCATTTGAACAAAATCGTTTGATGCTGTGGATGGTGGTTTGATGCGTCCATGAGTAACTACACCGTGCATACGATGCAAATGGCGTTGCAAATTACTGGTACCTTGATATGACAAATTTTTATTGCAAAAACAACAGCGCACTTGCTCCTGACTAATACGAGTGCAATACTTCCAAACGACACTGACAGGAGTATTAGCTGTTTTAACACATTTAGCAGTTGTGGGGTCGTCGCTTTCGAACAGATCTCGCCCATCCATAGAATTGGAGGTGTCTATATGATTTTGCATAATTTGAGCTGGAGCATCACCTATGACATTGTGGCGCCTTTGCAAATGGGTTATCACGTTGGCCGTTCCATGAAAGGACATGATCTTCTTGCACAATTTACAACGTATAGTGTGGCGTGACAACTTTTCGCAATAATTCCACACATAACTAGCACCACGCCGCTCCTTACGTTCCAACACATTATTAGGAATCCGTTCATTGTTAGGTTGCTCTTCATTTGCATTTTGAATTAGTGTGGTAGCCTGTACGGTTTCATCATCCATATCCATAGAATCCTGTAATATCTTTCATGATTAATCAATTAATGCGGTTTAGCAATTCATTACTCGTTGTTCCTTAATGATACCACCATGCATTCGTTTCAGATGTTTGGTTATATTTGCAGTATTTCCGCCGCCGAAATATAAAACTTTGCGGCATAAATGACAGCGAACGTGTTTTTGACTCTGTTTGGTACAATATTTCCAAATAAAACTACGACTTGAAGGAGACCGTCCCAAAATAGTGTCCTTACCACACTGCCTTGCAAAAAAAATAAAGCAGTTTTATTAAAAATTAGAACAACAGCTAACGTTAACATATTATTACCTACACTTTGTCTGGTAATGTCATGTGAAGCGGTTAAATGACGGGCCAAATTACTAATTTTATTCCCCACACACGCTTGGCAGACCAAACACCGACACTGTGCCTTATTGCCGTCAAGAGCCCGAAAATAATCCCACACAAAACTAATTTTACGTTTAGAAGATGAATTTCTGCCAGCAGTTATCGCAAAGTTTGATTTTTTAGTATCGAGGCCACTCTTTTTAGTTGCAATTTGTACAGCAAAATTTTTCTGTGGCTTTCCAGTGACTTCAACTATTGCTTGCTCATCCAGAATATGAAATTCCATTTGTTCTTATTTAAAAAAAAAGAAAAAGCACTTGTTTGATTTTCTTTAGCAGTTAGATTTTATATAATAATCGGTATTTTTGTGGCGAATTTTTACGAGAAGTAATCATTAATCACCAATAAAAGCAATTAACAATACAGCTGCTAAATTTAAAAACACAAAGAATAGCATAAACGAACATATTTACGCATAGCAGCTTGTTACACATAACTTAATAACATAACAAAATATGTAAAGTACGATTGCTCAATACTTTTTTTATAGTGTAAATTTTGCCACATTAAAACATCCCTGTCTTTAATACCATATCGTTTATAAATAAAAGAAAGTTGTAGCGTATGTGCGTATAAAATATTATCTATTGTAAATAATATGGAGAAATCAGAAAATAATGAAGAATCGGAGAAAATAGTTAAACCAAAACGAGCATATGAAAGAAAACAGAAAAGTTTGGCGTGGGATTATTTTGAAAAATTAAGCAGTACACGGGTGCAATGTCGATTATGTGCTCTTGAACAAAGTTATCAAGGGAATACATGGAACATTCTAAGACACCTCAAAACCATACATAAAATTGATGCAACTAAACGAGGACAAAACCAAACGGCTAGTGCTGACCAAACACTTCATGTGAAGAATACCAAAAGACAAAATTCAGAGGAGGACGATCAGGGAATGCGGTCAATTTCTTCTTGTGATGAATACAAGCCCTATACCTACCAAGACAATGAAGTAAGTGTGCCATCACTTTCGTTAATAATAAATCAATACTAACATTTTAATAATAGCCTTTGGTGGAGTTTCCAACGGAAAATATACTGTACAGTGATGCTGTTGACAGTCTCACTCGGAAACGTTGTTCGCCTAAGCGTAAAAATTCCTTAGAAGACGATCGTATTATTGCCGAGACTGAATACTTTCGCGAGAAAGCTGCCTTTTTTCGAATACAAAAACATTTAGCCGCTTTGCAAGCCAAAAAAATCAAATTTGAATTGGATCAACTCTATTTGATGCATAATAGAAACACCCAGTGATTTTACACTTTATGTAACTGCTATTAATTTATATTTATTTTAATTTAAACATAATTTAAGTAGTAAGTGTATCCCAAACTTTCAAAAGTCTGTGAACAAAGAACACGAATGCTATGCGGTATTATGTTTCATGAAATATATATATTTTGATTAGGAAATGTAGTGAGCCGCCTATTTTTTTTTTTTTTTTTTGTTATATGTGCTAAATCGATGATTTTTAATTTTGGGGATTCGAACGCATAGATTTCAGCAAATCAAGGTAGCATGGTGTTCCATGCAAAACGTTTAGCTAAATTATTGAAAAATTCCAAAACCATACGGAAAAATTAATTCATTTACTCTTCAGGAAAAAAAAGTTGTCAACAATTATCGAAAATTATTGATATCTCTGGAAACTTTATCATCACTATTTAGCACATCTTTATTTACATAATCTTATAAATAACACTTGCATACAAATATTCTTTTGATATTTTATTAATTGTTAGGTAAAAATAATGTCGAAAGTTGCCACCAAATTGAGAACCATGAAAAAGCCTATGGATAAAGTTATCCATACATCAAAATTAAAAACAAATATACCAGCTAGAATGGCGGCAGCTGGCCCTCCTCTAGGTCCCATGTTGGGACAGGTAATATATAGGAAAACTGCCGCTGGAAAGCATAAAATAAACTACGCTTATCTTTTAGCGAAATATTAACATTGCAACATTTTGCAAAGACTTTAATACGCAAACTGCTGAGATGAAGGAAGGTGTGCCTTTGCCATGCCGCGTCACCGTTAATAGTGATCGCAGCTACAATTTAACAATTCATTCACCACCTGCTACATATTTTTTCAAGCAAGCGGCCGGCATACCCAAGGGAGCCATGTATCCGAAACGTGAAATTGCTGGAAAAATCACATTAAAGCATTTATATGAAATCGCAGCCATAAAAATAAAAGATCCTCCCAATTCTTTACTGACCATGAAGGTAATGACCATAGAAATAAAGTGTTTGTAACTCATTACAAAAACATTAACATTGCAGCAAATGTGTGAAATGCTGGTCGGTGTTGCACGTTCATGTGGCATTCAAATTGTGCGTGAACTGAACGCAGAGGAGTATGCTGAATTTTTGGCAGAACGACGCCTTGTTGTAGAGGAGCAAAAGCGAGAATTACAAGAGAAACGAGACGCTAGAATGTTACGCACAGGTTAAATAACTGTTATTTGTAAACGAATATTAAACTATTAAATGTTGTTTTAAACATCAAGAAAAATCAATTTTCTTCCGGTCCTTGGCGGCATTCTTCTTTCGGCGCTTTTCCAAATGTTTCGATAATCGGCCCTTTTTCTTCAATTCCTCAAATTGAGCCACCAACTCTTTGACGCGACGTTCCCCTAAAATTATTTTTCATTGTAATAAAATAGTAGAAACAAGCACGGAAAGATGTTTCTCTTACGTTTTGTAGTGTAGTGCGGCCGTTGACCCTCTTCTTTAACTTTTTGAATTGAGACCCTTTCCTCCTTCAGCATTTGTTGTTTCTTATGCCAATTGGTTTCTTCCACATTTTTATTTATCAAACTTAACATTTGTTTTTTTAAACGCTGCCTCTCCTCTTGATCAGTACAGCCATTTAATTGTTGTTTCAGTTCTTTAATTTCTTGCTCACGCAACTCACTGATAAATTTATAATTTTCCTTAAATTTGTTTACATTATAGTTGCCCGTTCTTTCATCAAAGCGGGGATCTCTTAATTCTATAGCAGTTTTATGTTTGCTTCGTTTTTCCGTACCCAAAAATGGTACTGGTTTCTTTGCGCTTTCTTCCCGCGGTCGATTTTTGTTTAATCTCTTGAACTTAGTAGGTTTTTCATTTGCTTTTCCTTTGGTAGTCGCTACACCCAACACGGCCTCCTTATACACTTTTGCTCCCAGCTGATCTTTAAGCTTCATAATCTCTTCAAAACTCATTGTGCTGTCATCCCGTATTTGTTGCTACAATAAATTATAAAAGGTAAAAGGTACCTTTCTTTGTGGGCAATTACCACTTACTTGGAGAGCTTCATCAGGGGTTTCTTTAAAACAAGACATCGCTTTAATAAAAATATAACTTTAGCTGATTTTTGGAGAATCAAGAAAAAGTGTATTTGGCTTTGTTGTATATTGATATAAAATAATAATTGTAACAAAATAATCGTAAACACCCTGTTCCAACGTGTGGAGATTTCACTTTTATTTTGTTGAGGTAGTTGCAACCGTAAAATAATACACTCTTTTTTTTGACATTGCTGCTAGAACGATTATAACAGAGATGTCAATATCGTTATTTGACGTATCTTATTATGATAAAGCAACAGCAGCTAATTTTTTTTTTGTTCTCAGTATGAAAAAAAGAGAGTATTTTCTTTGCGGTTGCTGCTCTATTGTGTTCGAGCACTAAATGTGAAATCATGCATGAAATGTGTTCTATGTTTGGACAAAAATTTTGATATTGCAACGTCATGTTAGTTTAAAATGTTCATGCATCACATCAGTCATAACCTGTTTTGACCTTAAAAGTTTTTATTAAAGTTGATAGTTTATAAATATACTTCAAGTAAAGGGATCGAAAAATTAATATTAAAACAATTTAATTGTTGTAAATATGATTGCGATTTATCTTAATAAAGAAAAATATATTCAAATAAAAGCTAATAATGATTGTGCGCAAATTGTTAAGGATATAGCAAAAGAAACGGTAAATGCGTAAAATGTTTTAAAAGCAATGTAAATATTCATTTATTACTCACTAAATTTCTTTTACCACTTAATAGGGCTTAAACGCAAAGGAATTGTATTTGGAACAAAATGGAAAACTTTTGCAAGATTTTGTGCATGGCGATGCACCCGTATACTGTCGTCAACGTGTGCTTGGTGGCAAAGGAGGATTTGGTTCCATGTTGAGAGCAATTGGGGCACAAATAGAAAAAACTACGAATAGGGAAGCATGTCGAGATTTAAGTGGCCGCAGATTAAGGGATATTAATGAAGAAAAACGCCTGAAAGCATGGCTGGATAAACAAGCAGAACGCGAACGAGAAGCTGAGGAAAAAAAGAAACGTAAAATTGAGAAATTATTAGCGGTGCCTAAGCATGAATTCAAAGATGAGGAATACGAGGCGGCCAGATCAAGATTAACAGAGAAGGTTAATGATGCTGTAGAAAAAGGTTTGGAAAAGTCGACACAACTCCATAATAAATTGAAACGGAAAGCCGAATCTACGGTGGCTGACCCAGCTAAACTCAAGAAGAGTAAACCAACCTTATGGATAGATGATATATCAGATGATTCTGATGGAAGCGATACATCTGATGCATCGAATGGGCCTGAGGCAGAAACCACTGTCCTTAATACAAAAGCCTTAATTACAAGTAGTTAAGCAATGACATCCCTTTACTTAGAATATATATAAATTTAATCTTCGTTTTGTTCAGCTTCAAATTGAGATGATACCCAAGCCAATCCCCATTTAAGATTTGTTAACATGTACTTTAAAGCCTTGGTCCATTGCTCCTCAGAATTAAATTGTATCCTGCAAATAGAAATTCATAACCGAAATGTTTTATTTGGTTATCATTTATTTAAACGGTGAACTCACTTTATGGAATAGGAAATATTCATAGAGGAATCAATGATTTTACCCTTTTCCATTTTATAGGGCAGTATAAAACTTGGATCTCTTTTCTCGACCACTTGTTTAAACTGCATCAAGCAATCTAAAAAGGCTACCATGGCTGCATCAAACTTGGTGTCCCAAAAAAATTTAAATCCTCCAGTACCGTATAAGGGTAACTCTTTGTTGTCGCTTAGTACCAACACATACGAATGATTTCCGAAGGGTACAATTTTATAACGCTCAAAAGTCAAACCAATCTTTCTAGATAGGGCGGATAAGAGTAAAACCGTTTGTCCCCATGCAGCATTAATTTCCGACCAGTCAACCGAAGCTGAGGGTAAACGGCCCAAACGGAAATTGTTTATGGTACCAAAGTGACCCTCGTGCCATATATGAAACGTTACATTAAATATATTGGCCTTCTTTAAGCGTTCCAGTTGCGATTCCGCATAATCCATTTGGCACTGCAGGCTACGTTTTTCATCTTCAGTCATCATTAAGTCTCTTCGGTGCTTGGTATATTCGCGCCAATAACTGGCTTCTTGTTCTTGTAATTTGAGCTTTTCCTCTTCTTCTTTTTCGATAGCTTTACTTAACAATTTTTCTTCATCTTTCAGTGACGTCAACTGAGCCAATAACTTTTTCTCATTGGCCTTCAGTTCAGCTAACTCTTTTTCTAATTCATCCAGATCTGGACAATCGGGATCCTTTTCCAACTGTGTTAACAAATTTTTATAGTCTTTCCATTCTTCTTCAACTATTTTCAACTCTTTATCCATAATCTCCAACATTGAATCGGAACATTCCTCGCACAGAGGATGATCAATCTCCGAGTTGGATGATAAACAATCAAAAAGTTCAGCTTTCAGTTTGAATTCCGCATTTCGTTTTTTATTGTCTCTACCATCAGACACCAGCATAAAGCCTATGCCATTTAGAGAATCCGTTAGACGGTAAGGAGGTACAAAGTGGTCAAAATCTCTCGTGTCTTGGGTGTCTATACTGTTGGCATTGGTATTATATATGGGTACTACAAGCAGAGCGTATATATGAAATATTATTTCGCATTAGATTGTTGCACTTACATGACAGTTCTGCCATTTCATGTACACTTATGTTATCTAAATTTTCGTCTAATATTATTGGTTGTAAACATCTTTGGCAGGCAAAGGATACAGGCACCTTATTCATACTGTGTTTCTCTTTTTATCACTTGTTTAAAAATATTATCAACACAATGTTTTGTAATGTTTTGATAGTTGTACGAAAACAAAAACAAAACAAAGCACTTTGTATGAATGTAAGTATGGGCAGTACGTTTTATTTACAATGCTGTAAAATGTTGGAAAATAAAGCGAAAACATTTCATAAACCTGACATTTAGAATAAAAGGAAAAGAAATTAAAAACGCAAATATGCAAAAAGCATATAATTGCCTTTTTTCTCTTTGATTTTCGATACAAATTTTCACATCATAACTTAAGAATATGCTTATCAAGTCCTAAGCATATATGATTAAAAAGTTGAAAAACTACTCATGCATCGTACTGCACTCAATGCATTTTTATCTGCTGTCGCCTTAACAAATATAAAATTACGTTTCTCTCGCTTTATTAAAAAGAATATATTTGACTTCTCTGCATAAGACAGAGACAAGTAGCGTCAAGTTATTTTCATAAGAATCAGCGCCACTTTGAAAAATTGAAAAAAAAAAAAAGTTCTTGAATATTCTAGCATTTATCTTTTAATTTAATCTGATTAACAATTGTTTGAATTTGTGAATTGATTGAATTTTCTTAAGTTTACATTACTTCCCTTTCTTTCTCTAATATTTGCAATGGAAGAGAACGAAAAATCCATCCCAAAAGGAGTTAATCAACAATCTTTCAGAGAGAACCCTATGTCTGGGCAACGATTCGATTAGAATGTGTAAAGGGTTGTCGCAAGGGTGCTGTCGGTTATTTTTAAACTAGAGATTGCATTCCCCTTTACAGTATGCAGGTAATTTTATTATCCTTTCCTTTTACAATTCTTTCAGACGTGCTAGGGATAATCTTAAAGCCAAAATTAGAGCCTTTGCAGACATGTGTAGTGACAGAACAAAAGCCATTTATTTTGTTAAAGGAAGGGAAAACACTTGATCTCAATTTTCATGGGACAAATATATGTCAAGTAAATTCCTTTCATTTTTTGGGTAGGACCTTGCCGATCGTTAAAGGGCACTATACAAAAATTACTCAAGAAAAACCTATCGAAGCTTCCCCACCTAGATGTTTCGAAACGAATAAAAGAAGAATGGGAATTGACGGAATAGAGAAAGTCGTCGAGAAAGTTTCGATCATTGAAAGTGTGTATCAAATCACATGGTCTCCTGGTTCTAACTTGGACCCATCGGAAATTAAATTAATGAAGCGACTATTAATCGGTCACACATATGGTAAACCATATCTTAAACGATGTAATGTCTCTGAGGACTCGCAACATTTAATTTTTGACTGCGCAGAACTTCTTGCTGTGCGAAATAAATTTTCAATAGACGGATTTTGAGAACTTACATCTTTTCTAAAAGAGTCCAACATTTTTCATATAAAAAAAAAATTAAAAATAATTATTTATGATGCTCGCTAAACTTGTCGAAATAGGCATTTTTCAATTCGCAACGTTTTCTGCTGAAGTTGTTAAGCTCACACAACTTCCACGTTTTGCTAAAATATCAGCTGAGCACCATTTTATATAAAGCGCCAAACAACAAAGAAGAAAGATAAATAAACGGATTGACACATCAAATATTCTTTTTAAATAATTTATAAAAGCTTAACCGCGTATTTAAATATTTTAAGAAGTAAAGTTCATTTGTTTACAAAAGTTTAATCTTAAGTATAAATTATAAGCATCACACAATGGATGATAGTACGCGTGTTACGCTTGATGCGAATATATGTTGTAAGGTGTGTGGTGAAAGGAATTTTAGCGAACGCGATGGCTTTTACTACTGCGAAGAGTGTTGCACCAAACAAGATCAAGTGCGTCAGGTTGAGGTGGAACACGACGATGATTTTCAAGATAATGTGAAGCATACGAAGAAACAAAAAATACAAGCAGCTAAAGCCGAAAGACGTAAATTGTTGTGATTTCGCATTTTGTAAAATTGTAATTTGTTGTACAATTTTAGCTTTATTAACGTCTTGGGAATGTTATAATTATATTCTAAGAGGTTTGGTGGAAGAACTCCTAGGTTATGGAGCTAAAGAGGAAATCAAGTTGGTGGCATTGCAAGTGTGGGCCGCTTATTTGCGAAAATCGGAAGTGGCTTTCTTTAACAAAGCACACTCTGATTTACCCAAACTGGGAGTGCGTTATTTAAAAGTGTATGATTTAACGAGAAAACAACGTTCTCGTTCTGTAAATTATGTATTTTTATTTACAGAGATGCTGAGGCATTATACAATTATAAACCTAAAGTGCCAAAAAAGCGTGTACGGAGAAAGGCGAATGACAGTAATCCCAGTAAAACTGATGAGCAAACAAAAAATCGAGATTTTCGCAAAAGTGTGGTAAGCTTTAATGCTTGCTACTTGACAAGAGCAGCATTTTTTTATTTTAGCTAGCATTGTATTCAAACGTATTAACCTTGATTTGGTTGAATCTGCATATTTGCATTTGGGGGAACCACCGGTACATTTGCATTTGCATTTGGGGCAACCGGTACATTTGCATTTGCATTCGCATTAGCGTTCCGATTTGCTATAAAATTAGCTAATATATAATCAACAATTAACAGAAGGCTTAATGTCCGAGGTTTGCGCTCCACTGTGTCGAATGCGGTTGCCTGAGCGGTCGCATCGTCATCTGCCTCATCTAAAAGTGTAATTTTTTATAACATGTGTATATAAAAAGGAAATGATCAGTATTTTGAAAATACCTCCAATTTCGGTTGATTGTGTACCATCAACAATTTCCGCATTTGTGTTATTGGAAAGGAAAAGCTCGCTTAAAAGGGCTGACACATCAAATTGTTGCAAGAAAGTCTCCAATCTTTTAACCAGTTCGGCAAATTCTTCTGTAGAATATTTGAAAATAATTTTTTTTTAAATTTTTTTTTTAATTCCATGTAGTATACTTGCCATTATCGGGAGCAATAGTAGCCCCACTTGTAAACTGTGCGCAAAAGCATATCAATACTATGAACGCTAAAAAGAAACTGTTTGTACGCATTATTAAGAGCAGTTCAAACGTGATGCTCGAAATGATTAAAAAATACTTGCTTCGAATTGCTACAGACAAGGTTTTTATAGACAATGATGAGCGCGTGTCATTATCTCACCAAATTTACATTTTTAATCATTTTCCCATTAATAAATAATTCACTAATTAATGCTTTGGATGAAAGAAAGAATAATTACAAAAATGTATTTGATTAGGCCTTGTTTAGGTTAAACAACTGTCTAAATAATCACAAGGTTACAAACACTTGTCATAATATTTATTCTAGCGCAAATTGGACGAATCCATGTACTCTGCACTGTCGTCTGTTGGTTCGCCAAGTCTCTCGTCATCCGCTACGAATACTATACGCGCCGTGCGTTTACGCTATAATAGTAAATCGCGTCAATTGTTGAAGAAGACCATGTCATCTAAACATTTGGATAAACATGAAAATGATGTTGAAAATATACTAATGTGTCATAAACAACCCCGATGCATTGACTTGCCCCGATTTGATCACAATGTCAGTCTAATGAATATGAAGCAAATTTATAGCATTTTAGGAATAGCCCTGAATCTAGTTGAGGACGACTTCCAGCTGAGTGACTTGACAAGATTCATACAAGAGGGACATATAGGTGTTAAAAACGTTTTACAATATTTCCCACACAATGTAGCCAGTAACGGTATAAAAATGTTGAAAAATATTGATTTCTACAAACATGCGGACAAATACTCCGATAGGGTAAGTTGTGTGTTGTGAACAGAAAGGCTGGGAGCGCATATTTATTGAGATAATGTTTTACTTATGGAAACATATTTACAAGCAGGGTCTAAGAGATCATATTACTACGCTGTGCAGATACATTGGCATCAAGCAAATGAAAACGCCCAACATGTTTAAGCTGGTTAAACGTTACGTGGAAGAGTTGTGTTTACCGCCAGTCGTTGCCGTGTTTGTGGAACGTTTAATCAATTTGCTACCACCACGTTTTTCGCAAAGACGCCTGTGCTCCTATCCCCATTATGAGGCACGAGCCATGGCTTACATTATATTCGTTATGAAACTATTATTTGGTTTGGACGGACACAAGGAGCAACAGATTTCCATGTATGCCCAAAAGGTGAACCGGAAAATTAGGCATTTCAATAAGAAATACAACGAATCAGAAGCTCTTTTGTTTGTGTGGAGTGACTGGGTGCAATATATTGAAATGCGAAAGGTGGTCATATCACACTTCAACATAGACTTTTGCAAGCAGTACGGACAAAAGCCAAGTACTGAGCAGTTTCTGGAACAAGTGACTGAATCGATACGGCATTGCAATGAACAGGCAGAGAATATTGCAGATGAAGTGGATAATAGTGCATGCAAACAGCGCATAAATAATCTAAAGGAAATATTTAAGAAACTTCTACCCGACGACCAACAACAAAGCTGTTTAAAGCAAGTGGAATTTAAGCCAACACTGACGCCAGCTCTCACTTACTTTAACAACATTTTATCGTACTTGAACAGCCAGGACCCGAATACAAACGATAATCAAACAATCGAAATTCCATCCTTTATGCAAATCGATTATGCGCAACGCAACATTATGCCGTTTGTGGAATTTAAGCCATTTTTAGACTATTGCAGTGAAAAAGGCTACAAATTGAAATTGATCGAAATTCCGGCCACAAACAATCGTAATTTTGTGGGTATTTTTCGATCCCCAATTTTGGTTAGCCAGGGATTTGAGGCTACTTATTTACGAGTGCAAAAAGCCGACTTTGATGTAACACTGGAGGCATGGTCTGAGCGCATAGCTAAAGAAGTACCGATGGCTATTGATTGCTTAGAATTTAAAAGTAACTTGGAAGCGTACAACCGGAAATATATGCAAAACAAAGTAAGGGCAAGAAAAAAGGCTCAATTTAACGAATTGCTTGCAAGAAAATTAACATCTGAGAACAGCTCAAAGGTAAATAAAAGACAAACAGCCTTTACCCCTTGTCCGACCATCATTGCAAGTGACTCCTTGATAAATAAGACGCGAAGCATTTAAATGCTTTAAGGCAAGGGGTCAAGGCTTACAGTATAATTATTTTTAAGAAGAATAATTACGTCTTTTATATAACTCCTCTCTACTCTCTATCTGTTGCAGTTATGCTTGGCCAACTTTATTCTACCGCCGTCAGAATTTGCCGAAAATTTCTTAAAAGAAAAACCACAATATCCTAATTCGCTGTGCTCCTTTGAGGTGTTCAGTGAACACAATATGGACCCATTACCCAATTTAGATAAACCGCGTCGTAACTTAGATACCGATGATTTGTTAGCAGATATAAGTGATGACGAAACAGAAACCAATGAAACAACAAAAAATAATTCAACACTTCTGGAAAGCAGCGATGCTGATACTTCAAAGGGTAACTTAAAGGAGAAGAGCTTAAGTCTTTACGTTTCAAATATGGATTATTGGCTATTATTCGGCCATATAATCGCTTTGAGAAATCCGCAAAAGAAACAATTACAGGAAAAATTCCCGCATTCCTTCAACTGGCTGCTGGAAACCTGCTCCCAAACATTGGGCATAGAATGGACCGTCGTTTATGAACAATTAATGATTATTGAATTAATGTTCGGCATGGGTATTACAAATTTGGATAACTTTACGAGCTGCCTCTACTTCAAATATAATATTCCCATAAAAGATTTTAATATTTTGGTGAACAATTATCGTGAAATGTGGTAGAGTAGTATCATTATCCACACGCAGGCATTTAATTATCAAAAAGAAAACTTTTTTAAAAGGTAACTCTTTTCAATATAAAAACTTTTTGAAAAATATCTAAACTGATGTTTTCTTGTCGGTTGTTGCGTTGTTGGAAGTACACCTAATTCTCTTTTTACGCGAATTTTTTTACACGAATTTAATTTAACACGTATTGTTTTGTTTTAATATAATTTCCATTTTTTTAAGGTCTGGAATTAATCTATTCTTCCTTTTTTACACGAATTTTTTTGGGAAAGTATCTATCGTGTAAAAAGAGAATTAGGTGTAAATGAACTTTCAAGAAAAAATCTGGTGGGAGGTTCTGTCAAGAGTTCATGATGAACGGACATTCGAAAGCCGTTCATGTGGCCTCCATATCCACATCGGCATTACCGTACATGGCCAATCAGACTACAGACAAGAATAATTCGACTCTGATCTGTTAATAAAAATATTGTTTATTGTTTGCACGATATCTGATTAATGCAACCGCTGTCAAAATGTTATGAATCCACTTGTCTGTGTCGGCTGCTATCCTCACAATTACTACACAATTCTTACACATTGTTATGTAGTGGACTTGTTTATACATTAAGAAAAATTTTCCAATTGGGTTTTGTGAATACTCTCAAGCAGAGAGCTACACAGCTATATAGCCGACTGACTATAAGCAACACGTATTATTGCTTGCATTCAGCATTTTTTTTTCAATTTAGTTTAAGTCAATAAGCGAAACGAAGAACATCGTCGTGCTGGTGACCAAAATACTCGTAGATATATATAGAGTGTAAAAAATTTCTTTTTTACCCTAAGAAAAAAAACAACCTGAACATTATGAGTGCATAGGTATGCACAAAAGAAGCGAATGTGAGAAAGAAAGAAATTTTTTTACGCTAAATATAACGTAATGTGTGTGTGATATGATATCCGATGTTGATGACACCGCATAGAAATTTATGTAGAGCACTCTAGAGCAATGCACAACTGCGTTGACAATAATAATAATAACAGCAGCACAACACAACTGCAAAATATAAACAACATGTCGTGCTCGCATATGTGTGGTGAAATCTTAGTGAAAATCATAAGAAAATAAGAATATTTGTTAAAGATTTTCACTCACGCTCTGTGCTAATAAATAAAATGCACAAGAAGAGGAAAAAGTACTTCCTTCTGTGCAAACATCACACAGCACTCGATAATCTGTGAACAGCAACGACGAACTGTAAAACACAAAAAAACCATTTGGCGGTCATATAACCCAAAAAGCAGAGAGAACGAAGAAAAAACAAGACCTCTTTTTATCGCATATGCAAAAATTGTAAAAAAAGAAAGAAATCCCGAAAGAAATTCATAATTTATGTACTTAACTACTGCATACATGTGCAAATAACTATAGAGATCACAATTTTTTATGCATTGCAGTTCATTAAGCCAAACTAAAGTATATATAACAACATATGTGTGTGTGTTTATAATTAAGGCCTAAACCAACACAATTAATCATACGCCCAAGAGTGCCTTCAAGTAAAGATTTATTAAAAAGAAAAGAAAATTGAAACATTTGTAACCAATAAACATAATTCCATAATAAAATACTACGCGATTTGATTACAGTCACAAGTAGCAAGAACAAAACATATGTGATGAAATAATTTTTGGCTTTTTTTGTTATTAGTTGTTTGATAAAAGTCAAGTGATTAATTTTACACCATCTACAAACAATAACAGTTAATAAATGGGTATAAAAAGCAACGCTAACAATTGATATCAATAAATACACTGAATATTGCGTACTGTTGTAAAAGTTATACAGTTATACACCGCATATATATATAAATCACTTAACTTAAATGAATAGCTTTTCTCTGTGACCTATACCTGCAACAAACTGATAATTTTTGTAAAATACAAGAGCATCCAGAACCAACAACAGTAAACTAACAATATTTGTATTTAACAAATGTTTAATTGTATATAGTATATAATAATACAATAAGTTGCATCATAATTCACAATTAATTATAATGTCATACAAAAATATTGCTAATTGCTTACACTTGCGTAGGTATGTATCTGTTTTATTAAATGACACATTTATTGCAACAGGTTTAAGTGTTTGATGGAAAGCTTCACTTGGATTAAACTGTAAAAAATTTGCTACACTAGTGACAAATATAAATCGTTCTAAGCTGGGGAGTTTTAAAATCAATCCGATTTACGAAAACGCTATATAGGGCAGACTTCAAATTGTAATTTATTAATGACACATGATTGAATTTTTAAGTATAAACGCGTGAGCTGCCCTAATGACACTTTTATTGAAAATTTTGTATATCCATTAATGGTTGACATTCTAAGGAAGCCCTCGTCATATCGCACCGTTTCTACCTCATTTATATAGTTGGCATTCTAATCTAATTAATCTATATTTAGCTATAATTTACTTCAATAATAGAAAAAGATAATTTAAGAGAAGACTTTGACCCTCTTTGTGTGTTTGTTATCATATGTGACAGTTATAATTACGTTTCAACTTGGATCCCAAAATTATGTCATAAAGTAACGTTATTTTGCAATCCAATTAGATACTTTGTTTACTTATTATTATAAAACATTTCCAGAATAATACATCATTACGTTTTTTTTAATGTAGACACATATTTATATATAAAACAATAACTTCAATGCAATGTACGCTTCGTTTGAGGGCGCGAGTGTGTATATGTACAATATGTTTCCTAATTTTTGTGCACACAGGTGTTTACACATTCATATGTAGTTTTTGACGGAATATACCTAAATAATTAATAAACAGCTACTAATTAATCATTTGTTTCATATTAGTGTGAAGACGTTTGTAAATGCGTTTCATTTGCTACAAATTATAAAAGTTTAATATGTATTTTAGTTCCAACAAACAATTGCGCTGTGTGTGTGTGTGATATTTAAGTTGTGTTGTCTAATAAAATGGGTCGCTGGGGTCGTCAAAGTCCTGTAATGGAGTCATCTGATAATTTACCACCATCCTCGCCACAACGACAAAATATATTTATGCGGCAATCGAGTTTTACAAAAATTGGCAATATGCTGAATACTGCCATTAATATAAATGGTAACAAAAAAACACACAGTAAGTATTATATGGAGTATACAAATACTCCACCAAAGAGAATAAATTTACTTAATTTTTTATACATTACAAGGTTGAAATGTCATATTTAGATAATTTTTGCTTAATAGTGAGTGAAATACGTCCTGTGTGTTACATCTCGCTATACATTTTTCCATTTTAAATCTCTGTTAATACTGTATATTAGCAGAGACTTGTACATATATTTCTAAGGTTACAGGTCTCTGGTTTCAGCAATGCATTTGTCCCTTTCTAATTCATTTCCTACCTATTAAAGTGCACATATATGGCAATGCTGTATGACAGCGAATTGATGGCTAGAGTAACAAAATAAGAAATTATTTTTAATCAGAATATTTCAATTACTGCTTTATATTTTTATCATGCTGTAAATTTTTTTTTTCACTTTTATTTTCTTATTCATTTACTTTCAATTCATTACAATTTAATATAATAACACCGAATTATTTCATGCCAAGAAGTACTGAAAACTTCTTGGTTGATAAAAGAAGTATCAAATTAGAATTTGCAAAATTCTTTGATACTGATTTCATTCCTGTAAAATGAAAACGCAAAGTTTGCAAAAAGTTTAATTGATTCTAAAAAAAGTTTAATTTTATAATTTGTTCAAACGTTTAAATGCGTAAATTACGCAAAAAATCCATGTACAACACAGAAGAAATATATAGTACGTGTTAATGCATTGCATAATAAATATTATATAGAGATAAAATCCAACATTGTTAAGCAGAAATATTTCGGCATAAATGAATACAAAATTATTTAATGATGTTTTAGTAACTTTCCTGATAACGAAATTCCTGTGTTATTGATAGAAAATGGGACGAAAGTAAAAGTAAAAATTTACTAATGCGAACATTTTTGTAATTCACTGGGGGAATAGTTGATATTTTTGTGTGCTTTTGTTATGTATGAAATGAATTCGCCCATTATTTTTTTTCTCTTGACAATGTGAATTGCCAATTTTTAAGAACGAAAGAAATGTAGATGAGAGACACAAGTCGTCATTGCAACAACGTAGTGTTAAAAGTGCAAAACAGAAATCTATAACATAAAAAGGCAATAAAAGTGAATGCAATCTATTAAAAATATGTACTTTCGGAGTTTTGTAAAATGATTTTCAACATAATTATAACCAATGAAGTTCTGTAGGAATGAAGTTTCTTATATTGTTCTCCATGAAATGCAATAAGTAGAGCAACCATTTTTGAAGGTTAGGTACCGCTTTTTGGTTGTTAAAAAATTACAAAAATACGGTACGGCACGACAGCTTGATAAATGTACGAACGTGTTGGCAAACGGAATATAGCAAAGAATCATCTACAGTGTTAATAAAAATGTGATTGCAAAGTTTCTGGCATTATTAAATTACAAAATTACAAAAAGCGTCGCTAAAATATGAGCAAGCTATGAAATGAAAAGAGGTTTTTTTATACACTCAAGCGTTTATTGCAACCACCAGAACAAATTTGCCCCAATAAATTATCATAAAAATAAGTCGATAAGAAGAAGCGACACAATTTGATTTATGTGAAATATAATTCGCTCTTGTTTATAAAGAACAAGCTTAAGTTCCCCTCATTTTATTCTCGTTTTATACCACATTCTATAAAAACTCTTCACTTGGAGCATGTTTATATTCCAAAGAGTGATTTATATTCATGTATGTTAAGATAAATAATTTATAATAATAATATAAACAGAAAAAAGAGTGTTTAAATGATAAAAGAAAAACGCCAACTTCGTTTGGCTCGCACATCCCCCTTCAGATTAAAGAATATTTGGTTGGTGCTGTCATTTGAATCCGCGTTCTCGATTTCTGTCTCCACATCTGTATTCTATATATCAACATTTTTACTCTGGAATTCACTTGAAAATACTCTTAATTAACTTCGTTTTGCCCAATAAATTTGTTAAACAGTCATGGCCGGTAAGTTTTTTTTTCATTAGTTTGCTGATGTTTTTTTTTTATTTTTTAAATTTTTTTTGTAACATTTTTGCCGTATACCTAGTAAACTTTTTATGGAAAAAATGTTTTGCACCGTGTTGTGATGCCTATATGAAGTGCACTTGTGTACACATGCTCATGTATGTGAAACATTAGAAAATACTCGTGATTGCATGAATTTGATCAATTATTTGTAAATATAAAAATTAGTTGGATCTGATTTATGCCAATACTACAGAACTTTTTATCAATAATTGATTGTGTTGGATTGTTGAGGTGTTGAGCCTCGTGTTAGAGTCAACTTCGCCTTAGGTTAAAATCGAATGGCTGTAGTGTGCGAAATAGTTTCACAAATATTTACTTTTACTTTTCACATTGCCATGCGATTGATTTCAATGTGTTTTCATTAAACTACAACTAAAGAAATTTGGGGACAGTTACAGTGTTACCTCGTTAGATGTTATTATTACCAAGTAAGTGGTAGTAAGAAGAATTCAAAATGCTTAAAAGCTATCTCTTGCTTGGGTTAATAGTGGGTTGAATATTCTGTCCTGTGTCTTTCTTCTTACAGAGCAGTAGGCTTTTTGTCAAAAGTTTAAAACGTTTTGTGAAACGTTCGTTAGAGGCAGGCGAAGAGCACACTTATTGATTATACATGATAAATATGCTTTGTATGTGAACTCCTAAAAAACAAAATTAAGGTGTAATCGAAAGAACAGAAGTGTATAAAGTGTGTGTATTTTTAAATTCTCAGGTAACGGTGAAGCTAATTGGTGCTTCTCACAAATAAAGGGGGCCTTAGATGATGATGTCACAGATGCGGATATTATATCCTGCGTAGAATTTAATCACGACGGTGAATTACTGGCAACTGGTGATAAGGGTGGGCGTGTGGTCATTTTTCAGGTATTTTCAGAGTAATGTTTTTTTTTTAGTGAGTTTGTTTCAAAATTTTTTAAAAATATTGTTTTTTTTTTAATTTGTAGCGTGATCCTGCCTCGAAAACGTCCAATCCGCGACGGGGTGAATACAATGTCTATTCGACATTCCAATCGCATGAACCTGAATTTGACTATTTGAAATCATTGGAGATTGAGGAGAAAATTAATAAGATACGATGGCTGCGTAGAAAAAATCCTGCACACTTCCTGCTCTCAACCAACGACAAAACCGTGAAATTGTGGAAAGTTAGCGAACGCGACAAATCGTTCGAGGGCTATAACACTAGAGAGGAGAACGGCCTAACAAAAGACCCACAAAATGTAACCGCCTTACGAGTTCCATCAATAAAACAAATCCCCTTAATGGTCGAGGCATCGCCACGACGCATTTTTGCCAATGCACACACCTATCACATCAACTCGATTAGTGTTAATTCCGATCAAGAGACCTACCTTTCGGCAGACGACTTGCGAATCAATTTATGGCACTTGGAGGTAACCGATCAGAGTTTTAATATAGTCGACATAAAGCCAACAAATATGGAAGAATTGACCGAGGTGATAACAGCTGCCGAATTCCATCCAACCGAGTGCAATGTGTTCGTTTATTCCAGTTCAAAAGGCACAATACGGTTATGTGATATGCGCTCGTCGGCGTTGTGCGATCGTCACAGTAAGCAATTCGAGGAGCCGGAGAATCCAACCAATCGCAGTTTCTTCAGTGAGATAATTAGTTCGATTAGTGATGTGAAATTAAGCAATTCAGGTCGTTACATGATCTCCAGGGACTATTTGTGTGTAAAAGTCTGGGATTTACATATGGAAACAAAACCCATAGAAACTTATCCGGTAAGTGGTGTTTAGTACTGTTTTGTAATTTTGTTTAAATTTTTTCATTTTTACTTTTAACAGGTGCATGAATATCTAAGAGCCAAGTTGTGTTCTTTGTATGAGAACGATTGTATATTCGATAAATTCGAGTGCTGTTGGAATGGCAAGGATACCTCAATAATGACTGGTAGCTATAATAATTTTTTTCGGGTATTTGATCGAAATGCCAAAAAAGATGTCACCTTGGAGGCGTCACGCGATATAATCAAACCTAAAACGGTGCTGAAGCCGCGCAAAGTTTGCACGGGTGGCAAACGAAAGAAAGACGAAATCAGTGTAGATTGTTTAGATTTTAATAAGAAAATCCTTCACACCGCTTGGCATCCGCAAGAAAACATAATCGCTGTGGCAGCCACCAACAATTTGTTCATATTTCAGGATAAATTTTAGCTAACATTTACTATATCGTTAACGCGATCACTACCCAAATATTGTTTAGCCCCCTTTCTTCACCATCAACTGTTTTAAATTACAATATATATTTAATTGCTGTATGTAGAGAAACACATCATTACGTTGCATTTCATTTCATCCGTTTACTCGCCATCATCGCCATCATCGCCATCATTTTTAGTTTTTTTCAGTTCTTTTTTACTTTTATTACAAAAGTTTAACCCCGTTTATGTTGTCCGCTAAATGATTTTTATTTTCATTGTATTCACGATTTGATAGATTTCACATGAAACTAATTAGGGACCGTTAAAACTAACTGTATGTTGGCAGAAAAGGTTTCTCCTTATTCTCTTTTATCCCGCATAACTGGCTATTATTGCTATCAATGAAATGAAGAAAAAGAAAGAGATGCCATATTTTTATTTAAACACTGTATTATTTATTAATTGGAGGATCTAAAGCAGTCCTTTCCCAGTGCTCTCTGATAGCGAAAGTATATATACCCTCCCTCTAATTACTATAAATCAATCGCCCCAACAATAAAAAAATTTATTTAAAATATTAATTGAAAGTTGATCAATGTAATAACAACATTCGCAAATATGGAATGGATTCCAAAAATAAATTTATTTAAGGATACATATGGAATGCTCCATTGGCATTTGCTTACAGTTACGAAGAGATGATATATTATGTAAAAATGAAAAAAAAATTGTGAGAGTAATAATAGGAGTACGGGAGAAAAGCAAGTTCAAACCAATAATATGTTTAGTCATGATGAAAAAGAGTACAAATCTTTTGTCAACAATCGCAATGTTGTTTATAATCCTTAAAAACTTGTCAAAACTGCTTGGTCATGACATGCACTAACTTTCGTATTTTTCAAACTGCTTTTAAGCAAAACATGGTTACATTTTCCTTCCATTCATTTTCTTATAACATTTCTTCAAATGTGGTCACATCACTACTCACCACAACATCAGGAAACAAAACACATAAAAAAGTCCAAATAAATTGTGTAAGGGCGGAAAAAAGTTGGGAAAAATTCGTGCAGGTCAATGAGTTCACTTGATCGGAATGAAAGAAAAGCAAAAGCCATTTTATTAATAAGGATAATATTTGTTAAGTTTATGCTTTTAAGGACTTGGACATACATCATATTAAAATACTTAATTTTAGTTGAGAGCTGTTTTTTTTTTTGAATTTCCAATCCGAGTAACATACACTATGGTTTTTATGTTATCAACACCATGAAAGTTTCTGCTCTTTTTTGTTATTCTTTGCCCTTCTTTAGATTAAAGAAATATTATGTCAATAAATCGTTTATATACACATACACATATAATTTATGGAAATATTCTTTAAAATTTTATGATCAGACTTATTATTTAAGTCGGTGTCACCTTACCTACATAAACATTGTCGTCGCTGAACTTCGTTATTACATAATAGCGAACATTACGCGACACATTTGACAACTGTAAAACCGACAGCTTCGACGACTTGCCTAATAAGGCTGACTACGCGTACACAGAAAAAGAATATTATTGATTAATATTCGTTACAAACATTTACATATATGCATACATGTGTGCGTGCGTGCGTGCATAAACATATAATCTATACAAAACACTTTGAAATCAACTGCAGTGCTTCTTATTAGACAACAGAGTAATGAAACGATATTAAGAATAATAAAAAACAAAATGATACAAAAACCAACAAATAAAATATTGCAAACACAACACAAGTTTATATAAATATAAAAAATAATAAGTATACTTTATTTATTAATAAAAAAACCAACTTGGATACTAAACAAATGAATAAAATTATGTATAAATTTCTTTATACAAATACGCATATATATATATATATGTACAAATGTATATATATGTATATGTGTGTGCATAAATAGAAGCAACAATGAAATGGATAATAAAAATAAAATACAAAGAAACCACAAAACATTTGTTTTTTTCCTTTTTACACGATAGATACGTTCCCAGGAGAGAAAGAGAGATATAGGCTAAGTGGAAGAATAGTAGATTGGTTCCAGACCTAAGAAAAACATTGAAAATCGTGTTAAAACAAAACGATTCGTGTAAAAAGAGAATTTTTTTTCGTTTTCACTCGTGTTAAATTAAATTCGTGTAAAAAAAAAATCGTGCAAAAAGAGAATTCGGTGTATAGTTCTGGGCGAACAATGTGCTTTACATGCTTCTTTTAAAGTTATTCTGCAGAGGTTAGCTTTTCTTATGCTTTAGAGGTGTCCACGGATTGTTTTAATATTTCGGAAAAAATCGAAAAGTTTATCATATTATTCCGAATTATAACGACCTTTACTGCTACCTTACAAAGGAGAGTCCCTATTGCCGGAACAATAATTTCCTATAACTAGTGTTACTCAAGGTGTGTGTCACGTGTTAATCTTGTTCTTAATAATTTTTTTTTCACACACTCTGCTTAAAAGGAATAAAATAAGTAGAAAAGGATTCAATTTTTTGTATTTGGCACACACCTAATGAAATGCACCATCATTATTTTACATGTGGGCAAACGAAACCAATACGCCCCCATAATTATTACAAGTAAAAGCACGCTTATGCGAATTAATTCATAGCGCAAGTAATTAAGACAAACCGACACTGGATAAATAAGATAATAAATGAAAAGGTCGACCCATTAAATTTTACACTCATTGACCTGCTTTTAAAACATTTGTTGAATATTTAGCCTGGAAGCAAAATTTCGAGAAATTTTCTAGACGTCATCCCCCCAACAACGCGTGAGTGGGGATACTTACGCATAATTTTTTTTTTTCGAAATAAAATATTTTTTTCTTAATTTAAAATAGATTTTATTCGATGCATTTAAAATTCAATAAATGTTCATTTTTAAACATAGACTAACATTTATATTTATTATAAAATAAATTTTCTTTACTTTTACTTTAATAAGCGTTTAAAGCAATAAATGTTGCTCAACTCAACTAAATCCCTATCGTTCTCACGAAAAACACAATTTAACGCTTAATAGATAAATCGGATTGAATTCAAAATTTTACGTTCTAGTACATGGACCACCTCACTGAATTGTACGTAGCGCGCAAAATATTTGATAATTCATTACTTACCGACAGTGGATAGATACACTCATATAACGGCCAATTAGACTAACAACAACAATGTCCTTGTTTCTCAGTAACAGTAATACTCTCTCATTAGGTTGTTTAGGTTCAAAAACCAGCTTTCGCTGTTTCGCTGTTTTCTCAAGTTTGGTTGGCTTGAAAGAAATATTGAAATATTGAAGAATTTTTAATTCGTATTGAATGCCTTTTGAAAAACAAAATACAAAACTAAACCAAATTATAAACAAATTTGCAATTCTGGCGACGAGTAGCAGCAGCTTATTTAAATAATATTAAACATTATGACATGTACGAAAATGGAAATATATCTTAATGAAAAAGTAACTTTAGCTGTAGTTTTTATTTTAAATCAAAAAATACATTATGGTGAATTTTCTTCCTTATATAGGATTAGTGGAACAAGGACTATTATATATGTATATGTGTAAATGTAGGATATATGTACGAATAAAATACAAATTTAAATTTAATTGACTCTACGTTAAGTACGCGTATATATGTAATATATATGAATGTTTTTCAAGAAGCACATACAACTACGTATACACTATATAGATAGATGTGTATGTACATATATTTACAAGTTACTCTTATGCAAGCGAATATGTATAGAAGTAAGATACGAACCAAAAAAGCTCTTATTTCAATATTTCATACGATTTATAAAAGTTGTATATATTAAATATATATATATGGTACATAAAAGAAAAAAAAGAAAAACTTGGAACTTCCTTTTCATATCATATAGTTCGACAAATTAATACCATACTTACATAAATATACAGCTATTTAGATATCAAATATTTGTTGCATACGCTCAGTAAATATTAAGTAATCATATCGATATGAATAAAATTTTTATTAATTAATATTATATCAGAATATGAATACAAAAAATGTTGTGGTCGAAAATGTTCATATGTGTAATAGTAGTAGTAGTGGTACATTTTATACGAGTGGATCCGTTCTCCATATGAATATTTCAGACACTATTATATAAAAATTTGCATTCAATACGCTTTCTCTAGTATTCGTGCACCTACAAAAGGACATTACGGTTGCTTACGTTTGCGTAAGAGTGGTTGTGTTCAAATTCGTTTCATTGGTTAAATGCGCGATTCGTTAATGATACTTATTCCAATATAACATTGTTGTCTGTTGATTATAGTAATCAACAATCTACTGGGCTACACCTAAAGATTAATTCATTAATAATTGTTGTATTTAAAAAAACAAAACAAAAAATCACTCTCTCCCACTCTTTCTTCCAATGGAGTATAATTTCGGTGGTTTTTAAAAGTTTTGCTTGAACTTTTAAGCGATTAAAGTTGTCACACGTTAGTCTCTTATTATATAGAATTTTGAAAAATAATTTTGCAAACTTAATTTAAGGCATTTATACCCTACCGTCATACTTGTAAAAGCAGCAAAAATATATGTAAAAAAAAAAAAAACTAAAACCAAACACATTATAGTAAAAAAAACCATAAAGCAATATATTCTATAGAGTTCATTTACTTATAATTCATTAAAAGACGCTTACAGATTCAGAAGACACTTACTTAGAGAGTCAAAATATTGTATATATATAAATATATATATATATATATGCGGATACGAAATAAATGTGTTATTCATACATATTGAACATGTACATAAATGTAAGATAATTTGCGTCTTGTATTGATTTGAAAAAGCTGGTTTACTTTTTTGTTAATTTCAGTGGATGATTATTAGAATTTTTTTTTTGTTCATTGAATTAATGCTTACCATAATTGGGTGCCGATGACACATTATATGGATTCATACGATTGGTTTGCAAGTTGCCGGCCTTTTGGGGGCCACCGTTGTATGTTTGTTGATAAGTACCAAAATTTTGTGAGGTACCATTTGCTGGTGTGGGTGCAGCTGAGGGAGCATTATTCCAACCATTAATTGCCGAGTTGGCAGCTGGCATTGGAGCTGGAGGGCCAGATACCTGTGGCTGGGCAGTTGGTACGTAACTGTTTTGAGGCCAGTTCGTATTAGGAGCACCGTATGGATTTGGATTCCAGCTGGTTTGTGGAGCATTTATTGGTGGCGTTACATAAGCACCATAAGGTGGTTGCTGTTGTGGATAGGCTGCTGGATAGCCATTATTCCATCCATTATAGTTGGCAGGTGGTGCAGATGGATAACCATAAACGGGAGCTTGTGGATTATAGGCATTTGTTTGTTGTGGATAACCGCCAGCCATGCCGGCATTCCCAGTGTTGGCACCTGACATCGGATCAACGCCACTTTGTTGTTGTGCGGCTAATTTTCTAGCCAACTCTTGCTTGTAATTGGACTTTTTAACATCCACCATTACATACTTGATGGAATGATCCTTATGCACTTGAAAATTCCATGTAAATTAAGTAAGATTAATTAATTCATATTAATGTAGTAGTAAACACTCACAAACAGCTTTGTCAACCGAGTCGTAATCATCGAATTCAACAAAGGCGAAACCCCGCTTACGTCCAGTGGTCTTATCGACTAATATCTTAACGCTAACAACGTTGCCGAATTGTTCAAAGTGTTCTCTTAACGATTCTTCATCGTGGCAATCTTTTAGTCCGCCCACAAACACTTTCTTTACAGTCGAATCGCTAGTTCCCTCGGGACGTGGTAATGCCCGTTTGGAGTCTACCGTTCTGCAATGATAAAATGTTGCATAGACATAAACATCCACAGTGTTTTGTTATAAAATAAAATTCCTTTCAAGGCACTTACTTTCCATCAATTACGTGTGGTCGAGCCGCTTGAGCTTTATCTACCATTGAAGAATCTTTGTACGTAATAAAACCAAAACCTCTGGAACGCTTAGTGACTGGATCGCGCATTACGATTACATCAATTACTTCACCAAACTGACCATAAAAACCTCGCAAAGAATCCTCTGTAGAGTTCATCGATAATCCGCCCAAAAATAATTTGCGCAAAAAATCGTTTCCTCCAACCCGATTATATTGCTTTAAAATAAATATTATGCAAACCACAGTTATTTTTCATATTGTATATCAAATAAAAGGCAAAATTTCGGTATTAAAGCGACGCCATTTTCTTCTACCGTGGCTCTTGAAGAAAAAATATTGCAATTTTCCTTACCACTTCGTTGTTCTCCATCGGATATTTGGGTAATTCTTGTTTCATCATATTATAGGGAAAAAAAACTAAAACAATATTCTTATTAAAGATTTAAAATTCCTTAAAATATTACAATTTATATTTTCGCGTCACTTTATGTAAAAAAATGGCGAATACTACATATGCATTATATATTTAATGCACCAAATGCCGAAGTTTGTATTGTGCACACGTCATCATCGTTACTAGCGATGCTAATTTTCTTACTAAAAATTACAGTTGTATTATACGAGTATTAAAAAAACTAAACTTAACGATTCAGCCAAGAAATATATTTAATGATTTTTGATTTTCCCTAAGAAAACAATGCATAACACGCCATAGAGTAAATATAATTTTATATTTATTTATATTTTATTTATAATGCTTGTTCTTATGTAATTCGTACACCATATTTGGATATGTATTAATGAAAACTACACAATTGTATATAAATTGGTTTATCTAATTACATGTATTCATTATTTAAATGCCTCATTTTAACTTCGGCTTAGATTTAACTCGAGTAGGGCATAAAACGGCAACCTTCATAGGTTATATTATTTCAAATAACAATGCATTAAATAAAATCTTAAGATCTTCATATAATTATTACGAGAACTTTGCTCGCATAAATTTATACGATATTAAATGCACGATATTCATGGATACGGTATGCGACTGCAATTGAAATTTTTGATTTTGCCAGCAAAATTTAACAGGGTGACACTCTTTGTCCTTGTATTTAGAGGTATCTGATGTAAGTCTTTGATTCAAGTTTAAAGTAATTGCGTCATCTAGAGATAGAAAACTTCTTCAAGATTTCATCGTTTGTATTTGCGCTATCTTACTTTCCGAAAAACTTCAATCCATTGAAAACTCAGAAATTTGGCTGCATCTTTTAAATACTATTCATACGATACCAAATTTTTCAACCATTGAATGAAGTGCAACTCTATACAAAGTTTCCGCTCTGTGCTAGTTGCCGAAAATCTTCATTCCATTTTTATTGACGCGTGCTAAAGGTGTCTTTTAAGTTACTACGAAAAGTACAGTGCACTCAAGTGAATTTTTAACAAAAATATTAACACATATATAATATATATTGTAAAAAATGACTAATCAAAACGACGATAACAGTCAAAATGGAAATGATTCGCAAAATAGTGACGATGTAAGTAAAATATTAAAATGAATAAAACTTTCTAGAAATTACGTAGTACTCCGGGCCGCCATTTTGTAAAATTCATGGTGTGAAAAATCAATAATTATGGAATTGTGTATGTATCTAGTGATGCATTTTGATTTTTTTCCTTGTGTTTCTTTGTTATAGGATGTTATTACCGAGCCAGAGCATATGCGAAAATTATTTATTGGAGGCTTGGATTACCGCACCACAGATGATGGATTAAAATCTCATTTTGAGAAGTGGGGCAAAATAGTAGATGTTGTGGTTATGAAGGACCCTCGTACGAAAAGGTCACGCGGGTTTGGATTTATCACTTATTCGAAGTCCTGCATGATCGATGACGCACAAAATGCCCGCCCACACAAAATTGATGGGCGAGTTGTTGAACCCAAACGTGCAGTGCCGCGTCAAGATATCGACAATCCACATGCTGGTGCAACAGTAAAGAAATTGTTTGTGGGTGGTCTTAAAGATGAGCACGACGATTCGTGCTTGCGTGACTACTTCGGCAGGTACGGCAATATTGTAGATGTTAATATTGTCATTGACAAGGAGACTAGTAAGAAACGAGGTTTCGCCTTCGTCGAATATGATGATTATGATCCCGTTGACAAAATTGTGTGTAAGTATAATGAAGAAAAAAGAAAGTATGTTTATAGTATTTATGCAAGTTGTTGTATTGTACAGTCCCAGCTCCGCAATAATCTTAATAATGATTTCTGTGGCGTTTCATTGACTGTTAGAGTAATTTAGCTTAAATAAATCTACTGTTGATTATTCCTGCTCAATGAATAATTGATGAAAATGTTCCTGCTACATAATAATCTTAGTCAAAAAACCAATTTTTCTACCCACCACCATAAGTCCTAAATATACTACGTAATAAGTATTACAACGCTAATAAAATATAGAGAGAATTTTTACAGCGTTGCGGTGCATCGATGGTGGGTGTCCAAGATTTGGCCTTAGCCAATACTAATAATAGTTAGAGTTAGACTTGTGTACATTACTTTGTGCCATTTTATATAAAAATAACTTTTTGTATATTTCTAGTGCAAAAAACTCACACAATTAAAGGAAAAACTCTGGATGTAAAGAAAGCCTTACCTAAAAATGAAATGGGCCGTCAAGGTGGTGGCGGCGGTGGTGGTGGTGGCCGTGGCAGTAACATGGGTCGCGGAGGCAACATGGGTGGCGGCAGTATGGGTAATCAGGGTGGCATGGGAGGTGGTTGGAGTAGTCGCAGCAATGACAGTTGGGGAGGCAACTTCAATAGTGGTGGCTATGGTGGCGGCGGCGGAGGTGGTGGTGGCGGTTGGGGTGGCAACAATGTCGGACCCTGGGACAATGGTAACGGCGGAGGCAGTTGGAATAGTGGCAGTAGTTTTGGGGGTCCCAGCAGTGGCCCGGGAAATAGCGGCAATTGGGGTAATAGCGACTTCGGAAGTGGCTACCAACAAAGCTATGGCGGCGGGCCCCAGCGAGGTGGTGGCAATTTTGGTAGTAATCGTATGCAACCGTACAATAGCGGCAACTTTGGCAGCAAAATGGGCGGCGGCGGCGGCGGCGGCGGTAAGTTTCAATTGAAGGCGTTTAGCGTGATTTGTCGTGAATCTCGTGCAGCACAGTTTCTCTGACACAATTGCCTTGTATTGTTGTAATATTTGTGCAATTTTTATTAAAAACTGTGAGATTAAAGCGTCTGCTTTTGCTATGTTATGCAAATTTTTTCAACAAATTTCCATATTTGTCATAACACGCGGCGTCGCTACAACTTTACGTTTACGTTTACGTTTACGTTAAGTGATGCAAATGCAATGCAATTCATAGTCCCGAGTCGTGTTCATAGTTTACACGTAGGCAGTCCCAGCTCCGAAGATGTTACCTTAATGATATCTTTGGCGTTTCGAGACTGCCAGAGTAAATTTTGCGAATATTATATTATCTGTTAATTTGTGCAGCTCTTACATCACAAATTGATGAAAAAGTATTGGCAACATATTGTTTATGGGTAACAGTTGCATTGAGTATTGATCTGTTTAAAATTCGGTATTAGGCAGCAAAGTATACGAATGAACGTAATGTAGTGGCAATTACTTACACAACAAATCTGCTTAATGAACGTGGTTGGTTGGTTGTTGTTATTGAAATATGAATTTGTTGTTTTGTAGGAAACCAAGGAAACTTTGGCAATAGCGGCGGAACTGGTTTCAATAGTAGTGGTCCGATGGGTGGAGGCGGCAGTACTGGTGGCGGTGGCGGCAGCGGAGGAGGTGGTGGTGGTGGTGCCAGCACCAACCGCCGATACTAAAAGGTAACGTACTCTTGAATTTTTATTATTAATGAAAAATTTTGTTCGCTTCATTTGTGCTCTTAAAACGATCCTTAATATGTTGTACGTGCTCTGTTAGCTTTAAATTAGATGCAAATCTGAGATTCTTTTCGTTTTGCTATAAAGAGTTACAGTGTACCATTGTTATTAAGGCCATGATAGGGTTTGTTTGATACATTCGTTCCTTTGTAATGTTGATAATTTTCCCCGTTTTTCATGCGTTCTCTTTATTAGCTATAGTTGTTATAATGTTTTAAGTCTATAATGCAGTTGAAACATTTTGAAAAATATTTATAAAAAAATTTCATTTTTATAGGTGGGGTATCACACTTAAAAATTATATAAAAATGTCCATAAAAAACGATCAATCTATCACTCTGCAAAGCAAGCAAATGTTGTAAGTGTAAGGCCCTCCCTTCAATTCTAAATCAATCAAACAATCAGTCGGTACTTCTTCAATATTAAAAGAAAAAAGAACAGAACAGAATTTAAACGACCACAGATCAGTGCAGCAACAGTCAGTAATAATATAATACAGGAAAGGAAATGAAATGAATGAAAGGAAAGAAAAGGAAACTACTGCAATCAGTTATATATATATATATAGTTAACATTTCGAAAAAGGTAAAAGTATGAAGAAAGAAACAGAAACAGAACAGTTTTTCTCTGTAATGTGTCAAAAGCGAAAGAAATGTGATGAGATGTTACTTACGATGAGTGTGAAAATGTATTCAGGCCAAATGAGAAGAAAATAACAGAAGAGGAAGCGTACATAAGAAATTGATGAGATGATGAATTTTGAAAAATTGAGGAAACACGCAAATGAAGAGCAGGGTGTATTCTTGCACAGAATCGGAGTATACAGTTTATCCATATATATATGTATAAATATATATATATATATATATATATATAGAAATATATCCCAAAGAAAACATGAGGATTTTCGTTATAAATTTAGTGTCAGTTCTAAGCTTATCTGAAAACAAACAAAAACTATTCATTGTCACCCCTTCAATATCAAAAGAAAAATTAACTAAGAAGAAGAAGAAGAAGCAAGAAAGAAAACGATTATACCACCATATATATGCAAATATGTGTAGATTGATATATAAAACTTTTTAGTGTATACATTTAGAGCAGTAACAGATAATAATTAATTGAAAAAAGAAAAAAACTTCAAGAGAAGTCCAATTGAACGTAATTTCATAAATGTTATTACAATTTGTAGCAGTAGTTTTCCCAGATATAATAAAAGAAAAACGTCACGTAATTGTACGTGATTTGTGTGTTGCCTGCCTTTGCAAACAAGAAACACAAATAACGACAAACAAAACAATTTAAGAAATTTTTGTGTCTAGTTTATAAGCATTCTCTCTTTTTAACATTTTTCACCCATTAGCTGCTAAGATTTATTTAAAAATACGTTTTAATTTCTACTTGTATGAATATGTTCAGGAATAATGCTCGACCTTTTCCTACTACTTACTACTACCACTACCACTACTACTACTCCCACAACTACCACACTACCGCAGTTTAACTGCTTTTCTAGCAGTTTCTGTCTGACAAGCATACCCGATTAACAATTTTGCGTATTACTAGTGTTAGATTGAAGCATCAATTCACTTAATATTTATAAAAAATTGTAAATTAGTTTTAAAAAACTTTTCCATTTCTCATGGGAATCGAACTCATACACAATATATAATATTTTTCTTATTAATGAAAATTACCGCTGTTTTTAGTTTTTGGTTGTTGTACCTTCTGTCATAATTACTTTCTAACTTTTATTGGTTCAATAAAAACCGAATAGAAAAGCTAAGAAAAGAAAAGAAAATAAAAACAGGGGAACCACAGAACAAAGAAAACAAATGTAACAAAATGAAAAATTTATACAAAAGCTGAATTGTAAAAAGAAGAAGATCGATCCATGACCGAAGTATATAAATATAGAAATGTTATGTTTTCCATATAATGAGTATTAGATCTAAGGACTTGCAGAACACCTGCTAGCGACAGATTGTGAGTGAGAATGAGAAATTAGCGGGCAGAGAGAGAGAGAGAGAGAGAAGCATATTCTATATCTAAATAAAATAAAAAAGCCAATGTGTAAGTTTAGTTGTTTTAGTTTAAGGTCTTTATACAAACACTTTATGAGTTCATCACATCTCTCTGTACATGATTTTTACCCGCTTGTATAGCCGATCTATATAATGCAGATCGCCCCAAAAAATTCGCTTTTAATTTCTCCTTCTGTGTTGTTTACCCCATTGTATATCATTTTCAAATATTTTTAATCATAACATTTTTGTTACAAGTTGGCTGGCTGCTCGTCTCTGTTAAATACTAGCGACTGCCACCGGTTAACCGTTGGATGCAGTTGGCATTAATGTAACTCTGGCCGGCCAGTCTCGTCCCATTTCATGTATACAGACCATGAGCGGTCCTGTTGAAATGGTGGGGTGGGGGCGAGGTAAGTGAGGTAAGTTTCGAAATCTTAAATTATTTTTTGTAATATTAAGTTGTACATAAATATTTGTATGATGAATTGCTAAAGATAAGTTAAAATGGATTCCTCTTAATGTATTTATTAAACTCATTGGGCACGCAATGTTTTTGTATTTGTATATATATATTCAATATAACATTAAATATAATTCAAAAGAATTAAACAAAAAAAAAAAAAACCTGACTTTTATTTATAAAAACAAAGGTCGTGAAATCTTTTGGCGGAAAAAGCCTGCCTAGTGCCAACTGTGCTGTACTTTGGCGCTTGTATGTAGAAAGTTACTGCGAAATGCAATGAATAGCTCGGGGGGGGGGGGGGGTACCTTTCTGGAAATATGTATTTGGCTTCTATAACAGTTTCAAAGGCTTCGCCTATTTCGTTGTTATATCAAGAACTGGCCTAAAATTCACATTTTCGGGCACAAAATTTCATTAAAGGGGAAATCTAAATTGTTTATATTAACATACAGCGGTCTCTAGTAAGCATTTGCAACACTGTGGTGTTAAACTATTGCAGGGTTGCCTTTTATGTAGTTAGTCCACTTAAAGCGTAGCATTACAAAATTGAGGGTTTCCGGTTAAAAGTTCAAATAAGAAAGTTGGTTAACATTTAACGTATATACCGTTATGATATTTTTTCGTTTTACTGATTGTGTAACTACTGTTAATTGTATAAAATTTATAAAAACTGCGAAAAAAGAATTAATAATATTTAAAAAATATACATAAATATAACACATGAAAACACAAAAACAAAACAAAAGAAACATACAGCAAAATAAAGATAACTAATGAAGGCTGTAATTATAATAATATACTCACAAAAAATGCCATGAGTATGCGGTGAGCGTTTGACGTTCTTCCGTTGTTGACTCTCCAAGATTGCCCGCTATTTATAAATAATCAAATTGTAATAAATAAAAATCATAATTTCTCGATTTATGCGCTTGATTTAGCGCATTTTCATTTCATTCATATTTATTAGTGTGTCATGTTTCGTATACGCAAAGAAAAAAAAACTACTCCACAAAATATGTACATCGCATAGAGCACAAGGTTGATATCTGCTGGTATACCTAATAATTTCGTTTGATTTGTCCATTGCGGTAGAGTATATCTAGAATGTTTAAAAATTCGCGATATTTGAATTCCAAATCGATGCCACGTAGTACACCGAAACACTTAAAGATGGCATCAAACTCTCTGCTACTAATCATGTAATGCATATCCCGTACAGTTAATGCACGCATTAATTGATTTCTACGGATGGTGCCACAATTCTCACGATCAAAATCTTTAAAGACTGAACTCAAATTAGAAATCTCGTCTGGTTTGCGGGCCAACTTCATAAGGGCTTGCGAACAAATGGTGCGTTCCTCAAAACTCAAGAAGCATTCTACGCAATCCAAGTTGGCCAAATGCATAAGTGGGACAGCAATAACCTCATGGTCAGCTGTGGCCGTTTCCACTTGTATAAATATTTCATCGAGAGCTTTACAAAAGTCACGATATAGAACACAGCAAGCACGTTTCGGGGAACGGAATCTATTAACAACAAAAAAATAAATAAAAAAATTAAAAAAAAAACAACAAACACACGCACATTTTGCAAATGGTATTCATTTCTTCGTCTGTCAGCTTAACGTTGGCATTATCTACGCCTCGACGGAAATCAACTTCCAAAATTTCACCTTCACGATGACGATCAAAGTCTTGCAAAAAGTCTATTACCGGAATACTCTTGGTGGTGGCCTGCCGTTTGGCTTTGGTCAATATTTGTATAACATATTCTTCATTTTCTCTATCCTCAGCTTCACCCTTAAAGTTGGGGCACGTAGCTTGTAAATCAGCGGGTGCTGTTAATTTTGGTACCGCATATTCAGCCGGATCAGCATCTTCCAAGAAGCGTGTATAGTGAAAGCCCAACTCGTTGCCATAACGATCGATTAAAGCATTCATTTCATCATTGGACAATAAAATGCCATTTGTAACGAAAATTTGATTAGCTTGCTTGCAACGGACATGACCGCTATTCAGTCTAAATTAAAATATTATAATAAATGATAACAAAACAGTCAAAATACTGCAGAGTTGGAACAAAGGGCTCTTCAACTGCTCTTTGCTTTGTGGAATTGATTGCAATACAACTTTTTTCCACATGTACTTACTTGTCATAGTTTTTAAAGAACGGATGCATATGTAATCTACGATTACGAATACGCATTTGAATCTTGCGTAAAGCTTCTTCGCACAGATCCCGTATGTTCTCGTCGACCTCTTGCCAGTTTAAGGCACCATCGCGTAACATATTTTTTATATACTTTGGAGGGGATTTCACCTGAAGTAAAGGCATCTTCTCCAAATTCTTAACGGTAAACACTATAAAGCGGATAAGGGATTATGAACAGAACACATTTTAGAATATGTCTCAGCTCAAACTCACCCCGATCAATTTCATCTTCAAACACTCTCCACATGATACGATTCGTATCAATTGGATCGATATAGCGTTGACTCAGCAAACCGAATTCTCGGGGTGTAATGAATTTGCCGACGCCCATGTTGTGCAAAGCACGCTCGAATTGATTTATTGTAACGGTACCGGTATGCAACAGGTCAAAACCTTCCAGAAATTCGCGTACACGTACCCGATTTTTATGGACGTGCTTTTGTATACAAAAGACAACATCGCATTCGTTCGTATTCTCTTTGGGATGATTGCAGAAATCTTTGAATATACGGGCAGCCAAGTTTGTACCTTCCACGGGCGGTAATTCGGGTAATTCCAAATCTACCAGTCTCCCCGGAAAGTCTTTCACGATTTGCTAAAGTTAACAAACATTTATCAGTTGGTTAAAGGTTTGATAATGATGTTAATATTTCTGTTACTTGAGCGTTATCCGTCAGATTTCTTTGCTTTAGATAATCAATGATGCATTCTATGTGATTGATGAATGCCACATAGTTGACCATATAAGAATCTTTCATGTAACGTTTTAGTAATAAAAGAAAATCATTATCCGATATGGGAATCTTCATAAAATGTAAAACCCTGGAGAAGTGAGCCACCGTCACTGTGCCCACGTTTTTTGATATCTATTAAATGTAAATTAAACGTAAAAAAAACTAACAATTTGGAATTTAAAAATGCGAGTCTTACGAGTTCATAATCTTGGAAGTAAGGTCGCAGAGGCAAGTGGCTGACCAGAGCTATTTTAATTAACGTCAAGCACAGTTGTCGCCTATCTTCGGGCCGTGGAATAACATTAACATGCATAGGATCGTTCCATTCCAAACCGCTAGCCAAGTCCCTCTTTTGATGCTTGGCATGAGCTTATCAATTAATAAAAATACTCTAGAGAGTCACTAAACAAATATTTCATAACTCACTCTCTCCGCACACCACTTTGCAAAATTGCTTATACACCACCCGGCCATCTCGGAGGCGAAAATAGTCAACCACTTCTCTAAGCTCAAAGTCCGATAAACCAATGATGCGTTTGTATTTACCCAGTATGGTGCTGAATAGAGACTCTGGTGCAAAAAAATTATGTATTCATCAGAAGCTTTCATCTACTGCCTCCCACTTACCTGATATTAAGCCTTTCCCTTGGGGATCATGGACACAAAACTCAGCACATATATCAAAACCATAACGAAATATTGCATCTTGGATTTTGCGACAGGCTTTCCAAATTTCATTTAAATTCACATTTAGCTGAAAGGTACATAAATACTACGAGACTGCTCTAAATTTTGACAACACTTACTCTTTCATCATCTTCCATGGCAGTGGATTCGAATTATACGCTTTTCTATTTAATTTAATTTAATTTAATTTAATTTAATATTAATAACTGAGTAATTTTCGAGTCTTGAAATATAAATTTTTTTTTCTTTAATAAAATTTTTTCAATATGAATTTAAAAAATGATGTTTGATAACGAATGAAATTGTCAAACGTTCATGCTAGTCTAGGCAGTTTTTATAAATAATGAGTCTCTTCTCTAGAATAATATAAAAATCCTGAATCGATTACCATGATGATTAAATCATTGAGGGATTTAAAAAATTAATTGAATCTAAAACAAATAAATTTTAAATTTATTTATTTTTCACCCTCATTCTACAGAGTAAATCATTTATAACGATAATGTAAAGTAACGTTCACACTGTAATGAAATTTCTCTAATTAACTGTACGAGTGAGTGAGGAAGAAAGACGTAATCTCACGAGTTCGAAGAAAGTTCGGGTTTGAAGAGGAAAGCTTCAGATCAGGGCCATCTCTTAATCCAACTTTTGTATTTGAATTTCTTTCAAAAATCGCTACTCACTGTACTGGCTTTCACGGCACAACATCATTGTTTATAAATCTTATAAAAACCGATTCTCTCACTGCAGTTTAAGATTTAACGTTAAGTTGAATGCCAGTACAAAAATATAAACGGAAAATCTTGTGACAGAAAATTGTTGAAAATAATTAATAAATAATTAAATAAATTCAAATTAATTAAAATGCGTTCAGTTTTGCCTTTGTTGTACTTGTTTTGCGTCTTAATTTTGGCAACTTTTTCACAAGCTGTGGAAGTGATTAAGGATGTTAAACGGGCTGACTTAACAAAAGATGCTCATATACGTACACGTCGCACAATTTATGGCGGCGGTTTGTATGGACGCCGTTATTATGGCGGCTATCATAAATATGGCGGATATTATCGTCCTTATGGTTATTATCATCGTCCTTATTATGGAGGTTTCGGTGCATTCGGTGTTGTTGGTGGTTTTGGTGGTGTTTGGGGTTAATTTGGAAATAATTCGTGTCGAAAAAAGGGGGAAAAATAATTTTCTCAATTTAAAAACAATAACAATTTTTATTTTTTTATAAGAAATCAGTTTAGTCTTAAAATCAACGGCCTTTGATATTGAAAAAAAAGCAACGCAAAGATTAATTATCAAGTAGGTTTTAAAGTAGTTGTTAATTATTTAAGTAAACAACGACTGTTGTGTTGTTAAGGTGACTAAGTTGAAGATATTGTAATATCATGTAAGAATCTTGTTACCTCATGAATATTTATACATGTATAAACAATACGTACGTGTTAAATGCATTCACGTATGAATATATCGGGATTCGTTATACCCATAAATTTTCTCTACCTTCTCTAATATATTTTCATTAAATTAACACACAATTATTTAGTACAACTAACGTTATAACGTAATTAATTGTGAAAATATTAAATAAATGAAAATTGTATAGTTGGTGCAATCATATTCTATTATAAAAAGTAGTGCTGTTTAATCTTTTTATGAAACTTGTAAACAAATCACATTCTTGGCTACGTTTACTTAAGCTCATTAACCTTTAGATACTCTTACTTCTTAATCAAATTGGTCTTAATCAATTGCAGGGTTTTTTATTACAAATTTGTAGTTGAATCAATTTGCAACCATCGGTTAATAGTTAAGAATCAGTGGTATATAATTTTGTATTATTGTAAAAAAAAAAAAAAAAAAATCTCGCATGAGAGAAAATACTACACATTCAGAAAATGAATTGGTTGGCATAATAAACAAATTCAATCTTCGTCTGGCTGTTTAACTTATAATACTTTTTTACAAATAAATGGGCTACATTAGGCATACGCCAAATCTAGGGAACCTATCTTTAATACTCTCTTCCAAAATACAATTTTTCCTTATTTTCCGAATAATACGAAAAAAATACATAAAATGTATTTGAATGAACATACTTTTTTGGGCGTGGCAATATTAATATTTTTCCCCATTTTTTCATACGATTAAATTACGTGAAAATGCAAGGTGCTCCTTATATAATGGAAGGCTAAATGGTTCTACCATGGTTCTACCATTTAGCCAATGGTAGATTGGTTTCACAACTAAAGAAGATTGGTTCCACACCTAAAAAACATTGAAAATCGTGTTAAAACAAAATAATTCGTGTAAAAAGAGAATTTTTTTTCATTTGAACTCGTGTTAAATCAAATTCGTGTAAAAAAAATTTGTGTAAAAAGAGAATTAGGTGTATATTCTACGGTTTTTAACATTGAAGGAGGATTCAAGCATTTGATACAATTTCAATACCAAGCTATCTACGTATAGAAAAATTATTTGTATCAAATTTCCGATAAGAATCTTGATAATCGCAGCCGAAAGAGTGCCAGAAGTAAAGACTAAGCTAGAAAGGAGAAATATTTTGTGTCTTATGAGTACAGTGGGCGCGTTTATCGACCCATTTTACTCATTCAAAATACCAAAATACGTACTTGGTTAAAAACAAAATATTTTAATTTTGTGCCCGTAAGAGTGGCGCTGAGTATAGATACGTGTATAGAAATCGATTTCGAAATCGATGCTGAGCAAGAATATATATATTTTCTGGGGCGTGCCTCCTTCCTCCTATTACAAAGGTTTGCACAAAATCCGTGCCTCCTATTACAAACGTTTGCACAAAACCCATTCTCTGAAACTTATTAACCAGAGGAGATTTTTTATAACAGTGTATTTAAATGCCTGTTATTTTTACATCAACTTCAGTATAAGTGGCATTTTATAAGTACGTGTGTTCTCTTTTACTATTGTAATGATGTGAAAGGACTTTACAAGTTAAAATCAAGTAAAAAATTATAGTCGGTCAACCTCGACCCTATATCATTTAGCGGCACAAATCATATTATAATTAGTTTCATTATATTAGTAAACGCGAGGCATTGTTATGGAAGTCACTTTGTGAAATATTATTATGTAGATAGTGGTTCTAAAGTTATCCGAACAAGGTCCAATTATTAAGCCAACGAATACTTTTGTCAAATATTGTTCAAATATATTAAGAATTGAGAATACATATAAAGATTTCCTAAATAACTGATTGTTATATGGGAAGGGGTTGTAAATATGGTTCAATTCGGTACATTTTCATCAAAGTATCACAAAAAATGCGACCATAGCGACCATAGTACGTGTACAGATTGACATGGACACACAGACATGTCAACAAATCAACTAAAATTTTGATGCTGAATGTATGGGTGTAGTGGAAGGTGGGTGTGGCATTTTATGTGTAGGATTTACAAACATCCGCCCAATTTTATTATACGCTTAATACCCTTTGCCATAAGTGATGCAGAATATAACAACTTTCAACGCATCACTCACTTTATGATTTCATTTTAATTCTATAATGTGTAATTTTTATATTATATACATGAATATTTTAATTAGTGCAAGGTCTTATAAGTTGGAAAACAAAAATTAAGAGGTGTCTTTCATATCTATATCATATCTACATACATACGTAATTGTGGCAGTTATAAAAAAGTGAAATTGAAAAAATTTTAATACACTTTTTTTTCTGTGAGAAAAAAGTGTACAAAGCTGTAATGGAGCCTCTTAATCATCTACTCTAAAATGCAAACAAAACGGAAAGAGGGGAATTACGTAAGCATTTATGCCTAAGATAGTTAGATGAGCTTAATTAAATTCAACAAGTATTTATATTTAATATAATTAAATAAAAACAAGCCAGAAAACTAAATTTGGCTTAGGCCAAATCTTAAATACCCTCCACATATAACGGTGGGAGTGGCAAATATATATATACGATATATATATATTGCGTCCTCTAATAGTGTATGCATTATGTATCAGTTTACAAGTCGAAATTTACCCTGAGTATGGTTTTTTGTAAATTTTACTTATCTGTTATCCGACCATTCCCAATTTTGAAATATTGATCGGTAGAATAATTTTAGATATGCATACCAAATTTCAAGTTCATAGGTCATTTGTGGCAAATATAAACGTTTTCGTCGATTGTGGGCGCGTTTGTAAACTGACCACGCCTATTTTTGCCAAATCGATAAAGGGAATAACTATAAAAAAGCATACCAAATTTCAAGTTCATGGGTCAACATTTGTGGCAAATATATCTTTTTACCGTTTGTGGGCGTGGCTTTTGACCAATTTTGCCCATTTGAAATAGCGATCTGCAGATATTAAAAGCGTCTATACAAAATTTCAGCTACATATCTCAAAATTTACGAACGTGAGAATGGCAAAAACAGACGGACACATGGACATACATGTCTAGATCGATTCGAGTTTTTGATGTTGATCAAAAATATATACATTTTGTAGGTTCTCTGACGCCTTGTTCTGGACAAACAAACTTAGCATACCCCCTCTTATGTGAAGGGTATAAAAACAAGTCAGAAAACTAAATTTGGTTTAGGCCACTATATTCTTACAAAAATAATTTTATAAATTTTTGTATACAAAATAATAACACATTTATACATGTTTGTGTTGTTAATACAATATTGCGAAAATTCCTTTAAAATGCGTTTCAAATATATATTTAACTTTTGAATATTGAATTGAGAAGATTTCTTCTTCTTTCTTATACCCTCTGGTATAAGATATTATTTTGTATTTACATAAATCTTAAATTTCTTCGATTACGTGTCAACAGCATCAGCAATATGTGTAAATATTTATAGAAAAACTATTACAATAGTGTTGCTGCTGCTTCTGCATCTTCTCAGAAATGTTTAGTATGTAAATATTTATGAAGACAGCAACTACTTGGACTTGTATAATGTAATACTATATAATGTATGTACACATATATACGTATGTATTAGAAAATAGGTAAATATAATTTGTTTCTTTTTTATATAAACAAGTTGATTGGATTTTTTAGGGGAAAATTACATAAAAAATGTGAAAAATAGATTTTTAGAAAAAAGTGGAGAATAATATTTTACGAATATAAAAAACAATAAATTAAAGTAAAATAACTGAAATTGGCTTTGAATAAAGTTTAAATTCCCCACACCACCACCTCCTTCTCCTAATTTCGTTTTCTAAGAGTCTACACATATATTATGAGTACTTAAGTAGAATTTAGCGCCAAGTATAGTTTTTTGAAAATTGTAGACAAACAGTCATTGTTAAATCGTTTCAGATGATTGGTGATGGATACTTTGTAGAGTCACGGACGCTTCCTTCTTGGTATAACAATGTCAGCTTACCGAGGGGGTGATAAAATAAAATGATATAAAATAAAATTTCCTCTAAGAGCAAAGAAACATTTCTTTCTCACTTATTTTCTCTACTTTCTTTTCATTTCCTTTTCATTTCTTAATTTAATAAAGCATTTAATGAAAAATATAATTCAGGAAGAGACTTCAAATTAAACGAAACAAGATATTTATAAACATGTGCTGAGAAAACCAGTAAAAACATCTGTTGACACAAGCTTTACACGGGAATAATAAGTAGAAAAAAAAGGAACTTTCCGAAAACTTTTCTTTTCCTATAAACATACATATTTACACATTACATATGTACATATATGTATGTATTAGTGAAAATACATAAATCTACGGTAAGGAATAAAGTTCATAACTTTTAGAAGAATTTTAGGGATGTGGTAAATTTTTAACTCAAGTTTCTTGATAAATTATCTAATTTATTATTTTTCAATCATTTTAAAATTAAGCTTAATTGCACCCTACAACATTTCAAAGGATGCTGATATTAATTAAACTGTTTATAGTCGGTAAAGCCCGATCATTTAATACTCCACACCACTTAGTTCCTCAAATTATGCTACAATTAGTTTAGTTGTGCGTGTATACGCGAGGTATTGCCATTCGTGATATGGGAGGGGGTTCTAAAAATGTCCGAATTATTAAATTAATATTAAATATAAGAATATTAAAAATTGCTATTTTTGGCTATTTGGAGGGTGTTTGTAAAAATAGATCGATCGGATCCATTTTTAACACTAACCATTCTTGGCCCCAAAAAGCATTCATTACAAAATTTCACTAGTAAATATCAAAAATTGTGATGCATAGAAAGAAAAGAAAAGCGGGGACGGACACGGCTGAATTAATTCAGATTCTGAGCGGAACTACATGAGAGTGCGGCATGTGCCGTTTATGAGTTGCAAACATCCATCCAAGCCTAATATAACCTTATTACTGTTTTTTGATATGAGTTGATGCATTATACTGTTTAAAAAAAACTTCTATTAAAATCGTTAGAGTATCCATGCGATTTGCATGTTAATAAAATTTGGTCAAATTTTGGGTTTTTTTATTTTTTATAACAATATTATCAGCAGTTCAGTGATGTACGAATGATGAATAGCTTTCCTGGTTTTTTTTAGACTTCAAAGGGGTATAATTGTACAAAATGTGAATTGTATGGAAATTTAACCGAAATAAATGTCCATTCGGCTGTTATGTCACACATGATATATGAATTTCTGTTAATGTTTTTATTATTGTACAATAATATTCGGTTTAAAATTATCGTGCAGCTGAAAAAGAAAAAGAGAGAGGGAGAGAGAGGAAAATAGAAAGTAAAAGTATGAGTTATTTCATCTATACTGCACGTGTCGCATTAGTACATATAACAGTAAGGCAGTACAGCATTTCTACACAAGTTGTAAAATAATAAAACAAGGAAAAAAACTAAATTTGACTTAATTTAGTCAAATCTTACATACTCTCCTCTTGCACATGCAAATTGGGGGTGTGGCATGTTATTAATTACGCCTTCTACAGGTTTTGTATTGTATTATGAATCAACTTCCACATTGAATTCAGCACAAAAAGGTTTTTTGTAAATAGTGGGCGTGTATGTGTATGTATAAAACCATGCCCATTTTTGGCATATATACATATATGTGGCTGATATATTAATTTTTGTAAATTGTGGGCGGGGCTCTCAACTGTTTTTGCTCAATTTAAATGGCTTTTTGCGCGTATTAAATTTCAGCTCAATATCTCAAAATTTCCTGCTGTGAGAGTGCCCACAATAAATAAACACACGGACGCCCGGACACACAGACAGAATAGATTTACTTTTTCATACTGCTCAAGAATATATAAACATTGTAGAGTCTCGATTGCGTTCTTTTGGGTGTTAAAAATGGAATGACAAACTTAGTACGCCCTCATCGCTTAGAAGGAGGATATAAAAAATTAAAATTTATATTCGAATCATAATATAAAAACAAGTGTTATTTTTACACAATGAAAGACTACATGTGCACGAATACTAAATGGAAAAATTAAAAAGAAAAGAAATGAAATGGTATAGTCGGTTATACCCGACCATTTAATACCATACACCCCACCACTTAGTCTCACATATTGTGTTATAATTAGTTTGTTCACAATTAGTAAATGCGTCACGCATTTTCATACAATTCAAATTGTATGGAAGAGGATTCTAAAAAGTGCTCGATCAGGTTCAAATGTGACACAACTAATTATTAAGCCAATTAACTCTTCGTCACTAAATTTTCTTTTTTTTTAATTATTGAGAATTGCGAATTTGGTCCTCATATTATCATGTAATTTATTTATTTTATTAAAATTGATCATTACAAATATTGCCCTAACTTTGTGTCCACAATCATTACTATTTCATGTGTAGTTTTAAAAGTCCGTACGTCCATTAAAAAAAGTCTTGATATAGCAAAATCCTCTGGCCATGGTTGTTCTTTCTAAACAAAAATATTGTATTGTTGATGATTGTTTTATCGATTTTTTGAAGCATTATTAATAATGAGTTTCTTTTGAAAAATATTCCATATACTAGGCTCAACTCTACACGTGACACCTAACCATAGTAAAGTGAAGTAATGGTGTGTGTGTGTGTGTGCTATTGCAATGTATGTACGTATAAAAGGTAATGAGCATTTGTAGTCGTTAGCAATGTATATGTGGAAACATATACAATTTCTATCACCTACATCATATTCCACATCTACATATAATCTAACTGTGTAGTGGTTTTCTATGCATTGTATAGAGTTATCGTAACAGCCACTAAGCGTAGTAGCATGTGTGGACTACAAAACAATTTCATTTTCAAATGTTTGTGCGCTAAATTTTATGATAACCGATCAGTAAACCGGAATATGCATACAAATGGAAATACTTAGGCAGCAAATGTATGTATGTGGGTTGGGAATAGGTTTTCGCACATATTATACAAACACAACTATCTATTGTGGTATATTTTATTGTTAACAGAGTCACTTTCTATGCGGTCACCTGAATACATTTGTTTAAACAAGATATCAAAACTGTTACACTAAAGAGAAAAACAACTTTAAAGGTAATCTGAGAATTTGAAAATGTCCTTTTTTATATTTTATAAATTCTCATAAACATGTAAGTTAATTTCGTATTTGTATGGCACACAAGTTAAGCTGACAGGAAGAGCAGTTGTTGTAAGCTGAAGGAAGTTGAAGAAAACGGTTTTTATCAAACTAGATTTGAAATTAAATTAAATTTGGTTTAAGCCAAATCTAGGGTAGGGTCTCTGATGCCTGATGCCTCCTTCTGTCTGTTGTAAATGGAGTGATGCACTATATCATATCTTTTGTTAAGGTATATGTATGTATGTATATCTTAACGTAATGTAGTTTTAGTGAATTATTGGTTACGAACATATGAATAAATGTGAAATAAACTTGGAAGTATTTGTGTTAAAAAGAAAAATCAATCATCATTTTTTGACGCAAAATTCGTCTTGTTAGTTGATACGTAATATGTAAGAACTATAGAGGATATAATCGAGTGCATGCCACGCCCACTGCTTGTTTTATAGAGATGCAGGGTAATTAAAAATTGACCCTAGGCAAATGTTTACTCGTTTTAGCTTAATTTTCGTACATGATTAATTGGTTTGATTTTATATCCCATAGCTTGAGTTCGGTATAAAACCATAATTTATAAACAATTTGTAATGTTATGATATTTGAATTTAAAAAAAATGTGAAAGAGATATTCGTATTATATAAACTTAAGCACATGCAATACTAGTATGAACAAACATATATATTTTTTTAAATAAAATTTCCATAGAAATGAATGCAACAACCAACTACTCTCTAGAACTATTGTTGTATCTTCTTTTGTATCCTTTGCAAAATAGCAGGTGTGAAAGGAGAAAGAGAGAGAGGGAGAAAGATAGTAAGCTTGTTAATATGGAAATTTTCCCTAAAAAGACTGTCTTTCATATCAACCTGAACGTATATACAAAGAAGTGGAAAATGTATAAAAATTAAATGAAATACAATTTGTATCGTGTTGCCATAGAAGCAAGAAAGAATGTGGACATGGTACAATAAATTAAGAATGATATTGCACTTGTACCATTGTGTATACGAGTATATTACGAAATTTATTTGGTAACGAAATATTCTCTAAACTTACATTAAGTTTTTGTACCCCGCACCACTTGCGGCAAAGGGTATATTAAGTTTGTATAGATGTTTGTAAACTTTGTAAACTGCAATTGCCATGCCCACCTTTAATTATACCGATCGATTAAGAATCAAAATCTGAATCGATTTAACTATTTCCATCTGTACGTCTGTCTCTCCATTTATATTTTTTGCGCAAGCTAAAGCTCGCATTTTTTTGACATATTATGATGAAATTTGCTACAAGGATATGTATTGGCCCAAAGGGGAGTCCTATTGAAAATGAACCGGATTGGACAATTTTTAGAAGCCCTCCCTATATAAATTTTTTTTTTGATTTCAAACAAAAAATAAAAAAAATTTTTTGCGAAATAATTATCATTTTGAAATCTTTCAAAATTCAAGTACAAAAAAAAAAGTCATTCATTTTTCAAAGAAAAAAATGATGGTCAGGCTCGACCGACTATAATATTTTCATTTGTTTTTGACAAAATTTAGTGAAAAATAGTTAATGAACTTTAGTCAACTTAACTTTGTTAACTTGGCTGTGGCACATTTACACCCAATCGGTCTATTTTTAGAACCCCTTCCCTTATAATATACAGTCATAACCAAACGAATTGTAGCATAATTTAAGGAGCCAAGTGGTGTGAAGTATTAAAAAGTCGGGCTTGACGGACTATAATATTTTTATTTGTTTATTTTTTAAATATGTATGTAGTCTCGTTACCTGTAGAACAGAATCGTGAACACTATATATACATATGTATGTATATCTTGATAATATATTGTATTTAAAGAAACTTAAACTTATGCGTCTATTATGTTTATAACGCAGTGCAGTGTTTAGAGTTATGTTTCACTTTGACCCGCATAGGCATAATTATTAATGGATGTGTGCAGCAAAGTATTGAATGAATCACATAATGATTTATAAAATAAGTGCAATTTTTTTTGGGGGAAAATATAACATTAAGAACCTTCATAAATCATTTATTCAATTATTCATTTATTATTTGTGCATTTTTATTCACTTGCGCTGGTCATACTGTAAATAATATAAAGACTGGAAAATTAACTTGTGACTTTTCTCTCACTACACAATACATTAGAAAAAAGTTTTCTCTGTCAGATTTACAGATTACATCAAATCATTCCCACCAACTATTTATTTCTATTTCTTTTTTTATTTACTTGTGTATTATTATTATCGTGCGGTTCGGAGCATTTCTTTTTATGGTACTTTAAGTAAAACTTTTCTGCTCTGCTTAAGAGATTGCATAATGAAAATAAAATAAGAAAAACAAATAAAACAACCAAGTTCGTAAATAGTTGAAACGACATAAGAATTGTACTATTTACACACACACACACACACATGTATACATATACACACACTTCAATTCTATCTACGTAGAAAGTAGAAGGAAGTAGAAGAAAGTGCATGAAAAGTTTTAGGAACTGCATCCACTTTTTTTTATGGTCTACTGATTTTATTTAGTTGCTATAGATATCAAAGTTGACTTACTATCTCACAAGCAATGTTTCAACGCAAAACCGCACAAAATCGTTTAAGTTATTAAAAGTGTTTCGTACATATCGAGTATTTGTGTCAAATGAAGTTAAAGCAAAAAAGTTTTACATCAAAGATCTTTTTCGAATTCCCGCAGAATAGTTTTCATAAATAAATAAATAGTACATTTTTATCGCTACTTATGATAGACAATATATTAGGTTTGAACCTGGTTTTGTAATGATGACGGCGGTTAGCTTTTTTTCCCTTATTTTGAATAGATAACCTTGCTTAGCCGTTTCGAATACACTCTGTTTGTAACTGTGCTGATGTTTGTAAGTCCTAAATGCCCAATATCACAACCACCTTCAATTGTACCGATCGATACAGAATCAACATGTGAATCGATTTAACCATGTCCATCCGTCCGTCTGTCTGCCCATGTAAAATTGTGCGCAAGTTACAAGTCGCATTTTTTGGGATTTTGTGATGAAATTTGAAATTGTGAAAAGAGGAATCCTGTTGAAAATGAACCAAAATAGTTCATTTGGGTCCATTAAAATGGAAGTTTTTATACGGTAAAAAATCACAAATCTTTATATTTTTGAACGAAATTTGGCAAAGTATAGTTAAGCAGCTTCATATGTGTCTGTGGCAAATTTGGATCCGATCGGACCATTATTAAAACGCCTTTCCATATACAGACACAATTAAATTAGCATCTGGCATCTAAGTGATGTGGTCGGGCTGGGCCGACTATACTATTTTCACTCAAGTAAAAGAAAAGTTTATTATTACGGCATACAGAGCGTATGCGTGACATAATGTGTATGTGTAATAATATTTCAAACATGTATTTCAGAACAACTTGACTTTATTATAATTGTTTTAAAAAATATTCCAATTTTTCAATAATTCATGTGATTATACACGTGGGTCATTAATAATTTATTTAATTTGAAACACTTTTCATGAGAGAGATTAGGCAAAACAATTACGATACAGTTGACATTAGTGATAAGATTTCAATGATGTTTTAATTAATTACATTAAGATTTTGCTCCATTATCTCACTGTGTTAATGATGTTAAATTAAATCTTTTGTCAGTTGACCACATAGATAAAGTCAGGTTGTAATTAATGGGCTAATACTATAATGAATCATTATGTACTTGTATAATATCTTGATTTATGAATGTAAACACTGTTTTTTTTTTGTTTTTCACTCATTGATTAGTGAATTTATTGGGGAATTTTATAATTGACTACTCAACGAGAAAATTTGCAAATGCGTTATAAATAACATTATATAGATTGATAAAATTGTATACAAATTTAGTTATTATTTCTCACACAGTTAGTACTTGTTGTTAAAAATGGAATAAAATTAAAAACGAATCAAAACAAATGAAAAACAAGATAGAGAAGTTCGGTTAAGACCGAAGCTTAAATACCCTCCACCTTTTATAATCATCTAAAAAATAAGTTCCTATTGTCATATATATGTATGTGTCTATTTCATGTACTTACTTTTTTAATTATAGGCGTTTGCGTTATTAAATCACGCCCATTTTTGGCACAATGTTGGATAACGATACCACTTATATATATACCAAATTTCAACTTGATAGGCATAGTATTGTGCGATGTATATTTTTTTAAAGATACAATTTTTTTGAGGTATGTTGAGATTTTTGTTTATTGTGGGCGTGTCTCTTAACCGATTATGGCCAATTTCAATACAGAACAGCGAAATTAAATTAAAAATACGTATGCAAAATTTCAATTTGATATCTCTAAAATTACGACCGCGAGAGTGCCAACAATAGACGGACACACGGACGGACATGTTTCAAACGATTTCTCTTTTCATGCTGATTAAGAATATATATGGTTTGTGGGATCTCCGACGCTTCCTTCGATGTGTTGTAAACGGATGATCAAAATGAATATAGCCTCTTCCCTCAGGTGGAGGGTATAATAAACATAAACATGATTGTGATAAAGTTTATACATTATATAGTTACTGAAAAATGCTTAAGTATTCATTTTTTAAACATATATACACACGTGTAGGTGGTGTTGTGGTCATTTATTGTAGAGAACTGGAAACTGGAAGCTCCTAATTCAGGTTTTAACAAACACAGCTAGTAGGACATACGGACACACGTATTGTAGTCAAAGTTAATTTAACTAAAATGATTGCAAAACTTAATTATTAAAAAAAAAAACTTTTTACTATATCATAATGTAAACCTATATGTTATAAAAAGTATATACTTTCATATGAAACAACTTGTACAACAACTTTTTGAAATTGAAATTATTCTCTTTATACGTGATTTTTTCTTTCATTCATACCTAGGAATCTTCCACATATGCATACAGATGGTGAGGATGGCAGGTGCCTAACTGCGCGCTCTAATATCTGCTGAATATAAGTTATGCTGAATACAGTTTTTTGTATATTATGGGCGTGCCTCTGTTATCCTTTCACGCTGCTTTTTAGCTTTATCGATAAAAGGTATAATTATAAATATATGTATAAAAAAAAGAAATTGGAACCTAATTGACGAATCATTAGGGCATGATCACAGCTTTTAAGAAACACTACGTCAAGCTAATGTTTCGATACATTTTGGAAAAATTTGCAAACGATGCAATAACCTTGACTGAAGTTTGGAAAATGCTTTCCATATTGGACGCTGCTGCAGCAGTTACTGAAATAAAACAACAAACCCAAACATCCACAACTGTTTGAGTATACTTTGTGTGACCTCTGAAGCCTCCTTCTAGGAGTTGCAAATAGAATGACATACTTAATATATCCCTGATCTTGTGTAGACGGTATAACACATGTTTAGAGAACTTTCTCTTTGCTTTCGCTTTTCATATCATACATATACTAATAAAGCGAGCAAACTTTTTAATAAAAGTAAAAGCCATTCGTTCGATTCGAAATTGGCAGTTTTTCCAAGTTGAGTCAAATTGTTTGCCTTGAATGCGTCAGTGCACGCGTATTATAGCCATAAATTCTAATATAATGTGAAGCAGAAGAAAGCAAAAACGACTGCCACAACTGTATTTGCCATAAGCCAAATATCACATATTCTATACCACACGCGCTCTACTCTAGATAACACTGCATTTAGAAAAAGAAATTGAATTTGTATTTAGGTCATCAGCTTTCTCTCGTGCTCTATGTCAAGTTCTTCATAGATTGTAAACTTTACTCAATACTCATTGTGTGAGATAAGTTTTAATTCTATGAATTTTTACTTTTCCTGAAATGATGGTTTCTTCCAAACCATCAAGTGTTTTTGAAATCTATTGTGTAAAATTGTTCAGTTGAAATTAGAAATTGTAAAATATTTTGTCAAAACGTCTAAAACAAAATCTTTCCGAGTTAATAAATAAAGAATATTTCGGTTTAATAATAATAGTAAAAAAATATAATTAAGAAGTGTGTTGGATGTTTGCATCATCCATGGAAGTGAAAAAGACGTTTCTGTGTTGCCCTAACTATGTCCGGTGTCCATCATTTACATAATATGCGGCTCTGCACAACAACATATCATAAGTTTTAAGCGTCCCGTCTTACAAAACATGCATTAAATCTCTGTGAATATTAAGCCTAATTTTCAATTTGTTACTTTTTCCCATTAAAGAATAAATTAAAAATAGCGGAAACTCAATTGTTGCGCGCTACAAAAGTTCGTTCATTTATTTTTTATGTGTAAAGTATATGCATATAAAAAAGATTATTATTGTAGTATAAGATATTTTTTATATTCTTTTTTACTGTATGTGAGGTTTTGTTGATATTTTGTGAGAAAAGTTTTCTTATTAAAAAGTAACAATTAAGCTTGTCATTGCAAAGTTTTATTTAATCTAAAAGAGACGACTGGGTTGAGAGTTTTTATATTAACTTTAATTAATTAATAGTTTTAAATGAAATTTGAAAAAACTAAAGATAAAATAAAAGTGTCTTTAGAAAACCATGAAAACCATTTTAAAAAGTTAAGAAATTTGCTATGAAAAACTGTACTCTCTATACTGCTTGACTGGGTAATAAATTGTACTGTGCAACACCTTAAAAAATACTCAGTGAGCAATACTTTTTTGCCTAAAATTAGACTTGCATTCAGATGTTTTTCCATTTCTGAAGATTTTCGGGAAAATTGGCCTCAAAGTCGCTAAAAGTGCTTTTTTAGAAATTTTTTGAGCTCTAATTTCAGGCCATATTCCTTTGCCTACAAAAAATATTATTAATAACTGAGAGCTGGTGCTTTAATTTTTCTATTTTGCATAGTATTACAGAAATATCCCTTTGATGTTTGTCCAAAAAAATTTTATATCACATAGTAGTCTGAAGAAGCTAGCAAGCAAGTTGTTATCCACATAAATAAAGGAATGTAATTTTTTTTGTTCTTCCTAAAGGTGTTACGGTATACAGTTTCAAAAAACAATGCTGCAGCATGAAAACTGTGCGAAATAGAAAAAATCTAAGACCAGATCTAAAATCAGCACCCAATATTAATCAATAGCATCATAGTGGTTTTGAGAAGTTTAAAATTCGTTGTACAGCGTTTGTTATTATAAATAAAACAAAAAACAAGTAAGAAAACTAAATTTGGTTTAGGTCAATCAAGATTCATAGGTCAATTTGTTGTCGCAGATAAGTAGATTTTTGTTGATTGTACAAAAACCTATGGCAACAAAATTGTGTTCTCTTTCGCTTATAATCGTGGCGAAATCAGCATAAAATTGCTTTTTTTTATTACTGGCGAAATTTTTGCTAAAATTTTTGTTATAATTCTTGCAGTAACCTCTGAAAGTATATAACAATAGCAAACTATAGGATAAGCTATAAAATTGCGGTAGTTACACGCTTTTTTTTCAAGTCATAGATTATCTCAAGTTATGCAACAATGTTCGAAACTTTGTTAAACAAACTAAGGTAGCACCAACTCCCCGTTCTTAATACTTAAGTAACTTTTATGTATATTTTCCTTACTCAAATTCGGACTATTTATATATGTATGTAAAAGTGTACCCGCAACCAAATATATGCAAATATTCTGCTTGTATGTGGTGGTCACTAAACATTAATTCCATGTTTATGGTTTATTTTATGTTTATCCTACTTGAGTTAATCTTGGATTTGCTGTAGCATCCCGTTATATAACTTACTTATTATTTTTGGCTTTGTAGCTCGTGTTAATGTGCGAGTCTTATTATTTGATACTCTTGCTCTTTTAAATTGTCGTCCGAAGTATTTTATATTTATTATACTGAATTTTATTTGTGTTAAGTCTGCGCAAATAAGAATAAGACCAAGGTCCACTTTTCTGTTGGTACATATAAACTTATATTTTGGGATTTATTCAAAAAAATTTAATTGTAAGAAATTTTTAAATCAATTAAAAGTATAATATTAACAGGTAAGAAGGCATTGGGTTAGAGCAACTTTTAAATACCAATTCAAATAGCGAAACTTAAAGAATTTCAACTCAATATCACAACATTTATATCCGTGAGAACGCCTACAACAGACAGATACACGGACGTACATGTTCAGATCGATTCAGTTTTTGATGTTGATGTAGGGCAGAGTCTCTGAGGTTTTTTTCGTGGTATCGGTGGAGTGGACATTGGACTTACTTATAGAAGAACACCTATTGTAAGAAAGATCAGGTCAATTCATTTCAAGCAACATAATTTTCTTTAAAATACTCGTATATAATATAACAATAACTTAACAGGGAGAAAAAAAGTTGAAAATAGATAACTTTAAAACACTAAATCAATTTTAGCAACATTTACATATTTGGCTGCAAGAGTTCACGCAACAAAAATTGGGAAAATATTATTCACGCCTGAGTGGAAACTATTCCCATAATATTTAAATAATCTTTTAAGCAAATTCAACAATATTCTCCGCACAATCTGCTGCCATTTGTAAATTCTCCAACTTTGTTGTTTATTTTTCGTGCACTATATGTGTGTGGGCCTTACATCGCTGCTTGAGTTTGAGATTCTCAACCCGCAAATCTAATACAAAACATAAATATGCCAGTTGGATATAAAAGATCGCACACACACAAACACACACAAACACCACAAACTAACTATTTGCAGTGTTCTCTCTGTTTTAATATTATATTTGAATATCTCATATTTATGTGCCAACACACACATGCTGACTAAAACCATTTGAACGCAAAATTTATGAATTCGTTCATATTTGTAAGCGAGAATGTATTTTTGTTTCTTAAGGGTAATACACCAACAATAAATCCCGAAGAACTCGTTGTGTAGCCATGCAGCCATAACTCAGCTAAAATTACATACAAATGTTGCGCGTTACACAAAATAAAACTTTTATTAGAAACTTGTTACAGAATTTCCTTCTGTATCCACCACATTAAAAATATATTGAAATTTTTTTATGTGATAAGTTTCAAAAATTTGAATTGATTGAATTACGTGTGTCTGTCTGTCCGTATTCCTCAAACGTATTCTTTTTTTAAAGTCCAAGTATGGTGAGTAACTAATATTTGCCTCATACTACCTTATATAACAGATGGATCTTTTTTGGGTCAAAAGCTTTCATTGATTTATGGCGTCGTGTTGATTTTATGCTTCACAACAATTGTGAACTAATGAAGAATCAGGCATGTCACACCCCCTTTATTTTGCGCACACACATACGCACGCATCTTATACCTCTACCTATTCATTACGTATGTATACGTAAATAATCAAACAATACATAAATAGTCCTGCTACCATCTTCACGTTTATTTATCGTTATTATGAAGGATTACACCAAGGTGATTATAACTTAACCCAGTGACCTAAATAAATCATATATAACTCTATGTGTTATATAAACCTTAGTTCGTTTTAAAATTATGCTTTAAACTGCTTTTAGTAAAATGAAACCCTAAAGTTACATTTTTTCCTTCTGTTTTGTTTCCTACCCTCCACCCAAGAGATTAGGGTAAGTTTGCTATTATATGTAGATGTCGAGGATATTTAAGATTTGGCTTAAGCCAAATTTGGTCTTTAATAAATTCAAGCGAATTATTTGTTGAAACAAAGCACGTGCTGCTCTACTCTATGTACATATATGGAACAAGTTTGTGTGATAACTAAGCTATTCATAATATTTATTTGATTTTTATAGCATCACATTAATAAATTTAAAAGCGATAGTGCTCCACTAAATTTTGTCAGAGAATAAAAAAATGATACGATTTATGTGAAGTTTATGTTTTTAAAGGGCGAATGAAATATAAAGCGAGAATACAACGAATCTTAAACACGTGCATTTAAATTTGTTGTTGATTTTTAAAATTATTTTATTTTATTTTATTTTATTAATTTAATTTTTATACCTTATTTAAATTCCTTTGTGACAACCAACCACCATTAGAAACGGTTTAGTATAACTTTAAATTCATTATCATGTGTAATAAAAAAATATATATAAAATAGATAAAAGATAAAATGTATTTATGTTCGCGTATACCATATACGACCGACATAGTTTTAGACTTAATCCATATATATAAAATTCACTTTCCTTTGAATCATTTATGTAAAACGTTTCTTGCTATAAGGCTCTAAATTTATTACAATTCATGCATTATATGTATAGATGCAGAGGTTGACAAAATAGTGTGAACATCATGCAATATCGTATACTGGCGTCCACTGCTTCCGTCTAAATAATGCGCCGCGAATTGCAGCTGTTCTGAAAGTAAATGGTGGCACAACTCTTTACTAATAAGTAAATTTTATTCTTAACTATATATCAGATGTTCATATTATTTGGTCCTGCATAAGAGCTTGATTAAACATGTCACTGTTATGCTTCCTTTCTTCTTTTTATAGAGCATGCTTGAAAGCAATTCATCAAATAAAAGTATAATGGTAATACTAAGCAATCTTTAAGCATAGTTTGCAATAAAAATTGTAATTGCATAGAACATGCGATTTCTACTGCAAATAATTAGCTTTTTGGCCATTGGGTATCAGGAGGAGGTATTAATGAAAATGAATAAATATTTAGTTAAGAACTAACTAGTCTAATCGATTGCGATTACTTCTAGTTCAACACATCAAAGTTGTCTTCATCATGAAGCTTTCTGAGGATGATTGGTTGCTCCTATGAACGTTTTCAACTTATAAGGAATCGTAGTGTGTTTCTTCTTAATATCAAATGTGTTGGCAGTGGTATAAACGTTTCTTTCTTTTTAATTGCAGTTGTTTGCCACAAAGCCTTGTGATTTTGCGCTTAACTTGCTATAAATGTCGGCGATAAATTAAAACTTACATATCTGATACGCCCGTCCTTTGTATGGTGTAGAAGTAAACGGGCTAACCAGCACTAATTTGTGGGTGTTGTGTTACCCAAAACACAACAGCCGGACATGTTATGCGGTGTAGTGCTGCTGTGTCAGCACATTAGTTGGGGCAAATGATTGTGTTGCTGATTTGTATTATTGTTATGCGTTCTAATTCGTGTATGTGTATGAAAGCATATTGAACAATATTTGGCGTTAGTTATTATATTAAACAAATGGTGCCGTTAATTAGCAATTATATCTAATTGAGGAACTTTTTTTTATAATTAATATTAATATACGCAAATGTGATCAATATGTTTATAAATGACATAAATTTCAATCGATTTAACACCCTTTCCAAATAAACTTTTACTCTAATTCATTGTTAAATAAAGTTTTATAATCATTATTTATCATGGAGTTGCCACCAAAAGCTAATTAAAAAATATTAAAAAAGAATAGAGACAAAATTATTATCATCAGGTTTGTGGTGACGCCCTTAAGGTTAATTGCCATTTAAGGTAGATACACAGTTAAGTTAACCTTCTCAATGAAATTTATTAGTATAAAAATCATTAGATATAGAGAATGAATAGAAGGCAAGAGTGGAAGAAATTTCTGCTAAAATGTTCATGTACAGAACTATCATAACAGTGTTATGGATACAAAACCTAAATGTAAGTAAGTTATTCTTCAGAGTTAAATGAAAATTGTGGGCGTGGCATATATAACATTTCTTCTACTAATGCATTGTTCTTGTAGCACAATATATTTTTCATTTAAATTTTGTATGAAAGAGGTGTTTTGGAAATTGTGGGCGGGTCTAATATATATTGACAGTGCAAGGGGTAAATATAAATTTTAAAACTAAAAACAACTTTGTAGATTAGGATTGATGTGGATAGACCCATCCTTGGGTTTTTTGTGCAAGACCATACCCTCAGTTCAGGAGACTTAATAGCTCAAGATATTCTAAAGCATCTCTAAATTATGTCTCATATTAACACATATTCGTTGCATGTTCCATATAGATGCCAATTGAAAGTCATATGTCGCTTTTCGGAATTTCCGGAAACTTGAGGTTTTGCTGGAAGATTGATTAAACATTTTCTCTTGTCTTTGTTCTTTACAGTTCGTCCAGTCATTACTCACCCTATTATGAGTTATTTGTCTTACCATTTTAGTGGTGTATGCTTGCGATACACCGCAGAATGGTTTTGGATTGATCATCTAACGACAGGTTCTCACAGTCAGCTTATTCATTGCTGCGAATATCTCTATGATAAGGCACCTAAACGATAGAGAACTTGTGCCTAATTTTAGATCCTATTTAATTAACTGTGTGAGGCAAATAGCTTATGATTTAACTCTTGAGTTAAAGTAAAAATGAGAAGTTTTCTGTTAAAAAGTAACTTGAATATTTACGCAATACCTTCTCTCTTCTATACTACATATGAACCCATTTTATTAAAGAGATTTTATGTAAAAAAGAGATATATATGGAAGAGTTGTAAGGAATTCGTGTGGACGTTATTACAACATTTTTACACAGAACTAATGCATGTTATGTATAATAATAGCATTTCAATAACATTTTCTCTCCATGTTATGTGTACCTTTTAAAGAGAACTCATGCACAGAACATGCGTAGGTTTTAAAAGGAATATTTCCATTAGAGAACCCTGAACATTATATGCTACATTTATATTAACCCAAGAATTTAATGCGGTGCTTGTGATAAGTGGCAGAAAGGTATATTATATAATAAACGAAAGAATATTCACGTGTCCAATAGGGTGATTGCCTTCGCAACCGATGACCAAGAGTAGCATGTAGCATGGCAAAATAAGAATAACAGTAACTTGCAAAGAATTTCAATTATGAATTATTTTTTTATACCCTCCACGAAAGTGGGGGGATATACCAAGTTTGTCATTCCGTTTGCAACATTCAACGGAGGTTTCAGAGTCCCTATAAAGTATATACATATGTAGACATTTGTGTCCGTATGTCCGTCTGTTGTTGCCATTCTCAAGGTCGTAAATTTTGAGATATTATACATTTTGTACAGACACTTTTAATTTCTGCATAAAGATCGCTATTTAAAATGGTCAAAATCTGTCAAGAGCCACGCCCATAGTCGACAAAATCTTTATATCTGCCAATTGCCAACAATTCAGCTGTTAAATTAAAATGTATATTTTCGCCATCTAGCGATATGCCCAACATGGGCGTGATTAGATAACAGACACGCTCACAATCGAAAAAAATTATATATTTGAAATATGGTATGCATAACTATAAATATTTCATCCACCAATGTGCTAAGAATGGTCGTGGTCGGACAATATAAACGCCCACAATTTACAAGAAAAACGTTGTCAGCGTAAATATTGACTTGCAAGTTAATACGTACTTCGTGCACTATTATAGCACCCAAACATATACCTGCCACGCCCACTCTTCGTAAGTATATGTGGAGGGTATTTAAAATTTGACCCAAGCCAATGTTAATGTTAAAAAAAAACAGTGGTCAGCAATGGAAAAAACTTTCCATGTTCAATTTGTAAATATATTATTGAATAAAATATATCTTTAAAAAAAAACGTGGAATTCTCAAAATACACAAAAATAAACCAGCATAAATATATATACGATTTAACAAAAAATACAAGATGATATATTTTTAATACAGCCTTTCCTATGTACTTAGTCGTACGAAGCAAATAAAATTGCGCATTTTATGTGACAGTTACATAGCTGCACAAACACTACAATAATTTATGAAAAAAAAAGAAAACTTGAATATACCAGCACCTCATATATTCACACTCCTTATATAAATCTTAGTTGATGGTACCATAACTTGGACGAAAGCTTGTTGACCTCATTGTTTTATATAAATGTGAATATCTTTCATCCATAAGGATTCAAAAGCTTTATTGGCAATATTTTATTTAATTAAGTAAGTAGCGGACTCGTCGTCCGCTTAATTCTTGACAATATATTGCTGTCAACTATGAACAACATGAACAACAACACTTGTCAAAGACAATTCGTCAATGTATACAAGTTATACAAGCCGTCCCTTTTGTTGGAGATATGTCACTGGTAGCAAATATATGTTGATGCCTGTTATTTAAATAACGAAACTGTGTGTAAGAGGGCGGGCCGAAACTCTGTTTATTTTTTCAAAGTTATATGATAAAAGGTTGCGAATTAAAATCAGGCTGGCGCTAAAGCGCCAAAGTTGAAAAAATTCTTGAAAATAAGAGTTTTTTGCGAAAAAACGTCATATAAGTATCCTTTAAATAAGGTGGAAAGCGTAATAAGATGTTTAACTACATCCTAAGGGAGTCCTTAGAAATCATAAAAAGTTTATTTTCTTGCTTATTATTAAAGTTGGAGTTTTTCAAACGATACGCAATTTTTTCCGTCTGTACGTCCAAATTTCTCACTTTAAACCGCTCAAGGCTACAGCAATATGTAATGGAGTATGTATAAATATTTACCCTTTGCTGAAAGTGTGGTGCAGAGTATAATAACGAAATTTTACAGCTACTCGTTTTTTTTTTTGTTAGACTTTAGGATTTTTTTTATTTATTGAATATAAATGTGTTGTATATGCATGTGATATAAATCTTAATGGATGACACATTATGAGAGTAATAATTATCAATTTTGATTTATTATGATCGTAACTGCTATAATTTAATACATGCGCTTCTAATTAAAAAAATAAGCATTTTCCTCTTCCTCTTCCTCTGCTACATTGAAATGTAGTTACATTGTGAAATATGGGTGTAATAACCGCAAAATTTTCTGTCTGAAGAGTAAATATTTATGCGTCTACTATGTAAATTATTTGTTGTTGTTGTTGTTTTTAAACAACAAGTGTAACTAGGGTACTATTTTATCCCTAAGAGAATCAGTCTGAAACCAAACACATCACACCACAACACACCACAATCCAATACAGTGACTATAAAATGTAAATAAATTTGATGGACACAAACAAATGCAAATACAATGCACCAAAGTGAATTCATTTTAATTAAAATTTATTATTTATTTACATATATGTACCACCATATATTTTATAAAACAGTTTATATATTTAAATCAAATTAAAAGCTTAGATCCATACTTGAGTTGATATTTCATTAAAAAACAGTCTGATTTTTATTCACGAATAATTATTTTTCAGTCTATTTGTTAGCAGTGCAATAAATACTTTTTATATATAATAATTGGTATACAAAAAGTTTCTTAATCGTAATAAATTTCCTCCTATTTGTATTTAAGTACATGTTTACTTTACCGTGACAACGGCTAAGTAGAGATTTCTGGCAAATGCCCTATTTAATATAACAACAAAGTCCACTTTACTTATTTGCTTTTTCAACTTCACCTTAACATCCGCTTCTTATGTACAATATATAACTACGAAGGTATACGTAGAATACTGGCAGTGATTATGGTCATGTTTGGTGCGATACACTCAGATATTCATGCTGCAAATAATTGTGGTGTTCAAAAAAAAAAAAAATAACAAGTAAGAAAACTAAATTTGGTGTGGGCCAAATCCACATCTACAATAGTGGGCACGGCAGATATATATATCTGATAGTATATGTATTACGTATCAGCTTGAAAGTCAAGTTTTACGTTGAGTGTGGTTTGTTGTAGATTGAGGGCGAGTTTGTTATTCTACCACGCCTATTATTGGCACATCGATCGATGGGTTAATCATACGTATGTGCACTAAATTTTACGTTCATAGATTTGGCAGATGTAAAGATTTTTGTCGATTAGGGGCATGTATATTAACCGACCACGCCTATTTTTTCGATGGATACATTGATTGTAAATAGGAAATAAAAAAAATATCAACTAGATAGCTCAATTTTTGTGGCAGTTGAATATATTTTTGTCGGTTGTGGGCATGGCTCTTGACCTACTTTACCCATTTTAAATAGCTATCTGCATGCAGAAACTAAAAATGTCCGTATTTCAAAATTGAGATACTGAGAATGAAAATGTGAGAATTCCTTTAACAGATGGACACACATGTTTAGATCGACTCAGTTTATGATGCTGATTAAGAGTATATATATTGTGTAGGATTTCTGATGCCTTCCTGAAGTTGTTACAAACGGAATGACAAACTTAGTATACCACTCATCTTATGTGAAGGGTATAAAAATAACGTTGCAGACTTTTTGAGGAGATTTTGTAATAAATTATACCGCACTCCAAACTCTAAACTCATTCATTCGCTTGTAAACACAAGTCTACTATAAAAAGTGCTGACGGTGGGTCGAGATATTGGATGTATTAGTCTACAATAACAGCTTTTCCTAGTTGCGGCGTTATCTGCAAGGAAACGGATATAAAAGCATGTTTTTAGTTGAATAAGTACAGTTATGTGTACGTATTTGTTTAGGAAATGTCTACAGTACCCTTTTCTTCTATCTGTTATCCCACGAAGCGTCTAAAGAGAAAATTTTTCATATAATTCCATTTAAGAAAGTCTGAAAATTTGATCAAAACTATAATAATGATAATGATTTAACTTGTTTATTTAATCACGAATTGTTGTTGATTGTTGAAGTTGGAGAATAAAATGGAAAAAACTAGTTAGTAAACTATGTCGGTTCGTTTTCCTAAAAAAACTAACTATTGTAACGGCCTGTAAACTGTAAATATTGAAATGAAAAACAATTAAGAAAACAAAAAGAAGAAGACTTTAAAAAGGTGGGCGTGGCAAGTATCCGATTACGTTTTTTAATAATGTATGTAATCCATACAAATTTCAACGTCAGATTCTGTACAAATAAGGTTTTTTATAGGAAAAGTGTATATGGGATAAATTTCAATTTTACATTTGAATTTTTTTCGATTGTGGGCGTATTTGCTATTTGATTTTAAATGTCATTTTGCATACAAAGTGTATATGTAAAAAAATTCAGTCCAATATATCAAAATTTAGGACCGAGAGATCACAAAATTAGACGGACATACGGACACATATGTCTCAATCGATTCATAATAGGTTCCAGATCAAGAATATATACGTATTTTGTAGAGTTAAAAAAGGCTCCCATTTTATGTAGAAAGAACAATAATACGTTTATAAAATCGACGATGAGAAAAATAATTTAGAAAGCGATAACATAACCAGAAATTCCATTTTTTGAAAGCATTTTGCACGTTTAATTGGGCAAAGTATTAAGAACAAATTGACATAATAACGACGAGAACACACACACCATACAAACAATAAACAACTTTCAAAATGGCAGACAAACGTGAATGTAAGCAAATGTTGCCCGAGTACTGTGATTCCCTGCAACCTTAACAGCAAACAATATAATTGTAAAACAATACACACGTACGTACTATTATGTAATTTTCCTACCTATACGGGCGGGCATATGTGTGCATGCCATGAAGAGACAATGCTGCGTAAGCGTATTGGTAACCGTATGCAATTTAAAAAAAAGTTTCATTGCAAAGTCATCGTCATTTTCTCGTAGACGAAAGAGTTACAATTGTATTTTGCGTTCGTGGTTTGTATAGCAATTTATGTTACAATAATTTAACGTACACATCTGTATATGTACGTATGTGTATACCGATGCATGTGCATATAAATGGGATAATATGCGTGTACCTTAACCAGGCTTGTGGCAAAGACGTGTACCATGCATATGCAATTGTTCAATCGAGGACGTGTGTCATGCCTGATATTATAAAAGTCACCCATAAGGCTTTTCTCTGTTGCCTTTTACAAAGGTCGGTTTTACAAGAGAGTAGTAGAACTAAATAATCATTAAATGAACAATTAAATATATGTGTGTGTCAAATAAGTTAACTCTTATTGTAGGTAGACTCAAAGGAGACACGGGTTCCTACACTATATTGACTAAAAATAATTTCTTTTTATTTGTGTCCCGGCCAGGTGCAGTTCTATTCTAATGATTACTAGAGTTTACTAAGACTACCTTAGTATGTATTGCTAAGATTATGTCCATGGGTTACAAAAATTGAAATAAAAACTGTTGATTGAGAGTTAAACTCTTCCCTATGTGTAGATGTAGCTCATGTGTCATGTGTCCCATATTGAATTGTTAACTTTTATGCTCTCGTTTTGCCATGGTACCTCACATACTCTTCCCTAGTTTTCACATGTCTATATCACACATATATTTTTGTAAATATCAACAAGTTGCAACTGGGGCAAATTTGAGACGCTTTCTATATTTTTGTATTTGTTTTTTTGAGATGAAAATAAGATCGAGATTAATAGGCCTGGAATGTACATATATATATTACACCCTCTTTATACCACTTACTAAGTAGGGTTTTCAGAAATTGTGGGCGTTTTTGTTCTTCAATAAATATAGCAATGTACCAAACTTACGGTAGCACCATTTTTGTAAAAACCTTATATATATAAACATACTTTTAAGTGTAGGCGTGGCGGTTAACCTATGTAGACCGTTCTATATAAAATGTTTTCCTCATGAACTAATAAAGTCTGTACTAAATGTGTTAATTTATAAGACCGTAAACATATCATTTTCGAGTAACACAGCCATAAACAAATGGACAAATCGATTTACTACGTACACATGTACTTTCGTCTGATGGTTGCAAAACGATACGACCAACTTGGTATACCCTTAATTTTATAGATAAGCCTTTTATTGCCTTTTTTTTCCCATTTTCATTCCATTATTTATAAAAGCTGTCCATTCAAAAATATATAAAAACATTATTGTCATATGTGGTTCGTCAATTAGTAAGGTTGAACCATCAAAATGTGACACATGTACACATACATATACATTTCCAGAGAATATAGAAATATTGTCAACAGTTAAATGAATGCAACATGACATGTAACGGAAGGTTTTTAGAAAACATAAATGGCGGTTGATTCTGTGAATTCGACGAATGATTTTGGTTAAATGCTACAGCTGGGAGAAATGCTGCATATGCATTAGTTTATATATTCAATAATGCAGTGGAGATGATAAGTTATGCTTACAACACTCTGTGCTAATATTAGAAGAGAGGATCAAATATATTGAAATAATTAATTTAAAAAAAACAATTCATTAACTTGGTAAGTAACAATCAATACTAAGGACAATTATTAAGAATCAAATAAAACAAGTAAGAAAACTAAATTTATCTTAGTTCAAATCTTAAATACGTTCCACATCTGCACATAAAAGGTGAGTATGGCAGGTATACATATGTTTACGTTTTCTACAAGTGTTTGTGTTCCCATCGGTTTGAAAGTCGAGTTGACGCCGTGGACAACTAAAAATGTCTGTATAAAATTTCAACTCAATGTTTCCAAATTTACGCTCCTGAGAATGCCAACTTCAGACAGACATACGAACATATATATCTAGATCGACTCAGTTTTGGATGGTGATCAGGAATATAAATACCATGTGAGGTCTGTCGCCTCCTTCCAGGTATATTCCTCATATTATGTGGAGGTACTCTCCAGAGTGCTTATGATTCATAAATTATTTACTGTTTTATATTTTCAAATTTTGACTTAAACAAATATACTTAATATATAAGTGGGAAACTTATTTGTGCTGACTCATATACACATACACATACGCACACGAACATAAATGCTCACATTTCATTGTTGTTGTTGCGGAATTATTGCTACGCGACACACGACCGCCACAATGTATTACTTGGCTAATGCCATGATTGATGAAATTTAGAATATTGTACGGCACACACACACAACTATTAAACTCCTATCATATCTGCTTGTATAGTGTGTGGTTGAATGTGAGATGAGTTGTAGTAACATCACTTCAATTCTACCAAAAAGCTGTTATTGTTGTGGCATACCCACTAGTTGAGGTAGCACAAGTGCACACAAACATGCTCAATTAATTCATCAATAACTGTACATATATCTAGTTAACAAATATGTTGATATTGATTATAAGTAAAATTGAAGCTTAATACTTAAAAAAATGCAACGAACGACGATTATGTTCTGAAAATGAAAAACAGAATATTAAGTGATCCGAGAAAGTTTTATGATTTTGTTAACTCCAAAAGAAGGGTTAAAGAATTTCCATCATATATGTACTACAATAATATTGAATCTTCCAACCCCTTTGAAATATGCAATTTCTTTGCAGATTTTTTTGCAAACTGTTATAGTGATAAAATTATCGCTTCGGATGCTTATCCTTATTATATTGAATCGTTCAATATCTTTCCCCAAGTACGTTTTTCGGAATCAGAAGTACTTAACGCTCTGAGGTCCATAAAAAGATCTTATTACCCTGGACCCGATGGTATACCGTCATGTATTATCATCTATTGTGCCGATATTTTAAGTGCACCATTAACAGCCATTTTTAACAATTGTCTCAACAATGGGTACTTTCCTAATATTTGGAAGGAGTCATATATAATACCACTTTTTAAAACAGGTTCGCGAAATTTGATCAGTAATTATAGGGGTATATCTAAACTTAGCGTTATCCCTAAACTATTTGAACGCCTATTAGTGAATAGACTTCAACCATACATCTTTTCAATCTTATCGCCCGCTCAGCATGGTTTCATTAAAGGTAAATCTACAACAACTAACCTTCTAGAACTAGCATGTTGTATATTTCGTTCATTTTCTGAGAAAACTCAAACTGATGTGTTATACACTGATTTTTCTAAAGCTTTTGACAAAGTTTCGCATTCCCTTCTATTATATAAGTTGAATCGTATAGGTCTCCCGCTTAATCTGGTGCAATGGGTTAGGTCTTATATCTCTGGGCGAACCCAACGTGTTCTTTATCAGGGTTACGTATCTTCTATTATTAATGTGTCATCTGGTGTACCGCAAGGCAGCCATCTGGGGCCTTTGTTGTTTATCCTATTTATTAACGATCTTCCGTCATGCATTAGGCATTCTAATATTTTAATGTTTGCCGATGATGTTAAAATTTTTCACTCATATCATTCCCTTGGTGGTAGTGCGTTGTTACAGTCAGATCTGGTGGAATTGGTTAAGTGGTCTAAGTTTAATGGTATGATATTAAACTTAGACAAGTGTAAAAAAATTACATTTTCAAGGTATGCTCCAATAAATGTGGATTACTTTATTGGCAATCATAGGTTGGAACATGTTTCATTTTTTAAAGATCTTGGTGTTATCCTGGATCCGAAACTTAACTTTAATCTCCAAATCCGCTCCGTCGTTAATAAGTCTAAATGTCTTTTAGGATTTGTAAAGCGTTGGTCTAAAGAATTTTTGGATCCATACGTGACCAAATCTCTTTATGTTTCATTAGTACGTCCGGTTCTTGAATATGCAGTTGTCGTGTGGTCGCCTAACTATAATTTATATAAGGATAGTATTGAATCCGTGCAGAAGTCCTTTTTACGATTTGCTTTACGCGGTTTAGGTTGGGACCCCCAAATACCTTTACCACCCTATGAAAGTCGCTTAAAACTTATTAATATGACTTCGCTGTCAAATAGACGTATTTGGTTAGGTGTCTCTTTTTTCATTAAACTTTTGAACGGTGAAGTTAACTGTCCTGCTTTGTTGAACGAAGTATATATTAATGTGCCCAAAAGATGTAGTAGGCATTTTGTTTTAATTAAACTGTCACAGTGTCGCACCAATTACGAGATGTTTCACCCATTGAGGGTTATATCCAGTTGTTTTAATGAGTACTATTATTTATACGATGGATCACACAGATCCATCGAGAATATTAAAAGTTTAATATTAAATTAATAAGAAGCCGGATTGCTTTCTCCCTTTTTTTTTTTTTTTTTTTTTTTTTTTTTTTTATTATTTACATGATTTGTATTATTATTGGTTACTTTCTAGTTCTTAAACATGCTAGTTCTTAAGTATTATAGTTTATTATTAATTAGATTCTAATCTGTTGCAGCTGCGGATGTTGTTGTTGTTGTTGTTGTTTCGGCGGTTTGCTGTTTTGCTGACTTTAGTTTTAAGTATATATAAAATAAAAAATTATTCTATTTGTTTTTTTTTTAATGAATTGGCTGTATATTTAGCTAAGTTTCGATAAATAAATAAATAAATAAATAAATAAAAAGAAATTAAATATAATAAATAATAAAAAAAATTTAATAAAAAATGCTTTGAAATTATTCAATTATTATATAAGTGTTGAAATATAGAAAAAGTTAAATTAATTATCACAAATATTAAAAAATTATAAAACATTCAGGCAATAATTAAAAATCAGGTAAAAACGTTTAATGTAATAATAAAACGACATCTGATATTACGAATCTTTCATACATATATCAAGTGCGCTTCATTTCAATCTTTTTAAAAATAAATTAAACTGTAGACCACAAAAACTGTGCGAGTATTATTATTTTCTGATTTCTTCTAAATGTTAAACAATCCTACAAAATATCGTCATATAGTATAAAACATTAGTATGTGCGTGTGTGTGTCATATATGCACGAGCTGGGTAATATTTTCCATGTACATATGTGGTCTGATTGGCTGTGGTTTACACATTTGTTTCGGTGACGATTTAAAAAGCTAATTCTCTTTGAATGGTTATCTTTACGTTGGGCGGATTACATGTTGTATGATGCCAAATAAGTTTTGTTTTTGTTTATTTATTTATTTTTTTGGTCACCACAAAATCCGGCAACCGTACACACAATCAGGTCACACAAAGGCTAAAATATAATTATTTCCATTCACATTTATGTTTATGCATGAATATTTTGCTGCACAGGTTTTATTTTCATAATTCGGTGACCAAAACAAAAATAAATATTGTATGGTGCTAATTACCGTTACACTTTACACATATGCTTCATACATACTAACGATAAATTGATGATAATGTTTCAATTTTATTTGTAACAAGTAAGGAAACTAAATTTGGCTTAGGCCAAATTTTAAATACCCTTCATGTCTACATCAGAGGGAGCGTGGCTGGTATATGATTACGCCCTCTATATATGTATTACGTATGAGGTTGCAAGTCGAGTTTTTTTGCTGGGTATGATTTTTTGCAAATTGTGTGCGTGCCTTTTATTCGACCATGCCCATTTTTGGCACATCAGTAGATAGGATAACTGTAACTAAGCATTTTAAGTTCATAGATCAATTTTTGTCCCAAATATGTAGATTGTTATGGATAAAGGGCGTGTACAGTAACTGATTATGCCGATTTTTGGCGTATCGATGGAGGTGATAACAATAAATATGTGTACCAAATTTTAAGTTTATGTGTCATTTTTTGTGGAGGATTAGAATATTTTTGTAGGCGTGTCTGTTATCCGACCATACTGATTTTTGGCGCATCGAAATATCTCAAAAAATTCGACCTAAAGTTGGCGCACAAATTTATATGGACGGACAGACGGACATGGTTAAATAAATTCAGATGTTGCTTCTGAATCAATAGATATTTGGACTGCTTTAGTGTTCTATGTATTGTGATATGGAATCTAGAAAATATTAAATTTTTTTTAAGTTTTTCATTTCTCCTTGTTCAAATATATTTCAATTACACTTTTTTTTCTATTTTTACTGGGCCTTCTTTTGCTCTTATTGTGTATTTTTTAAACAAAAAAATGTATGCTACCTAATAGTAAGTAAGAGTAACTCGTATATCTGCGCTAGTAAATTCATTTAAGGGATTTATTGACTTAAGCAAATAATAAAGAGGAAGATAACGATTCATTTGTAATCTCTGTAGTACAGTTTCCTTATCGGTACGCATATACAATGCACCTTATGTATATTTTTTTGGTCGATTTTAAACTTATTGCCTGGCTTATCTGAGAAGAGCAACTGGAATATATTAATGGTTATTTTAAAAGTATTACAACTGTATAAAGAGGAGTGAAAGGTAAGTAAGAAGATACAAATTCTTGTGTCGGATTTTAAGATTAAATGTGGCGGCAATCTCACCTCAGTTCCACTGATACTAAAAGCCACCATTATTATGATCATCATATCATATCAGTGAACTTTAAGGTCTAAAAGGATAAAAAATTACATAAACGATTGATCTGATGAACCATAAAAAAAAGTTTTTTCTTGAGTTCCTCTTGATTGGTTCACAAATGAACGTATATTTTCTGTTATTACTTTGTTCCATAAAGTTTACTGCTTAGTACAGTTGTTCCCCTTTATAGGGATATTAATATTCCTGAAGTAAAGATTAATTATAATTAAGATATTATTTTAAAGTTTGGTGATCTATACAGTACAAAGTTTATTACATAATTGGCTAAACGCAAAAGGATCATCCGAACATCCGATCGTTAATATCTTGTTTGCTTTGGGGCTGAATATCCAGCTTCAGTCCATTGCAAACGTTCCTATTTCTATTTAGGATGATGTCGATAGATCCAAGCCTTATAGGCAGTTATAAAACAATGTACAAAATCTATTTCATTCTTCTTAAAGTGATCCAGACGGTGTTTTTGTAGAATTTTTAATGTTTCTGGCACTACTTTAAATTGATAATTCTTTGTTCAAAATATGCCGCACCCGCTTATTTGAGATATCTTTGGTGTGAGGAAATCTTCAATATAAAAAGATGAATTCGTAAGTCATACTTAAACAGTTTGTTGAAAAACCAAGAATTCCACATTAATACCAACATTTTTTTTGAATTTTCCACGCTTGTAATGTTGGACTAAGTGGAAAAAATTTATATACCCAAACAATGAGGAGGAAATGGCTGCTTTGTTTCGCTTTTTGCTTGTACTTTATCCTGTTGGTGTTTCCTCCCCAAAAAACATTTTTGTCTTATATTTCGCAATGGCTGCGTGTTTTGTGGCATTGTTCAAAATGAATAATTGCTTTCACTCTTTTCTGGTGTCTTTCGTTTGCTTAATGCCTTTCTCAGTTTTGTTTATTGTTGTATTGCTGCCATTGTTTTACGTATTTATTTATTTTCCTGTTTTTGTGGTGTTTTTGCGTTTCTCAAGGATTTTCCACTCACAACCTCTCGCAATGACCAATATTGCTAAAGCAAGTAGAACAGAATAATAAGTAAAAAATTAAGAATGTTCAGCATCAGACACACGTTGAGTACACTTGACATGTTTGTGTGTGGATGAAAAAATAATCGGTTTGTTCAAGAGTAATGGCATTTTATTTTGATATACTTTCTTATCTAAATTTTCCGTTGACTTTTACAATTGTTCTCTTTCGGTTAAGATCTTCTTTCTTTAACCTCTAGGAAGATTTCAGCAAACTGTATATATTCTCCTGTTTAAAAAAATGAAACTTTACAGTTTAAAAAAATTGTGAATTAAAATTCAACATCAAAAGAGAAGGAAAGCAAAAGAGTGGTGAAATCTTTATAAAACAATGGTGCCAACAAAACACTTTCTTTTGAAAGTGTTGAATCTTCGTGTAATAATATTCACCTCATATATTCTCTAAAGTTAAGGAAATTTTATGTGATTAATGTTGTATTAAAGTTATATTTCTAGTCCAATTTTTCCAAAAAAAAAAACTTTTAAAAATAAAGTAAATAAATTAATTTTCACTCATATGTACAATGACTGAATAAGCTGACAATCAATTGGAAATTAAATGCATCTCTAAATTCTCGGTTGCAATTGAATTGCTCCCGATTGTGGTCATTTTCCTTCTATAAATAAACTTCTATTTGTTTAAAAAAGTTTATCTCTATGCTTAAAATTAAGTGCTTAAAATAAGTTCATTCATATTTAGATGTCAGAAATATAAATCCGACTATTTAATTACCTACAAATTCTTTATAAATAACAATTTGTGTCTTGTATACCTTTAAAAATAAAAGATTCAAGCATTTCTAAAAGAATTTTTCGGGTTTTTGTTAAATTTGTGGGCGTGTTTGTTATTCAACTTTCTATTTTTGGTATATTATTGATCGAGGTAATTATGCATATGTGTATATATGGTAGTTTTCGTTTTGTTAATAAGGAGCGTGGCTTTAGTAACACCCCCTCAAATATACAGCAAATCAATATTATTAAATAAAACGAATTATTCCTATGGTGGTGCATACAAAATAAGAAAATCCCATAAACCTCAATTGAAATTGAAATTAAATCAATTGATTTCAATAAAAGTGAAATTAGTATTTCATACATACGAGTACATACACCCACAATTTCGCCAGCAAAAAACATAAGGAAATTGCTTTTAATACTCACACTTGTACATAAATACTAAACCATTCGATTTGGAAAATTTGTGTAAATATTTGTATACCTAATTAAATGCTCAATGGTACGCAAACACACATGCATTCATTCTATCAAATATGCGGGTAACGTCTGATGCGAATGTATGGTATGTATAAATGTATATATGAATGTTTTTTAATTACTGAAACGTGCCACAAGGGCATGCACACTTAAAAGCATTGAGACACATCTTATGCGGTGGGTGGGTTTTTTACGTGTAGGTACTTTTTTAATGAGCCCAATTGCCATGGAAACAAGATGTAAAGAAAATACGCAAAAAAAAACAAAACAAGATATAAATGGAAAGAATAATTAGTAGAAAATGTCACGTTTTATATGTATTCAGCGATGGCATGTTATCCAACTAATAAGCTCATTGTTAAAACAGACTTGACAACGGGGAAATATAAAGCTGTTTAAGAGCAAGCATTTCTATTCATTATTTTTACTTAAAGAGATGAATCAACGCTTGCTGGGCATTTAACCAAGATATTCACAGGATTAAATGGTTTAGTAAAAGTAAATTGAAAGTTTGTAAATTGTAAAAAGCTAAAGAGAGATTCAAGAAGTATAGAACCGTTTGTCAAATAAGTTCTTCTGTTGAATACCTGGTGAATTTGTAAGTCTCGTTTAAGGTATTCGAATGAAATTAGACGGCTTCGATTGTACCACTTGAATTCTATCAAGAGAGATCTTTGTGAACCAACACATGCTTCGGTATAAATTCATACACATCTAAATTGTTTGTTTAATAATCAAATTTTTTATAAAAACTATTCCATGTAAGCCTCGCAAGTTGTTGCTGTGGAGTCATAAATCAATCAATTCATTTATTTACGTGAGAATGGACAAGCAATGTTCGTTGAACAAATTGTACATAAGTGGGTGTTTCTGCTTATGCTATCATCGCACATGCTTAGATATTGAAAATCTTCAGGCAATTTTATTATAGTGATTGCGTGCATGATTTGTAGCGTTTGTCATGATGTATTACGTTCCCACAGCTGAGATATTACTAAAAGTTATTTCATTCTACTTGACTGCGTAGTTATTTTATTCTTTTCTTGTTCCATGTTGGTTGTTGTTAGGGAAGCAAACTAGAGGGCAAGAGTTATGGAAGCAAAGATAGGAAACTTGCATTTATGACGATTATAGAAGCCACTGAGTAGTATCGGTCAAAGTCTATCTATTGTAAAAGGACTGCGAAGAATAGTTGACCACGTAATATGAATGAATGAAACTACGCTCCTCCTAATATTTGTGACAAAAGTTTATAAATACTACAGATTTCCTAATAACAATCCTCACTGAAAATTACCTGTCATATTATCTTGTAAAATTAATGAAAAAACTATGGCTACAGTTTATTGTGGGAGGATTATCTACTGTACGCAAATATTCTCTTATAAATTTGAGTAATCCAAACAAGTGTTGCAAGAGCTTCGTATTCTTTAAAAAATGCCAACAAGCATTGACCGTAAGTATAAAGCGCATACGGTATTTGAGTACAAATTGACATTAAAATTAATTTGTTAATGTTTTTTGCAAAATATATTATGATTCCATGAAATTTTTACACGTGATCATCTTTATGATTATCTTCATATGAACCAACTGAGAATTATGCACGCACCATGAAAATATTGCAAAGCCATTGAGAATTGTAAATAATTTAAGTACTTTCATTGAAAGTGTTTACCACAGGTGCGTGTTAACTACGCTTGTGTTAGATTCCGCCAAGTTACTGTAAATTTATTAAGAGATGCATCATCACAAAACCTTCAACTTTATATTAATTTTTAACCACTCCCATGATAAGTTAAGTACAACTAAGAGTCAAACATTGTAATATCTTATGCTTCGTTTTATAAACCTTGTCTCTAAATTGATTTTAAGTGAAATGAGAATACAAGTCAATCATGAAACACTTTGGATATTAAGAAACTTTCCCTTGGTAAATAAAGTTTTCAATTAATTATTAAACAACTGCAGTACAAGTTGTTGTCAGCTACAGACAGGAAGAAGGTAAAAAGGAGGAAAAAAAATGTTGATGTTCAATTAATGTTGAAGCTATTTAAATAACAAATAAAGTTTAACACTAAATAATGATTTTATTTGATGATGATTTTAATTATTTTATAAGTTGGCAATTGCTATGTGATAAATTGGACCAAACCCGAATAGAAAGCTTTAATTAATTATTCATAACAAAATAGAAGAATATTAAGTAAGTAAATATAACAAGTAGGGTGATAATTATTACATAATAATTATAAAAAATTTGAAATTTATAATATATAAAGTAAATTAAGCGATAGATCAATGTGATAAAAAATGGGAGACATATCATAGCAGGCATGTCCTTTTAGAATCCGTCTTGAAAGTTGAAGGCATAATATATGCACTATTTGGAAGAGTAATTATTTCCCTGCCACGCCCATAATTTGCATATATACAGAGGATGAACAAAATAATATGAACATCATGAAATGTAGTACAACTTGTTGCATGTTGGCAACATTGCTACCGCGTAAATAATGCGCTGCGTAGGCATTGCAAAGTTTACACAAACCAAGTCTTGTAGGTTATATTTCTTTGCGTTATCCGCGTTATCCTGTATGGGGAGCCAGCCTACTTAAGAGTTGGTTTAAGTCATTTTTAGTTTTTTTACCTGTTATGTTTGAAATAATATGCTAATCACTATGCCAACACCTCCTCTCAACGAAATTATCAAGAGAGCATAATAAAGATTGAAAGGACTATTATGTAAGTGGATATATATGTAAATATAATTAATTACACTATAAATTAAGTCAAGTGGAGTTGAAAAGTAGATAAACTGCGCGTAGTGATTGCCTTTTATGGCTCAATTAACAAATCAAACACTTTAGAAGAAATACGATAATGCAATAAATGCATCACCAATGGAATGCGTGTTACATTGAGTGACGCTGTGTCATTGAAGAACTTAATTTTAATTTATGTTTTAACTTTATTTTAGTATAAAGAAAGTTCTATACATTTCGTGGAAAATTTTTCCAAATACTTTAAACAGATCGCTGATAAAATGCTCTTTCACCAATCTTGTGTCTTGTGTTTATTTTCTCCATTTCTTTGCTTGCACTCTAACCAACCAGCTGCGCACAAAAGGCTTCAGAAACACGTATTCAAGGAATTCAAAAGAAAGACCAACCTTTTCATTTATTGTTGGAAGAAGGAAAAAGTAAAAGTTCACACATTAAATACACGTTTCAAACACTTTGCGAAAGTTTACAATATGTTGGCTAATACTGAAAAAATAAAAAAATAAAAAATAAAAAACTAACTAAAGAATGCAAGAGAAAACCACAGGCACCGCAAACTAAAAACTACAAAATCAAAACCATCCTGAGCATATGCTTTAAATTGAATTTCAATTTCCAAGTCTTAACCCAGTTGTGCTCAAAGCAAATTGTTTTTGTGTAATTCACATTTTGTCCCCTTCTCATCCATTACTAACCCAGATAGAATAAGAGACAGTTGGGTCTATTGTTCGAATCAATACAGTTTTAAGTTTATATTAAAATTTATTGTTATAATGCTTACAATACAACTGATACTCACTGCACAACGTGGCAAAACTTTCATTTTGAAATCGAATGAATGGCTCTTATTGTCATGAAGAAGTCATTCGGTTTTTGTAAAGGGTGCAAAAAAAAAAACAAAACAAAACAAAAGAAATATTCCAATATTCATACTCTGTGATTTCGTTCGTTTTGTTTTTAATACTTCTCCTTAACGGACATTTTATGAACTTTAGTTATGCAGATATTTTTTATAAAAACATACATAATGTTATCAAAGTCTCCGCCCAGAAAGTTTTTACTGTGATTTAGTAAAACATGTAAAAATGTTACAGTCGGTCAAGCTCGATACCACCACACACAAACTTAGTTTCTTAAATTATGCTACATTTAGTTTAGTTGTATCTGCATATAAGTTATTTGGAGAAATATAATTATTTGGGAAGGTGCGTTCTAATATAGTCAGATCGGGTGCAAATTTGATGCAATTAATTCTTCACTAAATGTTGTCCAAAAATATTAAGAATTGCAATTTTTTTACATATAAAGACTTCCATTACATCTTATATGAGGAGGGGCTCTAAAAATAATTCGATATGGTACATTATCAATAGATTTTCTCTTTGGGCCGATACATTTCATCAAAATGTACCAAAAAATGCGACATGTAGCTTTCACACAAATTTACAAAGACAGACAAACAGACGGACATGGTTAAATTGATTCAGATTTTGATCCTGAATCGTTTTAACCCGCACAACCTTAACATACATCTTTGCCACAACTGATGAAGGGTATAACAATATTTTTATCGCCATTTACTTAGGTCGTAGATAATATCCGTGATAACAAGGAAAAAATGTTTAAAGTGAATAAATTGTAACTTGATTTTACGCTGCAAAACCTGAAAAATATCATTATATCTATATTGTATATTGTTTTTGTTGTTTTACATCACTCCAACAATATCAAGGATAACATTGAAGAATTTTTAATTAAGAGGGTTACGCCTAAAAAAACAGTCTGCATTATAATGTAGTGCACCCCACAAAACCAGCCAATACTTAATTAAGCTTGATATTTGCCAAACACAAGATGTAGACCATAATGAAATGAGTTGTTGTTGCAGTATTACTTGTCAATAGCAGTCAACCACTTGTAACGTATACTTCGACTCTGAGACGTTGTGTTGATATAAAATACGCAACCAGCAACGGAAAAAAATTCACAAAAGTGTTACATGGATGACACTTTAAAGGCAACACCACCAAACACCACTTGTCACAAGTTGTCTCCTAGCTGTCATATAAATTTTTATACGCACCTTGTGGTCTCTTGTCTGTAATGTAGGACCATTAAGAAAGTGTCGTTATAATTTTAAGTAAACAACAAAACAAAAAACAAAAAAAACAAAATGATTACACAAACAACAACTATGTATAACAAACTATTTAAGTATCTCATCTCGAGTCTCCAAGTGCAACCAGGTATACCTGTTTGTCCTAACCTACACGTTAATTAAATATTAAAATACTTAATTATTTATTGTATCATGTGCAGCCCCGAAGGAAAACAAATAAACAAGCTAAAAAGCAAAACGATCATTTCCTTTATCACAAAAATCGTTTGCGATGCAAGACTTGTTTTCTTTTTTTTAAAAGTAATTGTTGCCAATTTTTATTCATATTAATTGGTTATAAAGCAAACAAGAATAATGTGATGCTGAGCACATTTTCTTTCCCTTTTTATATCCTCCACATGAAATCGGGGGTATATTAAGTTTGTCATTCCGTTTCAAGCGTTCAGAAGGAGGTGTCAGAGACCGTACGGTATATATATTCTTGATCAGCATTAAAAACTGAGTAGATCTAGACATTTACGTGTCAAACACTTTCCCATATTCATGTATATTGTAACAAGAAGGTAACTCACCACCTTTCATTCAGGACTATCGCATTATACTCAATGAACCCTCTCATTTGATACTAATTTCATATATATTGTAAAGAAATTAGCAACTCAGCATATTGGACCAGCCGCCATATTGGATTTAGAACGAAAACCTTTCAAAATGAAATGTTAGACCGAATGACGAATTTAATTTGTACGAAGAGTACTTATAAAGTTGAAATTTATTGATATTTATAATTAGGACATTCAGAGATGTAGCAAAAATGGGCGTAACTGGAGCCGAATATGACGTATTGATTGTAATGAGCTACTTGCCACACATACATTTTTTGTCCATGGAGGTAGTGGTGATTTGTTCCATTTTAAATGTCTAACGAAATATCTTTCATCCTCAATAGAAACAGAAGAAAGTAAATGAACCAGAGTACTTTACAATTTGATGCTTAAACAAATACGACCGACCCTTAGCCATTGAAACTAACCTGAAGCCTGATTCATGTGAATAAAGCTCTATACAAAAACGTTCGACTGTTTACACAACAAATATTCTTCCGAAAAGAAAGAGGGAGAGAGAGCCAGAGAAGCTTTGCAATTTCATATAATGCAAAATAAGTTGTAAATGTTTATTGAGCAATGTGTTTGTGAGCCATGTTTTATATACACTTTGTCAATGATAATCAGATAAGCCTGCTTTATAATTGAAATGTAAGAAAACAAACACCCATCATAGAGACATGCATTCAAGTAAATATTTACTAAAACAATATTTAGGTTTCAAGAAAGTGTTTTGAATGACATTTTACAGCAAAACTTATATACTATCGAGAAAAATTCCATATTTTCTTATGTTAAGTAAAAATGAAATACTTTCACAGATGATTTTATTTATGTGTTCATAAAATGAAACTGTCAGTCATTCCTATTTTTAATTATAACATTTAATTGGCATTAAACCTTTTTTTATACTTTGAGTGATATAGTTGTTGTTGTTCTATACACCGCGTGAAGATATATTTTCCGTTTAAAACCCTTGATATTGATTATTATGTTGTGTAATGAATAGTGTTGGTTGCATGTTAAATGTTTACGCCGATGTCAGCCGCATTTCCTAAACTTCTATTATTTTTTTCATTTGTTATTATACAATATAATAAACAAGGGCAACAGGTTCGCAAACAAAACCGAACGAAAATTTCCATTTACACAACAATTTTGTTTTATACCTTTGGACAGTTTCTATACAATACTAATCATTTGCATTCGTAAAGTTTATTTTTCAGATTCCGTGATACATCATAAAAATTAATGTTTTCTTGTATAATGTGTTATGACAGGTTGGTGGTGTTAAATAATTGTTTTCTTAAAATGCTGATATATTTATACTGCCACAAAACGACATAAAATAAGGGGCGTTGTCTATAAAGGTAAAAAAATAGTTTAAAAAGCTTCCACTAAGTTTCCAAGAAGGAGGCGTCTTCTATATATAGTCTTGCTCAGCATCAAAAACTAATTCGATTTAGATATGTGTGTCCGTTCTTCTGTTGTGGTATAAATTTCTACAGATCCTTCTAGTTTGTGCACCCAGAGTGCTACTTAAATGACGATTTGATGAATTTGTATGCCATAAAAATTGAGCCATATTTGGAATAAGTTCTTCTATTGATGTGTCAAAAATTGGCATGGGTGGATAACAGACACGTTTCAGTCTGTATATCGCGTGTAATCATAAAAATTTAGATATTTAAGTTAGAATTTAGAATGTTTATCCTCAGTGTCTTAATAAATTAAGCTAATATTGGTTTATAGCCACGCCCACAAATCGTAAACCTTCGCATAGACATACAATTTAATCCAAAAGTTGAAATTTGTAATTAGTTTTTGCACTGATAAGCTATGGGCGGGGTCGAATAATAAAATATCTTCTTTGGTTTACAATTCAAAAACTTTATAAGAAAGCCTAATTATGTAATTGTCATGCTCCCATATTTCTAGATAAATATGAAACATATTGCAAATTTGTGTGATCTTAGAGACACATTTATTGTTCATTGTTACTTGTGCTTTCTAGTTATATTTCCCATTGCTTTACAACGGAATGCAATACACTTGACAAATTCCCTCAATTGTCAACAACATTTGTCAGCGTGAACAAATCGACAATGATGCATAAATATGTAATAGAAAAAAAAACATATACCCTTAGCAATGACAATTTGTCACTTGTAACACACATTCAATACAGAAATCGAATAATATTTATGGTACATTGTAAACTGGGGAAATTGTGACATGTGATGTGTAACAGATGCATGCTGATGTTGACTTACATTTGACCATACATTCAATCACTCGTTCGTTTGAACACATATTCACATTATAATCCATCAATCAACATATGAAAATATAACAATCTTGATAAAATTTATTCGAGTTCTAGTATTTGCTCAACAAACGTAGCATAAGTGTGAAAAGTGGATCTTTTTTGTGGCACATAATAAGAAGGACATTTATGAAAACGCAAGAAAGAAGAGACAATTGTAATGAGATTTAGATAGATTACTACAATGCGAATATGCACCAAAACAGCTGTTAAATGCGAAATAAAAAATATTAAAGGAATATTGTCAAATCTTGGGTACTTACAATTGAGTACCTCACAGCATTTAGCTTGAATTTCTTCGTAAACATTGAATTGCAAATGAGAATAGCATATTTATAGAAATTGAAAAGAAGTAAAATATTTAAATATTCTTATAAACTTAATTGCATTAATCGCTTTACACTTGGAGTTCTTCCAAATTATCCGTACGTCCATTGAAAAATTTTTGTTTGTTATGATTGATTATATATAATTAGCTATTGTGTGGAAATTTTGAACAAATACTGTTAGTTTTTACAAGTAGATGGCTTTTTAAAAGGGACACAATCGGCAAAGAGCCACGCCCATAATCGACAAAAATCTATACAACTGCCACAAAAATTGAGCTATCATGTTGAAATTTAATATGCATATTATTTAAAATTAACTTATTTTTCGATACGGTAAAAATGGGCATGGTCATAAAACACGCCCACAATCAAGAAATATCTACATATCTACCACAAAAGTTGACCTATGAACTTGAAATATTTATAATTATTTTATCCATCTATATGCGAAAAATGGATGTGGTCAGGTAACAGATACGCCCACAATTTACAAAAAACCATATCCACCGTAAAACCCTTTCAAGCAGATACGTAATACGTACACTATTATAAGACGTAATGACATTCCCGTCACGCCCACTTTTGCAGATGTGGAGGGTATTTAAGATTTGGCCTAAGCCAAATTTCGTATTCTTACTTGTTTTGATGTAATAATAAAATATCGACATCGAAAGTGCATGTAAAGGAAATTTTTGCATGATCGTTTTGGGTGCTTAACCCATAAAATATTATAATTTCATAGAGTGTGCCCATTAACGTATATTTGTAAAGCATTTAAAACATTAACTTTATCAATATGGGCCACACTCAATAACACCATTGCCATCATCATCAACAGAAGCAGTAACAACAACAACACATAATCACAAGTTTACACAGATTTACATAAATGACCGCATTGTGGTAAAAGTTATGTCCAACTTGTGGCAGGCAGTAAGTAAGTGAACGCTTTATTGTATACCCGCATACATACATAATAGGTACTGCAGCCCCATGCAAACGCGTTATATACGGCTGAATATGCTTGAATTTAAGTGAGTACTTACTGCATACAAACAAATGTGTTGTTTAAAGTCCTGAGAGACATACATATTATGTAAAATGTATGTATACTGCATAGGTGTGCATGTGTCGTTCTATACGCCTCTGTATATTTTTAATTATACTGATTAGAGTTGAGTAGTATTTTTTCATTTGTAACAGCATATTATTAAAAGAATTGTTGCAATGATGGGCACCTGGTACCTTATACCCTAAAGAGAATGGGATAAAAATTTCACAAAAATCTGGTAAATCGAAGGGTGCGCCTCCATAACAACGAAAATTGAAAAATAAACTTATGAGAATCTCATGCATAAGAGTTGTATTAAGATCAAGCTCCTTAAAAACACCATTGCCAGTCAAAAAAACCAAGAAGACACCTAAGAAATGACCCTTTTAGTGCACACATCGATTAATTCCATAAAAAAAGTTACGAAATGCGATGAAATAATAAAGGTATGACTATACCAAGTGCTTTGGTACCTAAATTTAAGATTTTTCAAAAAGTGGAGTTAATTAATGTGTGCACTGAACGGTTCAAATGTGTAACTCCTTTTCCCGTTTTATTACATTTCATTCTTCAATAATGTTTTATATATGATATAAAAGAAAGGTTCTCCAACGAAGAAGTTCAACGTCGTCAAACTTATATTGCGATGAAGTTTGCTCATATGAACGAGAACACTTTAACCAGGAGTGTTAACTTTAAGATCTTCTTAAGCGAATGGTCACAGACTGTAACTATTAATAAAATATTCTATCCCCGCCTTTACATGTTAACGGTCTTTATATATTAACGTATACATCAACAGATTTTCTCAACTCTTTTTATTACAATAGCTTCAATTTTTTTTTATTATGGTGGAAATGAACATAATAATAATAGTGTGATGATGGCTTTACCGCAAAATAAAAATTAATGATTAAAAAATGTGCACAATATTTTTTCTCCATAATATTTTTATTAAATGTTTGATAAAATGATAAAATATATAGCGGTACTTTAAAAAAAAAAAAAGAATAAAAAATATATTATGGATTAAAATATAGTCATCAGATGAACTATTACGACAGGGTGCGGCAGGGCACAGGCATGATTGATGTTCTTCAAGGAAACAAAAACAAAATAGAAAGTTTTTGGGCGGGTTTTACAAATGAAACGTATTCGTAAAATTACATTTCAATTTCATTAATTTTGGTATATTTTTAATATGAATTGCCAGGTAACGCCATATAGGTACTCAGCGTCAATTATATTTTCTTTTTTCTTTACTATAATTACATACAGAAGGAGGAATGTACCTATAATCAGGCTCAGACAGATCACACAGAATACGCGGGCCGCATGTTAGTCATGCCTGTACTGTGCAATGCAATGTGTCAAAAAAATTTCCCATATGACAGCAGTAGCAACATTTTGTACGTGACGATGCTTTTTTCTTTGACCCACTATATCACACATACAGAACAATCAACAGATAACAATGTATATTATAATGGCAGTGGGGCAGCACTCATACGTAAAGATAAATCGTGCAATTACTTCCGCCATAAGCCATTAAAGCGGAATTTTTATGATATTCATTCTTAGATTGGTTAGTGTCTGAGAGCAACGATAATCCTTAAAGAGGAATCATCATAATGGCAAGTGTGATGTATGTGACCATTCATCGGTAAATGAATTTATCAAAAAATCACAGATAATGTAATGTTTAGAACCAAAAATGGTTGCTCATTCTGACTATATTCTTTCAAAAGTATTACAATTCATAATACAACCATTAACAGAAAACAGTTTTCACGTAAAATGTTCTCTTAGTGTTTAGTAGAAATCGTTCATTTTGTAGTATTTAGTGGACGATAATACAATTTGTTAGAAAAGCAAATAAATTCGTGTCCATTTGATTACAATTGTGCGTGTTTATACACCCGAACAAAACTGATGTCATATTTTGCGTGTCACAACTAATATTTCCAACGTTACAACGAATTAACGCGGGGAATGCGCTGTTGTGTATATTTATGCAGACAAATGCTTCCAATTTATATTTGATACAGCACAACTAACGTGGGAGATGAATAGGTTGCCTTAAAATTGGCCGCTATTTGATGATAACTTGGAGGTATTTTTAAGTAAAAAATATTTTTAAATTGGTTTTGATTTTCTTAAAATTTGTGTTAAAAAATACGATTTTAAATTTTAGATGCTTAGCAATATTCTTTAGATGGGAAATAACTTGAGTTCTTATATGGGCGGAACTATAATCACTTTTATGTTATTAAGGCACTTGAGATCGTTTACAGATAGATGGTTAAAAATAAAAAATGAATTTTTCAAACTCTGATTAATAATTATTTAAGGCTATTAGTACGATATGTTCTAAATTTCAACTCGATCTGAGTCGTACTATGGATGCTGTACTATACGGACGTATGGACAATATTTATTTTTACTTAAGTAAATGATTAATTTAGGAACCGAAATACTGTATAAGATTTAAAGTATTAAAAATGTAAAGGGCGTGGTTATGATGGTAATGTAGGTAGTTTTTTCTTAAAAAAAATAAAAGTAACATTGGTTAGCAGCCGCTCCCACAATTTCAAAATAATATTCTCAAGACTACAAAAAGAAACACACATGTGTCATCAAAGTAAACTTTTGCATTTTTTGAAAATTTCTCACCACTAAACACAAACTGAAATTATCTTTAGATTGGTTCGAAAAAAAAAGAAATTGACAGAAAAAATAATTTTTAACGTATTTCCAAGTGGTTGTGTATGCATAAGTATGCATACCTCCGGTGCATTATAACGTTATCCCACAACGCAAACCTCAAACTAATTAACAACTTGTACAGTCTAAACCAGTCATGTGTATATGCGTTCAAAAAGTAAAAATATACTGACAAGTGGTTTACTATAACGTTCCACTGCGCTCTACAGGATATAAAAACATTGAAAAGCAAACTCTTACGTACGTACGTAGTACAATACATGTGTAAGGTATGCACAAACTATTTGTGCGAACAATTTTTTTTATATTTTTGCAAAAAATAATACACAGCGCCACGTTAACATGTCGTTCAAATATTTGATCCCCTGCATGTTGTCCCTCTAACTGTTGCTAGTATTACATTATACAACTAGAAGCAAATATGAGAGTGAGAGAGAGAGGGAGGGAGGGAGCTTATATAACTAAACACATACACTGTTGACTTTTTCCCTAGTACGGTGGGAATGCAAATATGAATGAACAGACATTCATAGTGAAATTTTTGATACTTTGCCCTACTTTATAGGTGGGGCCTTGTGTTTTGACCCAGAAATTGCAATTTTTAAAAGACATTTGATATAAGAACATATCTGGGTTTTAAAATGAAAATAAATCGCACCACGTTTAGAAGTTTTGCTCGGGTACTCCTTTACTGTCAAGTAAGTTGTTTTATATGTAATAAAATTGGATACTTAATAATATTTCTAAAGAAAATTATTCGATAGCGTCCATGTATAAGCCGAACGTACAATAAACGAGTTTCATTACCAATAAGTTGTAGATACAAGACTCTCTGAACGTAAAAGTGCAGAACTGAAGGAGTAGTTTAAAAATGTTTTTGTTTTTATGGGAGTTCCTACATTTGAACTAAGTCATACTACTTTCAGAAGTCAATATTTCTTAAGAAATTATTGATAAATATTCTCTTTTACTTGAGATCTTTTTTTTTGCATAAATTGTTGAAGCGATGTACGGCATTTAGTGGTCGATCTTCGCTAGGTGTATAATGTTTATAATAACAATACTTGATGTATGAAAAAATTTCGTTCCATTTCTGCAACAACACAATGTCTATTAAGGATTTACTCCAAGCTAAAGCAATGTTATGATATTTTTTCTAGCTGCACTTTTTGCAATCAACAATCAACACAGCGTTGCAGAAAATGTTCGACTTTATCTATGATGCAAAGTTAATGCAACATGTTGTTATATTCCCTACCTTGACGCACAGAGGTGTATTTACCTTGTCAAAACTGTTAGAAATTCTATAAAAAAAGGGCCCTTTTGGATAGGCTTCAGAAATTTGCAAAATTTCTCTCAATCCACGTGGTAAGTCAAGTTAGAAAGTATTAAATGTTTAAAAGGATCTTTAAAAAGATTTATGTTCTAGTATTATCTTTTTTATGCTTTCCTTAATCACACACATTTATTTTTAAATAACCATGCCCACAAAAAGGCCCATATATTATTTTCCATTATTTATCATTAAATTCTAAAACTAAGCACAGCAATGTAAGTTTTATCTTTAGATTATGCCTATAATCTGTAACCATCTTTGCCACTCATAAATTCTTATTCTAATAACAAAAACTGGCTTAAATATTTAATTTAAAGCCAAATAAAGTGTTCTACTTGGCATTTTATTAATTTTTTGTTGCGATATGTCACTCAGCCTTATAGTGATGCAGAGTGTAGAGTTTTATTTTAGTTAATCCTATTTATTAAAGCCACATGTTAGATTTTATATGTGTCCATTTATTTGTGTGTTTAACTGTTAGTTGTTAATGTGTCATGTTTTCGTTATATAACAACTCTGTGCCTCAGTGACAAGTTGTTAGTTTTCTGTGAAGCGTTAAAGTAAAAAATTCGCTGAAGGTTGCTGTGAAAATTATTATACCAACAAGTAGAGTAAAGTAGAAGACTTAAGATTAAGTAGATGATCAGTAATACATGATTGGGGAAGTTGTTTACTAATCTAATATTCAGCAAATTAGAATAAGTTATTTTTTTTGTAGCCTCTTTTATATGGTACATAAGTAATACACTGGTTTCTTTTTTACTAAACATATAATGTCATATAAGTATCCCACAAACAATTATAATATCTGAGTATGATAAACGTAAATATTTGTATAATTCTGTTAATGTACCGAAATATTTGAAGAAAAGTTATAATAAATCATTGCATCTGTTTCATTCTAGAGTAAAACAAGTAAACTTGGCTTAGGCCAAATCTTAAATACCCTCCACAACTACATACAAACGGTAGGAGCGGCAGATGTACGATTATGCCCAATATTTATTACATATCAGCTTCTAAGTTGCGTTCTACGTTGAGTATAGTTTTTTCTAAATTGTGGGTGTGTCTGTTACCAGACCACACCCATTTTTGGCACATAGAAGGATAGGATAATTATAAATATTTGTACCACATTTCAAGTTCATAGGTAAATTTTTGTGGCAGATGAGTAGATTTTTGTCGATTGTGGGCATGGTTCCTGACCGATTTTGCAATTAAATTAAACTAGAAGTGTCTGTATAAAATTTGAGCTTAATATATAAAAATGTACACGGTCATGCTTACCTAGATTGGCACATATTTTTGTGCTAATCAAGTATATATACCTTGAAGGGTCTTTGACGTCTCCTTCTGGGTGTTGCAAATAGAATAACAAACATAATATACCCCCATTAATGTGGGTGGCATAATAACGAGAAATGTTTATGACTCTCCCCAAAAATCTTTAAATTGCCCTAATGTTCCTAAATGGATACCTAATAACACATTAATCTCAAATCGTAAATAATATATCTAATGACAAGCTGCTATCAATACAATATTTTGTTTAAAAAGGTCAATGCCAGACGCACATATCACATAAGAGGATAATATTATTCGAATAAAGTAATTTTTCAACCCATCATTAGTTAGATGTCAGAGTGTCGAAATCTTGATAGAAAGAAAATCAACAATAATGTGCCAAGCCGCTAGAGATGCAATTGCTCTCACAATCACCGAAATGATGAAAACTGTTATTGGAATGAATAATTGAAATTTTAGAGAATAGCCAGACACACGCCCTTCTGCTTACAAAATTAAATGGATGCACATAAATTTTGATGGATAGAAATTTAAAAATCAAATACATGCAGTATAACAGGCCACGAGTTTCCACAGAAAATTAAATGAACTCTCACCCAAACATTGATATTCGGCTAAGATAACATTTACAAAATGAACCGCAGACCGACAGCAGCAGCAACAGAAGCATGCAAATGTACAAGAGACAGATGTAAATTTTTTTGTTGTGTGGTGGCGGTATAGTCTCATGATATATGAACCCACAACAAGTCATTAATAGCTTAAAAAAGAAACAACCAAAAATACAAACAACAACAACAATATGTGATAAACCAGAAATAATCATGATAAATAGGAAATGTATGGACAGTAAATGTCTAATGTTGTCTGGCATTTCAACGGTTTTTGTTCAAATGTTGAATGTTGAAAAATGTTTTCGGGGGAAATGTTCATTAAAGGCTAGAAAATTTTTTCACATTTCTTTGAAAATAAATATTTAAGGGGAAAAGCATTAATAATCATTTATGTATAAAAAACGAGCATAAATGTTACGTGTTATGGCCGATTTACGAATTATATCAAAAAGAAATGTTACAAATGATGGAAGAAGAAGAAAAAGAGAGTGTAAGAGAACCTACAAACTATGAAAATTTGAGGATATCGTTACTACTGTTGGTTTCTGTAGATACGCTTTAAAGTGAACAAAATCGGTCAACGTTGGACGGCAACACAAGTAAAGCGACAAAGTTTAATTTATTATAATATGAATATTAATAAATCTATGCATGTGTTGAAGAATGGAACTCAAATAATAAAAAAAAATCATGATTTGTAAAGAATTGGAAAATATAGCACATGCAGAGTAAGGACGTGCCAAATACAATGCACAAGGAAGTTATTCAACATTTGATTTAAGCTAAATATAGGTTTTCTCTCATGTTCTGTAATACATTAGGCATTATTAGTGTCACTACGCCACACAATAACATTTTACGTATGTCAAATAAAAGTTTCAACATTCACACTCATAGGCATACGCATTTCCACACATGCATACGAACATATCACTCAAAATCTAAATCTAATGTGTGTGTGTATGTTCTTTTAAATATCCCTTCCTTCATGACATGTCACCCGATTTAGACAAATTTTCTCTCTCCATTGTTATTGTTGCTGTAATGTTGTAAGGATTGTTGTTATTTGTTATAATGCAACAAAAATATTTGTCTTGTACTTAGTTTGTTAAACATTTTTTAAAATGTGGAAAAGTGTTAAAAGGCTTCCTATGACATTAACAACAACAGTAACAATCACATTAGATTTTAGGTTGGAAAACCAAACACTAACACATACACATACACATACACACACATTCAACAAAATGCAATATGTGAATGTTAATGTGAAACATTACATAACACAAGCCGCAACAACAAACAACACTTTAGCTAACAACTGCACAGAAAAGGCGTACAAATGTACAGACGTATGTGTGTTTAAATGTTTGATGTAGTATTTACTTATGCATAGTTATGTTGTCACAGTTCTTCGGTCCTTACCACCATCCTGCATACATCTGCCTGACTCTGTAACTTTTCGAAAGCCACTTTGAGGGTCCGACTCCTCATACTGTACAATATAAAATATAAAGGTTGTGTAGAATGAATATTTGTCATTACGTATATACTTATTCAAATGTGTAGACTACGTTTATGCAAATCTTACATGCTCTATGGCATACGAAGCATGAGAGGGAATCTTACTAAACAGCATCTCAGTAAGAGGACAAATGTAATACTTGACAGTTTAAAATGACATATAACAGGACGATTTATGGACAAGTTACACACAAGTTAAGTATACATCTCCGTGTATTTGGAATTGTTGTATTTTCTTTTTAAACGCTTTAAATACTTAACTTTTACTCATTAGTGCGGAGGGTAAGTATGCTGGCTGTGAGTGTTTTAGAACCAAATATCACGACGTACTGGGCAAGATCGATTCATGTTATTTCTAAAAATCCATCTTTTATACCAAAAGTCCAACAACAGAACTCTTAAAGCAACCTAACCCGTAACATTTAATTCCTTTTATAAATTTAATTAATTTCTAATAAATGCTAAATATGTACCGCACATTCAACACCATGACGTGCGAATAAGAAAAGTTTAACTTTCATAACATTCATAGGTTAATGGGTTTATATAAAAAAAAAAAGGAGTAAGAAAGAATAACGTTTGAATATACAATATAATTTATGTGAAACTTTGTAAAAGTTGTAATAATTATTTCATTAACGTTTCTTTAATGGCTTAAGAAACAAAGTAAGTATCATAAAAAGACATTTATAATGAAAACTTTACAATCCCAAGTGTTATGATAATGATGCAATAAAACTAATAGTTGTAGTTGTTGTAAAAATTTTCATTTTTTTCGTCAAGATATAGATATCCGCCCAACAAAAAAAGCAATTCATTATTGTTAAACATTTGTTGAATAAATTTGAGATTCCGTTTGAATAAGTGATGTAAAGGGGAAGAGACTTAAAATATTATCTTGAAGTAGCGGATAAATTTATTTTATCGAAAGGTTTAAAAACACTTCGCAAAAAAGTTGTCGACACTCTTAAAAATTAAATTTATTAGTTAGACAAATATGTCCGTGTGTCCGCGTGTCCGTCTGTTGTTGGCATTCTGACAAGGGTAAACTTTGAGTTATTGACCTCAAACTTTATACCAACACTTCTGGTTTTTACACGCGGATCGCTATGTAAAATGGGTAAAATGGGTCAAGAACCACGCCCACAATCAACAAAAATCTATTTATCTGCTACAAAAATTGAGCTATAAAAATGAAATTTGGTACATATATTTTTAATAACACTATTCATTGACGGGCCAAAAATGGGCACGGTCGGATTACAGACTCGCTCACAATCGATAAAAATCTTTGTATCTGCCACAAAACTTATGAACTTGAAATTTAATATGCACATTTATATTTAATTCATGCATCGATGTGTTAAAAATGGACGTGGTCGAATAAAAAATACGCCCGCAATTCACAAAAAAATCATACTCAACGCAAAACTTTACTTTCAAGCTGATAATTAATATATGGACTATTAGAGAGCGTAATCATATACTTGCCACGCCCACCATTTTTACGAAGATGTGAATAGTATTTAAAATTTGGTGAAAGGTATTTAAATAAGACACACTTAGAATTTGCACTTAGAATTTGTTATGTCCTTCTGTTCATTTCTTTATTTAGACAACTTTTCTTTTCCGCTTATAAATAGTGTATTGTATTTAACCGCAACAATATTTTCTTTATACTCTTAACTCTTCTTATACTCATAACAGTTTAATGTTTCTTTTATCCCAGCAAGATTTTCTGTTGTTCACGCTATAATAGAACGGATCTCTATTAATCGTTGCACATCACACATATAGGCATGTCGTTATACTTGTAAAACTTTGTACCATATATGATACTATATGCATGAGGCAGGCAACATAATACAACAAAACACACCTTGTGACAATCACTTATGGTGTTGGATATAAAGTGTCGCCATATTCTTGTAATTGCCATGTTGAGGGAGCTTTAGCTAACTTTATCAACAACACTATTATTTGTTACTAATAGTTGGGTCTTGGCGACAAGTTGTTTATTTAGACTGTATATTAAGTTATGACATGTTACGATTAAAAATTTTGAATATTGTTTCGCCGCCATGATGGATTTTCTAATTTATTATACATAATGTTGTCTGGATTTTTTCTTTACTGAAATATAATGTATAAATAGTTCAAAAAACTTGAAAAGGCTTCGAAACCTAATGAAGATATAAAAGAAAAGAAAAAAAAAACTTTAAAATTCTATTCTTTATAAGATGATACTTAACTTAACTCAATTTATTATATCGTAGATTATGTACACACTTATAAACACTTGTATATTAAATGAATTTTAATCTTTTTCACACTTTCCTGATGAATTCGTGACGAGGAGGTGTCGGTGCTATGATTAGAATACTAATAAATGATGTACTTTGACGCTGACTTTCTGACTGTAGATAATACCAACGAACAAGGTAAATTGTTTCTTGTTAGAGCACTTTTCGAAATGAGGTGTGAAAATTTTATGATAAAAGAGAGGTTGTACCACAGATTAGTTTGTGTGTGCGATTTAATAATATTTTTTATTTTGTTATAGACATAGTCGGTGAGAATTTTTAATGATTTAAAATGTGTTAAATAATGTGAAATGTATATAAATAAATGAAATATATATTTATTACGGAATTTGTTTAATAAAGCGTATAATTATTTGTGATCAACTAATGATTTGAAAAATTGCAAGTAACAAGTAGGAAAATTAAATTTTGTTTCGGCCATAACTTAAATACCCTTCTTCTGCACATACAAATAGTGGGCGTAACAGATAGTTGATTACCCCTTGTTAGTGTTAGTATCAACTTACACGTCTGCAAAAAGGAAGGGTTTTGGTAAATTGCGGGCAGGTCCGTTTTACAAATTGTCCCATTTTCGACCCTAATTATTAATGTGTGTACCGAATTTCAACTTTACAGTTGAATTTTTGTGATTATTAGATATTATTTGTCATTTGTGGGTTTGGCACTATGCCGATTTTATCTAATTTAAGTAGAATTCTACGTTCCTTATTTAAAAATTTTTTAATCTAGGAGGGTTTCAACAACATACACGCTCTTACATGGACGGACATGTCTAGATAGACTCAGTTTTGTATTCTAATCAACAATATATTATATGTGTATACATTGTAGGGTATCTGATGCCTCCTTCTGGATGTTGGCGGAGCAAAAGTTAGTACCTTCTCATGACTAAGTTAATTTAAACATTTATTGAAATAATTATGCGATAATTAAACTGTTATGGTAATAAGTATAATATTTTTATGGCAGTGTACAAAAATTTAAAAAATTCAAACAAGTCCAAAAACTATATTTGATTGAAGAAAATTTTGCATACTCACCTTCGTCAAGGTTTACCGAGGTATATATGTATATGTTAATATATCTTCTGTGGTTAAAGGTAATATAGAAAATTTATTTCAAAATCGTTTTCAGTTTTTGTTGTATTGAGGACGTATCTCTTGACCAATTTTGAATAATTTAATCAATCAAAAGAGTGATTACCGTAAAACACACAAAATATACGGACATCATTAGAGCGCTACTCCAATGCCTCTTTTTGGGCGTTGTAAACGTTTTGACAAAGTGATGTGATACTCCCATATACGGTCGATACGTACAGGTTGTAAAACTCAAAGAAAAGAAAGTTGCTGGTTGTTAATTTGAAACAAATTATCTAACAGATATTATCTGCTTTACTCCACCATTTAACCGTTTAACTATTTTTAATGTGAAAACATGACTGGACAGTCTGGTCTTCAACATGTACACAATATATCATGGCAACACTACAAATCATGTATAAAATCACTTTAATAATTATGCCTTAAGAGATTTTCGATGTCTAAACATGTGCGATGATAGCGCAACAGCAACACCCCCTTGTATACAATTTGCAATGAGGAAACCATGCAATTGCCCCATTACGAAGAGATGATTGATTTATTGTATACCTTACAACCAGCAACACTCTAAGCGAACGAATAGATAAACAATGCTTCTAATAATAATCGCGTTGCGTTGTTAAGAAGAATTAATGGATTTGGGAAGAGTATTATGCGGAGAGAAGCCGGTTCTAAAACAAATTTTAAGTATTGAAAAATTAGACGAAGAAAATGATAATAAAAATGAAAAATATTGACAACTAGTTTAGTCGCAGCAGCTTCGTCCTCGAATATATTTTTTCTAGAATGTTTTTTAAGGTTTATATCAACTTTGAGGTCATTTTTACTTTAATTACATTTATCACGCCTTCTTTTTTGTGTTCATTCACTTCATAAATGTGTGGGGCTCAAACCAAAGCTCAAATGCATTCATGGACAGACGCACGAATATAGCGTACCCCGCTTTATAACTATGAAAGCATACAAAATTTTACAAGCAACGTCTTCTAAGACAAATTATTTTTTATGTTAGTGATGAATAGATAACATAAAATGTACAATGCGGGGCGTCAGCACGAAGAAATACTAGAAGCAAAATTTATAAATATTTATTTGTTATTTACACTCTAGCTAATCATTTTAAAATCCAAGCGAAGCGAACAAATAAACAAATATTAATTTTTGTTAAAGACGCCTCGCTGCTGTATTGTGTGTTCTTCTACACCCGTTTATTTACATAAGCTAACGCTGCAAGCCAAAATGTTTGCGTTAATTATAAAAAATTATTTACATATTTATCAATGTACGAGTATTACCAATAATTGCTTAAAGAATTTTTATGATTTTGTTTACCCTCAGATGTTGTGTAAAAATATTTTTTAAATAATTGTTTAGCAGTGTACCCAAGGTAAGACTTTGATTAGTTGCAACTGATTGTAAAAAACAAATTAAAATGTTATAGTCGGTTATATCCTTTAATACCCTACATCACTTGGCTTCACAAATTATGTGTATATTGTAATTTAGTTTAGAGCTGTATCAGTAAAAGCAAGGCATTCACTTGGTGAAATATTGCTCAGCATCAAATTGTGTACAGCCAAAAGCTATTGAATTAAATTTTGTAAAAAAATATTAAGAATGGCGAATCTTCGCAACATAAAGGTTTTTTTCGTAAAGGGATCTTAAATGGGGAGGGGTTTTTAAAATTGTCTAATTCGGTTCATTGTCAATATTGTTTCTCTTTGTGGCAAAACATCACTTTGTAGCAAATTTCATCGAAATATCTTGAGCACAAATTTACATAGACAGACAGACATACAGACATACAGACATAATTAAATCAATTTAGATAATGATTTTAAATCGATTGGTTTAATTGAAGGTGGGTGTGGCATTTACTATTTACAAACATCCACACGTACTTAATATACCCACAATAGCCACAAGTGATGCAGGGTATAAAAATATAAATGATTCTGTTCGTTAAGGCTTAAAAATGTTTTATTTTATTTTATTTCATTTTTTATTGTTGTTATCAATAATATATAGATGGCGCCATTTGGCCTGGCAGTTACAAGAGCAACTGTTTAGCCATCACTACTACAAATTTACTTAAATGAATTTGATATATGCGTCCATGGGTGTATATGTGTATGCAAGTAACTTTTTATATAAATATGTACCTTGCAGCCCGTTGTCTGTTGCGTTCTCGCCAAAGCTGGCTTAACAGTTGCAACTTACACCTGGACCAGTAGGTGGAAGCACATAACGACTCGTCTTCATATTAAATGTAATCGATATTCACGGTAGGCGTATCTCTCTTGCTCACCATTACAAGCCACACAGTACAGCTTTTCAACATCTAACCGCAGCATCGTGTTTTTTTTGGTCAGAGTATACCGAATGGAACCCAAAACAATGTTCAGGCGATATTAATTTATGTGCACAGTGGTGTGTGTATGTGGGTCTGCAAGGTTAACAAATATTTTATTTATGGATTGTGTTGATACTTTGGACAATATTTTGCTGTTTTTTTCCTTTTCTTTTTTTCAACCTACAAAACGCAGATAAATTGAACACAAATTTTCTGCCATAAATAAAGGATTTCTTTAAAAAAATTACTCGAGTGATTTCTTTGAAAGCGCATTCTTACGCTCTGGCACATAAACAACCAATCCATCATTTCGATAAATAGTGTTTATTGTTAGATCTTTGAATGAATTTTAAAATCAAAAATTTAAAGGAATCCTATTGAATTACGCGCTTATAATCAAGTCATATGGGACAACTGCGGAAGAGAACAAATTGTTGTCTACGACTTTGTGTGTTGGTAATACGCAATAGCGTGTGGCCACTGTTACGTCCCAACTACAACAATGGATGTGTTTAATGCAAATGGTCAGCTTATAGGTCATGTGCAGACTTTAGTTCATTCATTCTGTGATTTAACGCAAGTCAGTTTTAGACTTTTTATGGAGTTAGGCCATTACCCATGTACGTATCATGATGTACAGATTTGTGCGTGTAAATATTACAAATTAAGAATGACATGCTTGCAGTTTGGCGGGTAAATAATCGTTGTTATATCGTGCAATCATAAAATCAGCATGCAGCAATAAACTAACAAAAGCTTACAGTGCCTTGAAGCCTCTTGCAGCCAGTTCCAATCACAAAAACATATATATTGTAAATACGTTCCAGTCATGCTTCCTCTATTGTATAGTTTTGTAGATTTTCAGGCAAGTATTGTAAATAAATTTATGAGTTTATTGGCGATTATGAACGCCATTGGTTGCAGACTGCAGTCTTTACAATATTCATAATTGTAGAGATTATTTAAAAATTGTTACATATAATAAAAGGCTGAAGTGGTTTTTTTCTTTCTTTTAAAGAAAAGCATTTTTATGGTTTTTAGATTGAACAATTATTCATAGAATCTCTGCCTATTATTTTTTGAAATGTTTAGCTGAAATTTGGTCCAAGGATATATATTGGCCCAAAGAGAATACCTTTGGAAAATTCGGCCGGATCGAGATATTTCTCGATATTTTTTTCAATTTACAATTGAAAGAACGCCTATTCGTAATTAGTTAATATTTACAATCATTCCAGTAAAAAATTTACAATACATGTAAATTCTTAAGTAGAGTTGCGGTTAAATATTGATCATAAAAGGTACTTCATAAAGTCTCTGGGGTCTTCTGCTTATAGGCACATGGAATAATGAAATTACTTCACTTTTTATTATTAAGTAGAGAGTATAAAAAAGCATCGCTTCATATGAATTTTAACACCTAGGGCAAGATTTTTTCAATTGAGTTGAGTTTTGTGATGCGATAATTATAGTTTTGTATACGTTTACATACCTACATACATAATTGCTTTGGCTTCATGGATCATAAGACACCGGCCATGGTGAGAAAATAGGTGATAGCCCGAGGTCTTGCTAAATGTCATATTTTTTTAAATGTAATGAATTTTTAATTTTAAAATTTTAAAGCTTTTATATCATAATACATATTTAGTGGCCTCGTGCTAAAATTTCAATTACAAAATCTTAAGATTTTGTATTTATAAACATCAGTAATAAATTATAGCGAACATGTCTGCATCCGATATGATTTTTATAGGAGAGTATAGTGAGAGGTAATAAGTTAAGTTATACGAGTATATAAACCAAGCTGTCGTTTGTTCGCTTATTTAATTAGTGGGTGTTGCGTGATGTTTTTGCGTGCATCAGCACAATTTTTATAATAATCAGCTAAAGCAAATAATTTTTGCGCTGATTTTGTATTACTGCCGTGTTACTCTCTAATATGTATGTGATATGATCCATAGGTTTTATTTATTACTCTATAAATGGTAGACGGAAAGCATATTTTAGTGCAATTTGCTGAAATATGAAGTCAGATTCCTCTTTCAGGCGCAATTAACTCGTAATTGATTAACATTGTATTTGAAATATTGCGAACATGTGCGGCTAACACAAGGTGGGTTATTAAAGGCAACAAAATAATTGTTTCTAATTTTTTTTGCATTTAGTGTATATTTATATATTTTTTTTACGTAAAATTTTGAAAGCAATCTAACACAAGTTTTCGTTTAAATCGATTTAGCTATTTTAATAGTCATTGGGGATATTATATAAGATGGTGTGATTTTGTGGCTGAAAGGTAGATTTTTGACAATTGTGAGCTTGGAACTCGACCGATTGCCAATAATTTTACTTTATTTTACAAACGTTGGTACAAAATGTATTTCAAAATATACGACCATACATGTACCAACAGAGGAAGGACATATGGACGAACCTGTGAAGGCTCTAATAATATACGTCGCTTAGAAAATATTTGGTAATGACTAACTTTGTGATATAATCATACATGCTGTAGGGCATACAAAATACTACAGCTTATAAAAAATATTATGAATGAAGGTAGCATGACCTACATTGGTAAATTTTTAAATAATATTTTGGTATTTATTTTATTCGTAAAATTATTATAGTCTCTTTTCTCTCTCTCTCTCTTTCTAAGTGAAGTAAAAACAGGAAAAAAAACTAAATTTGGTTAAAGACAAATCTTAAATACACTCCACATAAACGGTGGGTGTGGCAGGTACATAATAGCGTGTGTATAAGGATCAATTTTATTTAAGGTCGAGTACGTATATTATGGCCATGTGTTCTATACGACAAATATCCATATTTGATTGTGATAGTAGCTCTTGAACGATTCAATAAGCATTTTGTAGTCTTTCACTTTCAGCTCAATAGCTCAAAATTTAAGATTGAAAGAGTGCCAACAACAGACAGACGTACAGACGAATGCATTCAAATAGACTCAGTTTTTTATGTTGATTAAAAAAGTATATACTTTGCGTGTTGCAAACGGAATAACAAAGTTGGCATACCCCCCTCTTATGTAGAGGGTATAAGAATATTATAAGTAGATGTACAAGTTACTGAATTCTTCAGGTTTTACATACTGGTGATGACGACATTTAGTAGAATATTTAAATAACAACTAGCAGGTGCCATGGCTTTTTCCTTTTTTTAAGAGGGTTGAAATGCATGCATGAGTTCTTCTTCACACATAATATATAAAATATTTATACATCTTCATGTGTGTATACGTATTTATAAGTCTTACTCTCTATTTTGCGTTATAGCATATTACGCTGTCAGGCAAACATAGTCGTGCGGAACTGTTCCTTTTGCGAAGCAATGTGATAATAAAATTATTACTATTATTATTACTATACCGCCACTTTGCAGGATTGTCATTGGTTTTTCACATACACACGCATGCATTTTATTTATCACCATAATATATATTTTTTATCACAGTTGATGATGATGTTTATTTGTTTCCAAACGTACATAATCGCATATATTCAAATATAAATAAATAAATAAGTAAAGAGTATGGTATAATATTACTTGGTACATACCATGTACGAGCAATTTAAACAAACAGCCGAGGTATTCCTCATAACGTTGGTCCTTCTTCTCTACTGCTACCGTTACCGTTGCCATGTTGCTAGCATTTATCACTACGTTACCGCTGTTTTCAATGAATGGGTGAGCATAACATACATAGTCGGAATGTTCTTTACACATTTCATACGAATTCATATTTAACATATATTGTATTGTGCTATATTTTATGTACATATTTGTTTATATTGAGAAAGAAAACATAAAAAAAGTCTCGAAATTTATTATATTATTGTTGTTGTTGCTGAAGTATTTTTCATGCATAACCAAAATGAGTGGTGGAGCACAACAGAAGTGTGATATGAAAATCTAACATTTTAACACTCAACCTTACAGTTAACCACGTATATATTATGCGCATATAAAGGTGTAATTACAATAAATTATATAAACAAATGAAAATGTTATAGTCGATTATATCCGACCATTTAATACTCTCGGATTCAGTAGCTGGGTAAACTAAAGCTTTCGCGAAATATCGTTATATGGAAAGGTGTCATAAAAATGGTCCGATCGAATCCAAATTTCTTACAGCCAATTATTAAACCAATTAACTTGTCTTCATAAAATCTCTTCACAAATTATTCATAAGTATTCGAGTATTCGCTCGAGTTTTCGTTCCATGTTCCAGAAGTGGTGCAGGGTTTAATAATAATAATAAACCAATGGATGTAGATGGTAAGGGCTATACCTTAATACTTCAGACCTTTCTTTATTTCGCGTAGAAGTGCTATTGGGCTAGGGGTTATAAAAATGGATCGATCGTTTAAAAGTTCGCACAGTTAATTGTTAAGTTGATTACTTAAATATTCTTTACAGGAATAAAACGTAGAAATCTATTCTAAAAGTGGCTTTATATGGAAAGCAGTTCTACAAATGTACCGAGCGGATCCATTTTTAATAGAGACCGGCCTTAACTCAAAACTTAATCTCTGTACGAAATTTCATCAAAAAAAAGATTGATTACAAGAAGTACAGACGGACATGATGACATTAATTTAGTTTTTGAGGGTTCTACGTAAAAATTCTGAGCATTTTTAAGATGTGAATATCTATAAAGCGCGATTTTTTTTTGTTTGTTACTGATACGTTATATATAATCAATGGATCTAAAAAGTGGGTAATGTGGTGAGAGTTTTTGTTTTGTTTAAACAATGAGTAGGCTTCCACTTCAGTATCTTGATGTACTCGTGGTGTCTATATAAACATATTTGTATATGTATTGGGTATGAACACACAAGGTGTTAACACTATTTTTCATGGGCGATAATTTTGTAATGCACACAAAATAAATATTATTGGATTAAAGGGAACAAGTAAAGATATAAACATAAAGAGCAAGTGAAATGATGAACGTATCGTACGCAAGTGGATGGTATACAAAACAACAAAGCATATGTATGTACATAAATACACACACAAACACATACTTAGATGTTTACATATAAAGTTAAACTATAAACATACCTTTCGGATCATTGTCTTGCAGTGAAGTGAGCAGAAGTTATGATTTTAATATAATTTCCAGTTGATTTCCATGTGTGAAGGCTTGTACTCTTTTTTTCACAACTTTATATAGAAAAGGTGTAAAAATGTAAGAGACTACATGCAAGTGAACAAGTGGGCGGTATTGTTGAAGCATTTCCCCCTGCTGGTTGTTTGGTAGTCCACTTTCACACGTGTTATGTTATGTTGGCTTCCATTGTTTTTCTTCAATATTTATAGTCGTTGATTGGTTGGGCGTGACTACAGTATTTGTTGATTTAATATTCGGTGCACTTGTTCACTTGCAATAAATCAATATTTTATAAAGAGTTCTAACGAAAGCATTTGTCTCTAAACTGATTATAGAGAAAGTTTACCTTTGCATTACAAAATAATGAAAAGTAAGTAAAAATTAAATTGGGTTTAGGCCAAATTTTAAGAACACTTCCTTTTCACATATATATATAAAAAAAGGGCGTGGCGGGAATCTAATTACGATTAACACTAATTATCAACTAACAAGGCGGATTCTGCGCCAAATAAAAAGTTTTTTGTATCTTGTGGGCGTTTTCGGCAACCCCGTGATTAATTAATTCTAATTATAAATTGAACTTCATCGTTCAACCATTTGTGGCTTGATACTTGATATCTTTGTAAATTGTGGGCGTGGCATTTGGATTTACCCAATTTAATTAAAACTTTTTATACAGAAACTACATAATATTTCAGCTCAATATCTTAACATTTTGAACCATGACAATGTCAGTAACTGATAGGTGGACGAACGGACATGGCTAGAAGAGTAATATTTATTGAAATATCTATAACATTGACTGAACATTGTTTGTAATATGTGTTATGCATTAAAACTGTTAACATTTCTGTTAACATTCACATATAGGAAGAAACTCTTATAAAATTGTTTCTCTTTAATAATCATCTTTTTCCTGAAATAATAAAATAAAGAGACTTTACGGAAGAGAAAACATTTGTATTTGTATGATAAAAAGTTTTTTAACAGGGAACACGTTAGAAAATCATGGTTAATACCTAGGAGTTGTATATACATGTTACATATATAAACACAAGCCGACCTGCACTACATCCTATATTTTATGAAAACTATTCATGAAATCGGATATTTAGTAGATGCGCGAGCTCAATACGGTGAACATGTACATGGCGGACATTCTGTTATGCACGTAAGTGGAGAAGAGCAAAAAGGATTAAATTACAACTAATAAAAGAAAAAGTAAAAGTTACCCCTACCCCCGTGTCCCCATATTCTCGGTAATAATATAAATGTAACGATAATTTTGAAAGTGACCCAAGTCTTATTTTTTTTTTAAAAACCTTAACATTTGAATAATTTTGCTTTTTTCAAAAAACGTGTAAATCCCGAAAATGCCACCTAACAAAGCCAAGCTAATGCCAAGTAATAGAACAAGTCATTACTAGCCCGCCACAGTAAGTATATGACCAAACACTAAGTAAGGAAATGGAGCATGTGTTATGTCGTAGGTTCTTCTTCTTCTTCTTAAATATACTTTATGTGGTATTTTCTTTCAATATTAAAAATTTATATAAACCTTTTTAAACCAATTAATAGATTATAATTATAAACAACACACGTTATATCAAAAGTATTTTTTATTACATTATTTCATTAACAACTAATTTAACATTTACGACCCTAACAAAACAATTAATATTAATAAAATTTACAACATTTTCTGCATAAATTATGAACCAATAAAGTTTCCATAAACCGGTCAACACTGTTTCATACAGAAAATAAACTTAAAGTTTGAAGATTTTTATGAACAATTTCAGTTACATTTTATAAGCGTGTTCATATCGTTTATGTCATGACTTAACATTTGCTGATAAAAATCTTTATTATTGAATACATAAATAATTTAATTTAACACTCTGGGCATGATTTAAGTCAAGTTTCCTAAATTAGTAAATGTTTTATACAATTTTGTTCCATTTTTATGGAGCTCTTTAAGTAATAAACTTGGTTTTTATACAAAAAACAAATCATATAAAAATGTTTAACTTTATTTAGGTTTTTGTAAACAATTTTCTTTGACCCGATTGTACATATAAGCGCTTGCCTGCAGCATCGTACCATTATTAATAAATTAAATTACATTTGTAATGTTATGATTTGATGAAGGCAGTTATCTCAACCGTTCTTTCAGCATATACACCACCCAACCCTCATCAAACACCATTCTTAGGATACATGACTATTGAACTGAAATTTTGTATCAACATGTTTTGCTTTTACTTTTTGAATGGAGTTCCTCAAGTGAATTAAGGCAAAATCTGCAGAGTGCCGCATCTGCAATGTTTAAAAAATCCTCTACAAACCGTACAAATGAAGCCAAAGAACTGATATTTGTTAAATAATTTTTAATTTTAAATACTCTTTGTAGGTGCGTGTGGAGGTCGTCTAGGATTTGACTCAAGACAAATTTAGTTTTTTTTACGTGTTTTATTCAACCAATATATAAAAATATATACTTTTTAAGTATAAGCACATAAAATTATATGAACAATATTATGCCTGTGTGTGAAATTCACACATAAATGTTTTAAAAAAGAATGAAAAACAAGCGGGATGTTATACAAATGGAAGAGCCGGTTAGTAGTACAACAATTTCCGGCCAAGTAAATCTCGTGGCTGTTTGGTTTCTGTGGATCAACATAATATACATACCTGCGAGTTGAAGGTGAGAGCTTGTGCGAGCATGGCACATTGATGCATCACTTCAGGCGGCGCAGAAGTGATAGCTAAAAAATCGGAATAAATTAAAAAATTTTCCTTTTTTTTAATTCATCCGAATACGTGCTTCTTATTTCGTTCCCAAATGCGAAATGAAAATAAATGCTTTGTAGATAGAATAAGTTGTGTTCTCCAAAAATATTATGGTTGCTGCGATCAACTCGAATTTTATGTTTTTACAATAATTATACTTGTGCAACAAAGTAGTTTTTGAAGTAGAAGTAGAAGTAGAACAAAGCAATCGCAGTAGTCGGTGTTTTAATTTAGTTGTCAGATTTACTCAGTCACACATATTTATGGTAACAAATGCATGTGGGATAGAGAATCGCATGACTCCGATTGCTTCTGTGTTTACATATGTTTGTGTATGTAAAACTATGCAATCAAACCGCGAAGCAATTAAATGTATTTATACGCTGCTAATTTGTTTTTTGTTGTTGTTCAAAAACGTCCTTCTCAATTATTATTGCATGCATTTACATAAAAGACATTTTTAATGATTGTGGGAGTTTCGATGTTAACAATGTGAACTTTGGTTTGTTTTATGTAGTGTGCATTAATGATTTAATTATGTTGAGTTTAGATAAGGTAACAATAATTTGGTCAAGCGATATCAAATACCGCGGGCGTCGGAACATATTATTCACATCTATAATACATTGAAATGACTTTTAGAATAAATATATGTTTTCACCCTACACTACCCCTGTAGTAATACATAATATTCCGTCTACCGATGTAGAGGATACAATGTCAACCATTTCAGAGGGTATATGAAATGATGAATAATTCCTAAACAGACCCTAAACACTTACTTTTATTATATGAATCGAGCCGGAGTAATTTTTCGCCAAATTTCTCTTAAGCAATAGATCGTAAAAGTATGATTTTGGAATATGATGTTGCACCAATGAGACACATTTTATATTTCAATATAAAACGTTTTCATTGTTGACATAAATAAAATTTTTGTTTTTATAAAATGAAAAAAGTTTTACAAAATTATTGACATAAAACTCAATTCCTTAACATGTTAATTATGTTCTATGAAATATAGTATTTACACAGTATTATTGATTAAAGTGTAACAATTGTAAATACAAACAATAGGATTGTAACTTATTATCCTAACATATGGGTTAAATCGAAGAATCCAAAATTTAAAATGAAAACAAGTAAAATGTTATAGTCAGTTGAGCCCGGTTAAGTCCTTCCAGTCAATACCAAACACCACTTAGCTCATATAAGTTTCTTCGTGATATATAAATATAAGGGGAGGAGTTCTAAAAATAGTCCGATATGGTCCAAAATTGGCCACAGCCAATTATGAAGCTAATTAACTAGTCTTCACAAAATTTTATCAAAAAACATTACGTTTTTTTGCTTCCATTATGATAGCTCCTTATATCGGTAGGGGTTCTAAAAATGGTCCAATCCGGTTCATTTTTAATAGGGTTCCCCTTTGCACCAAATTTCATCGAAATAGTTCAAACAATATAACCTGTAGAACGCGCATTTACATGGACAGACAGACGGATAGAAGGCCATGGCTAAATTGATTCAGATTTTGCTTCTGCAATTAAATGAGATATATTTCCACAAAAACTGATGGATTTCATTTACTTGACCCGAAATATTTATGTCTCACACATAAAATGAAAAAACCTTGAGCCGATTAATTGTAATAAATTTATCGAAAATCTACTTTTCTGCTTTGCTTTCGAAAACATTTTAGTAATCTTAATATTAAAATTCCCTAATGGGAAATGTAATCTTCCAAATATACGTCCTAATAGCCACCATCAATTTATTTTGTATACACACACATACATTTATTGCATGTAAGAATGTGGAAAGGATTATGATTATATGTGAAAGCTCTTTTATACACAAATCCGAGTAAAAACCGAGTATATAAGTTGTGCTAAAGAGCCCGGCATTATGTCCGCTTAACTTATAACATGTAAATACCATGAGGGATCTATAAATTGCTTAAGTATAGTATTGTACAAGTTGCTACAAACATCAACCAACATAGTAATGTTGTTATTGCTTGACTGCTTTTTGGCTTACAGTCATTAAATTTGTTTATATGGTATATAAGGAATAAGACATACATTTAAATTTGAGCCACAACATTTGCACTCACAAGTTAAAAGGGTATAAATGATAAATAATAAAATTAAATGCCAAGTAGTTTAAAAACATGCAAGCAATTTATATAAAATATATGAAGATTTATTATTATAATTTATCGATTTGGCGTAAGGACTCTGTACAAACATCTAAGTGGATGTTTTTTTAGTCTGGATGCTTATATAAATAACAAGGAAAACTAAATTTGGCTAAAAATAAAAATTTTAAATAATTTCCTAAACTATATACAAAACGTGGGCGGGGCATACATCCGATTGCACTCGATAAGAGTGTTTGCAATATATGCCAACCATGCCATCCATGTTGAATTCAATACTACAAATATATTTTTAAAAATTGTGGGGGTGGCTGTTATTCGACCATATGGGGCACATCAAGGGACATGGCTAAGTTGATTCAGATTTTGGGATTGCTGTAGACTGCCACCTCTTTGACTTTACAACTAACAAACTTAATGTGCATCAACTTATGTCGAAGGTATAATGTAGGATTATGATTATGTGTCAATTTTTTTAAATACCTAGTTCATGAAATACACATATATGCATACAGGGTGTTCGGGATAAATTTGACAGATTCGTAAGGAAAAAGAAAATCTTCTTTGTATCTATTAAATTAATTAATTAATTAATTACAGCATTACAGGCAGAGTTAATTACAATACTATCAACAAGATTCACTCAAAATATATACGTATGTATGTACGTACATATATATATACATATGTATTTTTTTTAAACCACCTAAATTGAACATAATGAAATTGCGTAAAATTTTTTTAGCTTGATTTACATTAAAAAAAAACTTTAGAGGAAAAAACTCTTGTGAATATTTGTTTAATTTTTCTGTTATCTTAGAGCCGCCTAAATAACAACGAAACAAAACAAAACAAAAACTCATAATAGCATAATTATTATATCAAAAAATAAAAGAGAAACCGACGGTTATCACTTCCTGTTCCGGCTGTTAGTTTACAATTGCACTAACAACAATCAACAGTTAAGTACAAGAATAAGGAAAAACAATAAACGAAACTAAGGAACAACAACAACATCATTATTAGCTCCAGATATTATCACCACGATCATAAGTACCAACATCCATATTAACAGCATGGTCAGATATGAACGAATGGTCAGATATCAACAGTTCAGGGTGGTAGGATATAAATCGTTACCCACAAGACTATATAAAATGGCAGCTGTAAAGGTATTTGGTAGGTTTCATATTCTGAAGGAGAGTGATTAGCACATCAGCATTCCATTTAAGTGCTCATTAAATTCGTTCGCCTAATTAAGAAGTGGTGACATGACAAGACAAAACAATGACAACGTGGTTCATCCCTTTCCATAATATTTTTTTTTTTTATTATATGGCAGTGTCTCGTATGTGCAGATACTGCACTAATTGCAACATAATTTAAGGAGCTAAATGGTGGAGGGTATTAAATAGTCGACCTTGATCAACTATAACTTGAATAAGAACCTATATATCTTTTCGGGTACTTGAAAGTGCCTACATTTGAAAAGAGAAAAAATTTTATTGTTTACTGCAACGCCAAATTGTATACGGATACGGCAAAGGTGACTACTTACACACAATTAATTTTGCGAATGATAAAATCATTGTTTCTTATACCATCAACTAAGTACAGGCATTGTCATTTAGTGTTGGTGTACGAGTCTAATGTATTATCGTGCCACCCAATGCACATCAATTTGTTACAGCTTGAATAATCACCAACCTTCCATTCATTCCAATTCATTCAAATTTAAACGGACTGTACTAATGAAAAATCTATAATTATTTTGTCATTTGACTCATGCGTATAACAACAGAGGACAAGATTCTTCCTTTGTATGGAAATGTATACATGAGGCCATTATGCATTAATAATGAACGTTGAGTGAAAACGACTACAATAGTCTTCAGTTTTGCGGGGCGGATATGTTCAAGTGCAGCAGCTTTCTGGTGGTTATTCAGGAGCAGCAACAAAGGAAATGATAGAATGCGTTATATGGATATGTGAATAAGGTTGCAGAATTGTTCTTGTTGTTGCAGCCTTAATGACTTTTTTTTGTTTTTTCTGATTTGGTTTATATGCCATTGTTCATGAGCACATATGCGACATACGCACAGCGGGTACATTTGTTTAACTTTCTAATAGAAATGATTTTGAGGATGGGGCTGAAATAGAAAAGGTTTTAAGCTAAGCATTGAAAAAGAGAATAAATTAGAATCACTGTGATAAACTTAATTTTTGTCACTCTGTCGCTTGTCCACTAATTACAGAAATTTACTACATTTTTATACGTAAGATGGGTTTGTCTATTCAGAATGAATAAAGTTGATCTGAGTTAATCTAGACATGTATGTCCGTATGTCGGTCTGTAGTTGTCATTCTTACGGTCACAAAATTGAGAGATATTGAGCTGAAATATTGTACAAACACTTTTAGTTGATCAACACAAGAGACATAAAAATAAATCTATTTTATGCCACAAAAATTAACCCCAAGAACTTGAAATGTGGTACGCATATCTATATTTATGTTCATGGTTGGATAACAGACCCGCCCACACTCGACTTGTAAACTCATGAAGCTAATGAATACACTATTAGAGGCTGTTATCATATACCTGCTACGCTTACTTTTTGTATGTAGATGTCAAGGTATTTAAGATTTGGTCCAAGCCCAATTAAGTTTTCTTACTTGTTTTATGTATATGTTATATGCCAGAGAACATGCCAAATGTGATTAAAGGTTAGAAAGTTTTCCACATAACGACAACGTCATAAATAAAATTACCTGCTGAAGGGTCACTAGAGAGAGAGACTTGATAAATATTCAAATACTTCTCTATTCAAATATTGTCTTTCCATCTACAATTTTATTAATAATTCATAAGAATTGTTACACTTTTATATATATATGCGAGACAATACTTTTTACTGCAATTCCTAGCGCCCTACTTATAAATTTAGCTAACAGGTGTCTGACGTTTCTTTCCGAGTGTTGCAATTGGAACAACAAACTTAGTGTACCAGTCGCCAATGTAAATGAAGAGTATAAAAGTATTCAACAGTTATGTTATTTGTTACATTCAAGCATAAAGTTTCCATTTATTTGTAAAAATTACACAATTGCGTATTGCTTGAAACCAAACCCAGACAACGTCCTTTCGATTGACATTCGCCCGGCTGCTGACAAGATGTAATGCACAACTGGATTAATTTCAAACTAATGAAGTAGTAGTGTCAACGCTGATAAAGTTCGCATAGAAATGTAGAAATTTGTTATTCCTCTGGCACATCAAGCAAAGCAACATTAAGAAGTTTTTTCTTCTCTCACTCTCTCTGTCTCTCTCTTTCTATCTTTCTATAAAACGGGAAGTATGCTAATAAGAATGGAAAAGTTTACTTGATATCCTTCTCTGCTTGTTTATCTTATTGCCTATTATAGTAGGGCTCTTCCTTCGCTTCAGCTTGGTTCAACAATTTATTTTTTAATTGGCAATAATTGTGCATTTCTCTTTGTATTGCTGTTGTTGTTGAGAAAAAGACTCATGTTGATGTTGCACTTTATTCAATCTTTTCCATAAATTAGGTAAAAAAAGAATTTTCCAAACCATATTTGATAGATTGACGATTAAATGAATGGCTGTAGTATGTAATGGAAAAAAATAAAAAAAATTATGTAATATGTAAATACTTGGTATGTGAGTGATTGTAGTATTATTCTGTTAATTAAGAACGAATTTTGCATTAGCATAGCTTACACACTTACAATCGCGTGGGCAGTACTCTCTGTAAGGTCTGTTTGCATTATTTATTAGTAGTGAGAGTAAATGTCTTAGCAGTTTACTTGTAAGTTAAACAACTAGCCGGGTTTGGATTTTGGCAAATAACTTGTTCAAGGGTTCGGTTGAAATGATGTGCGTGCTTGTGTTGAAGCACCTGTAGTCCAGTTACAAAACATTACCGCAGCCATCATGCACACAGTATGCATCCATACACTTTTAAGCACATGTCTGGGCAAGTTATGTGTCGGACTGTAGAAAATCACTTTGAATACATTTAACAGAGAAGTGAGCATAACTACTTTATGGCCTCTAGACTACATAATACATGAAAATCGACTTTAGGAGTATTTTCATCATCATCAACTCTTGGCTATACGTTATCTTTAATTTCATTATGATCTTATACAAAAAATGCCGATTGAGTCAATGGACTTGACTGTGTATGTGGAAGAAAATGAGAAATGAGAAGAACCAGAAGACTCTGAGACAAAGAAGAATGAATTTTTGCATGTCAAAATTTATGTGCCAAAAGATAATGGCCTGCAACCATGTGTACGTAGTACGTAGTACGTAGTACAGCCACACACATGCTTTCTTTCTTCCATGCGAATGCTGAAAGTTTTAACAGTAACTTTGGCTACAACTGATGGCCCATAAACTATTTTACTTTAAGACCTGCAGTATAAAAAGCAAAACATGCACGGCATCTGCACCATTGTCATAGTGGAAGCAAGAGTTGTAGTAATTTAAATTTTTTCAGTTTTCTCCCTTTTTTTGCGGAACTAGTCTTAAAGGCATTTCATTAGAATGTTAGTTAAGTAGTTAGTTGGTTGGTTGAGTTCTCTTTCAAAAGTTTTACATCATTATGGTCAGTAAAACATGATAATATACACCTCGTCTTTTGTTTTCTTGTGCTTTTCCAATTTCTTACTTTGTTGTAAAAGTTTTTTTGCATCCTAGAGAACAGAACTTAAGGCAAAAGGTATATTAAGGCTGTAAAGATGTTTTGCTATTCATAATATGCTAATTGATGGTTAATGATACGAGGGAGATATTCTAAATTTATCATTCCATTTGCAACTATCAGAAGGAGGCGTCAGAGACTTAACAAAATATATATTCAGAAAAATCGCCACACCCATCTTTAATTCGATCGATCAATTCAGAATCGAAATCTGTATCGATTGAACCATGTCCGTCTAACCGCCTGTCTCTCTGTGTAAATTTTTGCGCAAGCTATAGGTCGCATTTTTTGAGATATTTTAGTGAAATTTGGAAAAAAGGCGTCCTATTGAAAGTATACCGAATCGAACTACTTTTAGAACCCCTTCCCATATAAAGTTAATGCAGGTTTTTATGTGGTAAAAAATTGCAATATGAATTCAGTGACACAGCTTTATTCTATGCTGTGTTAAAATTGGACCGGATTGGATTATTTTTAAACTAATTATAGCACAATTTAAGGAGCTCACTTGTGTGGGGTATTAAATGGTCGGGCTTTACCGACTATAACTTTTATATTCGTTTTATTTCAATTTCAAACCCACCATCAAATGTATTTGCATTTACTTTGTTAAAACGTTCGCAAGGCCCAAAACTAGATATCGGAGACTCCCCAAAGTATATATATTTTGAATCATTATGGAATACTAAGTCGATCTAATCATGTACGCGTGTCCGGTGTGTATGTTCCATAATAATCAATCTCTTGTACCCAAAAATTGAAATATCGATTCCAACTTGGCACGTATATAAATTGGACAAAAATTATTTGTAAAGTGCAGAAGATATATTGACATGAGTATATAATCCCCGCGAAACTTTTGTGCCTCCGTGGTCTCTGTTCAAGATTTGGTCTCAGCTAAATAAATGTAATTCTTCTACTTGTTGAAATTCGTTTAATTAACTTTTCTCCCACGAACGTAAATCAAGAGGAGTGATTCTTTTACGTTACGCTAAATTACACTTGTTAATTAATGATGTGGAATTGAGAAAATTAAGCAATTTTTAAAGCCGTGACCTGTTTATAGACAAACTATTGAGCAGAGAGATGGCTTCTGAACTACTTACACTTGCAACAGTAAACACTGACTCTGTATATATATATATGGGTTTTAAAACACATTCAGTCTTTGTTAAGCACAATTTATCAATAATTACACTTTCCTTTCATTGCAGATGTGCTTATATTGTATGCATAGTGCGACGCGATGAATTGTTAAGTGCCTTGAAGCATGAAACTTTAGCGTTAAAATGTGAAGTAAGCCTGCGGTTACATTTCATTGGACATTCAGTTCTTTCGGCGAACAAACTGAACTGACAAGCGCGTGAGTGTAAACCCAAGTGCTGTAAAGTGTCTCAAGATGGTGCTTAAGCGAAATGTTCATATACATACTATATGTACTTGTAAGAATGTTTGCAACTGTTTTTGCTTAAAACAAGTGAAAATGTTATAGGCGGTCAATCCCGATTCAATTTATTACTTCAGTTGGCTGCTTAAATTATGCTTAGTTTAGTTATGTCAGTAAAGGAGAGGGTATAAGTATCTTCGGGAAAATACATTATTTGGAAAGGGGTCCTACAAATGGTCTGATGGGATCAAAATTTGGCACAGCCAAATCTTATTAGAATTAACTATTTCTTACACACAAAGGCCTCCATCATCATAGGACGGATTCTAAAAAGGATCGCTTTCGGTTCGAAGGATTCCCCTTCGGTCCTATACAAGTCCTTTTACCAAATTTCATTTAAATTTTTTAAAAAATGCGACCTGTAGCTTGCGCATAAATTTACATGGACCGACAGACGAACGGTTAGATCCTCACAAACTCAATATACCCCGTTACATATAGGGTATAAACAGTCTAAAATTTTAATTATAAGATTGAATAAAAACTTGAAGGTTTTATTTATGTGTGCAGTTGGATTGGTAACTGTAACCAACTCTTCATAAAACATATTCATTAAATGCCAATAAACACACACTTATGAGTAACATTTGTTTATTGTTGTGCTTTTATTTCAATTTCTATCGCTATACATTTGTGCCATAGAAAAAAGTTTCCAAATCCACTTATGCCATAAAAGCCACCAAGTTAGTATTAGTTAACCATAGAAATAATGTCAACAGCAGTTTTACAAATTTTGCCACAAAATTATTTATATATTATTAATATTTTTTATTGTACACATCATTTAATGAAGTACACAGTTGTTGTGAGTGGAGAAAAAAGGTCGAGAGATGCCCTTTATATTACTATACACACTCTTGTTTGTGGAAAAGTTGATAAATTGCGATAAAAGTAAAATCTAATGTCAATGTAGGAGAAGTGCTTAAAGCTTCATGTATTAAGCCACTCAATCATACACTTGAACAAAGAAATGAAACAGAAATGACGTGATGTTAGAATTTTCATAGAATTTTCAGGACCATCCAATCGTCAGATGTATTTATGTATTTAGGTTATGAAAGTGAAACTTTATTAACTACGACATAGTAAGTATTGAACAGAGAAATGAATCAAGTTATCATCAATATTTTTTGCAAGTTTTTCAATGCCAATCGATGTCTCTTAATTTCACAAAATCCAACCTTAAGTAAGATTTTTATACCCTTTTTTTTGCCTTTCACTCACTATGCATTCCATGCATTGCCATATATCCTCAAATTTATTTTATACATACATAGATGCTGCCTTTGGACATGTTTGAGAATATGTGTATGTGTGTGTGCCAAGCTTATTCAAGCGTATTTGGTTTTTGCTTAACATTTCTTTGCTGAACAGGATTTTTACAGGATTGTTCACTTGTTGAAAAAACACACACTCACTAGAGGCCACTTTGCTTTCTTACTCCTTTCTTATGTTTAACTAAAAGTTAGTTGGCTTTTATTGTCATTTTGTACTCAATTGGTTGCATTAGTAATATTTTTTTATTATTACACATATGCGCCAATAACTGGGAATATTTCTTTACATGAAGAAATTTCAAATCAGATTTCATTTGATTCGTTAAAATATGTGAAAATGTTTAGGACGATTAAGTGAACATTTAATGCTTTTAGTAAATGCACTTCATTGTGGTGTAAAATTCACGAAAAATGACTATTCTAACAAGTAGGAAATGTAAGTTTGGTTTGTGGCTTAGGCCACATCTTAAATAATTTTTATAACTGTAGTGGGGGGTGTCAGATTCTTTCTTTCTTTTTCCAAGTGCTTTAAGTGAAAACAATGGAAATTAATCATGTATGCATGTATGTATATGTGGTTACACATATGTGTGTACATTCTTATGCAATTTTTATGCCCTGCTCCACCTGTGGCACAGACTTTATGAAGTTTGTACGGATGTTCGTAACTCCCAAATCATTGAAAGTGGGTAACACCCACTTTGGTGGGTAACACCCACTTTCAATGATTTGTGGGTAACACCCACTTTCAATGATTGTGGGCAACACCCACTTTCAATGATACCGATTGATTCAAAATCAAAATGTAAATCGATTTAACAATGTCCGTCTGTCCGTCTGTCTACCCATACAAATTTGTGCGCAAGCTATGGGTCGTATTTTATGAGATATCTCGATAATATTTGGCACAAGAACATCTATTAAACAAAACAACAAAAAAACTGTATTAAAAATGGACCGGATTGGACATTTTCCCAATTTAGGGTATTATTATACAGAAACTTTATTTGGCGGAAAGCCGTAATTCTTCATATCTTATAAAATTTGGTAAAAATAGTTAATTAGCTAAATAGTTGGCTGTGCCCAATTTGGTCCCGATCAGATCGGATTGGATAATCCTGTAAGATTTAATTTCTTTTAAACACCAGCCTTTCTTATTAGTACGTATTTCCAGTTGATTGTACATGAAGCACAGATCCTAAACACATTTTGCAATTCCTTGAAATATTTTCTCCCCAACCATTTTTTGTATATTTAAAATTTATTTTTAGCTTGTATTTTTAAAGTTTATTTAAGTTCAAAAGGATTAAACGAGCGGGATACATCAGACGAGTTATACAAATTTTACGTGTTTTATTCAATCAATATATATAAATATATACTTTTAAGGTATATGCACATAAAATTATATGAACAATATTATGCCTGTGTGTGAAATTCACACATAAATGTTTGAAAAAAGAATGAAAAACAAGCGGGATGTTATACAAATGGAAGAGCCGGTTAGTAGTACAACAATTTCCGGCCAAGTAAATCTCGTGGCTGTTTGGTTTCTGTGGATCAACATAATATACATACCTGCGAGTTGAAGGTGAGAGCTTGTGCGAGCATGGCACATTGATGCATCACTCCAGGCGGCGCAGAAGTGATAGCTAAAAAATCGGAATAAATTAAAAAATTTTCCTTTTTTTTAATTCATCCGAATACGTGCTTCTTATTTCGTTCCCAAATGTGAAATGAAAATAAATGCTTTGTAGATTGAATAAGTTGTGTTCTCCAAAAATAATATGGTTGCTGCGATCAACTCGAATTTTATGTTTTTACAATAATTATACTTGTGCAACAAAGTAGTTTTTGAAGTAGAAGTAGAAGTAGAACAAAGCAATCGCAGTAGTCGGTGTTTTAATTTAGTTGTCAGATTTACTCAGTCACACATATTTATGGTAACAAATGCATGTGGGATAGAGAATCGCATGACTCCGATTGCTTCTGTGTTTACATATGTTTGTGTATGTAAAACTATGCAATCAAACCGCGAAGCAATGAAACATTTTATATTTTAATATAAAATTTTATATTTCAATACAAAACGTGAAGCTCGACCATTGTGCTACAATTAATTTGATTACATTTGTATACACTGCCATATAAGTTTGTCCATGTATGTAAGTATGTAAAGATATGGGTGGGTTTTTTTTTTTGAGATATTTTCATAAAATTTGTGACAAGGACGTATAAAAAAAACCGTGTTGAAAAAATTCTTAATATTTTTTGGCAAAATTTGGTGAAGAATAGTCAATGAGCTTTATATATGTCTGTGCCAAATTTGGATTCGATCGGACCATTTTTAGAACTTCTTCCTATATAATTGTATTTCACGAATCGATTTTCATGGCAGTGGATACATACACAATACAACCAAAGTAATATGTTCTGTGCGGTATTAAGCGGTCAGGCTTGACAGACTGTAACATTTTTACTTGTTTCAATAAGATTTAAATATATGCTGAAATATCTTCATTCCCACTCTTGTGTGCGTTTGAATATGTGTATAATTTGAAGACACATTTACACATGCAATCTGGTAAAATTACACAAATCTTGTAGAGCAAATAAGTGCATTATGGCGTACACTGTACTTATGTATGTAATTGTGTGCGCTGTCTTCACCACTTGCACATACGAGTATGCATGCATTTATGTATTTATTTGCATGTAAGCAAGCACATGTGATGTGAAAACTTAACGTCATTTGTGATATTTGAACACATCAATGTCATGCATAACTACAGGGTGTCTGATGTCATTTATATGTTGTTGTTGTGTTGTTGTTCGCTTATGGTGTCATTGTCATCATAAGACTCTCTCAACAAACAAAATATACAAAGTAAATAAATGCATTAAACGTAAGCAGCAAGACCGACCAATGTTTTGCTGTTTGTACTATGTCCGCAGATAAACTGGACACATTACAAAATGAATGTCCTCATTTAGAAATCTTGTTGTTGTTTTTTTTTTTGCATAAAAATATTCCCTTCCAAGGGTGGAATTATTTTTGCATTTACAGCGAGGATCAGTTACAAAGTGTGAGTATATTGTTGTGTTAACACATTTATTAATATAATTAACACGTATATGTACGTGTTTTTGTAATTGCTTGATAATGTGTTTCTCAATCAGATACAAAATGGTACCGTATGTGTAAAATAAACATAGATTTGTTTCATGTAAAAACATTAATTAGACAATATGTCACACATTGGGTAGAATGAACAACAACAATATATACAATTACATGAAAAACAGGTCGGTCATGTCCGGACATTTATTACCCGAAAATTATGCTGCAATTAGTTTAGTTCTTTGTTAACTATTCTCCTCAAACAGTTTTCAAAAAATACATAATAAGACATAAATGTAAATTTTCGCCCCATAAATACTTTCTCTACCAAAGGACGGTTTTATGGGAAGAAGTTTTAAAAATGATCCAAATTGGTCTAATATCAAATACAAACTTTGTTGAAATATTAAAAAAAAAATATGATCAGACTGTCAGACGGACATGGTTAAATTGTTTCAGAAAGTCATTTTAAATCGGTGAGTGGGCGTGGCCTTTGTCATGTACAAATATTCGCACCACCAGTGGTGTAGGGTATAATTATTTTTACAATCGAGCTAATATGTACACAATTTGGACTCGATCGAACCATTTTTACAACACCTTCCCATATAATTATATTTCGCAAAGTAACTTATATGCAGTTATATGAGTTTAGTAGCTCAGTGAGCTAAGGCTTTGCCTTAGTAAACTCTACCCGCTGTAGGAAATGGGTTCAAATCCAGCTGAGCTGAGAAAGTGAAAACATTTTTCCAGCTAGAATATGAACTGAAGTATTTCGTTAAATTGATAACTCACCGACAATTAATAATATTACCATGAAAGTTGAGGCTGTCCAAGCATCCTCGAGATTTAAGCTTATAAAGATTGATCGACTAGACATTTTTACTTTTTTTTTTTTTAAATTACTCCTTCACGTGTACATTAATTTTTTATTCGTACGTCCATGAAGCCCGTCTAAAAGAAGTTGTAGTATACATAGTATCCGCCACACTACACTCAATAAAAAGATAATTTTTAATTCGCACCTATTGCGACACGTTTCATCAAATACGTATAGACGAAGATTTTGGCGTTATTCGCGCAACATTTTCACAGTTATTTCTTGCAACAGACTTTACCATAAAAGTGCGCGTAAATGCTGCCTTTGTGGCAGCAGTTTGCCGTGACTCAATTTGCTTATTTCTTAAAGGCCAACAGTCTTCCATTCTCCTTGCACGTATCCTTCTTTGTAATGGTGGTGGTTAGTTTAATGTAATAAACCCTGAATAAAAAAATGTGAGGCTGAAAAGTCTCCTCTTTGTTTTTTGTTTCTTGTGTTTCCTTTCGAACCGTTTCCGCCTTAGTTTTACCAAATGAATAATAGCGTTCACTCTTTTCTAATGTTTTTTATTTTTTTGTTTTGCTTAATGTCGTGTTCAGTTTTGTTTATTTGCCATTCTTCATTTTCTTTACTTTTCTATTTTCTATTTAAAGGAAAAAAAAGACAAAGTTGCAATCATTTTAAACTCAATTTTGGATCATGCACTACATCGCTAAGTACTGTTTTAAATGTGAGAATTTTTATTTCTTTTGCATTTTCAATCTACTTTGGCTCCAACTAACCCCATAGAATGCCATTATTATCAATAGCACTCGTGCAAAACTGAGGACAAATTAATTGCTTTATGAATGAAACCAAACAAGTTTGGTTTATATACACGGTCATACAGATTGACTCAGTTTTGAGACTATATAGGACCACCTGGTTTATGCTTGTGATATTATTCCTCGTAAAGCTTTCCTGCCTTGCCTTGGTTTTTACACAAAATTCGAATAATATTTATTCTCTCACACGTCTCTCAATAACCCTTTGGACAGAATATTTCACACAATTCAACGTTCTATGTCTTGCAACGTTATTAATGATGTTTTGCAGCATATGGGTTATTTAAATTCTTTGCCGATGCTTTTATCCAAGTCAACTCTTTATTTTCTTTTCATCTCTCATTCCATTTGCTTTACATTTGCATACCCATAGGTATCCAGCTTTTATTAAAGATTACAACTTGTCAATCACTTTTTTAATTGCTGTTTAAGATTTATGGTAAAGAAAGAGTGTATTGACATATTGGTGCATTGAAAGCAAGGGTTATATTGTAATTTACCAGCTATCTTGGGAAATCGTAGGTACATGTAATCTTTCAACGTAAGCGGTGTACATCAGAAGGAAGAAATTGTGATTACTTTGAAAAGAGTTAAAGGATGATTAATGCTAAGGCATTAATTTGTAATTAATTTCTCTTTATGTTAACCAAGTTGGCTTTTATTAAAGAAATAAAAAAAAAGAAATATTCATATAAGCTTCTAAGAAATATTTTTTCGTTAAGTTTAATCCCAAAATATTCAAATATAGGCGGACATGCGGACATAAATGGTGATATTGGAATATAAACCTTTTCCAATATTTATTACATTACCATCATTTTTAGATGATAGCCACCTTTTCAGTTCTTTGGCCTGTTGCATCGTAAACCTTGAATTTTCTTGACAGCATCATCACTTTGCTTTAATGTCTTCTACAGCATCACGGAGAAGTACGGAAATGATGGGGCTTTTATGGAATGTACGCTTTGTCCATCGAGAGAGGATTTTACTGTTATATTGCTTGGCCTTTAGTAGTACTTGTTAACAATCATAATTTTCCGCTTCATTTCCATTCTGAGATTGCTGGAGATATTAATGGTTCGAACGACGAACTCTTCTTGTATTAACTTCATGTTATATTGGTCACAATATACATTTTCTCCGCTTCGAATATATATATAATGTAAGCGTAGGTGAGAATCATGACACTTCTGTTAAAAAGTGATAAAATCAACACATTCCTCAATATCTTCTACACCATTATTAGAACTCCTCTCCCTATATAACTATATGTAATTTTTATGATTTATGGTCAATAATGATATAACTAAGTTAAGTGTAGCAAAATAAGGGAAGATAGGTTGGCTGGCTATCACCGACTATAACATTTTCACTTATTTTTCTACTATTTTTAATCATCAAACTCTATGGTCGAGAAAATTCCACCATTTTTATAACCAATTGTGCCTTAAAAGAAATATTTTATATTGTCATAAAGGTGCAAAAACAATAATTATACAAAATGAAAGGCTATGAATATTAAAAGGATACGAAATGATACAAAAAAGTCCCCGCTTTCAAATAAATAACATTCCACATTATATACTTGTTTCTGTAGCGCTTCTTTTCCTCTCTTTCCTCTGCATCCATGTGATTTTGTAAATTAATTTAATGATGTATTGTATGATAGCCACATTTAATGAATATATACTGTTTGTATAGCCATGGTAACTACGGTTCCAATCAAGAGGTACCAAATGAAAAAAGAAATCAATAAATACCATATCCATCATTTTCTGCAGAAGGTTATGCACAGTTAGAATAATGTCAATACATAATTCTGAAAAAATAATTTCAAGTTTTAGGAAAGGGGTAAAAAATAATATAAACTTGACTTAGGTCAAATCTTAAATTCACTTTACATTTAGACACAAACGGTGGGCGTGGTACTTACATGATACCCCAATTGTGGTGGTATATAAATATATTTTTGTCGATTGTGGGCGTAGCTCTTGACCGATTTAGTTCAAAATTCATATAGCGGTCTGCGTGCAAAAAGAAGTGTCTGTACGATTATATCGATTTTCTTCAGTTTTTGATGATGATCAAGAGAATATATTTTGTAGGATGTTAGATGCCTTTTGATGACAAAATTAGTATAGTCTCCACCTTATGTAGAGGCTACTTATTATGGATATATTCGAAAAAAATATATGGAAAAATATACTTTCCAACGACGATATATTGGGTTGGCAACTAATCGATTGCGTATTTTAAATAATAATGAAAATGCAAAATTTTTGCTTAGAACTATAAAGAAAATGTAAAAATTATCGTGGACAAAATCCGCAATCACATAGTTGCCAACCCAATATTTCAAGACATTTCATTTAAGTAGAGTTGAATGCTCTATAAACATGAAATAGGCGTGTATTCATTATTTAAAAATACCTACGCACAGACACCTGTACGTATTTCAATCATAACTTCCATTATTCATGTTGTATAGGCTCCAGAAGGTGCTATTATACAATTTATAAAGTATTTCTTCATTGTTGTCTGGTGGAGAAACGTTATAAAAGAAAAAAGTTTCAAGATAAGTATGAGTACTCCGAATAATATACCGTTAATGCCTATAGAAACAAATAAGACAAACAAATAAACATTTAGAAAAAAGCTGTCAGTGAAAGACAGAAAATTCTCACAAAAATTTAACAATTGAAGGCAGGTAAAGCTTTAAAGTAAAAAACATGAAGACTGCTGTTTTACAACAGAGAGGAATTCGCAAAAAATTTTAGAAATCTAAATTATTGTTGAACTAAAAACAACAAATATTTCACCTATTAAACGTTTTAGTGTCTAAATAAAAGGTCCCGATGTATTCCATCCCTTTGTATAATAGGTAGTGACGTGATTTATATAGAGGTATTTCTTAATTGATCTTCACAAGTAATTGATTTAATTTCATTTAATCTTTTTCAGTCTTTGCTGTAAACGAAACCAATTTTTTTAAATATTTAATTATGTATGTTTCCATGTGTACTTATATAAAGCATTTAATTTATTGTCATTCCATTGAGTATTAAGTGTCCAGCTTTTGTTTACAGTAAAAGACAACAAGAAAATATTTACACTTGGTATTTAATTAAAAACTCATTTCACATTAAATTGAACTGTTTCTGTGGCTGTCGTTGGGGTAAAAAAACATTGTTATTTATTAACAAGTGGAAACATTATATTTTAAACTATTTACAAAATAAAAAATTTGGGCGTGGCAGATAGGGTACGCTCTTTATTAGCATCTGTACTATGTGTCGATTTTGTGGAAGTAATTATAAAAAAAAGATTCATTTCCGTAGGTCAGCTTCTGGATATATTTTTTTGTGGGCGTGGCACTTGTTTCCAAACAAGTTTTTACGTAATTAATGAATAAAAAAATTTCCAACATTTCAGTTTAAATTATCAAAATTTTCAACATACAAACGGACACACGGACATTTTATAAATTGATTCAGATTTGCTATGCTGATCTAGATATTCTTAGTAAGGTCTCTGGAACTTCCTTCTGGGTGTTGTTAAGGGAATGACAACTTTAATATATTTCACAGTGAAGGGTATAAATAAGACCAAGCAACAACTCACATAAATATGCACACAGGAAGGTTATATATATAGATGCTTCATCACTTGCTGTAGCTATTCACAGTATCATAATGTACATATGGTATAACATTTGTATGATTATATGACTTTCGCTGGGGCAAGGTGTTCATGGACAACATTTCTGTCAACAATGGTACGTGCTGGTGGCGGTGATGTGTGTCTTATTATTAATAACGTTTTATCATATTTCATTACACCCAACTGCGGTGTATAGCATTTTTAAATAGGTTCTCAAACGTTTATATTGCATCGTTCAGATATATTGAGGAAACATTTATTTTATTATTACATTTAATTTATAAAAAATTTATACTAACTAGCCATGCCTCCATTAGTAAGCCATTGTCCTTATGAAAATGTGACACAAAAGCTTTTTTCAGATATTCCCTTTTTTATAATCTATTTACAATAACAATTTGAACATTTGGACAGAGGAAAACGTTCGACATAAATTGAATCATTTATTATTTCCGTTGAATTTTGTTTATATTTACACATCATGAGTGTGGTCGCCTTTTTTTTTTGATCTTCTTTCACGTATTTTCAGTTCAGCATTGTCATAAAACCTAAACTGTGAACTTATTCGTATACCTTAATAAACATAGAGAAGAATTCAGCAGAAGTAAAAGTTGAAACGAAAATTCGAAGGAAAAGCTTTTCAACCACACTTGATGGGGATAGAAGTCATGTATTTAGAAAAAGGCGTAAGTTAGCTGGAACACTACTTTTTTACACATGCATACAGATAATTGGGAATTACATTTGATCGCATATTTGTATTAAAACTTACTATTCGTAACCGTTCTTCTCGGTTGTCTTGAACAATTTTTACTTGTGTTGCGTTGCAAACGTTGCAAAGCGTTTATCCTTTTTAATAAATTTGCTGTCTTGCGAAAAAATTGTAAAAATCAAAAGAGAAATAAACACAAAATTCCTTAGTGGTTGTTCAAACTTGCACAATGCGTGTAAATACTGATAAGAACCCGCATACATTAAAATATATGCAACGAAATAAACCATAGAGAATGGTATTCCAATGCGTACGAATACAAATAATGTAACAATCGAAGCATTACATGCCAACAACAAAACAAAAAAAAAGTAATTGGGGTTGCTCGGGGTTTACACTGTTTTTTAATATACGGATTTAATTGCCGGGGATTATATTTATACAGCATAAAATTTTATTGTGAGCCAATTTTTAAATCATTGCTTATCGCAATTTTTATTATACTCACCATGGGGGTATATCGTTTATGTTCAATTGTTGGTAAGTACCAGAAGGGGCGGGCCACACCCATAAAATTATATTTATTCTACCTCAGCATCGAATTGAATTAGTCAACGTTCTGCCTGTCCGTGTGTCCATGTGTCTGCATGGATCCATTTTCAATAGGGTTCCTCTTAGGGCAAATGTATGTCTTTGTACCAAATATCATCGAAGTATCTCAAAAAATGCGACCCATACCCTTATATTTTTACATGGACAAACGAAAGACAGGCGGACCCGATTAAATCGATTCAGGAAGTAACTGTGAATATATTGCGATGAAATTTGGAACAAAGACAAGCGTTGGCCCATAGAGAAACCCTATTAAAAATTAACCGCACCGGACCATTTTTAGTTATATTTCACGGAGAAACTTATATGGCAGTGTATACAAATGTAATCAAATTAATTGTAGCATGATGGTCGAGCTTCACCTTTTGTTTTGAAATGTAAAATTTTATATTAAAATATAAAATGTTTCATTGCTTCGCGGTTTGATTGCATAGTTTTACCTACACAAACATATGTAAACACAGAAGCAATCGGAGTCGTGCGATTCTCTATCACACATGCATTTGTTACCATAAATATGTGTGACTGAGTAAATCTGACAACTAAATTAAAACACCGACTACTGCGATTGCTTTGTTCTACTTCTACTTCTACTTCAAAAACTACTTTGTTGCACAAGTATAATTATTGTAAAAACATAAAATTCGAGTTGATCGCAGCAACCATAATATTTTTGGAGAACACAACTTATTCTATCTACAAAGCATTTATTTTCATTTCGCATTTGGGAACGAAATAAGAAGCACGTATTCGGATGAATTAAAAAAAAGGAAAATTTTTTAATTTATTCCGATTTTTTAGCTATCACTTCTGCGCCGCCTGAAGTGATGCATCAATGTGCCATGCTCGCACAAGCTCTCACCTTCAACTCGCAGGTATGTATATTATGTTGATCCACAGAAACCAAACAGCCACGAGATTTACTTGGCCGGAAATTGTTGTACTACTAACCGGCTCTTCCATTTGTATAACATCCCGCTTGTTTTTCATTCTTTTTTAAAACATTTATGTGTGAATTTCACACACAGGCATAATATTGTTCATATAATTTTATGTGCATATACCTTAAAAGTATATATTTATATATATTGGTTGAATAAAACACGTAAAATTTGTATAACTCATCTGATGTATCCCGCTCGTTTAATCCTTTTGAACTTAAATAAACTTTAAAAATACAAGCTAAAAATAAATTTTAAATATACAAAAAATGGTTGTGAAGAAAATATTTCGAGGAATTGCAAAATGTGTTTAGGATCTGTGTTTCATGTACAATCAACTGGAAATACGTACTAATAAGAAAGGCTGGTGTTTAAAAGAAATTAAATCTTACAGGATTATCCAATCCGATCTGATCGAGACCAAATTGGGCACAGCCAACTATTTAGCTAATTAATTAAGTGGGTGTGGGTGTTACAAACATACGCACAAACTCAATATACTTTTTGCCACATGTGGTGCAGGGTATAAATATCCTTTTATCAAATCCATATATATTCAAACTTGTACACAAGTTCAACTAACATGAAAAGGACTTGTTGCAAATAAGGGAAATGGGAAGGAAGTAGGAAGACAAACAGATGTAAACTGAGTTGAAAATTTTGGTGAAACATCTCATCGCCTGCTGCTATTTATGAATTATTAGTTAGAGAATACTTTAAACATAAAAACTAGAATAAAGTGGAAGACGATAGGAAGACTACAAAGGAAATACTAACAGTTTGTCATATGAAAGTGTGCGATATGTAGTTTGATTGTATTCGTGTTCGTGACACTTTTCGTGCAATTATTGGGATTCTCTCTTAATAATGATACTAAATTCTTTTGGCGCTTCTATATACATACTTTGTGTTAACTTATAAATGTTATGCTGGAGTATTTTTTCAAGCTACAATCTAATAATGCGTTTATTTATGGTATAAGTGTGACTTCTTGATATTCATATAACGATGCACTAGGTGGGTACGCCTTATTTGTGTTGTATATTGCGATCCTTGTCAGATAAAGCTAACACTATTAAATGCACAAGTTTAGACGGTGCAAAGAAGGACAAAACTGGGGCGCTGCAAGGAGGTAGCTTGTGAACATGGAAATACTTCGCAATGAGACTTTCTTTTCCCATCACACTAACCGTATACACAAGTAAATGGAAAATGGAAAATGAATAAATGGAAATGAAATACAATTTGTTTGGCGTTGTCATAAAGGCAAAAAGAGTCAATTTTGCAATAAATTAAAAATGTTATTGCAATTGTACGCTTACGGAACTCATTTGCTGTCGAAGAGTTTTCTAAACGTAAGAAGAAACTTCCTCGCAATGTATAGCATTTGCACAATAGTTTTGTATTTGGGATCTAGTTGCACAACTTCCATGAAATTTTATTGAATTTAAAAGAGAGAGTTCAACTATTATGTATAAATGTAATGCAGTGCTAAAGGTCGTTTTTTACCTTGACCTGGAAAGACCAATTATTTATACAATTACGCTTGACAGTCGTAAATGAATTGCAAAACTTCCGAAACCTTTTATATAATAGAAATAAATGCATGGAAAGACTTCCTGTTTTCTTTTCTTACAATTACATTATGTCGCACCCCCAACGACCCCTTTTCATATTGCATGAATATTGAGAATAAGTCTGGCCTGACATTAGTTTAGAGAAAATTTGTGAATTTTGTACAGCTAAGTACTTGTGTGTGTATGAGTATTACTTTTGTTGTTGGTTTTGTTTCATTAAAGCAATGCATTTATATCTAGCTCAACTTAAACTTAACCAAACATACATCCTTAGCACAGCATTAAGGCATTGACCTTTGCTTTCTAAAATTTTCCTGCTGCAACTGCACTTCTCTGCATTACTCAGAAGTTGCTAAACAAAGAACATTTAATTGCAACATTATCAAGCAAGCATAATAGACAATGGACTGATGTAACATATATTTAGTAACAGATGGAAACGGATGCAAACACATGTAATAGCCTTGTAATGCTCAAGTAGTTTGATGATGGTGAGAGGAAATGCATTTAGCATGCAATTGCATAAAAAATATTAGAAAATAACAACATAAGTAAATTTTACAAACAATAAAGTTCCAATTATCCATACACCCTGTATGCTGAACCATCCACTCTTGCACTTGAAATGAAAATAAGCCTACTAAGCATAAATACAACCATTAACTCTGTATTCTACATGTATTCTATTCAGGGTTTCGTTAGTAATCATTTCAAGTTTTGGAAACGTAACGTAAAGTCTTTACGTACTACGCTCCTTTGCTTGTTTTGTTTTTTTTTGGAGAAAGTTCTTCTCAATCGAGATGAATTGTAATCTTTACTAAATTATTTGTTATTTTAGTTTTTTTGCTATTATTGAAATGCAATTCTAATGCATATAATTTCGGTATAATGCAGTAGGAAACATTGCATTAGTATGAATCAAGGCTTCCAAACCGTACGAGTACAATACTTATTCCAAGTGTATATGTTACGTATTTGTGTGGAGTAAGGAGAAAATCATGTACGTAGATTGTTTTCTACCAAAAATTAACTTTACACACAATCGATTATTTCTGTTTTTTTACTAATATTGCTCTTTGCCATATTCTGTACAATTCTTGTACATAATGACCCATTAATTGAGCATTTTGTATTGAATTCCGTAGGTTATTAAGCAGAAGTAATTACATTAGTCTCGTTAACTCGATTTGATTGCAATGGTGGTTCAATTAATTGCATTAAGATTTCGGTCTATTATGTTGTTGTGTTAATGATGATAATTTAAATGTTTTGTCCACTTGGAGAAGGTCATGTGTAATTAATGGGCTTGTATTTTGGTGCTGGCTGTACTATAAGTTATAAGAGAATTTAAAGGAAGTAAGAGAAGTAAATTTGGCTTGGGCTGAATCTTAAATATATTCCACCTATACAATGGTGGGCGTGGCATTTAAGTGTTGCGCCTTTTCATAGTGTATATATTACTTATCAGCTTGCAAATAGAGTTTTACGGGGAATATGTTTTTTTTGTAAATTGTGGGCATGTCTGAAATTATACCACGCCCATTTTTGATACATCGATGGATGGGGCAACTACAGATCAAATTTCAAATTCATAAGTAATAGTAATTTCATTAGTAATAGTTATGTGGGCCGAAAAACTACTTTTTTGTTAGCTTACCAAGCTGTAAAAATTTCCAAAAAAGTGGAGGACATATTAAGTATGTTAGTCAGTTAGGTACATTCTTAAAGAGTAGTTAGCAAGGTTTATTAATTTATTTTCTGGATCAGTGTCAAGAGCGATGCATCTTATTTTCCCTCTGTATGTACAATTTTTTTACCTTTTTTTGAAAGGCTTACGGGAACAAAGTTGAGATATTGAGCTGAAATTTGAAAGTGGGCGGGTTGCGATAACGTACCCGCGGACAAATTATAATCTTTTTGGTGCTAAATTTCAGTTTGGTGCCTTGTGATTATATTTTAAACCCACTTCAAATGTACAAGGTTGCCACTTGAACCAATAAAAGTCGTCAAAATACATTTCTATGCAAAACTCTCTCGAGTTGAACATTTTATCAACTCAACCTTCACACCAAAAAACGTCAATTAGAGTACGTTTCTGTTTCTACTGTTGCATTTTAACGTTTCACTATCATAATAGTGATAAAAGTGTATTGATTAAAATATTCATTCCACTGGCAATTCCCATTTTAGGGAGGATTTACGCCAACAACAAAATAGAAACATAGAGAAATTCAAACATTCAAAGCAAAGCGTAACTAGTTTTTGACAAAATATGTTTCATTGTGTTAGTACTTAAATCCTTTGCTGTTGTTGCTTCTATAAACAACATGTGCGTTAGTGGTGGTTTTATATACTATAGCGATAGTGTGAGAGGAGACAGGAGCACGAAGCTTATTCCGTTGATTGCATTAGAAGTGAAATTGTAAATAGTTTAGGTTTTCACAAGCACAGCTGGATGGACAAACGCACAAATTTTGGTGAGATTGTTAATTTAATTAAAAATACTATCTGGGAAACTATTTTAATATCCAATAGAGAAGAACGTATAAGAGACAAATGTTGTTCAGCTGTGAGTATATAATGGCACAAAAATTTATGCAGTTTTCTATTATTCGCTTCATAAGCGTTTTATTTAAGTACCTTAACTTATTGAGTATGTATGTGTATGTACGTATGTATAGAAAAATATATAATTTGGGGAAATGAAAATGTGTGCGTTATATTTATACACACATTGCAACGAATTTCAATATCGCTACCGTTCATCACATACCGTGCGGATCTTGTTCTCAAAGATTTTTTATACCATTTATTCAAAATACACGATATGATGCACTTTATACTCGGACTTGTAACAAATACATATTTAATGCTGTTGTGTTTAAAGCGTTAGTTACTGCACTCTGTGTACTGTGGTGGTAGTGCGCTTCAGCAACTTTTACAGGTGCCACTATAAACACCATCGAGCAGAGGTATTCGTTCCGAGTAGTTGAGTTGGTGGTGATGGGCATTAATGGCACCGTGACGTTTGCCTAAGTATACAAAATACATAATCACTGTTGTATGGCTGGTGTGTTTATGTGTGTGCGAGTGGTTATAATCAGCGGGGTATTGCCCAGTGTGGTACTAACATATATGGCAGACATTAATTTTAACTCTAATCTTTGAAATATTGCATATATAAAAATTACAACAACAATAAACATTCTTTTATTTGTTCGCTGAAAGCAAACTTTATAGAGTTTAGTCCAGTGCTTGGGAAAAAGTATCTTATTCAGTATAAAAGTGCGATACATTGACTGATACATTTTATGCAATAATTTTACTTTCATAATATTTAAAAGCAATTTGTTGATGCGGTTTGATTAAAATATCTTTTATGCAGCGTGTTTGCTGACTTTTCAAATATTCAAAACTAAACTTTTCTTTTCACTTCATTGGAAGAATATGTGTGTAATACAAGGTACAGTCTATTGTTATCGTTTGGCTGTGTGTGGTGCATGAAATTTACTATATTTGTGTTTTTTTTCCAACAGTACACATTGTGCTCATTCCGCCATGTAATCATAACGAAATCAACATAAAATTGCCATTTTTATTGCCGGCAAACTTTTGTTAAGACTTTTATAATGCCAGCAACAGCAAAACGTTTTTTGCAAGTAGGAAGCTACATATATTATTTGAGTAGACGTGCAGTACAGAGCTGCAATGCAAAGCGTTGTAATATATTGGTGTGGCCACAAGTTCTGTTAAATTAAAAATGATTAATATTTTATTATATCCTCTACCTATACTAAAATGTTTGTTTTGTTTGCAACATACAAAACAATCTTAATATACCAGCACCATCACAGGTGGTGGTATATTGTATAAAAGTGTACAACATAAGGCGTGCGTACGTTTTCTTATACACAATGTGTTCACCAAAAAGATGCTTAATTATTGAATTGAGTGACACTGACACTGAATAATAAATACGAAATATGTAAACACTGAGTTTTAGTTTTTGCAAATACAACAACAACAAATTTATAGAGAGTAAACATTTCAAATTCATTTAAAAACTTTTCCAATTTCTTTTACGGTCACTTATTCAAGTCTCTATACTCCGTTTCAAACTTTCTGTGTGCCACCCATTATGTACAATATGTAAGGATGTGAGATTGATTTCAACAAAGTATATGAAAACAGCTTCAAATTGTAGATTGAGTGGAATAATAGAGCAATTAAGTTTAAGGTCGCAAAGAAAAAGTTTCATTTTCACTATTTGGATTAATTAAAGTTGGAAACGTGTGTTTGTAAATATATACATATGCATATATGTACTATAAATATGCAGAATGCTTTGGGTTTTTGCATAGAGAGAAAATGATTTAATAACTTCATGATGTTTATGTTGGTAGTTGTGTAACTGTGCAGAGTAGAAAAAATCCATATTCATCAAAAAATGACTTGTGAAATAATCCCATCAATAGTCTACTACTGTTTAGCAAAAAGTAATTTTTTTTAAACCCATTCAACCATTATTGTGTGGTTTATTTATATACACTCGCTACTTAGTGGTTAAAAGTGTGTTCAATACTTTAAAACGTTTGTAATGTTTAGTAAAGAAAATATCTTAATGTCTGGTCCTCCTTATGCACTCATTTAGAAATGTCCAGTTACTCACAAGTTTTTAAGCTATTTGACTTTCCTCTTATTTACTTTTAGCTGACAGTATTTTATTTCACGCTTTAGATGACATACCCATATGTGTTTAGTATTTTACTCGCAGAAACTTTTTCATTATCCAACAGGTAAATGATTAGTTCGTGATCTCATTTGTTTCGAAATAAATTCTCAACAATCGGTCGGTCGAGCTCGACCATCAAATACCCTACACCACTTGATGTATTATGCAATTTAATTTTTTTCTTTGAAAAATAAAAACAAATTTATTTGTTATACTTACTATGAACTATTCTTCACTAGATTATGACAAAAAAGAAAAATAAAGATTACTTTTATAATAAGAAGTTTCATGAGCAAGGCTTCTAAAAAAGAATTTTGAATGTTTCAAACTTATTGTACCACCATCACTAAGGAGAAGGATGTAAAATAGTTTGAATTCGTTGTTGTTTGTGTGCAGGAGTTTTTGATATAAATTTACGTTTTTAGTTTATTTTAATTAGAAAATGCTACAAGTTAAACCATAAAAAGTTAGCCTGAAGCCTTAAGGTAATGAAGTCAAACAATTCCATATAAATATATAAATACATGGATAATTAAGTTACATGAACATACGATAATGGCTGCGGAATATAAATTGTTTTTATTTTTATATTTCAATAACATTTTCAACAGAACCATTATTGGCGCAGAGTATTGCGGCAGAAAGAAAGAAGTTTATTAAACTCAAAAACACATCTGATGACTCGGTGATCATTGCTATATATTCAACACTCTCCCAGAATAAACATCTCACAAATAATAAAGTAATTCAAAAAAGACCCGAGTACGTTTCGCTTTGTAACATAATAGGCTTCTTAGGATTTTCTATTAATTCAGATTCGAACCACATTAATTCTTGTATAGCTGTTACCATGGCATCCAATTCTTTCGATACTCGACGCTTTGTACTGATATCTTCAAAAACGACTTCGATGACCATGTCCGCTGTGCTAAAGAGATGATAATTCAAAGTGGGCATCAGCATTTTCTTCAATTAAATCGTTTTTAAAAGAATATATAGATTAACGAAATGTTGTATGGTTTAAAAAAATACATGTTCGGTTGGTGCGTGTACGATATAATTCAACTAAATTTGGCTTAGGCTGAATTTTACCGCAAACGTCTATACAAGAAAGAAAGCATGACAGCAGCCATTCTGAGGGTAATGTTTTGTTCAAAGTACTCGACATGTGGATACTACTCGCACAATATTTAGACAACATTTTAAGTAGATTTCATAGTATTTCTAAAATATTCTCCACACAAATCTGCACCAATTGTAAATAATCCGACTTTGTTGTTTGTTTTGCGCGTTCTGCATCGCTGCTTGGGTTTTGGTTTCGGCCCTCAATTCTAATGCAAAACATAAATACACCAGTTGGATGTAAAAAAAGATACAATTCACTACAAAAACAAACCATTTGCAAATCTCTTTATTTTACTATTTGAATATCTCATATTTATGTACCAACACACATGCTAACTGGAAGCGTTTGAAGCAAAGTTCTTGAATTCTGTGAAATGTAAAATTGTAAAGCAATGGGTGTTGGTGTGTGTGTGTAATAATTACTTACACAACTTTTATTTATGCAATGTATATACCTTACTCCCTTTATCGGCTAAGCCTTTGCCTTATATATATGTAATTGCGTATATAACTTCAGCAAGAAACTTGCTAAAGAGTTTATAGGGATAAGAATTTCAAGATGTATTCAAAGTAACTAAAAGAACGCGACAAGCTTTAATTTTTTTTTTTGAAAAAGTAATACCGTTACAAACACGATAAAAAAGTTACACATTTGTAGCAAAATTGTACAAAGCCTCGTTTAACTCTTCAAGTTAACAAATATTCTTCTTCTTCAAGTTGTATGTAAAATGATCAAGTAATCGATTACATCATCTTTAACGATTGTGAGTTTTTATATGACTTTTGGTGATAATTCTCATAAATTTTGTTTACTTCCCTTAGCGCCCGCAAAACCAAACAATCATAAGCCTGACTGTACAAGGCTGCGCGTTGGGTAAGGGCAAGCTTTTATTAGTTTATGACTTCATGCTGATTTTATGATTCACAACAATTACTTTCCAATGAAGCATCGGACATGTCATCCCTTTATCTACCGTACCTTTACATTTACAAAGAGAAAGAGAGAGAGAGAGAGAGGCGTTCACACAAATAAGCGTTTATTATGTGGAGTAATGCTTTTCGCCTGCCGTATTCCTAGTAAGTTCAGTTGAATTTATTGTTATTGCAAAAGGTTACGCCAAGGTGATTATGAGGTTGTCGTATGACCCAAATAAATCATCTACAAGGTAGTGTTGTCATGTGTACGTGTGTGTGTGTGTTACGTTCTTGGTGTATTTACCTATTGTTTATTTTGACAAAAGTGGGCAGATAAGCAGAAATGATGCCATGTGGTAGCTTTGCCCAGAAAATCGCATGAATTCATAAGAAAAATCATTTCATCCATATTCTCACGAATATTGAACCTATTTTGCCTGCTAAAGACTATTTTATCTGCGAAGAAGTTTTTTTGTACAAAATATTTTCAAAATTATTGTAAAAAATTTGAAAGAACTCAAATGTAGCCATTACTGTAACATTGTGTGCACCAAATACATTTACTTTGTCTCTCTAATCGAAAGAAAGAAAGAAAGAGAGAGAGAGAGGGAGAACTTATATAGAACTGAAGAACATTAATTAAAATAAATGAACTTCAAGTTTGAACGTTGCCTAAGGTGAGACGAATTGCGTGTCTGGCTGTGTGACTACTTCTAACACAACACACACGCAAAGCTTGCTTTCACAAAGGATTCTGTTAAAGTAGCACGTAGTCTGCGTAAACTGTGACTGTTTTTACAAATAGCTGGCAAATTTACTTCTACTAATAATATTTCAGCTTGTAACTTATGAACAGTAAGTGTATGTGTGCTGTGCTCACAATGGGTACCTTTTTAAAGCGCATACTGAGCCAGTGGTATGAAAGTTTCTGGCTAGTTACGTTGTTTGCTGCAAAGTCTTGCGATTTTAAGCTTAACTTGCTTTAAATGTCGGCAATAAATTAATACCTACATGTCTGATGTGCTTGCTTGTCTTTTATATACGAAGGAAAGAATACCGGCTTACTTGCACTAATTGGTGGGTGTTGTATTGCCAACAATATAGTATATTATGCTGTGTTGCTGCTTTGCTGCGTTAGTGCTTCTGGGTCGCGTCAGCAAGCCTCAGTTAAAGGAAATAATTGCGTGCTGATTTGTATTATTGCCATGTTATTCCACGATTTATGCGTTATAATTTGTGTACCTACTACGAAATTATTTAATGCAATCTTTTTTGGTTTATTTGCCACATTTCACCACATCACCAAAGACTGCAACATATGCCTACTATTTCGACATCGATGGCATCTTTAATTGCCAATTACATCTAATTGAATAATATTTTGTTATAAAGACGGCGTTGTGGTCAAACATTGGTGCGCTTGTACAATAATTGTGAGTTTTAAGTATGATTGCAATTTATGAGACTTTTTCTTAAATATCTGCATTAAAGTCTGAATATCACAAAGTGTGGAGTTTATGTAAATGCGAATAATAAAGTTATATAAACGATGTGATAAATATCACGTTGATTACAAAAATTTACAAGTAATTATGTGCCAGGGAACATGATGAGCTGTAGGCACAATTTACGAGGTAAAGTAATTGTGACACAATTATGTCCGGTATGGTGAGAAAAATGCTATGTACCGTTGCCGATATGTATTCCTGAGAATATCAATTGAGTTGATTTCCTTTGAAAATTTAAGGCCACCCCTCGTACTTTATGAAATAGTGTGGACAATATCCAAGACTTGCACTTTTCATAGTTTCTAATTAATTATTCCATTAAAAAATATGTTTTATAACAAAACAAAAACATGTCGTCACAGATGCTAATTACTCAAAAAAACAAATGTTAAACGTCTCGTGTGGTTATAACCTAAAGTTTAATGTGGTCACCGTTTTATTAATCGCTTAAGTTATTGGTTTAGAAGGCAGCATTGCAATGGGAAGCTGTTGTCTTTTACATGTAAGAAAACTAAATTTAGTTTGGGCGAAATCTTAAATACAAGTCATTTTGTATTAACTTGTAAATCGCATTCTTTGCCAAAGAGTTTTTTTGTTGGTAAAATGTAAGCAGGTCCATGTGTACCATCACAACAGGCAACAAATTTCATAATCATGGTTTTCTTTTTGTGATGAATAGATTTTTGTTTAATTTTAGTGGATTGTGCGCGTGCTCTTTAAACGATTCAATTGACCATTTTAAAAGCTACTTAAAGTACCTAAAATAGTACAAACTTTCTGCTAAATATCTCTAAATTTACGACGTTTACAATTTATAATTTTATTGTTTATAAATAAATAATATTTCATAAAGTTTCTAAGGTCCTTTTCGGACAAACATGACATAGCTTCAAGTTATATAGAGAGAAAGTAATTTAAGAATAAACTCATTTGGTTTCCAAAATATTTCAATTTCGTTCCAAAATATCAGCAAAACATATCGAAAATTGCCACCATGGCTAGACAGACACCTAGACGGATATGTTACACATATTTTTTTTTCATCTATTCATCTATCGCTATAATAAAAGGCGAATACTTCCATAATATGTTATGGAATACAAGCATAAGCATTAATGCTGTAGAAAATGTACCAAGAAGTAGTGTAGGGTACAATAATTAAGTTCTACTTAAATGATTAAAGCGCACGATTTGCACTTTTCTACAAATTACATTTATAGTATTTATGTGAACGAGCAATATTTTCTTTATCAATCTCACGAATCATCATCATAACGGTATAATAATTTTACACTAAATTTCCAACAAATTACTGGTTATGTGTCAGCATGAAACCTGAAATGTTTTTCCATGCTTCTACTCAACTCAATTGAATGCTTCCGAAGCTTATTATTATGCAGCATACAGAACGAGAAGTTTTCTTTTTTTTAACAGAATCATCAACTATGTTATGCTCTCCCCGGAGATGGTATAAATAATTAGAATTGAGTCTAGTTTTATCTTCCTCTTGTAATAATCGTTTACCACTTGATTGCATTCAATAAAAATATACATATTATTATATAAAGATAGCGATGAAAGGCGGTAGTTAAAAGGTGCAACCTTTAAGATTGCAGACGAGTAGCAATAATATTTATGTAAAATACAGATTGGCAAAAATTTATGCAAAAGAAAAGATTTCCGTAAAGATTTCATGTAACATTTTCCTTTCCATTGGTGTTAATCTTAAATGTTGTTACCTTACACGCCGGTATAACAAGTCTGTTGTCATTGGCAGACGATGCCGTTGCCAGTTTCAAAGTTAAGTTGAATTAGCATACACATACCTTAGGAGAATTTGTGTTTGATTTAGTACTGGGGCAAGTGACCTTAACTAAACTACTTCACTTTTGATTTATTATCAAATTGTCATACTTCAGGTAAAGATGTGATGTTGTCGTCTTGGTGCCTATTTTTCACAGTTCTTATTAATGTAATCACATCTCATAACTGCCGTGTAATAGCGGTTTCATAAATAAATAGTACAGGGCACCACTGTAGTACAACATTTCTATATAATACACTGCATTGCATCGCACTTCAAATTTCGCTTCGCCATACACTAACTGAATAATATTATTAGTATTAAAGAAATACTTTATGCGTTAATGACTTAGATTTATGTAAGAGTGTTACAATTTTCATAAGACATCTTTATAAATATTTTAGCATATAAGACATGCTTCAATTCTAAATGAAGTAGACTAAAATTTTCAAGAAGTGAAGTGAAAGTGAAAAATCTTATTTCTACCGCATCTTTACTGGATCCAGAAGTTGCGCGTTGCGCGACATATTGTGCATTTCACACTTATACACATTACAAGGTAATCCAGCCTTTTTAAACATTCATTCCATTCATTACAATTCATTAAAAGTGTATTCCACACCACATAAGCCTAATAGTTACATAAGGCGTGCCTGCGTTAATATATAAATAAAACCATTTATTAAAGTAAAGATTTTCTTTTATTTATCGTAGAAAATTTCTGCTTATATACAACACTTTATTAACACCTTGTGACTTTATTTCAAAAGTACATTGAATCAAGTTACCCAATGAATGAGTTGCTGGCAAACACTCAGCCTTCTATGTCATAACATGTTTTTAAAAACATTTTAGTTTTATATTCTTTATTATTATACGAAATTTGTTATTCTATGTAGTTGCACAACCCGGCAAGATCTCACAACATAACAAACATACGTCGATTTATACAAATTCGTCTCTTATGTTTATGAAATGTCCGTCTGTTGGCCTTTCGAAAAAGATCAAAAACCATGCCTACAATAAAGTATACATTACAGTCAGGAAAATACAAAAACAAATTGAAAATTTGCTACATAAGTCGATAATGGGCGTGGTTGCATAATTAGGTGTAAAAGTTGATACATAAACGTATAAACTCTTAAGGCATAATTACACATCTGCCGTGCTTACAATATATATATATATATATAGATAGATAGATAGGTGTTTCATTTTTTATTTAAGCCAAAAAAATGTTATTGTTGTAGCTTTTTTCTATCTTCTTCTTCTCTCAATGTGTAAACTATCTAATGGGGGGCCTTGAAGTTTGCAAACGCTTATATGTTTGTTGTGAACAACAAACTCTTTAGCAAAGAATTCGACTTACAAGTTGATACAAAATGACTTGTATTTAAGATTTGAGCTAAATTTAGTTTTCTTACATGTTTTCAAAGGAACCGATACTTCTGCAAAGGATTCCGGACTCTAAAAATATTCTAAATTCAGTATCTAAACTCTGAATTACGGTTATAGAGAGATTTCTATTTGAAACTTGGTGAAAACGTTACTAATCTAAGTAAGCTTGGTACTTATACTATAAAAAAAACAATTTTGATTTTTTTTTTCTTAAACAATGCGCTACAAAATTTCTCTCCGAAGTTATAAAATAAAGAGTTGTTATTACAGTAAGAGAGAAATTTGATAGGATAGATTAGAGAGTTGTTTTTAAATCCTGTAGAAAGATACTTTCCTCGCGAATGAGAAGAGCATGGTGAACCTTTTTTGTTGTTTCAAAGGTTGCAGAATTTGACCTAATCCAATAAATTTAACAAAAATGTGCACAAGGTTACACATTTTATTACAATTTTCTCTTTTTACAGCATTGAATTTCATTCAGCAAGAAACAAAGAGTGTTGAAAGAGAACTGCATCCTTGTATACAAATAGGACAATTTTTATTTAAAATAGGACACATGAAGTTACGAGACAACTTATTTTTAATAGTAAGCTTATGAAATCTTTATGCATTTATAAGCACAGCATACCAAAGTGTGTGTGTATGTGTGTTAACAAATTGAAATAAGTGCTCATATAATAAAGTGGATTTAGAAGGACCTTTACGTTTGGGTGGCCGCAAGTAAAGACACACTAATGCAACGTATTCGATTATTTTAGTAAATAAACGCAAGCTCTACAGGGTGACTACCGGTCAACCGTTTGGTGGTTGAGTGTGTAAATGCAACAAAATAACAACAACTAGCGAAAAACATGAGAGATTTTTTAAGGAGAAGAATAAAAGGAAATGTGTCCAGCATACACATTTATTATGAATTATTATTATAATAACGTTTTAGTTAGAGGAACTCCATGTGAAGGAAGATATTACTTTTTTATTAAATAATTTGATTTATATCTTCTGCGGTATCGTTCAACTTACTAGAAGAGATTATTTTAATCAAAAATATTTCGTAACCCATTAACCATCTAAAGTGTAACAAGTTAGTGGGAAATTTTTATTTGCAAACTTTAAATGAACTCAAACTTCAACCACTTTATATAATGCCACTGAATAAACGTACACACACACACACACACACACACACACACACACACACAATGCATACGTACGAAATCCGAAACCAAAACATGTTTTAGTTTAGCTTACGTATGCATTGGGTGAGAAAGAAAGTTTGACTTTATATTTAACTTGGGGTGCAAAGTGTTCTCTTTTTTTCGGGTTGTAAATATGTGGCTTGGTTTAATGTTTGAGCTGTAATGGTAGTACGTACGAAGGGAATGAGAAAATGTTGATAATGGAAATAAGTAGGTGACATGAGTACAAGTGCACATGTAGTTAAAAGTTAAATTTAATAATTTTCATATATTTCTTTAAGGGGTGTAGTAACAACTGATTTTGGAGTGAATTTAGTCAAGTTAGGTGTTCACTTTTTACCGAGTACAACTTTTTCAATAAATTGTTGCATTAAGTACTATTGTAATATTCATGCATTTGTGTATTAAAAGTTCATGAATAATTAAATAAAATAAAATTATGAATGAATCTAGTTTTTATTATAAATATTAATTGTTTTCATTCGGTTCATTTAAAAAGTTGTAGAATTACATAACTTTAGATTAGTTTACATCCGAAATTGTGTAGAGATTAGATGAAGACTCTGTAGCTATTGATTGTTGCAACAAAATAAGTGTGGCTTCAATCTCTGAGTCTATTATACGATAACGCCCTTTTTTGGTAGATCCATGGATGGGATAATTATACATATGCGTAAGAAATTTCACGTTCATAGGTTCAAAGTCAGGTAAATGAATTTTTTTCAATTTTGGGTGTAGATCTTGACCGATTTTGCCCATTTTAAGTAGCGATCTGCGTGCAAAAATCAAGTGTCTGTACAAAATTTCAAGTAAATATCTCAATATTTACGCGAGTGAGAGTGCCAACTGTAATGGTACAAGGACACACGGATATACACATCTAGATCGACTCAGGTTTTGATGCTGATCAAGAATATATATACTTTGACGCCTCCTTCTAGGTGTTGCAAACGGAGGAACAAACTTAGTATACCCTCATCACTGAGGTGGAGGGTATAAAAATCAAACAATTACTTTTACAAGTACTTTTCAGTCTACTAGTAAGTGTTGTATTTATATATACTCTCCCCCTTCTTTCCTAATGCAATTTCCACCAAAGAAAACGTTTCTTCTCTTTACTCAAATCGTAATAAATTTTCTTCTATTATTTTTTATTTTATTTATAAATATATTTGCTTTACTACGTTAACGAAAAAGTAAAGATTTCTGACAAATGCCTTATTTAATATTACAACAAAGTCCCCTTTAGTTATTTGCCCTCTAAACTCCACCCAACATCCGGTTTTATGCTAGCAAACCACCTTGTATGCAATCTTTGCTTGTAATACGAAGGCATGCGCATAGTGCTGGCGGTGATTGTGGTCATGTTTGGTGCAATATTCATGTTGTACATAATTGTGGTTAACTTAAGTGTTGTTATTTTTTTAACTTTCTTACAGTTTGAAAGGGATTTTGTAATAAATTATGGCGCACTTTAAACACATACAATATAATTCATTTGGTTGTAGATTTTCAATGTGAAAAGTGCTGACGTTGAATCGAGATATTAGAGGTTTTTTATTCTTCTGCAGCGTAACAGCTTTTCCTATCGGCAACCGGCTATCCGTAAGGCACCGGATATAAGGGCATGTTAACTGTACAGTTATGAATGTATGATTGTTGTTTTTCTAACCATTACATCCTGAATTAGATAGGTTATGTTATGTTGGAGCAAGATTACCTGGATTTATACAGAAAACGCCGAAAAATATATTCAACACATATAAAAGCAATATAAAAACGTACATTTTTACAAGAACATGTGTATGCCTCGATTACTCGCTATTGTTGAAGAATACTCAAATTAAATGAATTAATTGCAAGTTTTTAATGATAGCGGAAGTTGTTTCGTAACTGTTAAAAACTCCCTTCGTAATTCAAAGCAATCACAACAGAGTCCAAACTATTTTAGGGGAATTAAAATAAATATTTTTATAGAATACATATAAAACCCATTTATTGCGTATTTATTACAATATAACCTATGTTATATAATATAAATCGATCTACGTTTGGCTTAGTCCCAATTTTAAATACACATTATCATATTCTCGTAGTGGGCATGCTTCCGATTACTTCTTCTAAAAGTGTAAATTTTGCACGCTAAGAAATAAGTAGAATTTTGCGAGTGTACAATCTTTTTGTTAAGTTCTTAGTTCAATTTTTGAGGATAATGGAAGCATATTTAACGTAGCTCTCAACCGATTTTGTTCAAAAAGCGATGCATGTCCGTACACAAGTTCAACTCAATTATTTAAGATTTGTGATCAAGAAGGTGCCCCAACAACAGATGAATGCGGACATATGCAGATTGGTTGCGGATTTTGATGCTGCTAAAGAATATCTAATGCTTCCTTCTGGGTGTTGCGAACCCATCTCTTAAGTGTAGAATAGAATACCTTTAATATATTTTACAAGCATACTTTTATTTATGTATTTTTTTAAATTATTTATTGTCCTTTATAAATAATTGTGATACTGTACAAGTTTGTGTAAAAATAAATGATAACCATTCAGATACAGCAGCGATCTAATTTTTTAATAAATATTCATATAAATAATATCTTGAACTTGTTATCAAATCACTACCAACTGATAATCTGCTCAATATAAATTTTTAATACTTTAGTCAATTGAACACGAATTTGCTTCTAAAGCAGAATTATTGTTATTTGTTGATATATTTTATTATTTGCAAAATTTATCATAAATCGATTATCAAATGTGACAACTGCAAAAAAATAAAAATAAAATTCTCTAATCCTTCCTTAAACAATTCTGCATAGAAATCACTAAATAAAATCGAAACATTTTGATTCCAACGGCAAAATAAGTAAAAAACGAAATTGTCAATTTGTAAAAAAAAAGTTTTTCATATTATAGAATATGTACGATATGACCTCAATAAATAACATATGATATAATGATATCACTAAAGGAAGATTATCTAGCCACACGTTAATAGAAAATTGGAAACAAATTTTCCATCATGAACGATCTGGATGCAGAGACGTATGGTGTGATTTCATTTTAAATTTAAACGATAAATAAATAAGAGAAGGGAAAAAATGAACCACTGGAAACGTATGGGTTCTCCGTGAAGAACAAGAACATTTTTAATTCCAAGGCCCGTAACTTGGTGGTTTTCAATATTATGTTTTGCTTTCTACAACAGCTTACTTCACTTAACAGTGTTGTTTTAATTGTTTTGTCGCATACATTGAAAAGTTTGGCAGAAAGATGTATCCTAAGAACTAATCTTGAAAAGACTCTAGAGAAAGTTCAGCAGAAAAGGGGTTCGTAGGGAGGTATTCCTCAAATCGATTCAGTAGATGATTCCGCATTGATCAGTGTAATTGAAGGTGGGTGTGGCATTTGCCATTCAGAAGTTACAAACATTCCCACAAACTTAACACACCCTTTGTCACAAATGCTGCCGTGTGTAATAAGTCCATATATTTTTTCATGTGTTGGTGTGTAAATGATGTGTTGTATAAGTGTAAGACTATCGTCCAGTAGTGCATAAATATTTAAGTTTTCCATTAAAATTCTATCAAGTCTATCAAGACAATGAAAGTCTATTAATTTCACTCTGTAGTACATGTGTAGGCAACACTTTCTGGTAACATCGGCTAATAAACAACCTTCAACATTATCAATAGACAGTTGGCAAATGATTGGCAACAAACAACTTAGAATGACAATCTGTTACGTTTTACTTAGTACGTGTTTATTTTCTTTCTTTCTTTTTTTTTTTTTTTGGTTTTTTACTATAATTTTCAGATTTTATCTGTCGCCAAATGATTACAAATTATTCCTGTAAATGGTAAATGGTTGTGAAGCGTGTCTACTGTATGTGCGTTGTATGTATGATATATAGTAGAATAGCAATGAATTTTTTCTCTTTCATTTTAAAGCAATTTCTGTACATTTCATAAAACATTTTCATAGCAAAGGTGATATTGAATAAAGTTTCTATTTTTGCATATTTATACGATAAGACATTGGATACATGAACACGAGTTTGTTGTGTAATTGTTGTTGTTGTTGTTGTTGTTGTTTGAATATAAATACATGTATGTAAATAAAAGCTTAGCTTAACAAATTAATACATGTTAGCTTTGTTGGAAAATAGATTTTGTAAAAAGTTTGCTCATAAACTCTACTCCACTTGGAGAAAGAATTTTTCTCTCTACTCAGGTTAAATTTTTTCTTTAAACTTTTTATACCCTGCAAAGGGTATATTAATTCCGATATAGCAAATGCCACTCCCACCTTCAATTATACCTCTAACTCCTGCACCATAAGTGAAGAATTTAAAAATCCAATGCAACTACGATTATAATCAAATTTTACATAAAATTTTAAATTCAATCAAGTTGGCCCGCCACCCCACCACAAAAGAAAAACAACAATTACAGTTTATAATTACCATTACTGTTGTTATTGGTATTTTTATTGTTGTTCTTTTTTATTACATGTGTACAAAGTTTTTAGCAATAAACCATTATTCCTGGTAACCAAAAAATTATCTGCATTAATTTCGCACTTTAAGTGTTTTTTGTTTTGTTGTTGTTTTTTTTATTTTTATAAAATGCTGCACTGGAATGCAGCGAGAATGTTTTGCTATTTCGTACTTGCTCATTTGACTGTTCATTTTGTTTGGTTTTGTTAGTTAGTTATGTTGCTGTCTAAAAACTTTTACTGGCCGGGTTTGTTTCAACCTGTGTGTACTGCAGTGATAAAAGTTGTAACTTGTACGGATCGACGGCAATGGGTTCGCTGTGCCATAATGTATGGTTTTGTGTGGTGGAGTTTTTCTTTTAATCTTTTACCATATCGAGAAGTTTAATTTATTGTTTTGCTTGTTTGTGTGTTTTCTATACACGTTTCTTGCCTAATTATGGGATATCTACACGCGGACATTAAGATAATTATTTAGGGGTCATATGGAGCATATGTTTAAGCTTAAATTTAAGTTAAACTGCTGTCATTTTAATAATAATTTTTACTCATATTAATATACATACACCCACACTCAGTGTATTGTCATTTGGTATGAAATTTGTTTTGCTTTGTGTTTATACGTAGAGTAAACTTTAACGTTGTTTAAGGTACTCCAATCTTTCACAACTGCCATATGTTCTATTGTATTATTAATATTCCAACCTATTGGAGCTCTTCTGGACACCAACAACTGGTGTAATACATTAATTTGGCTTTTAGCCAAGTTTTGTAAAATGTTTTCATATTTTTTTGTGTGTTTTATAAAATTAGTTGGGATACTTCAAAACAATTTAATAAAGGGTAAGAAAAATAAAATTGGCTTAGGTCGAATCTTAAATACCCTCCACATTTATACACAAATTGTAGGCGTGTCAGGTAACTAATTACATCCTTTTGCAACTAACATGTCCGATTCTTCCGAAATTGTAAAAAAGTTGTTCGTAAATTGTGGGTGTGTGTTTTATCATACCCCGCCCCCTTTTAATATATTGTTGGAGTTGTTAACTTTAAGTATTTTTGTGCTGGATAGATGGATTTTTGTTGATTGTGGGTGTGGCCCTTAATCGATTTTATATATTTTAAATATCGATTTGATTGCAGTAACTAGAGGGGTGTGTATAAAATTTCAGTTCAATATATCAAAATTTAAGAACGTAAGGGTAGCAAAAACAAACCCAAACACGGACACATGGACGGACTTAGATATGGATCCAGTATATATATATTTTGTAGCGAATTGACAAAGTTTGTATACTCTCGTATACTCTAAAATGAAATTTTATTTAGTGCTGGCAACCTATTCCTATATCAAATATCAGTATTCTTTATTATTCGGGGCAACCATGTTAGACGGATGTACGCACGTGATACTCATGTAAACTTAGGATTCCACCTTAAGCATGATTATAAATATTTTATATAATTAGCAAAGTTTTCTTATGATTATTATTATGTGGATTTTTTACAATTCTGTAAATTTTTTTAACCATAAATTAAATCAAATACATTAACTTTATGTCTTATTTCAAGTTAAACTTTAGTGATTTTACATTTTATATACCAACAACAACAATTTGACATAAACATTCTTTTTATATGCGAAAATAACGTAACATCAATTCATTTAACTTGATGACATGAAACGCATGAATATTTTGCATACCATACACTGGAGAAACACCCGGAACTATGTTATGCTAAAAATACATTAAAAACCTCACAAATGTGGTGAAGAAAGTTTTTTTTTTTAATATACGAGGGTAGTTAAAGTAGTAAGTAATTTTTTTTTCTACACAAGGACCTTGTACTCGTTGTTCCTACTATTAGTAAGTTTATAGAAAAAGGTCATTTTTATAACACGTAATTTATAATATTTTTTCCAAAGATATAACACTTTTTTTACCTTATAGAAATTGACCTTAAAAGAAGATTATTGTTAGTTAGCGATCGCGGCCTCACACAAAATCCATGAAAATCTTTCAAAACTATATAAATAGCGTTAGATAGCAACATATGTTAGAGGTTTTGAAATGGTATTAAATTTGTATGCGAAAAGCGGCTTATATAGTGAAATTGTTCAATTTTTTAAAATATTATCATTAGAATTTTAAAATTCAAGTAAGACTTGATCCCACCTCGTAGTTTTTATATGTGGATATGAATAATGCGTTTTTATGTCATTTTCACTGCTGTTAGTGACTCTAGTTTTTATACCAGTTAAGCTGACAGTGGTATGTATGCGCCAAACAAAGCAGAGTGTATAGAGGTAAACGTATATATATATCCCCAATCAGTAGTGAAAGAAAGAATAATAAACTCTGTGTCGGGATAAAAAAATACAGCAACAGAAAGGTGTTGAATACTCCAACATCATGAAATTGAAGATGAGTTGTACACAATCTGTATATATTTATAATACTACAGGCACCGAGAAATATTTAGTAGAATATTGACACAAACATGACAAAGGTGGGTGAATTCAGTGAACGGTGCACTTGGTTTATATTCTCGACTTCTGCAGTGAGTGGTTCAGAAGCCAAACCGTATAAGTTCAGAAAACAAGAGTTAAGAAAATCAACATTCACTTTACACTGCTTTTAACAATTCTTAGTTTATTAAGTTGATTAGAAAAGTATATGGATCTGTGGAGTATGGAGGATTTCATAACCAAGAGAACTGTTATAATCAGAAAATATCGAAAAGATGAACTTGTACGCATTGGCCTCTGATCCGCTCACATTTAATATATAATTTATTATATATAAAGGCACTTTATTTAACAGAAATCATTAACTTATCATGTACTTACATTACATAACGTAATGTATTGTTAGCAGTGAGTAAATAAGACTATTACAATGCTTGCTTCTCACCTTGAGGTGGAAAGTATTTCCAACAACTAGAAAAATGTTCCAACGACATTAAAAAGTAGGCTCCCTGTAGTATAGCCTCTATAGCAAGGGAAATGTAATAATAATCCATAATAATTAGCCGGAAAAATTTCATGGAGCAAGTTTCAGCTTGATCGGGCCGCTGTCACAGTTTTGTAGTAATTCAAACTATTAGGAAGGAAAGCATATCTTTTACAATCAATCTTTTAGACTCATTTCGACTCATTTCGTCTTAACATAAATAACGCACTCAAAATTCGAGATTCGTTCGCATTTTAAGTCTTTAAACTTTTAGGCGATCCTTCTGCGTTCAATTTTCGCAATCTTACTGTAATTCAAAATCGGTATTGTAGTGTAAACCACTGTGCGCAATGTGGAAAAATTGTTATATGGAAGTAATCCACAATTTCTGAAATTTTTCAATGAAACTTTGCAAATTATTTCCATTTGCTATAATTTTCAACTGAGTGCACTTTGAGTGTGTTCGGATGATTTTTATAAAGGCCCACAAGTAAAAATGGTACATTTCCGAAAAAAATGTTTTTTCAAATATCAATCGACAGTAAAGTGACCAGACTTAATCGGGCCACTGCGACATGTTTTGTGTAAGATTTGAAACAGGGCAGCGCTGCTCATTTCATCTTAATATAAATAACACACCTAAAGTTCTGTGCTCTATTCCCAACCTTTAGTTCTGAATAATTTTGTACGCCCAGTTTTAATTTATATAAAAAAAAAAAAAAAAACTGTAATAAACTTTTATTACAATAAAATTACTTGTTTATGACAATTTTTTTTTATAATTTAAGTACAGTTTTGATTGCGTTGGCAAATTGCTATAAATTATATAAAAAGTTTTTTTATACCCTCTATATAAGATAAGAGGTATACTAAGCTTGTTATTCCGTTTGCAACATCCAGAAAAAATATATATTTTTTATCAGCATCAAAAACTGAGTCGATCTAGATATGAATGTCCTTAAATAGTTGGCACGCTCATGGTTGTATATGTTGAGATGTTGAGGTGAAACTTTGTAGAGACAACTTAAGTTTTTATATGCAGATCGCTATTTAAAAAAAATCGGTCTAGAGCCACGACCACAATCAACAAAAATCTTTACATTTCCCATAAAAATTATCCTATAAACTTAAACTATTCCATTATAATAAAAATGGGCGTGGTTGCATAACAGAAACGGTAACAATATAAAAAAACCATACTCGGCGCAAAACAAGTTAAGCTGACATGTAATACTTACACTGTTACAGGGCGTAATCATATATCTGCCACGCCCACCGTTATGTGGAGGGTATTTAAGATTTCGCCCAAGCCAAATATAGTTTTCTAACTTATTTTAAACATAAAAGTTTTATTAGATGAGAAGTTTTCCTTCTCTTTTGATATGTAAGCGCAGTATAAAGATTTTTGGCAAAATATTTCTAAAAAGTTTTTATTTCTTTACGTTGTAGTAGAATTGTAAGAATCAGCGATATTTTAGGGTTTTATTATTTTTTTTTTTAATAAAGGCGAAAATCGAAATTGTACAAAAAAATTATTTTTGTCCGTACGTCCATCAATGAAAAAATTTTAAATCAAGGGTCAGAACTAGATATAGGCTCTTGGAACAGAGTAAACACTTTGTAAATAAGAAATAAAAATATTAATTATAAATTTTAATTAATATTCTACACGTTTAACCTCAGCGTTAATTGTAAGTGCTGTAAAATGATATAAATGCAATGATTTCCTTCATTTTCTTTACGCCATCATCCACAACCAAATTTCATAACAAGATTTTTGAACAACTGCCAGATTTTTTAATACATTTCTTCACTTTTATCGATATATTAAGTTGGTGATATAAAGGCTAAATGTGTCTACTTGCTATAAAATTGTACCAACTAATAAAGACAGAAAGTGGGTAGAGGTTTGAGATGGTATGGCGGTTGGTCTTAAGAGGTGATAAAAAAAGTTTGCACAATTAATGCCCTGTTGGCAGTTATCATTAGTTTATTACCCGTAAATGTCTTAAATTACAATTGTTGCCAAAAACCGTAAGTTGTGTAGCAGTAGCAAACAATGAAAAAATTGAAAATTTTGCGTGAGTTTTCTGAGGAAATTTATTATTCATAGAATAGAAGTAATGCATCTAAAAGGTAATGAAAAGCTTTAAACTGCAGTAAAGTAAAAGGATCTAAGCCACTGTTGGGCCATATAATTTATATGTACATTAAATGACTTTGAAACTACACGAGGAATAAAGCCTTTATCTCAGTATAATTCAAACCATAATATGGAGCTTGATTAAGCATTTCTCTTACTTTAGTTACTTGCAGTCGTGACACTCACTTACTTGAGCAATATTTTAATCAAACAACATTTAGTCAAGTAAGTAGTAAAAAACAAAGAAACAAATTATTTTATAGTCTCTCACTTAGAAGTATACAAACTGTTTAATGATCGGCAGCCATTCCGACAACTTAAGCAAGGACAGCAAATGTTTTTTATTGTCTTTCTTTGCCAAAATTTTCTTGAAATTCATTATCAGCCTGCTTATAATCCCGCCGGAGATCAATGCACTTGATTAACAATGAAGAAAAAGTATAAATATTTTTAATGCCAAATTTTTATATCTGAGTAAATTGGCAGCAACCTTAGTTACAAGAAAGGAATCTACAATATACGAGCATGACACATTTTAAAGAAGTTTCTGAAGTAAGAAACAGAGCAGTTTTGGAAATCTCTTGTTATTTTATCTCTGCCTGGAAAGCCATTTATATGACATTCATCTGCACGTACGTTAGAGGAAAGCGTTAAGAACAAATTGACAATATAATAAAGTAATAGTGTCGCTTATCAAACAATTTACACAAAAAGCAATAACAACCAATAAAAAAAAAAAAAGAAACAGTCAAAATGACAGACATACGTGCACATGTCAGCGAATGTTCCTTAAATAACTTTTTAACAAGCTATAAAGTAAAATTGGCTTAGAGCAAATCTTAGATATCCTCCATATGTATACACAAACAGTGGGCGTGGCAGACACATGATTATACCCTCTATTATTTGAAGTATTGCGCATCAACTTTCAAGGCGAGTTTTACGCTTTATAAAGCTTTTTGTAATCTATGGACGTGTTTACTAAGCGACCACACCCATTTTTGAAACATTGGGGTATAATGGGGTAAATAAAAATATTCATATCCATTTTCAACTTTTTCAATTGGGGGCGTGGTTTTTGACCGATCTTGCCCAATTTAAATAACGTGCGTGCGTCTAGAAGTGGGATGTAGGAAAAATCAACCTCAATATCTTGGAATTTAAGATTACGAGAGTGCTAACAACTTACAGATCCAAGGGACACGCCCAAAATGAATTCAGATTTTGATTTTGCTATAAAAAGTGAAAGAAATATAATTGGTGTATGCATGTACTATGTATGCATTCTATGAACAGACAATGCTGTATAATGGTATTGTGAAAAAAATCACATTGAATGGGTAAAAGAGCAATATTTGAAAGTTTGACTGCAACATCACCAGTCATCGTTATCCTCGCAGCACAAAAGTGTTACAATTGCAGTTGTGTCCGCAGAGTTTGGGAAACAATTGATGGTACAATAACAAAATGTACAGTACATGATATTCTGCATGTGTTAAGGGTATAATATGTGAGTACCTTACCCAGAAATGCTGCACAGTTTTTTCATGTACAACCATATTGTTAATGGGAGAACGTGTACTGTGTTTTGTAAAAGTCATTGATAAGTTCGGCTCCTTTTTAAGTTCACTTAAACAGTCGAACGGTATGTTCATTACAATGTACAGAAATAAGCAGCAATCAAAGCACACACATAATTCAAATTCAAAATCTAACCTCAAGTAAACTTTTTAGATATGAAATTTATGTAAATTTTTATGAAAGACTTCTGTGTAAATGTGGCTATCAATGTACAATTTAAGCAAAGTGTAAAGGATACTCTGGAATAGGTAGAAACATTGATTTTAATTGGAGTTCTTCTCATTCTATGTTTTTCTTTCACATAATTGTAGGCTTATATTTTTCCTTTCTGTATTCATACATATTTTCACATGAAAGTCAAACCATATTCCATTATTTATATGGGCATGTCCATTACAAAACATAAACATTTTTGCAATATTGCGGCTTGTCAAGCAAAAGACTGCCTGCGATCCTGTCAAAGATTGGCTCGCATTGATGTATTTTTTATATAAATGTATATAAATATTGTCAACAGTTCAATGAAGGCTTGAATTGTGAATGACATGTTTTTTATTTTCTATAGAACACAAATTGTTGCCAAGGATTTGAGAAATATCTTTAGCTCAATGAGAATGTCAGATATTATGGCAGTTTTATACAGAGGTAATCATGCTTGATAATGTTTAATAAATGAATTTTATAAATTATTTGCTCATTCTCTTGAATGTTTAAGGGTCTTTCACTGGAATATCCATCCCTCTAAATATCTATCTACCTATTTGTCTGATTATTTGTTTATTTATTTATTTATCTATTTAATGATCTATTTATCTATTTATCCTTCCCTCTGGCTACTTGATTAAATACATATTGTGTAATAAGTCCATCCGTAAAATGAAACAATTAATTCATGATAATCTTTTTAATACGTTTGGAAATCAAATTTTCTTCCCTGGTGGTGGTGGAGGGTGTAATGTATCTGGGTGTAGGTAACAATTTTTATGAGCAATATTCGTATTACTCACTTTATTTATGAAAATATTACTTTAGTCTTTAAGTTCCTGAAATGCGATTCGAATTTGTTACACACGTTTTCCCGCAAACTTTATACAATTCCTAAAAGCAACACTACTTTAGAAATATACATAAAAACGGAAAGAAATTTATCTAATTTTGTTAATATGTGAAGCAGCCAAAAGAAACGTATTAAGTTTGACACACTTGCCGTGAGACTTTTATGTCGTTGTGTCGTTGGAAAATAAACTTTTTTTTATCCTTATTACTTAATGTATAACATTGTACAACAGTTTCATCTCAACACCTTTTTATATGAAAACTGTGAACAAGTTTTTTGTTTTGTTGTTACGAATCCAAGTATTATCTAGGCGCCATATTTCGTGTTAAGCCAAGTTTGCTTTTTACTTGGTTTCGTTTACGTATATATATATATAAATATATATATATATATGTGTGTGTGTGTGTGTGGGAAAATATGGAAACTAAAGAGAAAAATGTTTCAAGTTTTTCATACTTGACGATTTGGTTCTTTTAAAAATCTGATTACATTTTTCAAAAAGTTTTCATGGGTCCTTTTTTTTTTGTAGTTGTTTTTGTTTGTTTAGTAAAAAGTTTAGGAGTAAAGCTGGAGCTGGTTATTATTGTCCTTTTTTTTGGTTTAACTTCAATCCACTGAAAACGTGCCTATTCCATAGTTTTCTTTAGTGCCAAATGTGACTAAAATGTTGCCGGCATAATAAACATTTTTAACGGGGTGATACATATAGTAACTGTGCAAGGAGCCTCTTCAATGTCACTTCAATTTTTCAGATCAAAATTGTGTTTAAAAAGATTTTTTAAAATTACTCATCTCAACAACAATGTTTAAAGAGACATGAAACACTCCAACACAATGCATTTAAAATATTGCCATGTGTCGCATATACGCTAACAACTTATTTAGTGTTTTTGCATACATTTGGTCTGACTGTGGTGCTAGGCTCATTTGTTTGGGCGACTATTTAAAAAGCTAATTCTTGTTGTGTGGTTATGCTTTCGTTGGGCTGATTATATGTTGTATACAATACCACACACCTGCAGCCACATATGTACCAACTTATGTGGTGCATAATTTGATTTCAGGGTGAATTGACCCTAAAGGTCAATACAAAAGGGGTAATTATCCATTTTCTCTATATAACAAGTAAAAATGTTATAGTCGTTCAAGCTCGACCATTTACTACTCCTCACCACTTAGCAGCTTAAATTATGCTATAATTAATTTGGTTGTCTATATATAATTCCATAGGTTTTTCGTGAAATATAATTATATAGAAAGGGGTTCTAAAAATGGTTCGATCGGGTCCAAATTAGATGCAGCCAATTATGCAGCTAATGAACTATTCTTCAACAAAGGTTGTCAAAAAAGTTTGAGATTTTTTATAGCATGAAGACTTTTATTATAATAGGACCTTTTGTGATTCTTGTTTGGGCCAATTCATGTCTTTGTATCTAATTTCATTGCAATATCTCAAAAAATAATAGAACCTCATGTAGAGAGGGTTTCTAAATATGGCCCGATATGGTCCATTTTTAATAGTGTTCCTCTTTGAGATAATATATGTGCTTGTACTAAATTTCATTGAAATATCTCAAACAATGCGACCTGTAGCTTAAGCACAAATTTACCTCGACAGACAAACGGACAGACGGACATGGTTAAAACGATTTAGATTTTGATTCTTAATCGATATATGTATAATTAAAGGTGGTTGTGATATTTGGAGGTTAGGGATTACAAACATTCCCATAAACTTAATATATTTTTTGCCACAAGTACTGCAGGAGTACACAATTTGGGCTTAGCCAACATAAATGTTCTTTAAATTATTATAATAATGAGCACAGTCTCATATTAATGAAGGGTATTTTGGAGTAATATATTGAATTATTAAGTATAAAAATTAAACTGTATAACAACAAATAAAACTGTTATAAATATCATATCACTTAAATTGTTAATGAAAGTGTTATGTAAACGTTTATCTCGCACGCTACTTTAGACATATCCTCGAACAATTCATGTTTGCATGTTGGCAATATGATTGGTACGAATAAGATGTGGTATGTGGTAGACCACTCCATATATGAGCCGTTGTGAATGAAAATGATGCAAATCCACTTTTCCAAAATCATCAATACTTGAAAAATCATGAAGACGCAAAGCGACTGTAACGACTGCTCCAAAAATAAACTTGCTACACTTTCGTTCGCAACGGCTTATATGTGTATACAAAGTGCATACATATGTAAGAATGTTAGAAAGTGTTAGAGAGTGTTTATTAAATGATGATGAGTTCTTTGCTTTAGTCCTTACTACACAACCATTGATGTGGTTAATATTATAATAAATGATGGGAAGATAGCTTAAGCAAGTCATTTACACTTCAATCTATGTTTCCTTTGGATAATTACTTGCAACTTATGGGTTTTATGGGTTTCAAGTCAATTTGTTGCAGTAAAATTCTTGTTGAGGTGTTAGGATTTTTATTTTAAGACCTAAGGATTACAATTAAAGTTATATATAAGGGCAGCAATAAACCTTCATATATAACGTTTCTAAATCATCACTAAGGTGGAGGGTATAGAAACAAAGCTTTGCAAATCCTTAACAAACCGTGGAAAAAAGGTATATTTTGCAGAAGAGAGCATGCTTTTAATTATCTTCTCGTTACCGTGCCTTCTTTCATAAAATTTTTCCATATTTTACCTATTCTTCTGGAAACAAATGCATGTAAAAATTGTTTTCTTTGCTATGTTACGAAATTAATTGATTTCTCTTTTCTTTCTTTCTCATTCTTGGGTGTCTTCCAGGGGACGAAAACTCAGCCTACCTAACGGTAAGTAAAAGTTAATCGTTGCTTACAGCGACAATAAATTCATTAAAGGGATTTATTGATTAAAGCCAAATTATAAAGAAGAAGATAACGATGGCTTGTAAGCTGCTGCAATAATGTTTTCTTTCTGGATGGGAGTATCTGCAATATGTATGCAAGTTCAACACACAGTTTTTTCGGTTGTATTTAAATTTATTGCCTGGCTTATCGGAGAGAAGAAACTGAAATAAATAAATGATTATTTTAAATGTATTGCGTTTAATGTACGAGAGTGGTAATGAATGGTGGAAGGAAGTAAAAGTTTAAAGAGGAATACAAGTGTAAAACGAAACGAAAACACTCATCTGAGACAATATGGTTACTGCTCAATAGCTGTGTAGACACATCTCCTTCAGCAGGAACAAAGTGATGCGTAGCACTCCACTGATGTGTTTCACATATTAGATGCTATTATATAGTAAAAGGCAACAATCAGTTACACATGTTAAATTATGCAAAACTATTCCTTAATGAGCTGCATTCTTTTCCATATTACAAGAAAATATACACGGAATACTGCTTCAGTAAAGAAAACTATCAACGACATTATTCCAAAGGAAAGAACAAATAAAAAAAGATTAACGATGTGCTGTAAGGAATGTAATGAACATTCTAATATTCTGGTGCTCGTTTGAAGTGCGTTCGCTCACTCGCTCGCTCGTTCTCTACTTCATACACAGTGAATGAATAAAATGGCGAATAATGCCATGCACACAATACTCTATTCCTTCCTCGTTTCATTCAAAACGTTATTTTTGACTAGAGTTAAATGTACAGCAAGAACACAAACTGAGAAAGAGTTTTACAAAATTTATTTCTGTATTTTACTTGATTGGATGCACAAACGAGTGCATGCCTCGCTTCTACTTTCCCCGCCTCTTCTGCTATTTACGTTCGTCAAGTTATTGCTTAATGGAGTAGCTCCCCTCATACTTGCAGTAAAGATTAGGTTGAGTGAAAAATTAAAATTTAAAATTTATTTCAATATTAAGTTGTTGCAGTTCGTTGAGTACCAATTTTAATCTTTTCTCTTTGCAGTAGTACACGTTTGCTACCGAAATTACATCATTATCCCAATGAGTGATGGAAACTGATTTATTTTCTTTGCTTTTCGTGTCCTTTGCTTTTTGTCAAGCGTCAGAAAAAAAGCGTTTTTTTTTTAATAACGAAGGTTTTTTGTTCAAGTTGGTGAATGAGATTTTGGTAAACCTGGTATTTGGAAAGTTTCGGGGTTACTCCCATTTAGAAAGAGGTACAAATTTATATTTAAGGCATCCTTTACATTCCTTCATATACTGTGGGTGTGGTATGTTGTTCAAGGGTGCTTTTTTCAACTAATTTAAATCACATTCCAATTCTCAATATTAAGTAATATTGAGGTCTAAATATTGAAATGTGGGCCCAGTAGTGTCTCTATAGCTCAATTTTTGTGGCTAATTGATATATTTGTGTCGCCCATAAGCGTGGTGTTTAACTACAAATCGATTGAGGTTTTGAAGCTGATCAAGAAGGTTCTCTGACGCCTCCTTCTGGATGTTGCAAATGGAATAGCAAACGTCTCACTAAGGTGAAGGGTATAAAAACATACACTTTTAATTAATTTGATTCTGAAAATTGTAGAGAGCACTGAAAGGTAAATGTCCATACAGTATGTGAGCAGATAAATGCGTTGCTTGGAGGCAAGCCAGACAGACTATTGCTTTGTTGTAAATGTAATTAAGTTTTTAACCATATCGCCAACCATGCACACGTTGGTACCTCAGCAATGAATTACACATTTTATGGATAACGCACTCTACTCACATTGTGTTTATTGTGCAGCCAACAGCTATGTTGCAGTGGTTTTGCAGTTGGCATACTTTTGGCATCCTTTACATTTAATACATATTTTTTTTTTGCAGGTATTCGCCTACAAAAGTTTTTCTAAATGAGAATCATAATACAATTACATATTAATTCGAAACGGATTTAAAAAAACAACAAAAACAAAAGTATTATTATTTGGAATAGTCAATGAATAAACAACATACACATACACACATATTGTGTTATAAACACTCGGGTGTTTATTATTTTAATAAAGGATTCCTGAAAGTATTAGTGGAGGATTTTAAATTAATTTAACGCATTTATTTAATCGTATAATAAACAAGTTAATTATTATAAAAAAAAGCAAGAAAACCAAAATTGACTTGGGCCAAATCCTAAATACCCTCCACATCCACCACTTGTTTTGTATGAATTTTTTGTATTTACTTTATTTCTTATTTTATTCCTTTTTATTGTAATTTCCTAAATAATTTTAAAGATGTGAGGGAATGTGCCTTTTAATGGGTTAATTAATATAATTTTCAAATAGAATATTTGAAAAAGTTTTTCGCATCGACCAACAACAACTAATTCCATCAGATAAATGTGTTTAAGGAAAGTTTTGTCGAGAAAATTCCTTTCCTGCGCTTTAAGTGCCAAAATAATTCATTTGTAATTAAATTAAAACTTGTTTTCATCTCAAGAAGTACGACTTGGCACAAAGTTAACTCCAACAACAAAAGCAACAACAATGAAATCTAACTTTTACAACACTGTGCAGTATGTGTGTGTGTATGCACATGTGATTGTATAAGATTTGTAAACACTTTACTTTACTGAAGAATACCAACCCGCACAAGCATCTGTTGACACAAACTATAAAACAACAATATGAAAATAAATAAACATGCAAAAAAGTTGCATTGAATCAGGACCAAAAACCAAATATGAGTAAACTTTCTTACAGATATGCACCCGGTATGAAAAATATGTCGAGTGTATAGATTTGCTGCCATTCCTAAGAAATGTACCATAACTTAGGAAACAAAAACAATTTAATGAAATGCACAATAATTCGTCGTACATGCATTTTGGCCCTTATATAAAAAGGGCAAAATCGGTCAAGAGCCATGCCTACAATCGACAAAAATGTATCCACTCCAAAAACCTATGCGCTATAAAGTTGGAAATTGGCACACAATTTTGTCACATATAATTGTCCCATCCATCGATGGCCAAAAACGGGCGTAATCGCATAATGATTTGAGAAATTATACCATACTCAGTGTAAAATTCGACTTGCAAGTTAATACATTATACATACACTATTAGACAACGGAATCATACATCTGTCGGGCTCGCCGCAATACCGGGGAAGGCAAAGCCAATTGTAGTTCTTTTGCATAAATTCTATGAATGAAAAAATCCCACAAGCATTCTGTTATTCTTTATTTGCAGAGTATCCACAGAGAAGTCATATCTGATTTTTGCATTAGCCTAAGAAATATTTAAATTCAATTTTTAATTTCTGAATGGTTTGTCCATTGCATTCCTTTGCTCAAGTCAACGCACAAAACATGCAAAACTTACGGATATAATGTTAAACATTTCACGTTTCGCTTCGAACAATTCTTTTTTGTTTTCAATTTTCTTTGAGTGTTGTTACCCCTTTTTTGCCTGGCACTTTGTGGCAACACATTTGGCGCCAGTGTCGCTTTGGTGACATTTCTTATACATTTCATATGCCATGGATTTTATTTTGACAGTTTGCTTTAAAGCCGTTTAAAGGCCGAGAATTTTTGCGGTAATTCCGGCATTCCTTTGGCCATTATCATGGGTTTCAGCACTTGTGGTGGCGATCGTGGTGGTGATGGCCTAAATGTAAAAATTTATACAATTCAAAGAGTGCGGTGGTAATGGCACATAGTTTTCGTTTTGTATTTCTTTTTTGGGGTTCTTGCTTTGTTTGTTTTGTACGCTGTCCTGTGTTGGTGTTTCCTCCCCCCCAAAAAAATACATTTTTGTCTTATATTTCGCAATGACTGCGTGTTCTGTGGCATTGTTCATAATGAATAATTGGGTTCATTCTTTTCTAGTGTCTTTCGTTTGCTTAATGCCTTTTTCAGTTTTGTTTATTGTTGTATTGCTGCCATTGTTTTATGTATTTATTTATTTTCTTTTTACTCTTTGTGGTATGTTGTGCATTTTCTCAAGGATTTTCCATTCAAAACCATTCGCAGTGACCAACATTGCTAAGCAAGCAAAACAGAATAATGATAAGGAAAAAATTAAAAATATCCAGCATCAGTAACATAATGGGTGCACAAGAAAAAAGTCCAAAAAATTACCCTTTCAAGTCACAAATTGTATCTAAAATATAAATAAAAAAAAAAAATAATAAAAAAAGTTTAATTCAATAATGGGTGCAAAAAAAAAAAAATTGAAAAAAAAATGTTATTTTAAAAAAGTCGAAATATAAGATACGTTCCATATATATATTGCATATATGTTTTTGCCAAATCGATGGTTGCACTAATTATAAATATTTGTGACTAATTTCACCTAAGAGGGATTTGAGAGATTTCTTGAGATATTTTGACAACAAAGGGCGTAGCAATCATCCTATTATGCCCAATAAAATAATTAAATAAAATAGATACTTATGTACCTATGTACAAATATCCTAGTTTGGCAAAAATGGTCAGTTCGGATAACAGACGTGCCCACAATTAACAGCAAAATCTTATTTGGCGTAGAATCCTACCTGTGAGTCACGTCTAAGTGGTAAGCGATAAACTATGAAGGACGTAATTAGATACCTGCCGCGCCCATTGTTTGTAAGTAAATGCTGTGCGTATTTAAGCTTTCGTTTAAGCCCTAACTTTATTTATTTTTTTTTACTTATCAATAAACGACCTCTTCTTTTTTTCAGAAAGAGTGAAAACGTAAACAATTTACTCATTTTCCTATGCCGCCATTTATTTATGCTTTAATATCAAGTCAATAAAATATAAGTAATGTAGGTTAAAGGATTGTTCACTAAAAGCAAGTGTCTCATAAATGTATAATTAGAAGATGAAACATACGAACAGCCCCCGTTTGTCACTTTTCAACTCAAAGCAATTTATAGCTTTTCTAACCAACTCGGTTATTCGACTTGAATAACCATTTAGGCGCCGTTTTGTTGTAAAAGCTGATATATTGCAACTATTTGCTAACAATTTTTTTTTTATAACTCCAATAACGGAGAGAACTCTAACAAGTTGTCTTGGAAGAAAAGTACGTCCATGTAGAAAGAATACATGACACATTAACAACTAACAGTTAAACAAATGAATAAATGGACAGATGAATTTTAACGTGTAGCTTTAGCACAAACAGGATTAACTAAAATAAATGCTACACTCTAAATCACTATTAGGCTGAGCGACAGAACACATCACAAGGCAACACACACAACATAATATAATATTATGCTACGCGAAAAGCAAAGCACGCAATGAACGCTATGTTAACCATTGACAAGAGGTAGAGAAAACGAAGGCAATACTTGTACTCCTCAATATATTTTATTGACCGGTTTTCTAACTATACTTATCATCATGTATTAATAGTTATCGTTGTAGGTGAATTATAGTTTCGATCTTGTGATCTCCATTTTATCAAGAAAATCGTTTTTTGTGAACCATCTTGTTGTGAAAATTCGTTTATAATGTAGTCTACGCTCTGTCAAAAGCACGGTCATAAATGTTTTCATTTAAAGTCTCTCAAAATCTCTCATGTTTGCAAAAATGATTCAACTTTCATATGAAAAGACTTTCAACAACGTCAGGCGACATGCTAACAATGTGTAGCGCCTGGTGTTTACAGCTTTGCACTTATTCGAAACGTCTGTTTGCATATATTGCGTGTACAAACATGATGCACATTATAGATATGAATTATATATTCAATGTGTATTGGTCCGGTAATGTGGTGGACCGTAGTAAGCCCCTTGTTAGAATGTTTATTTTATTTCATTTTTTTTTTTTTTTTTGGTTCTCTAACATGTACGCACATGACCGGTTATGAGTAGCACGTAAACATTATAGTACGTAATGCGAATTCACCGGTGATATGCATACTTGTAAATACAAAATCTTTCTTGTAACCTTAGGTAAACTAGAATAAGTAAAGTCTTATACAAGTATAAACAAAAGATGTAAAAATTTGTTTATGGTTTAATGGCCTCATCATAGAGAGATTGTTATGAGGAAAATATTCACAAATCTTGATATTTTTCATTGGTACTTGGCACATAAACATTATTTAATAATAATCTGAATCGTGTTCAGTTTCAATAAAATCAGTTTAGTTTAACTTTTTATGCAACACAAACATTAGGATAATTATTGAAATAATTTTTTTTTTTAAATTCTGGTGCCATTCAATAATAATTGACTGTAAAAGTTCACTAAAGAAATTTTTGACCCACTCTAGTAGTTTCTGAGAGGCTTTTAGGTTAACGTTTAATATGCGAAAAACACTCTTTGTTACTATTTCTTAGAATTAAGCGTCACTTATCCGTTATTTATAAAGCATACATATAAAATTCTCTTCTTCTTCGAATGTTGAAACTATTACCTTTCAAACAATTTGACAATTTCTCTTTCACCGTTATTTTACGCAGAGTTATCGAACAGACATTGAGTGTAATCGGAAGGTTTTTCATTTTGCGGCATTTTTGTAAATTTCCGAATATTTTTTATATCAAAATTTTGATACCAATCGATAGTAATTGACACGACAAATTCAACGGTGCACGGTTAAGCTTGATCGGGCCACTGAATAAGCTGTTGTGATGACAAATTCATCACGAAATATATTAAAAAAATTCTCTTAAGGGCGGAGATTCGAAACCGATCCCAGACCGAATGTTAGATCTTCTTATTTTCATATGAAACAAAACTACGCATCACATAAAAATGTATTTTATTAGAGAAATGTGAACGCATTGCATCTACCTATGAATCGTACTTGACATATTCTCTTTTTACTCCTACTTCTCAAGATTAAATGATTTAAATTGACCGCTTATAACACTTATTTTATAGTATACAGTAGGACACACCTCTGCGCAATTAGAAACTATTTAGTTATCAAACGTGTTTATATGTTATTGAAAATTAATTAACTTTGAAAATAATTGCGCTTGTGATGGCATCTTTGCAAAAATCTCATATAAATTGCTTGTGGTTGCTGTTGCTTTTGTTATTCTTCATGTAATAATTTTCTACTAACATGAAACCGATTTGAATTAAACCATAATTTACATTAGGCTTCTCAGCCATTATATCTCTACTGATGTGTGGCAATCAGAGACATTAATTTTCAAATTTAATTGAAATCAAGAGTTAATTAAAAATATTCTCCACCGCTTAATTGATTTGTTAACACCGAATGTCACTTGAACATGCAAGGTTTACAGATTTGTCTGTAGTATACAATAAATTACACTTAAGTTCCATCTGAAGACTTATATGTATACTTAAGAAATATATTTTACATGTCACTGTCCGGTGGGTAAGGTACGGCAGCTTGTACCTTCGATGAAATTCCAATTTATATGGTTGATGGTTGATTGGGGTGTTAATTCCCTTAATCCTATTAGCTGAAGGAGGGGTGCCAATAACACTATTTAATATTTAATGATTTCTATTTATTTACAAGTAAAAAAACAACAACTCTGATTTATTGATATCCTTGTACTTTAAAGAGAACATCACCCCGAAGTAAAGTTATCCTTTTTTTATATAAATACAAAAGATTACATGGTACGAACACAGTTTAAAAAGCCACGTACAATGGCTTGTGTGAATGCATGCATATATCTACATAAACGTGTAGACAGACGTGTATGTATGTATGCATTGGAAAAGACACAAAGTTTTCATTTACTGTGTGTTTTATAACGAATTCTAATCAGGTTTGTGTAAAGAATCCAACGGAAATATTTCAAACTTGGTTTCACTCTCTCCATTTTTGTGTGTACTTGTTTTTTCACAACTTCACTAACTTCATGTGTAGAACTCTTGAAAGAATTGTAATTAGCGGTTTTTCTTTGCATTGGCGTGATTTTATTCATCGCTTCCAGATCCAGATCAATTAACGAAGTTTTCTAAGAATTCGACTAAAACGCATCTAAATAAATTTAATAATTTAATTAATACAATTTCTTTTTTAAGTTTTTTTATATATTCCCTAATTGCCGTTGTAAAAATTAAATCAAAAATGGCAAAACTTAACAACAGAACAGTTGGAGAAACATTTTATTTAATTAAAAAAAAAACGAATTTAAAAATGGTTGTATTGAATGTATTTGAAATGAACGCATTGGAAACGTTGTGCATAAATTTCAACTAAAAGTTTCTCTTGATAAACGGTTTTAATGATTTTTTTAGAAGGGGTTTCCAGTGTTTAAAGAATATATTTTTTGTCTTTATCAAGACTAACCAGTACAAAAAGGGCAGCAATCAACCCTCTCTACACTAATCTTCTTAATATTATATCTGCTATCCTTATAAAATTGTTCTTGCATAATACATGCATAAAAGTACACTCTCCTGAGATAAATAAAAGGATAGCATTTTATGTGAAGACATTAATTCAACAAGGTTTAAATTTAAAGGAACAAAAACTTATTTTCTACATGCTAAGTTACACTCGTTTTAAAGAAAATGGTAGACGAATGAATTGAAATGGAAATACTTCTCTCTTCAAGTATATGTAAACCATTTCATTGCTTTGGAAAAGGCGGACTTGTACCACTTCCGAAATAAGTAAGTATAGTATTGTTATGGATTGTGATATAAAGATAAGATAAGAGAAGAGAAGATTGATTTAAACAGTGAATACTTAATACTTACTTGCATCGAAAGAAAATTCCGGATAAATGTTCGATTCAAGCAACATATGCGAAATTCATTTATATTCTGGCTTAAGGTTCAATTTATCAGTACTCACATGAAACAAATATTTGCTACAAAACGAAAAAGGGCGCAACGCTATGCAATTCAAATATAAACAGAATTGATGGTACAGAGTGTGCAAAACCCATGACTACGTACACATTCTTATTGCATTTCATCACCGGTATAATGGTGTTTATATGTGTGGTTTTCATACATTCACCTTGTTCATATATACAATGAACATTTAACTAAAAGTAATGTGAGATAAAATATCATTGCTTCATCAATTTGGGATAAAATGTTACATCTTTGTTATAAAGATCAAAAAGAATGATGAATAAACTTGAAAAATTTATTAACTGTTGCATTTGATTATGTGGTACTTTGAATAGAAAGAAAAACTTCAATTAGTGTTCTTCCAAGCTCAAGTTAATATCGTTGTTTAGTAGCTCAGATATAATTACACATTACACACATACAAGTACTCTTATCGAACCTTCCTGGAGTTCATACACTCTCTATTACTGACACTTGAAAACCATTACAACACAACGCACGCATTTATAGTTTTGCTCCATTTAATAACCATTTGAATGCAGCGTTTGCCCGAAGTAACATAGACATCGACGCTGGCAACCGCATTAGATTATTGGTATTTGCTAAATGGAATTTCTAAAATGTGTATAAATCTGTATGGTTGGAGCAAACAACCATAGCCTACGCTTGGGTTACTCGGTAATACGTTAATCGTTGAATCTACACAACGTTACCATGAAAGCTTAAAATGGCATTTGTTTGCGTGAACTCACTACACATGTATTCACTTCAAACGCTCCACCATACAAATATACCATGTGCGCATAAATGCTTCTTATTAGAATAGTGCAGTTTATAATATCGATATTGAAAGAAAATAACAAGAGGAAGAAAACTAAATCTTAAATAAAAAATCTACATCCACAATGCTGGGCGTGGCCGGTACATTATTACGCCCTCCAATGGAATCACCTTTCAAGTCGTGTTTTACATTTTTGTTTTTTGTTTTTTTTTTTGTAAATAGGGAGCGAGTCCGTTATTTGACCATGCATTTCAATGGATAGCATAATTATAGATATGCGTACCAAATTTGAAGTCCTTAGGTCAATTTTTATGGCAGATAAATAGATTTTTGTTGATTGTGGGCGTGGTTTTCGCCCAACCATGCCTATTTTTGGCACATCAATGAATGGGATATCTATGGATATGCATACCAAATTTCAAGTTCATAGGTCAAATTTTGTGGCAGATATAAGGATTTTTGTCGATTGTAGGCGTGTCTGCTATACGACCGCGCCAATTTTCAGAACATAAATGGATGGGATACCTATAAATATAAGCAACACATTTCAAGTTCATAGGTATATTTATATAGTAGATATATAGATTTTTTGTGATTGTGGGCGTGGCTTTTGACCGATTTTGCCCATTTTAAATAAATATCTGCGTCTTTACAAAATTTCACCTCAATATCTCAATATTTACGTCCGTAAGAATGCCATCAACAGACAGACAGACACCCGGAAATACATGTTTAGATCGACTCAGCTTTAGATGCAAATCAAGAATATATAGTCTTTGTAGGTTCTCTAACGCCTTCTTCTAGATTTTGCAAGCGGAATGATAAACTTAGTATACTCTCCATCTTATGCGAAGGGTATAATAATATTTATTTTTACATAATATGTTCCAATCCAATTCTGTATTCAATAGAAACGTTTTACAAATACAATGTAAGCGCTTTACTAAAATTTTCAAACTAAACAATTATTGTTGGCGAAATTTTTGTTGTAGTAATTTGGCTCGTTTTCATTAGACACACTTTCCATTCACTTGCAAGCATACAACTATTGTACAATATAAACAAACTTTACAACTCAATTGGGGTAATTGAAATTTTACTGCTTGCACAGTTTATACAACTTGTATTATTATTATCTGTTAGATTTACATGCACATTACACACATCCTCTTATCATTAATGAAAGTACTCTACTATGCTCGAGTATATGTGTGTGGGGATGGAAATACAAGAGTATTATGTTGCTAAGTCACTGTGTACGAACATCCGTTTCTATCGTTTAGTGAAAATTATTGACCTTTCTTCAAAGTGTCTGCTACTCGGATATATTCTTATAATTACGCTTTATTATGGAACAATGGTTAACATGAAAAATAAATCTTTGCTCCATACTTCACACCAACAACTACTCTGTAATGATACTTTATACAAATAATGCAATAAGTTGTTGTTTATATAAGAATTATTATTTTATATAAATTATGAGTACTATGTTGTAGGTTAAAATGTGTATTTTTTTTAGTTTTAAGGTCATGCTGGAGTTTTGCTATTAATTTATCATTCAGTCAGGAGAGCACTTTCAACGCCACGACATAATTCTATTCTATTTCGTCACCCAACAACACGAGGAAGCGGAAAAACAACTATAAAACAAATAAACTGGTAACCCATCACATTATGAGCATTTGTTTCTGGTCTAAACCGCAGCTCACCACACACCACACAAACTTGTACAATGTACAAGCACTCACATGTCTGCATTCCCATATAATACCCTTCAGTGCAGGATAGCACACTCAGCAGCTTCACTTTTAATAAGACGCCCCATAAAACCGATTTATGAAGATAAATGAGAACAATCGTAAACAAAACGAACGTATATATACCATGTACAATATGATGACGTTGCTATTGTTATATCGTTGTGGGTGTTAAAGCTTAAAGGCTTTATATTTCGTGAAACATATTTGATTGGAATGTTTCATTAGGTTTTAATGTTTTTGGCTTTTCTGAATGGCACAATTTCGAATACATTTTTCGTGTGAAAGTTTTAGATGATGCATAAAACAAATACAACAAGTACAAAACTAAAAAAGACTCAGACCAAATCTTTATTATCCCCTAATATTGTATAAATTAGGCAATAGCAAGAAGAATTTTATTCCAAGTATAATTTTTTGGTAAATTGTTTGCATTCGATCGCGTGCGATCGCGCCTATTTTTGAGATATCGATATAAGGCCTACATATATAAGAATATGTTATATAATAGACATATTTTTGTAGATTGATGCAGCACTTAACCCAACTTACCCCATTCATTCATTGGATCAATATATATCCTTGTACCAAATTTCATCGAAATATCTCAAAAAATAATAGGACGTCATATGGGAAGGTGTTCTAAATATGGCCCAATCTAGTTTATTTTCAAAAGGGTTTTCTTTTGGACCAATACATGCCCTTGTACTAAATTTTATTGAAATATTTCAATAAATGCGTCCTGTAGCTTATGCACAAATTTACATGGACGAACGGACGGACAGATGGACATGGTTATATCGATTCAGATTTTGATTCTAAATCGATCGGTTTAACTGAAAGTGGGTGTGGCATTTGCTGTTAAGGAGTTACAAACATCCGCACACGTAGTGCAAGGTATAAAAATCATTAATATTAACTTTAATATTTTTCGCCATTCCTTTAATAACATTAAAAATTCGACCCTAAACAATATTAACGTTACAAGTACATGGAAAAACATGAGAGTAGAAAAAGATTTAATAAAAACTTTCAGAGAATTGCGATAACATATAAAATCGCATAAAACAGTTTTCAATTACGAGAAAAAACTAAATGAATAAAAATGTTTTCATTAATGAAAGTTTTATATATAAGTTTATATAAGAAGCGACAGGTTGATTTATTTTTACTCAGTGTTTTTTCTTTTGTACCATAAATATTGAATTTCCGCTTTTTAGCTGTAATTTATAAACAATAATAAACAAATTAAAAGGCTATAAATTTTCATAATTAATTTTTTTTTTGTTTTTTCCGCACAATATGCCACCAAAGAGCTGGAAATTTAAAATCATTTCCGTTTGATAAAAACGTTTAGCGTGTGTAAAAAAAATGTTCACATGAAACTATTTTAAGACAAGAATGCAATTTATTAAATAATTGCATTTTTATTTATATATATAAAATTTAAATGAATGTCTTTAATATGTGTAAATCGAAGCACTGTTAAATTTTAACCCGAAGGAGTAATTTTTAATATATATAATTGTGTTTTGTTTAAGACGAGTGTACCAGTCACAGTTTCGCTTGTGAAACCATTGTACTTTTGGTCTGAAATTATGGTTTTTTTGGTCCATTTACAAACACTAATATTATGAGGAAGTGAGTGGGGTGACACTTTTCTTTTTCAAAAAAGACATTCTGCAATTTTTAATCTAAATCCCTCCGTATTTTTCACGATAACAGCATAGTGGACGAAGCCCCATTTTTAAAGCTATTGCCGGAACCACATACATATTTCAGGCACTTAAACTACTCAGTGGTTTTCTTCATACAATTTGTATACTCAGCACCAAAGGATGTTTGTAACTCATATACAGCGAATGCCACAAGAGCAATACCTGTATCTTTTTAATCATGTCCAGCTGACCGTCTGTCCGCCTGTCCCTCCCTTTCGCGCAAGCTACAGATTGCATTTTATGAGATATTTCGATAAAATTTTGTTTAAGGACATGTTTTAGCTCAAAGAGTAATCTTGTTGAAAATGAATGGGATCGGATCATTTTTAGAACACCTCGCCATATAAGGTCCTATTATAATAGAAGTCTTCATATGCCAAAAACTCGCAATTCTTAATATTTCTTGACAAAATTTGGTGAAGAATAGCTCATTAGCTTCATAATTGGCTGTGTTAAATTTTTACCCAACCGTTTTTAGTACCCCTTCTTATTTAAGGAGATAAGTGGTGTAGGATATTAAATTTTCGGGCTTGACATTTTCACTAATTATTTTTACAGAAACTTTTCAAATTATTTTCGAGAAATCATATGCCTTATATAATATGGTTTCAAAAATGTATAATTTTTGAAATTATGCTAATTACTTTACAGTAATAAATGTTCCAATAATATTTTACATATTTAAAATAAAAATGCATTTCGCAATATAAATAGACCGGCAACGAGATTTTAATGTTATGATTATTATTTCATTATTATTTGTTTATAAATTATACCAAAATAATGGAATGTTTCCACATATTTAGCAAAGTGTTGATTCAATTTATATTTAATTTATTTGCTTAGGGTTTTAATGCAATATTTTTGCATTTTTTTTTTTTGCGTATTGTGTAATAATCATGTAAACTTTATCATTTAACAATAAATTATTATTTATTTGGACTTTTAATTAAAACAGTGTTGAATGATGGAAATAATGTGAAGTAACAAGCAAGCACAACGTTTACCTTTCAGATCAGAATCAGAATCTGATTACAATTAACTATGTCCGTGTGTCCATCCATGTATTTTTACAGTTCTCGTTTTTTAATATAATTTTTTCTATTGGGTCAAGGTCGAATAATCTTCTCATAATTATATTTCCCGCAGTGACTTTTATATGACAATGTTTAGCATTTACCTAATTATAATATAAATAGAGAAACTCCATGGTGAAGGGTAATAAATTGTGGGGTAGAACCAACTATAACATTTTATCTTATTTACATTGTATAACGGAAGATATGCAAAATGCTTGAATACAAATGAATTAATTGTAAATCAAAAAAAAAAAGCTTAGGCCAAATCTCAAATATACTCCGCGTTCTTACATTAAAAGTGGGTGTGACAAATGGCTGTTTACACTCTATATTAGTGCAAATGATACTAATAATTTTTTTTGCGCATTGTGGGCGTGACCGTTATCCCATCACACTTCAGAGAATGCCCCAATTATTAATATAAAAAAAAGATATATTTAGGTATGATAAATGTTTGCCGATTGTGGGCGGAGAACCTATGTACAAAAGCTAGAAATATTTGTATAAAATTTCGGCTCAATTTCTTCAAGTTTACGACTATGACAACTTCAACTCTAGACACATATGCTCTCAGACGGACATTTGTAGATCAACTCTAATTTTGATACTGATCAAGATTTCTATATGGGCTTCTTTCTGGGTGTTGCAAACGAAATAGCAAACGCTGAAGGGCATGAAAAAGCAGTCTTTTCTACAAAACTTATGAATATAGCAGCCGTTTGTTGTTTTTGTTGTTGTTTGCATGATTTCCTAACAGGTATCACATGATATTATAAATTAATAAATATTTCATTTACGTGAACGGTTGAGACGCATATGTTCCCTACACGATGAAACACAATATGTTGGGTTGTTGCTGTTGCTGTTACTGTTGTTATAACCATGGCAATTTTTCTTGTTGTTTACTTTACATTATATCATGCAACACTTTATTAATTGTCCCACATCGTACACATGGTGTTTATAAACATTTATTTGTATGTGTTACGGTAAATAAGAGAGAATGGGTGTTGATGTATAGACGACACGTTGTGACAAGTGTGGCAACGTCATACAAAGTCTTTAAAGTGTGCCCAGACAACACTTTTGTGTATTTTATATCACACTGTGCATAATAAGTGTTTGTTGTTAGAGCTGCCTTGTCGCTAACAGGTTCTCGTGCTTGTGTTGTGTTGCCTATGCAGCAAGCATATTTAATCTTTAATCAATGTCGATATTTTAAATTATTCCTTTATATACCTTTGCCCTTGAGATGCTTTGTATAACAATGGAAAGAAAAGTTTAAACTTAAGCACTGTCTCTGCCACCGAAATTAAATGAAACCATTTTCAAAAATTCAACAAATGAGATAAAATGTTCGTCTCTCTTTTCTTAAATAATAAACTTCAAATGGTTTATAAATAGATAAATGTAAATGAAATAAAAAAAATGTATTTTAAACATAATTTCATTGATATCGTGAACATAAGCTGCGATAATGCTTTTGTTTTAAAGTAGGTACCCAAAGGAAAAACCGATGACAGAAACGATTTCTTTCATAACAAAAATTTTCTATGTAATTTTACTCGATAATGCATAATAATATATATACCTTACGTATGATACCAGGGAAAGTTTTTACCCCCGCACAAAAAAATCTATAACTAAAGTTCATGAATTGTTCAATAACTTTAAGGAAGACTATTACGGGTAACGTACAACTATGAATATTGGTATATTTTTCTTCATCTCTTCATCTTCCTTTTCTTCTTCTTCATTGTTTTTACACTATTTACAAAGCGAATGACTTTTTCATGACAATAAAAGCCATTCATTCGATTTCAAAATGGAAATTTCTTTTCTTTCATCGTTGCGTCGGTACTGTGGCGTACAGGGCACCATGAATGCGAGAGTGTGTGTGCCAAAATTATGCAATAACAATCAATTTTAATATAAAGTTATCACTGTATTGATTCGAACAATAGACTGGAACGGGAAGTTTTATATTATTGCATATGTGTTGGTCGTAGTAATGGTAGTAAGGGGCAATGGAAGAATTGTGTGCTAGGGCAACAACTGGGTTAAGACAAAAGAAATTGAATTTCAATTTGGGGCATGTGTACGGATATGCAAAGAATAGTTTTGATTTTTCTTTATACTGTTTACCCAGCATATGGTTGCTGCCGTAGTGTTCTTTGTTAGTTTTCAGTTGGAGCCAAGATGTTGTAAAGTTTAGCCGAAAGTATTTGAAACGTGTGTTTAATGTGTAAACTTTTTTGTGTTTTTGCTTGTTTTCTTTCTTTCTTTTTGTCTTAGGTTGAAAGTATTGTGAAGGCTTTTGTCTATAATATGTTAGTTAGGTAATTGCAAGGAAGAAAGGGAGAAAGTATTTGAACTATTTATACTTTAGATATAATAAATGTGTGGGATAAGATTGCTGATATATCAGTAGTTGTGTGTCCTTCATGAGGTAGGTACAGAGTCTAAAAACCGAAACCCTTACCTGGAGGTTCCAAATAAAAGATCTTTCTTTCTTTAACATTATTATACTCTCCACAAGGAGATGAAGTAGATTACAAGTTTATTACAAAATCTATTCTACTTTAAAAATTTGGTGCAAATCCTTCACCGATTTTACTTAAAATTGGCGTGACTTAAAAGTAGAAATGCCTAAAGTATCCTGACGTGTTTTTTATTCTTTTTTTAATTCCATTAGCAGGCGTAATAGGGCACCAGCTACTCCCAATAAATGCCAATACATGTAGAGGGAACCATATTTAATTTCTCTGCGTACTTATATTGTCATTCGAATCTAAGAAAGTATCAGTTTGGATTAAAATTAGAAAAGTGAATGCAAGAATTTCCAGGAATAAAAGCCTTTCCTATCTAACTGAAGTTAAGACCAGATTAAATATTTCTCTTATGGGCAATGCTTGCTTCAGGTATATTTCATGAGGTGTATAAACCGTGGCAAAGTAGTCATAAATTTCTCATTTTCCACTCTTCACTTTTTGCAACAACAACAACCACAACGCAGGGAAGATACATTTTTATACAATATTAAAGCCGCAATCAGTTGTTACAATATAGCGGCTACAAGTTTTATAAGCCAGAGATTATCGCTAGTTATACAGTAATGCGGCAAACTTTGCAGAGCAAACTGCCATTGTGAAGGTAGCGCCCGGCTAAAGTAGCAATTTACTGCTCTCTAATGGTAGATATGACTGAACATCTACCACTACATGTGAAGTGCTACTGTTTTGCTTACTCATATTTATGCATTGTTTGTGCTCGTACACTTTGCTTTGGTAAGGACGGTGTACTAAGTGTGTTGGCACGTACCAGTTACTATACCGTTGATGATTAGCATCGAAATTGTAGTTCATTTAGGCAAGTGCGTCAGTCCGCTTTGGAGGCTAACTTGGGAGATTTTCAAGTGATACGCAATACTCTATGAATACCTTCTCAGTTTGTTTATGCTGATCAGATTAACATGTATTTTAAGTGTATGAGGTTTCCTGTGTTTGCCTTAAGCTTACGATTGTGTTTTACTTACATTTTAATACAAATTTGTTGCTGACTGCTAGGGTTCTGTCATTATTCGGTTATTATATTTTATGTTTTATAACTCATTTTGCATTCGTCCAACTTGTGGTAATCTTATAATCCTGTGTTTACCATTAGATTTTCTGTGTCTTTCGCTTCTCTTGCATAAATCATTATATTTGATTTGGTTGCTTTGCTTCTGTTTTAGTTGTGTACTCGTGTTGGTTTGTTACCGTTAGCTCTACTTCCACTCGATTAAGAATTCAACCAAATAATTTAATGTTGCCAGCAACAATAATAAAACAAACATTAACAATAGCAATGGAAAGAAGATGAAGTTGTTGTGCAAACAAATATTTCTTCATTGTTTTGAATTCAACGAATTGTTCAAATCCTAATTGATTTATACATTTTCGAATGTTTGTGTTTCCTTTAATATTTATAAATAATAATTTTCAATTTTAGAATTCACTAGAATATCCTTTAAGAAGAGAACACGTCCACGGACGTACGGACGGTCTATGTAGATACTGTTTGGGGTCAACTCTTACTCCCTCTCATTTACTGCCAATGTAGGTTTAGTTTCCATTTTGTAATAAATTCTATTCACTTGCACATTATAAATTATATAAAACAAATAACAAAAAAACCTTCTCATACTTAGCATGCCGTAATGCATGTGCATTAGGTAGACAATAACGTACACAGCATAATTGGTGAAATTGATGAAATCCCTTCCACTATTACATTATGCCAAATTTTACAATTATAATTGAGTTTCGAAAGTTCCGCCCTCAGGCCATTGCGTTCAATTAGAATTATTTACTTCAGCAAATCGTAATCCTATTTATGAAACAACCCTGGGTCTTGTGCTAAATTATTTTTTTTTTTTTTATTTTGCTTATAAATTATTTGATTAACTTTCAGTGCAATAATAAATAAATATTGTACTAGTAGGTGTACATTGCATACCATTCCATACACTTGTAAAGAATGCCGCACGTAGAGTTTTAAACAATATAAAGAATATATCCTTCATCCTTTACAATTCGCAAAATTGTCACTTCACCCTGCATACTCCTTAAATGTAGGCAAAGCCAATTGCTAAGTGGCAAGTCAGAATCGATTTATCCTTGTCCGTCTGGGTGTCCATTAAATTCTAAATTCATACGTAAACTTCAAGCCGCACTTTTTGAGATATCTTGTATGAATTAAATACAAGAACATGTAATGCTTTAAAACCCCTTTCCAAATAATTCTATTTCACGAAGTAACTTATATGAAGTGTATTCAGATGTATATCAGCCTTCTAAAAGGCACTTATTTTGAAACCCTTTTTACTTTCTTTCTTAATTTTCTTTCAAAAACCCTCATTTAAAAAAGGTTTCGCTCGCATGACATCTTTTTGAATGTAAAATTAAAAATAAGGCAATTTTTTACTTTCGTGACGTTAAACACTTGTACAAACTTACTTGCCATTTCCTTTATGCATAATTATGGAAAATACTGTACAGTGTTTGAAGAATAAATCTTCAGTACCTATGTATTTACATTATTACATATACGAGTATATTATACATAAACATATAAAAAAATTATGCTTCGGTATTTACCTTTATGCAACAACGACTTTGGCCAGTTGGCTTTCGTGTAATTGGTTGAACGAGTAATTGTAGGGAAGCAACAAATTTGTCAGTTGTGTGATATCTATGAAATATACTTTCCTGGCTAGAGTGTTATGTGTTATGGCATAAAATGACATAAAAAGGTTACTAATTAACCCACTTCACCATATCTACAATTTTATCATCTTATGTAAAACACAATTTCACCTTTACAGTTAAGTGCAATAATATGTAGATTCTATACAAAAGACCCCCTATAGCATGGGCAATGCATTATATAGATGAATAAGATGAATTCTAAACACAGCGGAAAAAAGAAATTGTTGTCATGTTGTGTCTGAAGCCTAATTATTAAAGAAAGGTAAATACCTCTTGGATTTTTCAATAATGTCATAACAATTTTGCATTTTAAAACTATTGCGCACTTGAATATTTTACATGATCTGTCAGCGTCAAAACATCCAACAGAGTTTACATTTTTACTACTATGAAGTTTATAATTACGTAACGTTTGGAAATTATTAAAATCTACTACCGCAATTGTGTGTCGGATATCGAAACTTTAAAAGTTTTTACTCTACTTTCCGGTCGTAGTATTCTTCCCATCATAAGGAACCAAAATATTTACTAATGCATATTCCTGTGCCAGTAAGATAACGCTTGAATCGAAGTCCAGAAACGATTGCAGGTGTGCGTGTTTCGGTTCAAAATGCACCGAATCAGTTGATTTCGGGCCACTCACAGGAATTGGGAATCTCTCAAACCACATTGTGGCGCATTTTGCAAATCTTGGTTTAAACTCTTACACGATCAAATTAATTTAAGAACTAAAACTCTTTGATCATTTAAAGCGCTTTTGTTGTGTTATGTCCTTATTGAAAAGTCCTTCACAACAAGTAAGTTAATCGCTTTGGGTTGCGAATCGTACAACACAGATTCAATGTATCTGTCGTATCTTAAAAGGAGGTCTACTGTACACATTTCTCTATTTTGTGTTGATATTAAGTACCTTTAAAAAGAAAAAACACTTCATCAGTATAGTTTCCTTTGCTATACAAGTAAATAAAAATAACTTTTTCTATTTTCTTTCAATTTTCTTTTGCTGCTGAAAAAATACTTCCTTTGGGATACTCTGCTATACAACAGCTAAGCTAAGTAAAGTAAAATAAACATTATTTAAAATGTTGTTAAAAAAGCATAAGGTGTGAAGTGATCTCTGTAAGTTTTTTATACATTTCAAAGTTAATGGAATATAAAATGTTCTTTAAAAATTATCACGTTTTAGCAAGAAAGATTAATACATTGGGGAGAATACAAAGATACAAAAAAGGACAGCTTTTAATGACACAATTATTTTTGGAAAAATGTTCGTTTTATTTGATTTTAAACAAGAATACTATCATTACGGTAAAAATTGGTCTTACGTACCGTGACTTTAATGTTTTTAATGAAAACCCTCAAAGAAAGACTTTTTTTAAATGAAAAGTTGAAAACACTCAATTACAGCTCTTGATCAGAGTATACTGCAGATGCTCTGCGTGATTTTCTAGCGTTGCATGTCTTTAAAAGAAAAAAACACTTGAGGAACGATGTTGTTTGGCCTTAGCTACAATATATTGTATGCTATAGGTGTAGGTATGTAAATACTTAAAAATATGTTGCTTACTTCCTAGACAGGCAATTATCTTTTGGCACATAAATTTTGGCATGCAAAAATATCTTGCTTCTTCGAAGTTTCAATCAATGCAAGTCCTTTAGTATTGAGCTCAACCGGCTTTATGTGTAGTGAGATCGTAATGAAATTAAAGATAACATTGGCCAAGAAAAATGATGAAAATATGTTTGTTGCCGTCATTTTTGTTATACTTGTACTGGGGATGCTGTTGATCTACATGCACCATGTACACTCAAGGGCATTAAGCAGCTTGGTAACTTTGCATTTTTTGTGAAACCGGCAAGTCTCCTGCAACGTGATGCTGTACGATCTGACAAGTAACCGTGGGTCATCCCAACTCTTTCAGTGATTTAAGCGTTATCTTCTGTCTGTTGTCTTCTATTTTGACAATAACTCATGTACTTTTGGCATGGGTAATGAATGCTGTCTTGTAATAATGAACTTAAACAGTCAGTATTAGGATGAAAAAGTTTACACCAGCTGCTTTCTAAAACCACAGGTGCTTAATGTGTTTACAATATTTGACTTGTTTAAGGTTTCTGTCCTTAATCAATTGCCTAACAAAAACAATTAATTAAGCATAAAAAAACTTATAAAGAACATGTTGCAAGTTATGAGTATAAATAAAAGGTAGCCTATTGTGGCACAAATCTTTCTCGTAAAATAACAGCCATTCGATTTAAAAAAACGGTTTTTATTGTTTCTCTCCAAAGATTATTGCTTGTTAGTGTTGGGTCAAGGAAATCAAGCAGAATCTTTAAAATAAAACACATTACGTTTCATGGTGACTTGAAAAATTTGTTAAAGTTTACCAAATTTATTTAATTACTTCAACACGCTCTCCGGGGAATTTTTCTGCGTCCGAAGTAATCACTAATTGAAGATGAGTTCTAAGCAAATCAATATTGTTTAGAAAAATGAAAAAATTTCGAATTGAAAAAACAAGCTTCTTAGAAAATATTGATTGAAAAAGTTTACAACAAAAAATTAACTTCATTCCTCACTTATCCTTGATTATACATTTTGAAATATCTCTTTAATTGAGAAAATTATACAAGTTTAATAAAACAAATTGTCACCATTAGCCATCAAAAAACTTTTTAACCAGAAAAGTGCAATTTTTAAACTCATTCTGTAAGTATTAAAAAATGTAATGCATTCAAAAGAGGAGGAAAATTAACAAGCTTTTAGGGAAGTTGATTACCATAAAATTGCACTCACTCTGCATTTAATTTAGTAGACTTTAGTAGAACAGTCCAACAAAAGAAAAACGACTTATGGATGTTGGGTTGCATAAATTCGGACATAAAGCCAAAGCAATAATAAAATTTTTGTATATCTGACTATGTAAAGCTTACCAAGAAATATTTGCTGCAGCCATATATGAAGCTAATTAATAATTAACTATTCTTTACCAATTTTTGTTCAAAAATATTGAGAATTGTGACTTTTTTCCATATAAAGGCTTCCATTATATTAGGATCTTATATTGGGAGAGGATCTAAAAATAAGTTTATCCGGTCCATTATCAATAGGGTTCAGCGCAATATGTCGAAAAATAATAGAATTTTATATGGGGAGGGGTTCTAAAAATGGACCAATCCCATCCATTTTCAATAAACTTCCTCTTTGGAATAAAGCATATCCTTGTGCTAAATTTCATCGAAATATCTCAAAAATGCGACCTGTAGCTTAAGCACAAATTTACATCGGCAGACAGACGGACAGACGGACAGACGGACATGGTTAAACCGATTAAGACTTTGATGAGGTGGGTGAGAAATTTTCCATTTAGAAGTTACAACACTTTTTTAGCACAAATGGTGCAGGGTATAAAAATCTATATATTTTAGTACCTTTTTCTTCTATAATGACCTACAACCAGAGGTAATAACCTTCATGGGAAACTTAAAACAGAAATAATTCAACTTTTATTTTTTTTATTTTTGCTGGGGCTGCTGCCACTGTTACGGCTACTAGCCTGTACTGAGTCTTTTGGTAAACTGTCGTAATTTAAGACATTTACGAGTAATAAATTGCCAACATGCATTAACACGGAGGAAAGTTTTTAACGCAATCCAAGGCGATTACTACCTTAAAATGTATTTCCCAAACATAAAGCTGACTGTTTCTTTAACATTTTTATAGCATTACAACAACAAATTATCACTTGAACTAAGTGCCATTATAACCTTTAAAAGGAAACTTTTGGTTCTTGTTTATTCCAGCTCGAGGTATGACCGCGATATCTAAAGAACTAGAGTCGCATTAAAAAACAATAAAATTATTTAAAAGGAAAGTTTTACAAAAACAAAAAATAAAGCATTATATTGCCCCTTTTCATGTACTCCATTAAGGAGTTAATTGATAATTCTTTTATTTACTTATAATATTTTTAATTGTGTTTTCGAGTAATTACTAAATTTCCATATTATTGTATAAAAATGATGCATTACATCAACGCTAAACTAAACCTTTTTCATACTGATACTAAGTTTTCATATATAATGACATTTAGTATCGTATGGGAAGTATAAAGTCATAGAGGTGCAGCCAGAGACTCTGGTTGGACACAAAAATGGATACATTTACTCAGACTTTGATGCTGCTAAGGAATACATATTCTTGATGGCGTCTCAGATGCCTCTTTTTTTGGTGTTGCAAGCCCTATACCAAACTTTTTACTACTCTCATAGAAGCAGTAACGGCCTAAGAAGTATTAGGCTTATGATATTATTTTTTCCCAATTCACTTTGCATTACTTGGTTTATAAAAATATTGTGGTCATAGGACACGAAAACTTAAAATGCAGTTTTCCCCAAAAAATTCTTGAGTGTCATTGAAAAAAAAAAACAGATTACAGTCATACAATTTTTCCAGTCTTATTCTATTTTTCTTACATGGATGGGGAAGAAAAGCCGTAAAGTTGGCTTTGAGCCAAAAATGATTTCTTTTTCATTGTTTTAAGAAAAATGTTAACAAAGAATAATTTAAGATAACGAATACAAAAACTTGCCAAACAAAGACACAGATTTTGTATTTTACGTTAGGTAGGACAGGATAGTTATAATATTTATCATATTTAAAAATCGATAACGTTTTAAATGATAAAATATAAATTATTATATGGAGGAGAGTGAAGATTATGAACTTCAGAATGGGTACACTAAACACTCTAGGGGGAAATAAGGGAGTTTGTAGATCGGAGCTTTTAATAAGTGGTAGATTATAGTTTCGTTCCTCTTGTATTCATGTATTCAAAAATATGCTTAAGATCTATAACCTTTGCCTGGAAGAAAAAGGAGTTAAATAGAATTTAAAGAAAGATCTATAAGTAATTAGTAGACCGACACTATTGTAACATCTCCTCTAAACAAATGATTGATTGAAAGCAAACGGCAATAGGCTGCAGTTTCCAAGTGCATGTCAGTGTAAAAAATGCCAGTGGAACAATAAAGGAGGAGTTTAGTCTTTTAAAGAAATAGTTTATGTCTGAGGGAATTATGTTTAATTTTCACGTGTCTTGCTTGTAAAATTAATGACAATTTTCTTTCTTACTTGCTTGTGTTCAACTCTGCTGTCTTTAGTTTAACGTTTGAATGATGGCTCAATAAATTCTGCTCAATTTCGTTGCAAACAGGGTGTGAATCATTTGAGTATGGAATATGTCATTGTTGTTGTTAATGTTGTTGTTGTGTCGTTTTATGTTTTTTTGTTTTTCTAAAGGATGTATAATGTACACTCAAACCTGTTTTTGTGCGGCCTTTTTTGGTGCGATTTATTTTTTTGCGGTGTATTAAAATTTCAATCAAATTGGAACGTAATTAACGAACTTATTAATAAAAAATTATCAGGACATAATTGCAATTTTTAAGAAACACTGGGGGAAGCTAAATTTTTGATACATTTTGGAAAAACTTGAAAATGATGCAATAACCCTGACTGAAGTTTGGAAAAAGTTTTCAATACTAGACTGAAATACAACAACATACAATAAATAAGAATGTTTATGCGTTTTTTTGTATGCAGTTCCTATCCACCGTTCACCACATAACAATACTTCCCATTGACAGTATATTTAATATTGTATAAATAGTTCGTGCTCCAATGAATTGGCCACCGGTTGTGTTGTTACCTTTAGGTGTTATGCTATTAGTCACTTGGAATATGGTATCAGGACAAACCTTCAAACTTGGGTGTACATACCACTTGGGTGTATATTCGTGGTAATTGGCAATCATTGGGTGATTGGTAAAAATCTATCTGTGGCAATAAAAAACACATTTTGATCCGCAATAAACATTTGTCATTCATTTCTGCTTGTTGCCAATGATTTGTTGCAGTTCTTTCATTCACCCAACATACAACTTACTGATGTTATCAGAATGTTGACTACATGTGTACTTGGAATTGTTGTCTTGATCGCATATTAATGAGATTCTTAAGCATGGGTATTAATTAACAAGTTTTACAAGACCATAGACCAAGCATGCATCTTATAACCAAGTCCGGGATTAAGATTATATCTAACCCTGTTGTTGACATTTCCTTGAATAGTTTTTATGCATTTAATTAAATATTAATTACACAATTTTATTTGTTTATATAACTCTCGAGAGATACTGCCAGCAGTATATAAACATTTGTTTGAAAACATTTTAGTCCTTCCCAAAAATTAAAGTTCAATCATACTTACTTCCTATCACCACTAAAACAATTTCTTGTTTTCTTTTCAGTTCAGTCAATGGTGATCATAATTCTTCGCTATGCTTCCGCTAAATTTCAATTTTATTCTATGTGCGCGTGATATATGGTACGTATGGAATGGTAAAAAAATATTAACAATAAAAAATGTAAATATTCTTGTTGTTGATATTACACAGTATAATGTTGTTTACTTATATAATACAAACAATATAATATAATAAACAACAATAACAGCAATAGATCATGTATTTTTCTTCTTTTTTTGCTCCATTACATAATGAATTTGAATATTTGCAAACATAACAAAACAAAACAATAAACATAGAACGTGGGTAGCCAAACGAAGCATAGTTAAGCAACACTAAACATTTTTCATTTATTATACAAAATAATCAATGAATGTAAATAATTTATGAGTTGTTTGTAACCACTTGTACATACGTACATACACATACATGCACCAAAATTGAGATTAATAATAAATGTAAAATGTATAATTGAATAGAAAAGGCAAAAATACGGAAATAAAATGAAATAAAACACAAGGAAGAAAGGGTTATATTAGGAGTACACCACATTTAGGAGACCCATCATCATTACCCCATATCATACCCAACTTCTGTTATAGTTTCTCAAAGTTTCGATGCATCTGTGGACCTATATTGCCTATTTGCAATACCAAACTGTAGGCGCACTCTAAGACTGCACCAAGTTATGTCTAATTACAGCTCGATTTGTAATTTCTGCGGCCGTGAGAGGATCTCAAACTCTACACGGACGCACCGACAAAAAAGCTAAATGGGCTTGGCTATTGATGCTTCTTAAAAATATGGGCGTGTGGCTCTACTCCATATCATGTCATGGTGGCTCCCATTATGGCGCAAAAGCATTTCAAATATTATTTAACACAACCGCCTGCCATAACATATTATTCTATTAAAATAATCATTTTGCGATATGTCAAGGAAATCTCAATAAATAAACTTTACTTGATTCACAAAACTTTGTTTTAAAAAATTAAAAAACAAATTTGTTGTGAACATGAAATTTTGATTTGTTTGTGAACCTGTTGCCCTTGTTTTTCATGTAACAATACAAAAAAGAAAAAGAAAACTTAAATAAAAGCAGAAAACTTTAGCAAATGCGGCTGACATCGGCGCAAACACATTAGAGAACATGCAACTAAAACTATTCATAAAACAATACAACATAATAAGCAATGGCAAGAGTGTAAATGTGTGTACAACAGCAACTATGCCAAAACGAAGGCAATGTCAATTATGTGTCATAATTAAAACAACAACTGATTGACAGTTTAATTTTTAGGAACATATAATAAAATCATCACATCAAGAATGTTATTAAATCATGTGCACTTCACACTGAGTTGCAAGTATTCGTTTATATGTATGTACAATACATATAAATGCTATGAATAATTTGCTTCCTCCATGAATTTATGAGCACAAATATTACACAATAAACAAATACGAAAAGACAGTAAGTATATAATACAACAAATTAAATGTATTACATGAGTATGTCCATTCAGTGTAAATGTAATCTGTGCTTGCTGACCATAAACATGGTCATCCAGCAATATGAGTTAATTTCCTTTTACGTAAAGAAACAACAAGTTGCTTCAGCTTTATTAAGACATACTCACAGCAGGTGTTTGTATGCAAATGCTTTCACTGTTTGGACATCAAAAATTTTGTAGGCTTTTTCTTATAATTTAATATTGTAACCACAAGTAGCACATCAACTGTTATCTGGCCTTCATTTGCATACACAATCGTAATAAATGATGATTATTTTGTGCACAAAAGACCAACTGCCTCGAGGAAACCCTTCATATCCATAAAATAAGGCTTTTAATCCTTGATTGTTTTCTTATTGCATAAAATTTCCCACTTTATGATTATCTTGATGCAAATTTATACAAAAATCTGCCCGTTTACATAACCTAGGCGTCATAAAAAAAGCCAAGATGTAGGCTGGCTCAGGTTGATTGTTTTTAATGATGTTATAAATAAAAGGTTTTTTAATTATTCTTTATACAAGCAACTGCGCGACGTTGTTTAGATTGTTGCATAAAACTGTTAAAAAATTTTAATCAAAGGATAAAGAACATATTTATGCATGTATCATGTTTTTATTGGGTGATCGTGAGAGAATTCCGATTCTAAGTCACCTACATGCACAATTTTTACTACAATTCTTTACCGTCTTATGTGATTATACGGAGAAAAATAATAAAAATCATCTTCCAGTTAAAGACAGATCTACTGCAAGAACTTTTATTATATATAAAACGGACGGAACATTTTATTAAAATAAGAGAAAATGTTATATAGTCGGTCCAGCCCATTTACTACTCTACACCACTTATCACCACACATTATGCTACAATTACTTCAGTTGTGTTTGTGGTTCTAAAAATGGTCCCATCGTAGGTATTTTCAATAAAAAAATGCTACCTGTAGCTTGCGCAAAAATTTACATGAACAGACAGACGGACAGACGGGTATGATTAAATCGTTTTGATTCTGAATCGATTGGTATAATTGAAGGTGGGTGCGGTATTTGCCGTTTAGGAGTTACAAACATCCACACAAACTTAATATACCCTTTGCCACAAGTGGTGTCGCTGCATAAAAAGGTTACTCTCACATAAAATTCAATTTCAACGTATACCTGTATAAACTGATGCCTCCGCCATATCTAACACATATTCTGACCAAACACTATCTCAAGTGTCGAACTTTTTCTTAACTTGAATTTCTGTTTTTATTTATTTTTTCATTTATGTTTTTTGTTTTGTTTAGTTCATCTTCAAAAGCTCTCGGAGCTGTTGAGTGCGTACCACGATATTACTTGACATACTTGTACGCATTAAAGTCCCTTCTCGGTATATTGGCATGAAGACATTGACTGTTGTTAGTTAAAAGGTGGTGTTGATGTCAATGTCAACAATGACGATGTGACGATGAGTTGCATTAATTAACACCTTACCAAAGTGTTTTTTTTCTTTTTCATTTTTATTTTCTTTTGTTTGTGAAACGTATTCCAAAAAGAAAAAAATATTTCTTTCAGTCAAAAATTTTATGATGTCATCTTATTCGAACGAATGTTTTACAGATAACATATGCGTGTCTGTTGGAGTTTTTGTATCATTACAAAAATTTGATTGTAAAACACGCACAATATAAGTACAAAATGTTGTTGTCTCTGTTATTTCGACGCGTTACATGACGTTTCATTTCAATATTGTTAAAATGTTCTATGAAGTGCTTAGATTTTATGTAAACACATAACTAAAGGATAAAAAGTATCTTGTTGTTTTTAGTTAATCCTGTTAACATTCCTTCCAAAGTCCTTTTTATGGTTAATAAGTTATTGTTAATACCATTTGCGAAACCCACATTGGCTTCTTTTTATGGCAGCTATAAATGTAATAAAAAACCATTTCCACCCTCTCCATTAAACATTACATTTTTTACTCACTTTTATGGAATATATAAAAACATAAACTGCTTTGAAGGAAATTCTCATGATCTATACACATAAACCATTAAAAAAGAAATGAAATATTTGTACAATAAAAAGTAAACATATAAATACATAAACGATTCCTGCCATGTACACCCTCTTCCAACATAAAGTGCAATAATGATAAATGCAAACAACGTAGCAAATAAAAATGCAAAAAAAGTGTTTGTGGTTTATATAATAATTGAAAAAAGAAATGCATTTTTTTTACATACTAACATGTAAAATACAATAATTATGCGAAAAAGGCAATCATGCTGAAAATACACTGAAAGCTTAATATCAACAACAAGCAATTATTTGTAACATACTAAATACGTTTCCTATTAAAGCGAATGAAACAAGTTTAAAGAAGTGAAAATGTTAGAGGCGGTTGTACCCGACCATTTGAAACTCTGCATAACTTAGTTCGTAAAAATCACTTTGTGAAATGTTGTTATGGAGAAAGGGAATCTAGAAATGCTCAGTTAATTATTAAATTAATCAATTAACAAATTATAACAAAAAATATTAAGGATTGTATATTTTCCGCATTCCGCAAATATGGTGCAATTAGGTCCATTTTCAATAATATGTCGATATGCGTCTTTGTAACAAATTTATCGAAATATTTTGAAATTTCTATTTTTTTATAAACCGTGCATGCACGGTGGCTGTTAGAAAGGATTAGAAGGAGGAGGATAAGAGGAGTAGTGTTTGTGGATATTCGATTTGACTGACGGACTTGGTTAAATCGATTCAAAAAGTGATTCTGAAATAATCAATATTTTTAAGAGGGTGTGGAATTTGCATCTTAGGCTTTACAAACATCTAAACAAATTTAATTTACGCCAAATGGTGCACGATATAAAACACAAAATTCCAAGTCATACTAAATTTATGAAAAACGGATTAAAAATCCTCTAATATCAGGTATAGAGCACAATATATAGGAATTCATGCAAAGTTTTATTGATAATTAATATAATTTATAAAAATTAAAAACCGAGTACAAATTTGCAACGGATATTAAATATTGTACAATATTAACAACAATTTTAATAACAAACAAATTACAATAAATAATAAAAAGAAACGTTTTTCAACACTCGCCTCCACATTGCAATTGTTCACATTGTTCTCAGTAAATGTTTTACAAGTTTGTTTTTTCACATGTACATTTGCCATTATTTTTAATATCCGTCGTTTGTGATTTTTAGCTGTCTTCCCGTCCATCACATTCGGGAGCGTGCTTTTTTCGCCTTTGATGTATGTTTACACTGTTCTTACTTATGTAAATTTATTTATTTAAAAGCACAACGACTAATGATACACTCTCTGCCATATAAACATGATAAAAACAGCGGCTGTTTTTGCATCTATGCGAACATGAAAGAGCACATGGGGGCTGCTTCGGCCACTGACTTGTAAATTATTGCGAAAAATCATACTCGTAGGTATGTGTTAATGTCTGAAAAATAAATATCACCAGTATATGAATTTATTGATTGTTTACATAACGAAAGAGAATTAGCAGAATTTTTGCTTAAGTAAAAAAGAAAAAAAAACTTTTCAGAGTCTCATTAAAGTGGTGCATTGGCATTACATTTTCAATGCCTCGATGGACATGTAATTCTCATTCCGAATGTAGAGGCAACAAAACTCTGCAAAATATTTTCTTCCACACAATATACAAATATGTATTCAGTGGCCAGAATAAAAAAAAATCTTTTTCAACATAAAGTAGATTCAATAATATTCCAAATCTTTTTTTGCCACAAAATCTTTTCGTTTTTGTGCAATAAATGCTGTACTTCACTCGTTGATTTAACCCCCGCCTTCCACAGAGAAAAAAAAACAAACATAAACATCCCACTTATACAAAAAGCAACAAAAAATGAAAAATAAATGCGTATATACTTCAGTTGTAAAAAACGTGCCAGCTTGAACACATGCTGACTTGAACCATTGGTTCAACACATTCTGTTCATGCGCCAGGCACATAACTAGCTAATGCGTACACATGTAAATGGTGGGAAACTTGAGCTTATATTTTTAACAGCTTCCAGGGCACTCGGCGAATGCGTTATAATTATTCAAACAACCAGCATACAAATTGACAAGAGACGAATATGCAATAAACTATTTTTATTGCGATTTATTGAAGCTTGTTTGATTGTTAAGACGATTTCTGGGGGATCAACAAAAAAAGGCAAAATAACAGTATATAGCGAATGGTTTCCCGTTCCGTTCGCCTTAGTTTATGGGAAGTAATCCTGAAAGCCTTTTTAGACACATTTCCCAGCTGACTTTGATACCAAACGAACCACTAAAAGCTGCTAAAAACATTGGAATTTTGCAATTTGTAAAGTATTGTTAAGTATGAAGCGTTATGGCTACATATCCCAGCAACAAAGTATCAATCATTTCAAGTGCAAATGCAATAACATTAAAGGCAAATTGGAATCAGCATGTCAACAACTTTGTATTAAAAAGTTGAACATGCCACGTAACCAACTTCTGTTGTAATGTTGTAATGAAACATTAAAGCGTTAAATTATAAGTATGACAACATTATTATTGTCGATGCCATAAAACATACATTGGGTATAAAACGAGCGATAATCTCTGAAATTTGTTTACTTTTCTAAAAAAATTCCGCTTAAATTTACACAATGGGATGCGTGACTACCGCGCTTATAACATCAAAGCCTTAGGGTGATAATAAAAGGCTTCACGGTGTTGTTGGTTTAATGTTTCATGCTGATTTAACGATCAGCAGACGTACAATACAATACCAAATTTTAATCATTACAGATGCAAGGGAGAATAACTTTTCCGTTTTCCATCTTCATTACCTTCGCCTGGTGCGTAATTTACAATATTTTTGTTAATAGGTTTGGGGGGAGATACATAATATTCCATTTGATTAGTACACATAAATAAGTGTGGCTTACTTTACCACCAAACTAACTACATTTTTAATGGATAGGTTACCAAACGAGCACTAAAGACTTACTAAAGACTTACTTACTTGTTGTTAATTTTGGAAATATCGATTTATCAAATTTTTTCATGAAAAGCATAAAAGAAAAATCTACCAAAAATATTAGATTATTTATTATATAAAACTTGGGTTATCTATGACAAAAGTGTATTAAGTTTATACGGATGTTTGTAACTCCTTAAAGACAAATGCCACACCCACCTTTTGTTATACCTATCGATTCAAAATCATTTTCTGAATTTATTTCATAATGTTCGTCTGTCCGCTTGTGTGTCTAGGTAAAACAGGTCGTACTTTTTGAAAAATTCTGCTGAAATTTGGTACAAGAACATGTTTTGGCTCAAAAGTGAATTCCATTGAAAATGAACATTTTTATAACTTAGTAAATTAAACTTCTTAATATAAAGGAGGTTAAAATTTGGTGAAGAATTGTTAATTAACTTAATAATCGGTTATGTGAAATGTAGACCCGATCGCACTATTTTTAGAACTTTTTTCCATCATTACAATATAATTGTGGAACTTAGTGTTGTAGAGTTTCAAATGGTCGCGTATAACCTACAAAAACACATTCACTTGTTTTATTGTGTATGAATTGATGTTATTGGATTCAATTGCACATGACCACACGTCTCAGCAATACAGAAAGATATAGAAACATGTTTATGACTGTAGACTAGAAGAACTATAAGTAACCAATACCTAATTATATGCACTCAGATAATGGGATATTGATACATGTACTTCCTGTAAGACTTTGATGCATTCGCGGTATTTCATATTTGCCTTAAACCAAATGCAGTTTTATTACTTGCTAATACTTAAGGGCTTTTAAAAGATTCTAATAACTTGAAGATGGATGTTGCATTAACGGATAGATAGGACTGAAGCAACAGGAAAGAGGTATAAAGTAGATAGACAGGACATTTAGACACGAAATACTGACAATAGAAGCAGAACACAATAAAGATGTTATTTAGACAATCACACAAGCAGAATAAACAGAGGCAGTAGGTAGGATATACAGACAAGAAATAGATGATAAACAAACAAAAAATAGGACAGACGGACAACAGCCAGATTAACACAAACAAAGTAAGTACAGAGCTTGTATTAAGTTACGAAACAACTGCATATATGTTAAGTCCATCTGCTTATGTTCATGGCCATAATTATAAAAGTGGTCTACGGCAATTTTCCACTCGTTTTCATTCAGCTACTTTAATGGTCTCATTTATTATATATTTCGGCAAAATTTTTCATTTATTTGAAAAAGCTTCATCATAAACATTTCTTTAAGGTCCTTGCATTGAATGTTTGTTTTAATATGATTATGTTTGGTAGATATAGCAATAGTTTAATTCTTTTTATATATATAAGTCATGACTAAAAACAATTAATCAAATCAAAACAAATCAAGAACACAAAAAATTTACACATGTTACGTGAATAAATTTCTATCGAATAAATTTTCATATACGTGGAAAAAAGTAAATTGTACAATAATTGTACAAAACACGCGATTTCTATCACCCATCAACAAACGAACAATTTCACATAATAAATAAGGGAAATCCTTTCGCCACCCCCACACGAACGCATTTCAACATATTGTTATATGCACAGAAGCCAAACCTCAAACATTTAAATACTACAAATTATTTCAATCGCGCTTATTAAACCTTTGAACAATGTAAAACGTTCTGCATACATAAAAATTATTCAATAAAATATTTAAACTACACATACATGTATACATGTACGTTATATAGAAAGAAATAATGTTTGAATAAGCTGACACTCGGGTGGAGAGCAAGTGTTTGCGCCAAAAAAAAACACTTCTTTACACCCTTATGTATGCAATTAAATTGCTTTCAATTACGGTGGTCACTTATGTACACACACACATACACACACACAGGCACACAAAAGCTTATCTCTCTGCTTAAATTGAATAAAATAGAGTGCATTAAATGGGCGAGTTTATTGCAATTGATAACTACTGCAGAACTGAGGCTGAAAAATAGAAAAAAGAAAAACAACAACTAATATGTGATGAGTTGATAACGCAATTTGGATACCCTACCACACCACATGAATTTTTATTATTTACACATTGTTGCACAATTCTTACGAACTCTGTCCTGTACAGATTCTCAGAACTATGACCACAATGATGAACTGAACTATTGTATAAAAAAGTACAACTACGCATAAAATTTGTCATTAGACCTGCAAACATGAATATGATTAGGACAACTCAAATTTCGCAAGCTACTATTTGTTTATAGCAAACGAGTAAAAAAAGTTAATACAAGCTTATATAACATTATCACTCAATATAACAAAATTGCTTCAATGCATACAACGGGTATGCACATTGTACTGAAATCTATACAAAAGTATCCAACACAACCAATTAAACCGATTGATTTCAATAAAAGTAAAATATGTAGGTAAGCATACGTACATACGTACCTACATAGTTTAAACACATGTCCTTTTATAAAAGCTAAAAAAACAAAAAATAATCGATTTTATATTACAATGGAAGGCATACTAGGTGAATTTTTTTCAAAAAAAGATTTCAGTAATTCTCCAAGGTATATATTATATACACACATGATTAGAACATATCAGTTTAATAATTATAGGTCGAAAATGTCCGTCTGTCCGTAAATCTTTTTATAGAATTAATGTGCTTTTAAGATATTACCCAAATAGTTCCTGCAAGATAACTGAATCGATAAAAGACACGCCTACAATTTTTAAATATTTGGGCCTTTCATTGAATAAAAATGAATTTTATTATTTTTATTTGTATATACTTACATTTACTATTCATCAATTTACAAAAAATTGTACTCAATGCAGAAAAGAAAGCAATCCACGCCCAAAATTTACAAAACATTGTATTTGAGGCAGAATTCATACACTGCAGAATACTATTAAACGCACTTAAAAGAGAGCGTAACTGTAGATATGCCACGCCCAAAATTTATTTATTATAAATAAGAAAATATCCCGAATCTGTCCTTAGACAACCATAGCTTTTTCGCTTCATAACGTATATACAATTTATGGTATACACTGTGCTCCTTATACATTAATTCCATCAAATAAGCGGGTAACGTTTGATATAAATGCATATCCACACATACACATATGCAGTTCTATTATATGAATGGCTTTTTAATTGCTGAAACGTGCCACAAGTGCTTACACACTTAAAAAAACACTGAGACAACATATCTTATTTCAGCGAGAGGGTTGTATGCATTCATTACATGTTACATGTACGTACTTTTTTAATGAGCCCAATTGCCATGAAAATAAAACCCATCCATATTAATATAAAGCTAAGTAAGATATAAAGGGAATAATTAGAGGAAAAAGTCACGTTCTAATACATTTAGTGATGGCATGTTATTCATGTAATAAGCTTATTGTTCACATCCAACCCGACGAAGACAGTCCGCAGATGTACAGGGATTTATTAAAATAAGGAAAACATTACCATTTGGTGTTGTATGCAACAAGAGATAAATAAAATCCAGAATTATACGTTGATACCCACCTGGTTTTAGTAAAGTTTAGTAACTTTTTAAGTTCACTTAAGTCTCACATGTTAGTACATGCATTAATTAATTATTCCGTTCTTTATCAAAAACATAAAACGTGAAAGATATGCAAAATCTAAAAAAGTGTTAACGTTTTTTGACGTCTCTTTCTTGAAAGGTCCGTCATATCTCATTCTCTTTTTCTATTTATTATTTATAGAGTAATGTGGAGAATGCAGATGAACAAGATTTAGATTGCCGGAAATGCTGATAATGGGTAAGTAGACGAAGTAGGAATAACAGAAGGATTAATTAAAACTTATGCAAAGGGAGATATATGTACAATACACGAGCTTAAAAGCACGGCCATCATGTGTAAAGTGTAAATTAATTAAAGAAAGTTTTGGCTTGATGGACCAAAGTACCCCTTTTTATTTGAAATATACACCAAAGACAACATTTTTATATCCTCCACAAAGTTCACAGAAATCTTATAAAATATATGTATTTTTAATCTGAGTACATACATCCGTCCAAGTGTTCGAGTGTCCGTCTGTCTGTCTTAATAATAATAATAATGTTAATCTAATGCTTCAAAGTGCTAAAACTTGCACCTTTGTTATAAATTGATCTTTAAGTTAAAATAGTCTTTAAAAGATGGCGCAATTATATAGATTTACAATTAAATCAAATCTAACGTTTTGGCATTTCCAATAGTGAACGACTTTAAAGCGAGATATCTCAGAAGGTACGTAACGGATTTAAAATATTTTTGGAGAAAAGGTTAGCATTCCATCAGTACCATACAATACTTTGAAGTCAGATTTCTATGATGTATCATTTAAAAGATATTTGACAAAATAAAAACCACTAGGGACGTGACTATATTTGTCGTTACAAAGTTCTGAAGATAAATAGCTTCAAAGTTGGTGTGCCCCAGCAAAATACCGCTCTCTTGGAAATGAGATATATGTTCCGTTTATACCACTTGACAGTTGCTGTCTTTTTCTTATTCTTCTCCAAGAGGTTTGCGTGTGAAAGCGTTTGTTTTGTTAGGCATGAAGTGAATTTTTAACATTCTTAAGTTAAACATCCAACTCTCTCCACAAAATAAACAATCATACTGTGCAATTTCTAATGTGTTATGTTAAAAAAGGAAAAAACTTTGTCTTTTAATTGATTTTGAGTGAAATGAGAACACAAGTCAATCATTTACACTTTGTATATTGGGAAACTTTCCGCTGAGAAAATAGAGTTTTCAATTACGAAATAACTTTGGTACAAGTTGTTGTCAGCTAAAGGCAAAAAACCAAGTGAAAGGAAAGAAAAAAACTGGATATTAATTAATGTTGAAGTTACTTAAATACCAATTAAAGTTTTACACTTTGCTAAGCAATCATATTATATAACTAATATTGATTTTGACTTCATATTTCATAAGTTTTTATTGTACTATAAACTGTAAAGAAAGTCAGCGCAGAACAGTTTTTAACTTAAATGTCTGTATAAACAATTGTTAGGAGAGCAATTTATATAAATTAGGGGGGAAAATATATTTTGTAAAACCATCTTGTATTTAATAAACCAAAAAGTAAAAAATATAAACATTTCATTTAATTCATAACTTCAAAGAGGCGCCACAGTAATAAACTTTGAATGTTGACCACAAATCAACGTTCGTTTTATTAAAAATATATCATAAAGGATTTAATTTGATTAGTTTACTATGCAGCCTTAAATCCTGTATAGCATGATTTAATTTACATATTTACCTTTGTTACTGGAAAACAATTTTTTTTCTTTCTGTTTATTTATTGTTGGTAATCCAGTAGTGTTTACGTTAGTGTCACTGTTTTGTTCCATTTCCTAATTGAAAACAACAACAAAATTTTCACGTTTTTTTAAATGAATTATATAACAAATGAACAACAAACTTTTGTACATTTAAAAATTTAATACAGTCAGAAAAATCGATTTTTATACAACCTTTAAAAAATGAAAATTTGAAAATCTCTTAAAAATTTTGAAGAAAAATTTTTATATTAACATATTATACGCCATTAACTTTTTGCCGTTATTATATAGTGTGATTTAAAAAAACAAGTGAAAATGTTATAGTCGGTGAAGTCCGACCATTTAATACCCGACACTACTTAGGTGCACAAGTATTAGTATTGTCATACAAGTTTCTTCGTGAAATATAATTATATGGGAAATGATTCTAAAAATAGTCCAATGGGATGGACAGACAGACTAACAGACGAATATGGCTAAATTGATTCAGATTTTGCTTCTGAATCTTTCTTTCAACTTGATTTTTGTTCAATTTTTATGGTACATAAGTATATTTTTGGCGATTATGGGTGTGGCTGGTGACTGATTTTGCCCATCTGCGATTTGTGGGCAAAAATTAAAAGTGTCTGTACAAAATTTCAGCTCAATATCTCAAAATATTCGAACGTGAGAATACCGCAGCAGACGGACACACGGTCATACATTTCTAGTTTTACTCAGTTTTTAATGCTGTTCAATAATATATATATTTTGTAGGGTCCATGACGCCTCCTTCTGGGTGTTACAAACGGTATGATGAATTTGGTGGATGATGTGGAAGGTATAAAAATGAGTACATGAAGAACGGTAAGTAAAACAATTTGAGGTTTTTTATTGGATTTTTAAAACACAAAAAAAAATGCATCAAAATTATTAAAAAAATGTGGCGATTAAAAATTTTAATACATTTTAAGGTTAATTAAATCATTGAAGAGAAAGAGAGAGAGAGAGAGAGAGAGAAAGTATATATATATATTTGAATGAAAAATCTTTAATAAAAAACACACCCCAATACGATGTTTAAATTTTTGAATCATTAACCCATAATTCTGGGGAATTTTTTGTTTCGAATACATTTTTATCAATTTTTTTTTTTAGACGAAAACTATCATACCGGTAAGACTAACATCTTGAACTCATTCTTACTTTTTGCTGTAAAATCTCTATTACCTGTTACACAGATGTAGTTGTGTAAAAAGTATTATTGTTATGAACTTTTTTCCATTAAATCGCTGCAACATATAATCAGGTATTATGCTTGTAAAGGGAAAAGTGTCTAAACAATTTATGCTCATGTGTGCTCCAAATGCAATACACATATATATGTACAATCCAACGTGTATGCCTTCTATTATATTTCCCGATTGTACCAAAAAGAACACACGTGTGTGTGTGCATTGTTAAATGATTTATAAAGCTTAACGCATGTTGGTGTAAAATGTGTTTAGCTGCCAGTGTTACGGAAAGAAAGAATTTAACAAGTTCTGGGTACGTGTTAATAACGTGAGTTTCAAGTGTGCTTTTCCTTTTACACCTACAACGCTTACACACTTCATCCACCATATGTATAAATATTAACTGAGATTTCAAGGTAAATCTGTACTCATTGTTTTAGCTAGGAGGTTGATTTTATATTTTATATGTTATGTTGTGATTGCGCTGAGTTTTCGTACAAGTGGTCTTAATGCTACGGCACAACACTGCTTGTTATTATTTGTTCTAACAATTCTTTTACATTTCTTCTCTCTTTCCTCTGCTGAATATTGTGTATTTAGAGTTTTTGATAGTTTAATGAAAAAGAGTTTATATGTGTATGTAATACTTTACAAAAGTTTGTGATGATAATGAGTTTCACGTGCATTATGTCTGTATGTCTGTCTAACCTTAAACATATTACTTGTAATTAATATAAATTTGGCATTCTATTAGTAAAAATTTGCCATAGAGATAGCACTATTAATATTGGACCTAATCAGTTTATTTTCAAGTGCCTTTTTTATATAAAGCCACCACCAGTTTGTAAGGATGATTTTAACTCCTAAATGACAAATGCCAAATCCACCTTCAATTATATCGATAGATTTCAAATCAAATTGCTAATTAATTTAACGAAGTCCGTCTGTACGTCCGCAAAAATTTGTGCGAAAACTATATCAAAGAAGCGCATTTTTTGATATTTCGATGATATTTGATGAAAAAGCATGTATTGGCTATAAGAGGAATCCTATAGCAAATGAATGGAATTAATTGAATATTTTTTAAAACTACTTTCCATGTAAGGTCCTATTACAAGAAGAGGCTTTATCCGGCGAAAATTCGCAATTCTTCATATCTTTTCATTAAAAATATTGGTGAAGAATAGTTAAATAGCTAAATAATGGACTGTACCACATTTGGACCTGATCGGACCATTTTTAGAACCTCTTTCCATATAATGATACTTTACGAAGTGACTTAAATGACAATGCCTTACATTAACTGATACAACTAATTATGACACAAGTTGTAGTTAAGTAGTGTAGGGTACTAAGTATAAACGACTTTATTATTTTCATTTATTTAAAACAAATCATTGAATGTGTATTTTTGATATCTCTTAACAATCGATTCCCATTTGCATAATTATCGCAACCGTTCTACTAAATGTCAATAATAAGATCTAAACTCATTAATAATTGTGCAGCAAATACCAGAAGCATTTCAGGTTCATAGATAATGCTGTGCGATAATCTATAAGAACGGTTGATATGTAAATATTTATGAAGACCGCAACTTAGATAAGTAAGCAAATGCAAAACAGTTCTTCTATAATATAATATATACTTAATTTACTTTACTATAATATATGGCATGTGAATAAGCAAAATGCAGATAATAATCTTAGACGAAATATTAATTCGTTATTGTTGCCTAGAAACTCGATTCCATAGTTGAACATATATGTATTTAAATAGAAGCGGAGGCAATGCAACATTAATAAAATTCTATATAAAATTATAAAAAAAATTATGTTAAGACGTAAGAATCTTTGAGTATCTCTTCTTCTTTTTGTATAAATATTGATGAATATTCATACTTTTTTACCAACAACTTTCAAAAATATAATTTTGAACGAATTTGAGTGGAAATGAGTTCAAGGGTCAAGCCATATAATTCATTAACTATACCCACATGAGTTCATCTCTTAAGCGTATAGAAATCATTTGTCATCACATTAATCTGGGTGACATTAGAAAGCATTCACAAACACATATACAAGCAAGACATACTGACATCGTAAACAATTTATATGGTATGTGTTCAAGTGTTAAAGACAATAGAAATTTTATACTTTAAGGGTACTTTTAATATTGTTTTTAGCATTGCCATTTCATGGTTTAGAAACATCTCATGTCATACCAATGCCTTGAGGGATGTATGTGTGTTGCTTTGACTTGGGATTTCTTGTCAACCAGACTGATAGGGTGATGATATATGTTACGTATGCGTTCGCCACTCAGTAAGAGTGTCATTTATTTCACTGGATGTCGTAATAAGATAAACAACAAGAACAAAAAGTAACAAGGGCTTATTCTTTAGGCTAGGATACAATTGTCCAATAGAGCAAGACAACTTGTGTTATTACATAAAGTCGATCAAAAGCTCCGTTCAGAATCGACATAAAATTTTCACGGCCATAAAAATTAATGTGGAAATATTTAAATTATGCATTTTATAATGAGAGGTTTTCTTGAAATGCGAGGTAGAATAACAAATCCTCCAAAAATTCTAAATGGATCAAAGAAATAAAAGTTTGGATCTATTTTTAGACGTTTAGGAGTTACACACAAGTGGTGCAGGATATAGTAATCGTGCCTTTGTACTGTTTAAATATACATTCCACGCAAACGCCCTATATAATTGGTTACATCAACACATGTTGTCGATGGTTTATACTATAACAACGTCCCATTCCTTTTAAATTCATCTTAATAACAATGGCGATGATGGCTTTACCGCGAAATAAAAATTAACAACGATTGAGAATCCAAAAAAAAAAAAAATTGGAATAAGTGAAAATACAAGTAAAAAGCGTTTATATTAGGCGTACGTCAAATCTAGGGGGATCAATCCAAAAACAAAATTTTATTTTTTTTTTTTTTTTGATAAAAAAATTGATTTACTGGAATCGATATATAGAGTTTAGTTAGACATGCTCAAGCTGAAGAAATTTGTTCCATTTTCAATACTTCACTTTTGACGTTGCTAATGAGTATTCATATCTACCAATCTTCCGCTTAATATCTTGAATTTGGGACAGTGAGAGTGGCAAAAGCCGTAGATTCGGGGTTTGAGTGTCACTGTCACTGTACGCGTGTCATTGGACCCATTTTGCTTCCACCTTGTTACTGCCATAATCAATTCGGCATCTCAATGCTGGGGGCCGCGAGAGTGCCGGAGCAAAAATTAAAAGTTCACACATACACATGGACAGGCGGAAGGCATAAAGCGACTAAAAACTTGATGTTGAGCATGAATATATTCACTTTTAGGGGTGTAGCTCACCCCATTCTGGTTTGTACAAAACCAATACACCCCCTTATCATTACGATGGTGGGTATAAAAAATCAAGCAGGACTTGAACAAAAAAGAAAAAATTTATTATTGATTGAAATATATGAAAAAGAAAAAAATAAAAAAAAAATAAAAAATAAAAAAATTTAACAAATGCACAGAACTTTACTGCAACTATTACATACTATCGTACAATGTGTCAAGTAAAAAATTATTCATGTGACTGCAACATTTGTACGTGATGAGTTTTGTTTTCTTTACAAAAGACTTTTTTTCACACATGTGATGCATGCGTACAGAGCGAGCAATCAACAAATTGCAATATTATACAATAGCAATGGCAACACACACATGCACATACACATACATATATGTATATTGTACTTACTTCCGTGTTAAAGCATTACAGCGAAATTTTTATGATAGTTATTGTTCGTGTGAATGGGTTAGTGTCTGTGGGATCTGTTCCTCTAAAAGCGGAACCATAACCATCACGTATATGAACGAGTGTGGCCATCATTTATCATTAAATTAATTTGTCAAAATCACACACATACACAGACACACACACACACACACACACACACAATTTTCAGACAGAGAGTTAAAGAATAAACCCATTAATCTCTACCATATATGATACTTTGTTTGCATACACAAAAGAATTTTACAAATATTTTAATAAAGCGAGTATTATTTATCGTTTGTTATGGTAGATAAGGGTCGTATTTTATTTCCTTTTTCTGCTTTCTGTTTTCTGTTTTCTGTTCATAATTGACGATTAATGTTTGAGTTTATTTTATGTTATTGTTAGAGTGATGGCTCAAAACCATGTACACCACCAAGTGAGAAAAGTGAAGAGACCCAACATGTTATATGTTGATGAGTTGATGTAAGAATCTCTGGAACTGGCTGTTTATCAGTCCCAACTATGAGTCTATTATTAATACTCGTGGTATTATTCAATTATTCTGATAAACAAAAAAAAGAAAGTTTTCGTTCCCCATAATGGCAACTCTGATCCTAAAGCATTTAAATTATTTTCAAATATTTCTCTTTTACCCTCAACATTAAATCAACATTTAGTAAATATCAGACATCGCAGTGGCTAGGTGTTCCATACAACAATTTGTCGTTGTAAGCGTTGTAAGCGAAATAAATTCATGTCCATTTGTAGGTGTCTCTGGATTGCATTGTGTGCTTACACCCGAACAAATTTGATGCCATATTTTATGTATGCTGCGGTCTTAAAATTTGTGTCACAACTAATATATCCAACACTATAACAAATTAGCGCCCCATACCTGGCCAACCTGGTGCTGACATATACCATACATTTACACAGATATGATGTGCATATAATTTATATTCCAGGCATAAATATGCCCATCACAACTAACCACAGAGATGTATTCAAAATGGAGACGTGACTAGAAAATGATTTCAATCCATGAAATAGTAAAAGTATGACAACTTTGTAAATTGTAGTAAGAAAGAGTTAAAACTAATTTTAATTTCCAATAATTCATTCTCTCAATGACAGGGAAACTGTTTGTCTTATGCTTCCCAATGAATTTCACAGAATTTCACTTCATCGCCTACTATTCAGTGCTGCGTTGTCAACATTTTAAACTAATTTATTTATTAGTATTTCACGGTAAACGTGAAGCCCACGCTGATTTAGAAAATTTAGTTTGCTAATCTTAATTAAAACTGACTAAAGTCCAACAAACAAGCATTTTTATTTAGAAAGCAACATATTGCCTAAAATATGTTTCATCATGCACCACCACCACCTCGTATATGTATGAAACTAGTTTCCGCATAATTGAACTCAGCAGCAACTGATGGTGAATGCACCATTAGTAATAATTAAAAGCTAACAACACCTAAATCCAACGCTGTCAATATGATTACTTTTCACATGAAGTGTTCATTTCATTGGAGGAATATGAAAAAAAGAAAATTATATTTCGTAAAATAGTCAAATGTTTGTACATATGTTTTAATAAAGGCAAACAACAACAATATATAATGACCTCAAAACAAGGTATATGTTACCGCTAAACTGGGCCTACGAAGCACGTACAATTATGCCCCAAAACAAGTACAATTAAACATGCAACACCTTTGTGTTTTTATTGCATTGTATGCATGTTGATGTTACAAGTGAGTGCTAAAATTTATATGTATATACGAAACACATTTATCGCCTACCGCTCTTGGGTATCTCTGGTGGTAATTAATTAATATTTATGATAAGAAGCGCCGTCATTGCATTTAAACCAGCATTAAATTTACAAAAGCCTGAAAACGCCATTCGTTGTGGGTGCATAAACAAAAAAAAAAAAAACACTGTAAAATTGTATACTCTACAGAAACTTTTATTTAATGAAAAAATATTGACCATAAGTCTGGTGAAATTATTTATTAATATTGGTTTGATTTCACTACCACAACAAGCTGTATGCCTCGTATAGGATGATGCTGTAACAGCGGCACAAAATTTTATAATTTAATCAAAATTAAATTCTACAAGTAAAAAAAAAAACTAAAAGTAACTTAAGCTTAATCTTTAATGCTCGACCAAAGCCGATCAACTTTTTTTACTCTTCACATACGTTAGAGGGTGCACGAATCAGAACTTTAAAGAAGTATCTAAAATATTTATATTATTTGTTAGCATGACTATCGAAAACGATTTAGCCACGCCCATACATAAGTTCCCTTGTCTGTACGTTGTTGAAACGTGAACTATTGAATCGAAATTTCATACATATTGTTGCAGTTTCTACATGTAGGATTCCATATAAATATATTGGGCGTGACCGGATGAGAGCTACTCCCACAACTAAGAAAAATGTATTAACACAACATTTGCTCTACATTTGTGTTCACAATTATCTTACTCATCGATATGGCACGCCCACTATTCACAAAAAACATTACTTGGAGCAGAATTTAGAATGAAACAGAAGGTTATACGTTTTAGGGACATTATTTGAGGTATCTGCCACGCCTATAGTTTATATAAATATCGATAAACCGCGCCCATATTTCGCACTAAACCTTACTTTGATAATCCTTTTGAACAGAAGTTTATACGTAATATATACACTAGACGTACCCCATTACCTGCTGCGCTGTAAGTTTGCCTAACTATGAATTCCATTACTTGGAAAAAAACCTTCGCATTGTAAGCAGAGTTAATGAAAAGGATATAATATGATGACGTTTTAGGAATTTCATGAATTTTGCAAAATCCCACAATGCTCTCTAAAGAATTTGGAAAGTTAAGGTAGAAATTATGTTAAAAACTATCACTGATGTTCGAAATGTAAATTTATCGCATCACTGTAGTAAATATACACGAGTATTGTCATTTTTGTTAAAGTGCAACAGTTGAAAGCTCTCTGAAACTACTCGTGCCTCTCTTTTGCTGTCAGGACACTTCTAAGTGTATTAAAGTATATTGGGCGCATGTTCTACCTCTCTCAGAGCATTCAGTACAAAACATTACAAAACAAGGATATAAATACACAAACTTGTGTCAATGAGAATATATTACAGTAATCAAAGGGTTTGTATATCTATGTATAACAGAACAAAAAAAATGACATATAGAAAGTAAGGCAGAGAGCACAGATTGTTCAAAAGAAATTCCGCTGAAGTAAAAGTTATGCAATGACACTGATAGAGGGAACGAGATATCTTGATAACCATATAGGTAGGAGGTAGGAGAAGTTAAACGAATGGGAAGAGTAACAGCATCAAGCATTTAGATAAAATTGCCACCTACTCGCTTATGAGATAATCTCAAGCAGTATTCGTTAAGCATCCAATATAAATTAAACGAGGTCTGCATGCTTCTGCTTCTGTTTGGCCACGTTTTATTATGCTCAACGAACAGATTACAATTTAATATTATGCCCTCTGTTCTTACTTTGTCATTTCGAATAATGATTTTACAAGGAGTACCTTTTCTAAGAAAAATAAGAATGTCACAGTTAAATGCCGTAAAATTATGTCATAACAATATTTACCATTTGCATAGATTTAGTGGAAGCCAAGCAGAATTTCCCAACTTTACTAAATATTTCATAAACAATCAACAACCAACACAATATTCCTTTCAAACCGTGTTATTTTATGCTTTATTGTTTTTTTTTTTTTCTTTTTTGTGCAGTGTAGCAACTTTGTCATCCCGCAGCAATGTATTTTTGTTATTTCGTTTTCTGTTGTATAATTCAGTCTCTAGTGGTCATTTCAAGTGTGGTAGAATGTTTATGTTGGTTGAAGCCACATGTTAGAATACACACCCATTACAGTACATGGTATATGGCGGCTTGTTTAGTTGTTTAACTGTTGGTTGTTAATGTGTCATGTTTTTGTTATGCAACGTGTAACGTATACTTTAGTGACAATGTGTAGCGCTAAAGTTAAAAATTAAATTAACGTTACAATGAAAGTTTGTTAGGAAATTGTTCTTGTTGTTGTTGCTTTAATATATTATGTTGTTCTGACATATATTCTTCGACGTAAAGGCGCCTATTTGGTAATTGAAATAAATAAACAGTAATTTGAAAAAAAGAACCTCTTAAGGGGACAAGTAGTTATTTAAGTAAGTTATTATAGGCGTGCTTGTATTAACTAACCAAATAAAAACAAGTAAGAAGAATAAACTCAACCATCTAATACTCTACATCACTTAGTTCCACTAATAATGTTATAGTTAGGTTATGCTAGTCATTATCGGAATCAAGTTATTTCGTTAAAAAGCTATATAAGAAAATGGGTTCTAAAAATGGTCCGATGGGGTCCAAATTAACTATTTGTTCACTAAGTTTTGCCGAAATATATTAAGAATTTTGGATTTTCATCTTATAAAAGCTTCTTTCAAATAAAGGCCTCACATAGGGAGTAATCTTAAATTTTTAATTTTTAATAAAACATTTCCTTTGGATCAAGGCACTCCCACTCATATATCTTAAAAACTGTGTGGGCATAACCTTACGCCAACATTCAAACAAACACAGACGGACGTAAATCGATTTAGAAAGTGATTCAAAAAATGATTCTCAATCGATCGCTCAAATAAAAGCCATTTAGGAAATACAAACATTTCCCCTTTTCCACAAGTGGTGTAGAACATAAAAACTAAATCTAGGTTTAGCTAAATCTAAATCTAAATCTAAATCTGCCATCTGCCCCTATATCAATACCTAACAAAAATTATGGTTGTGGGAGGTTCATAATTAGATTCGTATGTACTACGTATAATTTTAGAGATCGATTTATGCACCAAAATCAAATTTTACGTATAATTTTTGAACCCTGTCTTCTTTCCTATTTTTAACATATCCATGCATTATGACTAAACTTTGATGCTTTATATTTAAAACTAAAACGATTTTCTTTAATTATGGGCGTGGCACTTACTACATTGATTCCCCTTTGTTTGCATGTAAAAATTAAAAAATATTTTATCTCAATTTTTGCAAACGTGTTAGTAAGCACAAGGCACAGACGCATGGATGGGAACTATTTTATTTAATAAGTATTTTTCTGTATGCTTGCTTAATAAGTAAACAATGTTTTCAATTCTATCAGATAAAAAGTTAAAAGTTTGTCAAAAGAAAAACAAAAAACTCATCGTGTTGACATGCTTATGGAGCGACCTCAATGTGGGAACAAAAATCATTATTTGTCTTGTTATTACAATAGTACATCATCCCGCTTACAACCAAATTAATATTAATTGTTTTCTTAAGTATTTGTCCGTACGTCCTATATGAGGTATAAAAAGCAAAAGAACAAATAACAAAAAGAATAAAACACAATATAATTAACTAAACAGGATCAGCTTGTATTGCATAAACACAGCTATAGAAATTTGAGTACAAACATTTATCAAAACATAATGAATAATGTGACGAAACGTTAACGAAAAGATTAATACGAAGGAAATTCATGCATTTTAAAGGTTTAAAGAAAAGCTCTAAGCAGAAGTAGATATAAAATGTAATAAAATAGAAAAAAGTAGTGAAAGAGTTCTTGCTACCTAAACCTTATATTATTTGCTTTAAAAATTTTAAGATATTGTTACTGATGCTTATGTGGAATAAACTTTCTAATCCATCACTATTTTCTATGCCTGGATGGTATGCAAGAATACATTTGCAAACGATAAAATCGATGTGAAATGAAACCTTTATTCAACAGCCACACGTGTCATTAAAAGAAAATTAATGCGCATAATTTTTGGTTGAATAAAAATATTCGAAAACCAAATGTAAGCAACAAAGGTACAACATGGCATGAATTTCCTCAGAAAATTACATGAATTCTAGCAAACATACATTGATTTCTCGCTAAGATAACATTTTTGCAATACCAACAACAATGTGTGTGCATATGTATAATACACGAGAGACAGATGTAAATTGTTTTGTTGGTTGGTTAGAGTTATAGTCACATGATAACCCAACAAGTCTTTAATAGTTTGGTGTAAACATCAAAAGTAGCTGTAACAACAGCAACAAGAAATGATCTTGATAAATAGCTCATGTATGGACAGTAAATGTCTAATGTTGTCTGACATTTTAACAGTTTTCTTCAAATTTTTTGAATGGAAAATATTTCACCGAAATGTTTATTAAAGCTTTTGTTTTTAGTTCAACACTTTTTAGGATATGTAAGTGTTAAACTACAACTTGAAGTACAGAAATAGACAAAAAATAAGTGTGTACGCCACCTCAGACCACTTCGTGCTTTGCACTCCTTTATAGTATATTAATCCAGTGCAAATTTTTATATTTGTTGTTATAAGGGATTCTTATCAGTTAGGGGCATGGATTCGTCTCCGATTTCAATTTCCGATTCCGATTTCCAATAAGACCTTAAATCATCTAGGCTAGGTTGACACATTAATTATGTAAAAATCGGTCAAAAATCGGTCAACCTTCCAAAAACTTCTCACAGACAAAATGTCAGAGTCACGCAATTTATACGACTTCGTAATATGTTGTAATTATGGATTGTAACTAATGAAGTGCTAAAGTTGAACCACAGGTACGCCCACAATTTAGAAAAACTGTCTTTGGTGCATAATTCAATCTTTGACGTAAAATGTTCACAAGGCCTCGCACACTTTCTTTTCTTTCTTTTCAATTTTATTTTTTTCGATCTTTGGTTAAAACTCTTAAATAACAATTAATTAAAACCCTAACGCAGTAACTTTTCCCGGCCCAAGTGCCATTCAGAATTATTGTGTAACGTTTAACATTTCAACTCTTCAACTTGTACATTTCAACACATACGTCAGTGTCATTCCAAATATAATAGTAAATGTGTTGTATTGTATACTTTGCATTCTTTTGCATGTTGTACATATTGTTGGTCTTGTCTTAATGTGCTGCTCATTTGTTAATACTCGCTTTGTTATTGCTGTTGTTGTTGCTGTCAGAATGCTTATAATTGTTATTGTATGACACAATATGTGTCTTGTATTTAGTTTGTAAAACAATTTTTGGTAACGTAGAAATGTGTTAAGAGGACTATTATGACAACGTGACAACGACAATCACATTAGATTTACAGTCTGCAACATCCAAACGTTGCAATATTTAAATGTTAACATTTTATATGAATGGTGAGGCTTTACTTAACACACACCACAATAACTTAACATACTCACATAAACCAACAACAACAACAACAATACGTGAAATATTGTTATTACTTATGTACACTTGTGCTTTTGGTCCTTATGAGATATGCCCATTTTCGTTTGCATTCACAGACACACTTTTAGGTGGGCACACACATACACACACGCATAATGCATATAACGTATTATACGTTATTATACACTTGTTCCCTGTTTACATGTAAATATTGCATTAAAATTAAATCCATTCCATTATAGCACAAGAGAATCTTCTTGCCACAGACAGCATCTTACTACAAATGTAATGTAATGCTTGACAACCTACACTGTCACATAACAGAAAGATTTGTAAACATATTTACATGCACTAACGATTCATACCCACATGAGGTTATCAACGTAAGCCTATCTTAAATGTTTAACTAAATTATGTTCATATGTACGATTTAGATAAAGTACGAAAAGCTATGTCTGGTAAAATATATTTAATAAATTGTTTTACGCTATTTTATGTACAAGAAGAGAGTATTGTATATTATTAAATGTAATAAGAAAGAATACGGTTTAACAATATTTGTCTGTACGTCTGTCTGTTAATTGTAAATTTATAATCTACGTACAGGTTGTAGTTTTTGATATATTTTGATAAAATAAGGTTCAACGACATACGAACCCAATATTTTGAAAATGTATGAGGTCGGAACATTTTTAAAGCTCATAATGTTTAATTTTGATATAAAGTCATATGAACAATAATGGTGGAACTGTACTTCCGTTTGAAAAACATTTGGAGACACAGTTTGGAAGTTGGGTAGGATATTAAATTGTTGACTTCATCTACTCTTTTCACATACTTTACAATACAATCATTGTAAATTAACGGGTTTTTGCCTGAAATGAATGTGAAGAAAATAGCAATTATGTCGTATTCATAAAAGTCGCTGTGTATTGTATTAAATGCTTTATACCTTGTAATGGATTTCATATAAAATACATAAATCACACCGACAGTCATTTCAAAGGGTGAATAATTCACGCTACAGTATACAATGTAGCAAAGTAGCCAAGAGTTCGGTCAAGTGAAAGCATGAACATTTTATCATCACAAGAAATTAATGAAAACGATGTAAAGTATATGTAAAGATAAGTATGTTTGTGTATAAATGAAATGAATAAAATATTTATTGTCATATGTGTGGAAGATGAGTGCAGATGTGTAATATTTATGCACATGAAACATATTCCTTTAAATTTCGCACTGATCAATTTAAAGCAGATGTAGGAACATTTAAATTATTGTAAAATAAACAAGTAAAAAATATATATATATTTGTCTGAGGCCAAATCTTGAATATCCTAAAGCTACCTTGAGCCCTAAAGCTTCCCAAACAATATAAATAAATAAATAATTTATATTGTATCAATAATGCGGATAATTTTCTTAAAAATTTGCTCCTTTTTCAGTTTTTGTTGCATTGTTGGCATGTCGCTTGACCGATCTTGCTTAATTTCAATACTAATCTGCATACTAGCAACACTTCTGACAAGTTTTTTACTCGATATCTCCATTTTTGGGACTAGAAGAATGTTTATCACTGAACACATATAAGCACATACACGGACAGACGGGCAAAGCTAAACCAGTTCCGTACTCGAAACTGATACAGTATTTATATACTTATATATGCAACTCCTACTTGCGGGCATTTTAAACGTTTTGACAATGTGACAAACACTCCCCTATACGTATATACAATGGTGGGTACAGGAATTTAAGAAATTGTCCACAAAAAGTATATAAAAACCAGTAAAATAGAAATAAAATTTGATAATATATGAAATTATACACTAAAGCAGAATGAAAGACAAGAAAGTGAAAAAGTCCGAAAGGTCAATTTAATCTACAGGTTACCGACATACACGACAATAACCAATAAATCTCTGTGGATATGTTGAATATAACATCAAAGTGCATGAACGTGTAGAACGTTCAATACAAATTTACATACACACACGTATAGTGAAAGTGTTGTGGAAAAAAGTTCATTCTTTTTAACGCTTGACTAAGTTTTACGGTAGTCCTTAAAGACATGCGTATTTACAATACTTACAAACATGCAATATGTGTTATGTATGTAAGGTTTGCACATAGGTGCATACAACAGTTGCTAGTTTGATGCAATATAAAAAAAAAAATGAAGAAAAACCGAAACAATAAACATACAATTGTTCAACATCTTTTGTTTGTAGGGTTAAGAGAAGTTATTGCAGGTATCTGGGGTTCTATAAATTTTATATTGATTGGTTATCGTTCAAGCAATTGTTGTTGTTGCAGTTGTTCTAGTGGTTATTGTTCACTTCATCAAGCAATCTTTTGTAAGTACATAACTTTAAATGAGTTTTGCTGCTCAAGTGAGCACTTTGTTCTGTTCTGGTGTTTAAGTATCAAAAATATTACTGCTTCAATATTTTTACACACACTATACATACATGCATACATAATAAATAGCCAGTACTTTTAATAAGAATTACTGACTTGATGGATTGATGGATAAAGACGTATTTTCATTTACTTCTCTCCCTCTCTCGTATGCAACATTTACTTAATAAAATACATCCTGAGTGCATTGTATATAAAAAAAAGAAGAAAAAAGAAACAAAATACTTTTGAGAAATTGTTTAAAGTTCGCTTCTTGATTACATACACATTTAATTTATGTAACAAAACGAAGTAAGGAAAGAAGAAAATAAATAAAAGTTCGTTTCATGTAAATAATATTAAACAAGCAAAAATGTTATAGTCGGTTCAGAGCGACTTTTTAATACCTTGCACAATTTATGCTATGATTCGTTGAGTTGGATCAGTAAAAACATGTCAAAATTACTGGCGGAGAACTGAGGAAACTGAATTCAGCTTAAACCGAATCATAAGTGATCTCCTTCTCTTTGGCGTGATTACTAAAATTTCAATTTTATAGCTTAATTTTTATGGCAGATCAATATATTTTTGTATATTATGGGCGTGGTTCAAAAAGAAAATAGCGATCTTCATGCAGAAAGCAGAAATGTCTGCAACAAATTTCAACTCAATGTCCAAAAATTTATGATTTTGAGAGTGACAACAATACGAGAGGGGCATACAGACGGACATGTTTAGATGGACTCGTTTTTTGATGCTGCAAGGTTTCCGAAGCAAACGGAATAGTAAACTTAGTATACCCTCAACACTGAGGTGCAAGGTATAAAAAAGCGTTGTAAGGAAAGGGGTTATATCAGATCTAAATCAAATATTAGTTATTTTTCACTAAATTTTTTTTAAAAATTACAAATTTTCTTCCTTATCTAGCTTTATTTTAAAATGTAGAATTGTTGTGAAAAGACGTCTTAATGATAGAACGATAAACTGCATTTGCAATAGTAAACATTTTTGGCTCAAAAAGAGCTACCTGTAGGTTGATGGACAGACAGACGAATATAGTTATATTGATATACTTGTAGCGTAAAATGTAACAATCTAATGAATGGAATGATTTGAAAATTTCCAAAATTAACGGTGAGCCGGATATGACATAAATTGTTTCAATTTTTGCATATTTTTTAGATTTTAGTTTTATTTACATAAATTATTTAATCTCTTACTACCCTGTAACTAACTTTCTGCCCAAAAGCAATTTTCATGAATGAACGTTGAATTCAATTTTGTTCTACTGTGTAAAATCATACTTGTTCCAGCACAAATGTGATTTAAGATATGCAAAAAACATGTTGTTCACTAAGTACATATATACATATATATATATTTGTGAATGTATATACAATATATTGTTTGTTTCAGTTTTATATATATATGTAAAATAATTTTGAACAGTTTTCTTTAAAAGTTGGACAACTTTCTAGTATTCCTTATTTCAATGTTTTTAATGTGTGCATAAAAGGATGTTAGTGTTGGCTAAAGTAAAATGTTCACAGGATTTCATTATCCAAATGAATTGTGTGTGTTATGTCCTGTGCATAAATATGCGACAGAAAAAGTTGTTTTTCGTTGTTTTATTTTTATGATTATACTTTTGCTTTATTATGTTGCTACAGGCATGTTTAAGTCAACTCTTCGTTATTAAAAAGAAAACTTTTGATTCAATTAAAGAAGAATTATTTTTGAAAGAAGGAAATAGTAAAAAAACAAGCAAGAAAACTAAATTTAGCTTAAACCAAATCTTAAATACCCTGAACATTTGCAATAGTGAACGTGACAGGTATGTGATGACGTCCTCTAATAGTGTATTACGTAGAGCATAGTTTTTTCTAAACTATCTGTTATTCGATTATGCTTGTTTTTGGCACAAATTTCAAGTTCTTAGGACAATTTTTGTGGCAGATATATAGGTTTTTGTCGATTGTGGGCGTGGCTCTTAAACGATTTTGCCCATTTTAAATATCAATCTGTGTGCAAAAAAGTGTCTATACAAAAGTTTACCTCAAAATTTACGACCGTGAGAATGCCATCAACAGAGGGACAGGCATTCAAGTCTAGATTCATTTTTTGATGCTGATCAAGAATATATATGGGGTCTCTGACGCCTCCTTCTGGGTGTTGCATATCTTATGTGGAGGGTATAAATAGTTTTATTATACCCTTACGCTGCCTTTCCCTTTCATAAAAAATTTGGTGATATTTTACTTTTTAAAGGCAAAAACTCCATTTTTATTGCCCAGCACACAATTAATGTCTCTCCTTACACCATTTAAACTTATTTATTAAGATATCAGTTGCATTTATAAGCAATTTGTTTATGCTTCAGTAATTTGCAAAATAAAATGGAATTGCAAACTTCTAATTGGCCAATCAGAGTGTGTGTGTGTATAAGTGTGTGCTATAGTCCTAGAATGTGGTTTTTTTAAATATTTAGAAAATGTAAGTGAACCATTAATATCGAATCGAAGTAATAGAAAATAAATTTCCCTCCTTAACGCAACAACAATAAATTTGTATATTAAAAAAAAAAAAACCCAAAATACAAAATGAAACAATTATTACCCGAAAATGTTAAAATAGAGTCAATTATAGAGGTGCAGCTATATTATGTAAAAAATATATTCGTTGATTAAAAAAGAAACTCCAGACCCGCTTATAAATAAACAGAAAAATTCATTCGTTCATGGCTTTGTGCAATATTTTCTGTATCAAAAGGAAAGGAATTGTTGCCACAAAAGAGAAATGCGAAAAAAATTATCCAACAAAAGCAATCAGCTCTCAGTTATTATGCTAATGAAGTCATTTCATGTAGCAATCCTTCCTTGCCTTGGCAAGGAAAGCTTAAACATGTAAAATGGAAAGAAAGCGGAAAATAGGAAAACTTTTCATTAAATTAGAAGAAAAATTTAATGTTTTTCACTCATTCCTCGTACAAGTTCAAGGAAGTATAACTATATTAAGCAAAAATTATTTGATTAAAAATTGCCAAGAAAAAAAAAAGAGCAGAGCAACAAAGGCATTCATCTAGCGTAAAATACAAAATACAGAAAAAAAAATACAAAATAAATTTTCTACTATATCAGTTTGTTAGAGTAGGAGACCATTTATTCTCATTTTTGCATCATTAAATGTATTCTCTGGCATTATTTCTTTGACAATAAAACTGAATCGAAAACTGTATTTTTTGCTTTATAATCGTGTTTTCTCACCGTTTTTTAGGTGTTTTTAAATATTGATTAACGAAAATTTGTCTCCCTTTTCCTAAATTCAAAGCTAATAAATTTGATGTGATTTATTGGACAGTATACATGTATCAAATTAATAGCTTATAAAAGAGATACAAATCGAGTATTAACGATGAAAACTCTTGTATATAAATTTTTTTTCCAAATATTACAACCACTGACTTTGCTCGAGAGTTTCCATCTGTTTTCCTTACACTGTATAAGTAAGTGTTCTAAATTATGTATCTAATCCAACCCAACACAACTTAAGGACATCAATATAAGCAAGCTGCTAATCCCTTAATTCCATTAGTTGAATGTGTAAGATTTACACTTTATTAAATATTTATTTTGATGGTGTTTTATTTCGCATTCTCTATAATGTTTGATTTTGTTTTTACTTGGTAGCAAAAACACAAACATTCTGTTTTATGCCTGAACATAAACTTGTTTAGTTTAGTTCTGTGTGCAGTGCTTAACCTGGTATTAGAGCATCAATATTTAAGGATACTTTTCTTTTTTTTCTCACAGCCAGTATGTGCTATGCATACTATTAGTTACCATCTGTTGATTGATATTCAGGATTTTTTTTGCATATATCAATCAAGAGGTAATACTTTAAGGTAAAGGTGTACGATGCCTGCATGTGCAATAGTTGTTGATGATATCTCTTACGTTAAATTTATTTCAGCTTTTTACAAAATTGTAAAGATTTGAAACAAAAGTTCACCTTATGGTAGTTAGTTAGAGTTGTTTAAAGCACTCTTCTGTTTGTTGAGCTGGTAAAGTTTAAATATTAGGCAACTTTATAAATATTTCATGAGGAGTCTAGGATTCAGCATAAACTTTGTTTATTCATTAACCTGTTCTAAGGATGTAACCATATTTTTACTTCTATTTTAAAGCTAACGAGTACTAATTACTACCTTTTTATTATTAATAGACTTTTGAAATGAAATGTAAGGTTGTACAATAAAAAAATTTATTACATCCGATTTTTTTTGATTTTTCACACAAGTCCTTTTACATGTGCGGGTATATAGTTTTTATTCAGACCAGAAGGGGGCAAGCCACACCCCCAAAATTATATATATTCTTAATCAGTATCAATAGAAAAGTTGATTTAGCCAATTTGTCCGTCTGTGTGACCTTGTAAATAATGCCCTTTTTTGTTGGAACTCTCACAATCATACAAATTGAAATATCGCACTGAAATTAAGAAAAATCAATCTTTGAGGTTTTTTGCGGAAAAATCGTGCAAGAGATACACTTTTAATGACCCCCTAAACCTTGTACCCGGACCTTTCAGTGCTTTCACCGAAATTTAGTGCACATATCCTTCATCAATGTTGAAAGTTTATTTGGAATATTTGACCTAGGTTGCTCCTTATAAGTATAACATTTACAAAGGTGCTTTCTCCATTATATTCGGAACAAACTTGTAAAAATGAATGCGATTAGTTAACTTATGTTTTACTTGCTTTCAAAGAAATTTAAAATATTATTTCCCATTATTTACAAATTGGAAAAGGTTCATGATGATGGGTATTTTAGATTTGGCACGCGCCTCATATACATATCTTTTAACATAATTCAAACAAACTGTTATAATATTTATTACTATCCAAAGACTTGGTTGTCTGGTTGTAAATGTTATTTCATTGAATTTTACACTTATACATGTATGTTGCTAAAAAATATAAGGAGGGATTCACTCCATTAGTGTTAAAGTAGCAGAATTAATGCATGTAAACGGTTTCTTTAAACATTATGTAACAATTAAATTTAATTACATACATATGCGGAAATCCGTTTATGCCTGTATGATAAAGTTAAGAATGATCCAGCGTATGAAATTTTTATGTAAATTTACATTAAAAATTATTGGAAAATGTAAAAAGGTTTTCTTTTACCCTAGAGACTTGTCCTGTTTCCCCTTTGGGGTGACCTTGCTTCAATTCATTATATTCTCTACATAAGATGGTGGGGTATATAACGTTTGTCATTTCATTTACAACATTCAGAAGAAGGCATCAGAGATTCTAAAAAGTGTACGTATTCTTCATCAGCATCAAACAATGAATCGATCTATACAAGTAAGCCTGGCTGTCCATACGTCTGTCTATTGTTGCCACTCTCAAGGTCAAGATATTGCGTTGAAATTTTGTACAGGCACTTCGATTTTCTGTAGGCGGATTGATATTTAAATTAGGGAAAGTTGGAGCCTCGCCCACAATTGACATAAATCTATTTATTTGCTACAATAACTAAACTATGAAGTTGAAATTTAGTAGAAATATTTATAATTACATTCTCCAAAGATGTATCAAAAATAGGCGTGATTGGATTCTTATAAGCCCACAATTGACATAAATATACTTATCTGCTACAACATATGAGATTGAAATATATACTTGTGTATAGTTTTATATTAACCCCGTCCATAGATGTGCCAAAAATGGGCATGGTTTGACATATAATTGAATGTACATCGCTCCACTTGCCGTCTACAATTACAATATAAAACTGTAGAAGGTTTCTATGTAATGAGAGACAAAAATAAATTGTAAAGGAATCCCATTTAATTTTTCCCAAAAAATTTATGAATATTTGTTGCTTTTAAAATTGCATCAGTCTCTTAACACTAATTAAAGTAATATGTGCTCCGAGAGAACACAAAAAGCCAAATCAACAAATCATTTATTAGTATGATTTAGAAATTATCATTTAAGTATTAGGGAAACCAGTTTGTAATGATTTATTCATTCTTATAAATGTTTACAAAGTCATTACAATTTATTATTTATTATTATTCCCAAGAGATATATTAGATTGGAGTTGTAGTTATTATCAAAATCGGAGAGCATTTACATTCTAATTCAAATGGTTAATTCAATGACAATAAACATTTTAATGAAATTTTATTATTTATCCCCATTGTGGCGGGGAATGTGAGGAAAGAGATTACCTCTCTGGTAATATATACATATAATCCCTTGAATTTTATCTTCTATCTATATAATATAAAACCTTTCCTTTCACATATTCCATATAATATAATTATAATGATATTTACTTATTATGAATTGAAAGGAAAAATTTCTTAGAGCCAAAATGAAGTAGAAATGTATTTCATTTCTAATATTTAATTAGTTGTGGATGTAAAACGTTGAACTAGTTCACTGTTTTTGGCATCATTTGGCAAGTTTAGTTGATCGAGGCAACCCCGGCACAGATTATCTTGAGCAGCACAGCAACATTAATTCTAAAAACTTCGTTACGTACTAGAGTTATCGTAAAGAACAAATTCTAACCCTTCTTCTGGTTTGAACTGTCAAGTCGTGCAGTTTATTTTGATAAGAATAGGTAGTGAATAATCTAAGCAAAACTACTACATAAGTGAAGTGAAGCATCGTTAGTCTTATCTGAAGAAAGTAACTCCAGTAGCCTAGTGAATGCATTGATATTATTGAATCTAAGCAAGTGAATAACAAAGCATCTTTACTTATAAACTTAATAAAGTAACACCAGTGAATAATCTCAGCAGCGCATCTCCTACTACAAGGAACTTAACACCTGGTAGAATCATCAGCATTAGTCAGTTACAGAATCTAGTGAATGGTGAGTATAAAAAAGCATTGTTGAACCATTTTTAATAAGAACTTTGTAGTGGTTCCCACTTATAAATGTATTTTGACTCCCAGCTAAGGAGAAAAAATTGAATTTTCGTAAAAATCTGCTAATTTGAAAAACTATTGTTGTTATTGTAAACAAAATTATACATAATTTGAAAATAAATATTTCATTTTGTGTTTTATTTTATTAAAAAATCTAAAGTATTACCTTTTAAATTAAAGTATTACCGGAGGGATATGATTACCATGAAATTTACATTTACATACATAAATTTAAAGCCAGAGGTTTATATACACATACACAGGCACAGCAAATTATTGGATAAATGAAATTGCAACAAAATCCTTTTCTATTTATACAACACATGGTACACACCCTGTCTAAACTAAATGGAATGCAGTGAAAGGATTTTTTATGCACACATAATGTTGCATAAAAGAAACTGAAAAAATATTAAATGGACTATATTTCTTACCTGCACCACATTGAGAAAATGTACAATTTACTTTGGATTAAGTAAAAGAACATCTATTTAATACCTCTGTGATATAAAATTTAAATATTACTGAACAAGTTTATGGAGCAGTTGCTGCACCCTAAACAACTTTTAATAATTTTCATTCCCAAGATTTGTATTTCTCTACAATTTCATATCAATTCTTTTGTATGTTCTGTAAACGAAGGTATTTTTCAGTGATTGATTAAACACTTGTTCCAGTTGAAAGTTTACTTGAAAAAAAAAACTATATAAAAAATAAAGAAAAAAATGAGAAAATGTATGCAATGGGCCTTTGGCATAATCGTTTTGCTATTTCGTGTGTTTAGAACAAGCATTAAAACGATGAACATCCATTTGTTCTGAAATGATTGATGTTGAGTACATTTTCCATTCATTTGAATGTGACATCATTTGTGAACGACTTGTGATGAATGTTCTTTAAATTACGAATGTTTTAGTGTTTAATACTGAGATTTTACATGGAGGTACATTCTTTTTTTTTTCATTTCTCTGAAAGGTACACCAAGAGGAGGCCTTAAGTTACTTTTTCATTCTATTTTTTTCTATTCCATTTAACACCTAAAAGTTGGAGAATTTCTTTACACAATTTTAAAATAACAAATTTCTTAATTGATTTAGTCAAGTTGTGAACCACTTCACTGTAATTATGTGTAAAACACTCTCAATACTGCATCTTGCGCTTATGTTCTGAAAAAAACAGAATCGCATCCTGTACCTGCTACCTGGCATATATTTTCACAAATTCTTTAGAAGGGATTCTAGATTATAAACCATTTCCTCACATAGTACTCACTTATAGTTACAACAAAAAGCTTTTATAGACTAACCTTAACCCTAACCTATTGTTTTTAAAATATTCCTAAATGGCTACTAGGAAATTTCTCTACATAATTCCCTATAAATCTAGATTTGTGTGCAAGGACACTTGCAAATAAAGAATATCATAAAACTTATACTATAGGTAAACAAGTGATGCAGCATTTGCTTTATTTTCTATAGAAAGAAAATAAAAACGAAATTGTGCAATAGAGTCCTTAGAAGATGCGTCACGATATGCTTGTTGGGGGTAAACAAAAAAATATTAAAGCTACAGAAACTGACACTAAATCCATTTAAGCACAGTTTTACATAAGTTTAGTAAATAGATTTTTATAAACAAAATGTATTTGACAATGAAGAGTTTGTATATGAATCTATGAATCTATCGAGCAATTGTTTGATTCCTGAAAACTGAAAATTAAAGAAAATTGGCGGATATTGTCAAACTGTTGAACTAAGTGAGTGAACAAGTTGCCCGCAGTAAAATGAATCGATCATTAAAATGAATACAACTCTGGCTTACGAATAATCAGCTGCTTACCATGATTTATTCATAGATGAGAAGAGCACTGAAGGTTTGGCCTAATTTGAATTTTTTATAACTTTTTAAAATATTGAAATTTCAAAGCCCTCCCTCGTAGAAACCAAAGGCGAGTGATTCAAATAATTCTGTTACTTATGTTTTATATAAGTTTAACTAACGGAAGCACTGAATTTGCATTGATATTTATTATTAACAATTTGATTAAACTTTACTCTTTAAAGTATTTAATAGTATGCATCTTCTACTGTGATCCCATAAAAATGTTAACTTTTGTGTTTTGGTTGAAATGAATAACCTGCCGGGCAAAAGCATGAAATGAGCTTAAAACCAATTCATATTTTAATACTCACAGTATACGTAATAGCGTATATTCTAGTTTCCGTTCGTCCTTACCTCTTTCCTTCCGTATATTTCACATTGTATCTTTCTTTCTTTCTTTCTTTCTTGCATAGCATTAGTACACAAATTGCTGCAACAAACAAAAACTTTGTTATTGTTATTGTTTGTTGTGTTGTATTGTATAAGACTTTTAGGATTATATTAAGAAACTTTTTCAACTGACAAGTATTGTTGCTACAGGATTGTTATTATTATTATTATTATTATTATTTTTGTAGCTTTTGGTCTTTGTTATCGTTAACACGTGTATTATTAGATTAGTTTGAACAGTTGAACAGTTGGTATCATCATGACAAAGAAAACCAGTTCATTTTTAATTGAGCAAAGAATATGTTGTTATAGTTCCTATTTTATTTAAATTAAAAAGGAATGGTGATAATAGAAATTGTTGCTTTTTATTGAAATATTTAAAAAATTTCTGACCTACGAAAATGTATGGAGAAATATAACGGTGAGATATAAGAATATATTTAAATCTTATTTCAGAAAATAAATGAAGAAACTAAATTCGGATTATCTTAAATACTCTCCACATCTGATATAGTGGGCGTGGCAGGTATACGATTACGCCTCTTAATAGATTATGTCTCAACTATAAGCTTGCAACTTGAGTTTTACGTGGAATATGATATTTTGTACATTTTGGGCGCATCAGACCACGCCCATTTTGGGCACGTCGATGGATGGGATAATCATAAAGATGTAAATCAAATTTCAAGTTCCTAGGTCAATTCTTGTGGCAGATATATAATTTTTGTCGATTGTGGGCGTTTCTGTTATCCAACCACGCCCATTTTTGGCACATTGATAGAAGGAGTAATTGTAAATATGTTTACCATATATCAATTTAAGATGAATAGATTTATGTAAATGTGGGCGTGGCTCTACACAAATTTTTGCCATGTTAATTAGCGATCAGCGTGCAAAAATTTCAATTGTCCATACCAAATTTCAGCTCCATATCTAAAAATATCTTAAAAAAAGTCGCACAGACAGACGGAATGACAAACTTTGTATACCCCATCATCTTATGTGGAGGGTATAATGATTCTGAATGAAACGATAACGACACAATGTTACAATGTTCACATTAACTTTTCTTTCTCTCCATCATAAGTGTTGACGAGGACATCAAAGGACCAACAAAAATACTGTAAAACATTTGCTTCAATAATATAATATTATGCTATAACACAATGCCCCATTTAAATATATACTCAAGCGTGATGGTGGAGTAGTTTTCAGGAAATATAATCCACATGTAACCAAGTACTCGATCCAGTAAAGTTTAATACAATTACAAAAACACAAGTTTGTAACGAACAGTGCTTTGTTGAGAGCTGCACGTGCATTGATATTCCTTTCAAGAGTTTCATGTATTGTAAAATGTTGCTAAAAAGCAAATGTTAACGAATATACTGTATAAAAAATGGAAACGAGATTACAGAAAACGCTATTACATGAAGTTTTGACAAAGTGCTTATTAGTGGAAGCGTTACAAAAATAATAGTCAGAGTACACTGGGATGTGTTGTTGCAGAAAGAAAATTAATTGATTGCAATATTGAGTAATTTCTTACTCGCTCTTTGAATTAGTCAAGTCATGTTACTGTGCAAAGCTCTGGTCGAATCTTGAATATCCTTTACTTTTACGTCACACGGTGCTATGTACTTGTTACCATAAAAAGCGGAATGGGACACCTACAGAACCCGAGGCAACTGAACAAAAATGGTATGCACACGGACAGTTCAAAACTGGAAATTAAGTAAATGAGAACTAGGCTACCGTGTTCGCGATAGTAAAAAGTAATTTCCATAAGCCAGAAGAAAATAAAGGATCAACTCTTGTCGCAATTGTTTTATTCACTGCGGAAATAGCACCGAACATCTCTCGCGCGAGAAACCATGGATTTACCTACAGCTTTCAGGGCTGCTTTTAAGTGTGCTCCGTCATGTGTAAGTACTTAGTTAGACACTATTATCACCTGCTATACTTTTTTGCTGAATATTAAATTTTCTCAACCGAGATGTAATTTAAAAAGCTTGACTTTTAACTGTGCTAACACAAGTGTTTTCCGTTCACGGCTTCAAAGAAGAAATTTTTAATCAACAACTTCTTAAAACATTTTCGAAACCTTTATAAAGTGAGTGTGAGAGGAAGCATTTCTCAGTTTTTGATATAAAAGATTACTGACTCTGCAATTCTTCAGAAAACGAAAGTGGAAAATGTACACAAGTTCACCCTAGTTGACACATATTCATATCTGGCGTTATAAACACAGCAATAACTTAAAATTGCTTAAGTTTGCTGTTGCGCTAAACGTGTGCTATTCAAAGTGTTTGTGTGCGTATGTCATCACGATTAAGTTAAACACTCTTGAGAATTTTTTCTTCGTTTTCTTTAAAAATTTTACTTGATTGCATTTTCAAGGTTTTCGGTTTGCACACAACAAGAAAAAAAAGAAAAGAAGGAAAATAAATTACTCAGAACAAGTTGGAAAAGCGAATGTAAATAAATAGTATCTTGTAATTTAACATTTAACATAAATACAGAGAGTTTTAATTAAACATGTATTTGTAACATTTTCACTCGTTTAATTGTTCAAATCATTGAACTTTTTTGATTGCGTTTGTTCGCTCTGTATTCATCAAATCACAAGTGCCATTTAGCTAAAAGCACACTTAGCACCACCACCGTATATTAATTATTTACACACACACACACACACACACAGCAACAGCAGTAGCAGCAGCAACAATGGCGCAAGTACAACAAATAAAGTGTTTACTTATATTTGGTAAGCCACCATCTCATGAGTTATTATGAATGGTTGGCATAAGTTGGGAGTTTGGGGTTTTTCTGGTATTTTGGCTCCCAGTATACCGGATACAAAAAATATGATTAAATACTTGTTCACGCATTCGTGTAGAGTATAATGCGCTCAGAGTGCAAAATGGTAAAATGGCAAAATGGCAACAACAGTTCACTTTTAATAAGACATCAACATAGATACAATTTATGAAGATAAATGAATGGAATAGACAGGGAAACACCCTCATGCTTAACTTTTACGAAATATGTATTTGTGCATTGTTGTTGTTTTGTTGCTTTTGTGTTGCTACAGCATATAAATACGTTACGGCTCCCTGAACGAGCAACGTGCAATATTTAAATGGTATAGACTCGTTTTGTGCTTTGTTCGTTGTCTCGTTCACCATTTTGTTTAACAGTGTTTATGATTTTCGAAGGTTTGATGCTTTGAACAGTCTGGTTATGCCAGAATGGCATTATTTTTCAAAAACTTTTGAATGCAATCATGCAAAATAATGTATGAATGAATCTATATGTGTATGCATGTGTGTATGTAAGTACTTGGGATGTATTTTTCCTAAATTATTGGAAAAAGGGTAGAATTTACTATTTCGCGTTCTGAAATATGAGTTACACCCTACACCACTTAGCACTTTACAGCTTTACAAATAATAAAATCTATTGGATTATTTGTTAAGTATTGTACTAGCAGTATATGTGGGTCATTATTATATAAATATGTCTTCAAGAAAAATGGAAAAGTTCTAAAAATATACATTGTGGTCCAAATGAGTTTATAAGGGAAAAAGTTCTAAAATAATAGGACCGGCTCCCAACTCGGTATAGTCAATTAGTTAGCGGACATGGGAAGAGTTGTCTTTTTTTTCAGTATAGCGAAGAGGAACACCCTTTATGGGTACCACATGGTTAGCTGACCGCAACCATGTGGTTATGTGGGAGTCTTCGCCCCGGTGACATACCCAATACACCTATTTATAATTAATTTAGCTTTAATGGTGAGAATGAGACGATAGACATGCCCACAATTTTTCAAAAAAATAAAAAAACCATTTCAGTACAATTAGAGTATTTCAAGCATTTCTGTTCCTGTTATTGCATTTTAAAAAGCAAATATCTTTGTTTGCAATTTGTGTTTGTGAGTAGCATATATTGACTCGCTAAGTGCTTCGAAATTTGTGTGTAAATATTTGCAAGTCTAATTAAATGCTCGATTGTACAAACATGCACGCAAATATGTTAGAAGCGCATTTTGTAGTATATGTACATTATATATATATGTATGTATGTGCACTTGTGTTTTTTTCTTCTACTATGTAATGTAAAAGTACAAACACTTACAAGCACTGAGACAGCCACTTATGTAGTGGTGTGACTTCTTAATGAGCTCAGAAACAAAAGCTGTTAAAACAACATAGACGTAAGGGAGCGAAGAAAGAAAAAACAAGCAAGAAAACACATTTGGTTTAGACCAAATCTTAAATACCCTTCACATGTATGCACAAATGGAGGGCGTGGCAGGTATGTGATTACATCCTCTAATTGCGTATCATCTTGCAAAACGAGTTTGACGTGAATGATGATTTTTTGTAAATAATGGGCGCGTCTGATATCCACGCATGCCCATTTTCGCACAACGAAGGAAGGGATAAGTATAGATATGCATAATTTTAAGCTCATAGGTAAATTTTTATGTCAAATACTTAGACTTATAGATAGTGTCTGTCATCCGACCACACCCATTTTTTGCACATTGACAGAATAGGATAATTATAGGTTTGTGAACCAAATTTAAAGTAAATAGTTCAATTTTTGTGGCAGATAAATATATTTTTGTCGATTGTGGGCGTGCTTTTTGACTGATTTTACCCATTTTAAATAGCGATTCACGTGCAGAAATTTTAGCTCAATATCTTAAAATTTACGATCATGAGAGAGCGAAAAACAGACAGACACTCGGACACAGGGACATACATGTCTCGAGCGACTCAGTTTTTGATGTTGATGCTGCTCCTTCTGAGTGTTGCAAACGGAATGATAAACTTGGTATACTTCCCATAAAATGAACTCCGCAACGGTTATTTTAAATCAAAAAAAGTCATCATTTTATTTTCACAAGCAAACATAAATATTTACAACATTCTGAAAATGTTTCAATCCACCGAACCGCTTCATCTCCTGTACTTTTCAGTAATACGATTGTATACGATAATTATGTTATTAAATTATTTGTTCATCTTCTTTTAGAACAATATTTTCTTTTAAATTACTCAATTAAAAAATGTATTATTTTTTCAAAATAAAAAATATTATTTATTAAAGACTTATATAAAATTTTCCATAATTGTTATGTTTTATACATGTTTGAGGTAAAAAGCAAAACAATGTCGAATAAATCAACACAATCCATAAATATTTGTTAACCTTCTGGACGTACATACACCATCGAACCTATAAATTAATATCGAATGAAAGAATGTTTTCTTCACTCTACACTCTAACCATAACGCAAATCAGTAATAAATGGTAAGTGGTTAAATGTGCCATGGTTTGGTTCGGTTTGGCAATGGCGAGTTGTAAGAAACGCCCACTCCAAGTATCGATTACATTAAATGTTAAGAAGAATTATTTATATGTTTCCACGTACCAGGCCAGGTGTTATGGCGAGAACATAGCAGAGATATAAATGCATTGTATGTATCGTAAATGAGCGTAAAGGATGATGATGATGAAGGCTAAACAGTTGCTCTACATATATTTTTGGTACATAAATAAGAGCAACAAGAAACAACCAGTTTAATACCTTTTCAGCTGATTCGTTTATATATGATATTAAACGTATGTGGAGGGTTTAAAAACCAAACAAAAATTTAACATACGAGACCTTCAATTATTAAAAAAAGAAAATAAGAAAAAGAAATAAAGCAGAAAAAAATCGTGTGTCAATTATTTCATTGATAAATGTATAAATATTTGCTTAAGCTTGAGGGCATTTATGTAAGAGAAATTTTTATAAAAGGAATACACAGCAGCGACACACTGGAGGCGTGTTTATGAAAACTGATTTCGTTTATTTGCCTGAACACTTAAACTTTGTATAATTGAAGGTGTTTCATATTTCCATGAAGTTGGATATATGCTACAAAGCTTAAGAGAAGTTGTAGAGAACCCACAAGGTACTGTCAACTACTTTACGCTGCAACAATGCAGCATATTGAAGGTTTGGCCCCCAAATCAAGTTCAGTTTATTTAATTGTTCATTCATTTATTTAATCATTTTAAGGCACAATTTAAACCGACACAATTACACGCATATATTTCAAAAATGACATACAATTATATGGCTTATTAAACAAATTCAATGTTAAATTGATAGCTCGTAGATTTTCATTCATTCAGCGTTTATTTTATTTATTTAGTGCGGTTTAAAAACCACATTCGTATATATTTAAATAGATCGGCTGTACACAGCTTGGTCACAATATATGTAATAAAATAAATTGTATTTCATTGAGCGTACCTTTAAAATGATTGCATAAGTTCTTCCTTCCTCTCTCCCCAGCTTCATTATTTAAAACGTAAATTAAATTTAAATAATAAATCGCGATTCTGTTTGAAATTTACTTAAATAACGTTTTTTATACATATAAAAATAATGCAGTAATGAAAAAAAAGTCTAAACTACCTCGCTTAGGCTTTTAAGCTGTCTATTGACACGTTTATCCCGTTATATGATTTTTAATTAGAAAAGTTAAGCATTAATGAGAAAATTTCTCACAAAAAAGCCAAAAATTGTTGAAAAAATAAATAAATAAAACCTATTAACATAAACCATGTTCACATATCTGTATGTATATAAAAGATATAAGTGCTGGTGTAATAAAAAATTATTTTTCACCAACTGGTTTATTTTTGCAAATTAAGAAAGTTTTGTTAAAGATTAATTGGCGAATGCAGATAGATACCCAACCAGACAATTAATACATAGCAGGAAAGAGTCTTCTTCCATACATAATACAAATTCACACCTGATTTCAACAAGGTAAGCGTGTTGGTCTCATATGCCCATATCCTCATAATTATGTGCATAAAAACACATTACTTATTTAGTATTCTAGCCATGCCGACGACACCTCCTTGTCAGGAATTCATCATGAAAGTGTGAAAAATATTAAAATAAACTTTATGCACACACAAGTGGTTATATAAATATAATTTATGATACCATAAATTAAGTTAACTTTAACTATGAGTGATGATGAAAAATTTCCTTCAGCCGCATTTAGAGCGCTTCTCTTCTAATAAAGAAAACTTGTAATTACATTTTATGACTTAATTATCTTTTTCACACCTAAAAAAAGTTACAAAACGTTGTGTTACAAATACAGGGCTAGATACAAGAAGAACGAACTTCCTGCAGAGGAGGGGAATCTTTATAAAAATAATATTGTATGTTTTTCTTAGAGCTCAAATTCCCTGTAGCTTTGTTCTTGGAATATAAAGACCATTCAAAAGAGTTATGTAAAAACATACATCTACCATTTACAAGATGAAAAATCAGAAAAGTTCAGTGCTTCAGATGAGAAGCAAGGCAACAGACATAGCTAGATCGTTTCAACGCCTTATGCTTATTCAAAAAATATGTACTTTAAAGCTTTTAGTTGGATGTTTTAGGGATGAAATGGACAACCGCACCCTTTTTAAGTAAGCGAAATTACGCCCATTACAAGTATTTGTTGATTAAAATAATCTGTGAAGTGATAAATAACAGCACAAGTTAATTTTGTCCGTACGTCCATTGAAATAAATATTGAGACCTTTCAAGTTATTACGGCCAGCCTTAAATGTTGTATAAATAATGTAAAGTTTCTATAGAATATCTTGGATTTAATCAAATCAAAGACACGCCTATATTTTTTTAAGATTACTTTATTGATTTTAAATTTTAAACGACTACAGCGCTCTGTTTATATTTTATATAAATTAAGTAAGAAAGATGCCTTTGGGCTTAAATCTTGAATACCTTCTACATATATTGTACATACAAAAGGTGGGTGCATCAGGCGTATTATTACGTCCTTTAATAGTGTATGTTTTACATGGCTCTTGACCGATTTTCCTCAAAAGGATCTGTACAAAAGTTTAGCTCAAAATGTATGACCTTGAGAATGCCAACAACAGACAGACACACGGACACATATGTTTTCAGATATCTGTTCAGTTTTTAATTCTGATGAAAAATTCACATACTAGAGTCTCAGGCGCTTGCTTCTGGGTTTTGCAAACGTAATGCCAAACTTAGTATACCCAAACAAAAGTTCATGTTTTATTGTAAAAAGTACTTTCAGCTTACTATCGGCTAAATGTCACAATCACTTGTAAAACCTAAGCAACTATAAAGCACCTAAGAATACAGGGAAGGACTTAGAAAAGGAAAAAATCCAATTACTTTTATCATATGCACTGGATTGGAAGTCAACTTCTTAGTTGTTGTTTTTTTTAGTTATTGTATTAGAGGATTTGTTTTTTGTTGCTCCCTTTAAATTCACTTCTTTTGTTCAAATTATTTGTGATGTTAAATTGAAATCATAAACTAGAGCAAACTCATCACGATATTTCTATTAAAAGCAATTTATGCAGCATGCTTTGCATACGGAGCATTACCACAGTGTATAATTATTATAAACACTTGAGCAGATTAGATTTCTGAGAAGGAAAGTTGGTTTGCCTTTTTTTTTTTTACAAGAAAATCACAATTGCCCGAGCCCACAAAAACAGTAACCAATAGCCATGTTTGGAACATGACTTGGTTCGGTTTACTTGTTAGACAAACAAAGTGGTTTGACCAGCCAACAGCAGAGTTTCCTCTTACACCGCAAGAAAAGCACACTTGTTGTTATCTTCTGTGTTTAGTCAATAAGAAAAATCAAAGCAAAATATTTATATTATGTTGGCTTGGGTGTGCCGCAACATAACATGGTGTTTGACTGATTTTAACCGTAAGATATAATAACTAGCACTAAAGGTAATTCAACTTGATATTTACTTAATGAATTCTAAATAAACACTACTCTTGTTGTTAGTATAACTTTTCACCAATAGTGAAACAGTTGATACAAAACTTAACAAGAAAAGTTACTGAAGCTTCACAAGACAATAATACCAAAAGTGTTCAATGATGACGCTTGAGATAAAACACCGTAGAACACTTGTTAGAAGGTGTGTTGCCAGTTTCAAATCTACACCCATGATGCATAACTTATAAACACAGCATGTTCATGTGTGAGGATATGCAACGATTAATAAAAATATAGTATAACGGAGAGTACAGAACAGGAAAACTTTCTGTGATAGCAAAACCATTAAACAGTTAAAGTATGAAGAAAATCTTTTTGAATTTAAATGCCTGCACTTTGATTAAGCGTAGTTGTCAAAATGAGGAATATGTGAGTCTCGAACTTATAAGTAACCTAAAAAATTGCTTATCCGTTTATATTGTTAATAAAAGCAGTGTCGAACCAACTTTAAAAATGGATGAGATAATTCTGGAAAAAAGGAAAGCTTAAAGTTAAAACTTTTAATCAATGTCCGTATGTCCCTCAGTTGTTGAAGAAATGAAGATAACGGCTGCGAAATGTGGTTAATTTTTAGTCAAAATACATATAGATCTTGCGTACTTGATTTCGACTAAAACAACTGTAATCTATATCAGTTTCTGAGCAAAAAGTTTAGCATCGTTTACAGAAGAAAGCGTCAGAGACTCAACAAAGTATATATATTCATGATCAGCATCAAAAACTGGTCTAGACATGAATGTATTTGTTGTTGGCATTCTCACGGTTGTAAATATTGAAATATTGAACTGACATCTTCTCTAATTTTATACAGATTTCTTCAGTTTCTGCTCGCAGATAACTATTTCAATGGGCAAAATCGATCAAGAGCCATGCTTCAAATTGAAAAAAACTTCCACAAAAATTGAGCTTTAAAGTTTAAATTCGGTACGCATATTTACAATTACCCCATCCATGGATGTGCCATAATATGACGAGGTCGGATAGCGGACGCGCCCACAATGAATAAAATTTTTTATATCTGTTACAAAAATTAACGAACGATCTTAAAATTTGGTATTAATTTTCAGAATTATCTCATCCATTATTGTGTCAAAAAAGGGCGTGGTCGGATATTAACACGCCTACAATTTACAAAAAACCAAAAAACGTGTCTTGCAAGCTAATACGTAATACACTATTACACTATTAGAGCGCATAAACCTGCCACTCCCACCGTTATAGATGCTTAGGATATATAAGATTTGGTCTAAGCTTCACTTGTTTTCTTATAAATAAAAATTCAATATTACTGAACTTGTATTTAAAAGCTAATTACTTTTTTTAATAAAAACCGTAATGGTATATATGTGGATATAAATCTTTCATTAGTATGATTTTTGTATGGGGAGCTCTATATAGATCTCGACTTTGATGTTGTGAAATGTGTATTCTTCCTCTAGAAAAAAAGTCAATTTCCAACTAATTAGTGTAAACCAAAAGTCAACGTATTACTAACTTGGAGTTTTAATATTGAATAATCGAACGGTTAATATTTAAATTCAGGCTATTAACATAATTAAATAATGGAGCGAGAGCTGAATACAATTAATTGAATCACTATTTATGCTCACTTCAAATTATGGCCGAGTGCTGCTAATCTATTGAAAAAAAAAAGAAAAAAACTTTATTTAAAATGATCCCATTAATGGAAAGAAATAAATACGTTATAAATAATTATAAATTCATATAAATTATTACAAAATATTAATATTAAACGTATTTGTTTTAACAAAAAAAAATTGACCCAAAATTTAAATAAACTCTTGTAAATATTATATATAATCTAGATGTGGTGTCAGCGTAACATTTAATTTTTAACATCAAACAGTAAATAAGATAATGGCTTGGAAAAAAGCTAACATACCGCTGACTTGGTGAAGCGATATATGTTTCTTATTTAACTTTGTGCATAGAAATCTTAAGCTGTGTTTAAAACACCATGAAAACGAGATAAATATACTTGTAGTCATAAGTGTCATATACAGCAGACGAGCAACGGTTGTCTCGGTTGTTCTTTTGTTAGTTATTGTGTGTGGTTTTATACACCAAGCACATCTCATCTATAATAATGGATTTGTTTATTATTTTGGGTACGTAACGGATGGTGGATACAAGTGGTTATGAGAAAACAACAACAAAAAACGAAAATATCGATTTAAAAACGAAAGATAAATCGCTCCGTTAATTGCTGGGTCATAGATTGTTGGGCAGAAATGATGATGAGCTCACTTTATTTATTTTAAATAATGAAGTTAAATTATTATAAAATCGTAACAAGGAATGTTTAAATATGAAACTTCATCATCTATCCTTAAGGAGTGTTTCACGTAGCGTATGAGTTATGGGAAAGTATTAAAACCCGAAATGATGAACCTTTTTTTTAAACAATCCTTACTTATGCGTTAATTTTTAGTACCATTGCTTTTTCAAACAAGTCTTTTAAGTCTTGAGGTTTGACGAAAATTTTGAAATATTCTCAAATCCAAAATACATTTTTGTATACATCTTCTTATTTGTATAAGGACATATAAGACAAATTGTGTGGTTAAGTGGTGTAGAGTATAAAATAATCACACTTTACTCTTCTATAAAATTTTCATTTGTTCTGATTTGTGGAAAATTTTCTTCTGCATTATTAGTATGGCAGTAGTTTTTTACTTGCCTCTTAAAAACGCATCTACAATGATTTAGAATAAATAAAGAATAAAGTTCTCCGTTTGGAAAATTCTAAAAATTTCTGCAATTTTCTCTAATTAGACAATTGTTGCCACTTGTGGTTTTGTGCATATATAAAAATATTTCTACTGCAAAATATTTAAACCACATTGTGTGTTGGTATATAAAGCCAGATTAATTTTTATAAAATAACAAAAGAAACAACTACGGAAAGATGTTTTTGGGTTTAGAACGAATTTTGAAATCTTTCTGCATGTAAAGCATTCATCAGCCGTATAGACAAACACCAAAAAATAACTCTGGTATCCCGCTGGAAATTCTGCTCTGAATGCAGCAGATTATGAACATGATTACAACAAAATGTTATGTTATGTTATCGTTAAGATGCATTTGTTGCAGTAAAGTGTTTTTTATCCAACTGGGACGTTTATATTTTGCATTAGATTGGCTCCCACAACCAGCAGAGAAATGCGTTTGTAAAAATAAACAACAAATTCAAAAAAATTGCAACAGCACGATACCAAGCCTTACACCATATATACAAAGTTTGAACTATTATTGAATTTTGTTTAAAATATTGTTGAAATATTATGTAATTATTGTGCTTACCACCCAAGACGAACTAATGTATGTGAGAAAGATATTTTGTAAAATAGAGCTGCAATCGTTGGAATAAAAAAACAAAGGTGAAATTGATTTAATTTTGCAAGTGTGGAATGTACACATTTTGATATTTTAATGTGTGTTGTTGTCATTTAAATCTCTTTTCAATTCATCATCAATAAAAATGCTTAGCATGCAAATTCATACCACAAATACAATTTAAATACAAAAGTCACAAAATCCAAAAGTATTATGAGTTTGATGTTGCTCCATAAGAACAATGAAAAACATGCAACTGAAATATATGTGAAAACCTGCAACGTTGACAAATATTTTCCAATAAATTTTGTCATGGGAGAATTTTGATAAATTCCTTCTAAAAGTTTTGTAATTTGCTCGAGTATTTATTTTGTGATAAAGTCATTTAGTTGGGATTGTATTTAGGATGTGAATTTACACTAATTTTAATTGTAATCCATTAGGTGTGACTTTATAAAAGCAGACACTATATATATTATATAGTATACTATTTTCCTTCAAGTAAATGCCACCATTCGTTATTAATCAAATATATTAACAACTTTTTGGGATAGGGATAAACTTCTGAAGTAGCTTTTGTCCGTTTGGGGGTGTAGAACTGTGAGATTTTCAAATGAAATCGAATTATCTTCTGTAAAAGTAGGATACTCGAAATAGCTCAACAAAATAACTTTTACTTCCTGAAAATACTTCAATGCGTGGATAGTTACAGAGTTGGGTGAGGACTTATATCAATATCGTGCACATATATATAAATGTGCGAAGCAGAGTTGTGTCGAAGGTGTATAACGTAACACCTGTTTAAACTTATTTAATAATGCTTGTAAAGAATTTATTATATTTGTAGTAATATTCTTGAACAATGCATTTAATGGCATAAGTATTAAAATTTCTCTCCGAGTTTAAGTACCTTTTGCTATTACCATAATGGCTTATTAGCCATTAGTGTTTTTATGTAGGTAGTATAATTGCCACCTTATACAAAAAAAAAAATAGTGGGCTATTAAAACACGTTACATCAACTTTACATGTTTGTGCGAACATGCTTTAATAATGCATTTATGTCAACGTTGTGAAATTATAATTACAATAATAGGTTTAAATGTTTGCTAGAAAATGCATGTTTAGGTACAAGACGAATTTGAGGCCACACATAAGAGACAAAGAAAAAATGTACTGGTTTATTACATAGCATCTAACATATTTAATGACTTTTCCAAATCATAATTAAACAACGGTTTTTTCCTTCTTCACTCTGCGTCCATGAAAGCAACACAGCAGTAAACCCTTTATTATCATTAGTGAGCTGTTAGTATAGAAGAGGGCTAACAAACTGCTTTAGGACTTTTAACACGTCATACAAATTTACATAAAATGTGAAAAGAAGAGAAAAACTTTTATAAAATTTTTAATAAAAACCAAAAAAAAAACAACAACGTAGTAAAAATATGAAATAATAACAAGTCAGTATGTGAATAATTATGAAGGTGGTTACTACCACATGAAAGGGAGTCTAGTGCGTTCCACTTATTACAAACGGTTAACCTTAAAATATATTTAAATTAGTAGAGGTCTCCATTATAGGGCAAGCACAAGGTCACAGGTGTACAACAATATTTTCATACTCATCACGCATTTATGCACAAGTGGGTGGAAGTGTTTTTATACTAGCTAGGTAGCTGGAACATGAATTATGTTCTATTAAGGAAACATGACCTTTTCTTTTTTTATCATAATTAATCCTATAACACATTTGTTTTTATGTCGCTTTATAGAGATAAATGCGTTATATTTAAAATTTAATTGCTGTCGGATTGAAAAAATTTATTAAAAGCTCGTTTTACATGATTATCAACCTAGAAGATAAGTATCAAATGAATAATTTGTAGTGAGTGTGAGTGGCGTTCAAGTTCTCTGATAAGCTTATTGAATATAAAATTATATTAACTGTTATAATTATAATAATAGCATTTACTAATACTCTTGATAAATTTGCGGTAAGAGAGGAATTAATAAAACGTTGTTTTTATGCTTATCGTCAGAATGATGTGCGGATTTATTTTGTTCATACGTTTGTAAGTACCAGATGTGGGCGAGCCACATCTCCAAAATTATATGTATTCTTGATCAGCAGCAATAAAAAAGTTGATTTAGCCAATCTGTCCGTCCGTATGTCCATATAAATAATACCATTTTTGTTAGAACTCTCACAAGTCGTAAAAATTGAAATAAAAATTGGAAAAGGTTCATGATGATGGGCACACGCCTAATATAGCTTCACTTTACTTGTTATTCGTTGCACCAAATGCTAAAGAACGAATTTTTTGAGATATTTCCAGAAAATTTGATACAAGGACATGTATTTGAACCCTATTGAAAATGGACTAAATTGGTCATTATTAGAACCCCTCCCCAAATAAGTGTTTTTAATATAAAGAAACTCTTTATATGACAAAAATTTATAAAAATTTTCAACAAAGTTAGGTGAAAAGTAATGTGGATCCGATGGGACCATTTTTAGGACCTCTTTTCATTTAATGATATTTTATTTTTATTTTTTTTATTATATATTAACCGATACAACTAAACTAATTAGAGCAACTACGTGATGTAGGGTATTAAATGGTCGGGCATAAACCAGAGTTTGTCTTTTTTTCAGTTTTTTCTTCGACTTTTTGATGTGACTTTTTCGTGATTAATAAATAATTATCACTCGTTTCAAATTATTTAATAATTAGAAATATTCTAGTCAGTTGAAAGCGATCATTTAATGCCCTTTACTAAATACCATTAAGTTTATTCCAGAAACACTACAACGAAATGTCCGTTTATTCACCTGCATTAATTAGTGGTCTCAGCTGCAATATATTTGTATATTTGTTCTGGGGTTCGCATTGAATCAGTACATTATTATAATCATCAGCTGCCGCAAATCATTTTGTGCTGACTTGCATAATGCACACACATACTTCAGAGCTGCAATCTGCGTTGCATTTATTACAAATGGAAACATATTTTTCTATAATATTTTGGTTTACTTCCCGCTCTACAGTAAAATGCAATGTATTGGACTTTGTAGTAGCACTTACCTCTAATTGATTAACAATATGCATGAACATATGTGCTCGATAATCGATTGTTAAATTTTATAAATGATAATAATTTATGATATTTCCGAGTGAGAGAGAGAATGTAGCTGAACGGTATGTATTTTTATGTATTTATGATAGCGAAGGTGCGCAAAAGCGTTCACAAACTCTTGCTCAAGTTTGAGGAATAACGTTAGTTAACGTTAACGCATATGGGTTCATAAGTGTAAAGAACATCTCGCCATATCCAAAATATTAAGTGACGGTTTGAAGCCTAAGATTTAAACTATTAACGACCGTAAAATATTGCTCAATGATCAACTTTGCTGGTCACCTCTTCCACGACCACATAATTCTAAATTGTGCCTAGTTAGGGGTTATGTTATACAATATATTTTCTATTGTCATGATCGCTGTTAAATCCTTTTCTTTTATGTTGCATTAATTTTCACACTTTAAGCTGCCATTGGATGCTTTTTATAAAGACACTAATGGCCATCTGTTTAATATATATAGTTACACTTGTACAAGCTAGCCGCCAGACATGTATACCTTAAGAGTTTCTTTTATGCATTTCCCCTTCACATTGAAGTGCTGCAATAACAAAAGAAAACGAATATTTTCACTTGATATAAAAAAGAAGAAAACATTACAAAACACAGACATTAGTGTTACTATTCGTTAACATACAAATGTACGTGTTTATGACATTGCTTTACGCCATGGTGTGTAAACTGTACAGATGCACACAATTCACTGCCAATGGCAACGCATGTCAATTGAAGCAGCAGCAGCAGCAGCACCAGCACTAGCATCAAGAAGTTTTCGTTGTAAAAAATGCTTTCTTCTCACATGCTGTGGAGAATAATAAAATAGCCACTGATGACTATAGCGTTCTTATTAATTTACAATGAAAGTGCGGGGGCTGCTTTATTTTGAACGAGGAAATTTTTCAGTGAGCTGCTGAAATATAATAAATTTTCTTAGTACTGCACTTCACATGTTTACAGAGTATATTAAGTTTGAGTGGAGGATTGTAATAATAAACACAACAGAAGAAATGGATCCATTTTGTGTTAAGTCGAAAGGTTTAGAATCATTTGTTGACTTATTTCCAGGAAAGTTTATGCTTACCGTACCGTTGGGAGTTCTGGAGATACAGCGATAAAGTTTGATGCAAAATCTTGCCACAAAGACAAGCTTTAGTGATAATACATAGATCGAGTAGGTACACCTTGAGGAGTCCTTCTTACATGTATTTCGAAAAAGGAGTACTGTGCTGATTTTGCTTATTGTACAGTTAATGGAAATGTACGGAGCAGGGTATTTTATGGTTGCGCTGTGCTGCTTAATACTTTTTTACATGTTTTCTTTATAAATGTAATAATTTTTATGTGTTTTAAAGAGGGGCCCTTTAACTTCGAGATCATCAATAAAAATTGAGGAAAATAGTCTTACGCAGAAAAATTTTTATAGGCAGTTTTATTTGTTGAAAAGATTTCACATTTTCGTTTTTTGTATACACATAAAGTAAGGTGATCTCATGGGCATATAGTTTTCAAAGAAACGGGAAAAATGGAAATAAATCACGTAAATATCCCAGAAAAGGCCTCATGTTCAGTTGCGTTGTGAATTGTGCCAGCTTTATTGTTATAATCAGATGCACATTTTTGTTTATATACCACACTATACCAAAAGAGCAATAAAACTTTAATCTTCTAAAAAACAACTGTAATAAGATGGTCCAATGTTCAAATTTTTGTTTATATTTTTGTTTTTATTTTGTCTATAATAAATCTCACCACTTGCGTTGGAACAAGGACCGAAAAGCTTAAAATATTTAATTGTTTTAAATAAGAGTTTTATACTCGAGAGAATAAAACAACTTTGTGGAATATATATATTCAGTTAGAATGGTTTACGGATGAATAAAATAACTTTTATAAATATAAGAACAAAAATTTGATACAAACACACAGAGAAGAATTCTAGTGAAAATGAACCGAACTAGACTATTTTTAGATCCCCTCCCAATACCAGGGTCTTTATAAAGGTAGTCGTTCAATAGGGAATATTTTTCTTTTTTATATTTTTGCACAAAATTTGAGGGATAAATGTTATTTGGTTTAATAATTAAGTGTGCCACCATCTCTACGATATTTTTCCATTATATGACATTTCCCGAAGCGTTTCACTGGTTACTGGTACAACTGAAGCAAGTAGTGTACAGTATTATGTTTAATTTATATAAGTATGAGTTATAGTATCCTGTGGGATTGTTTTCTATAAAGACAATGATGAATGACAATCCTACAATAAAATGTTTGGATACACATACAAATTACCAGAAAACTTTTGAGATTTGTTAAATAATTCTCCCAAACACAGCATTTTATTTGGGCTTAGTGCTGTGTTATAAATATTTTATTAAGCAATAGCCGACCTTCGTTATAAAAATATCTATATGCACAAACACATGTATGTAAACCTCACCTGTAAACAATACAAAGCATACAGCTTACAATAAATATTGTCAGGGAAGGTATCATAGCCCAGATTGTAAGTTTTAGTGTCATTTAAAATAATATTTTGCATTTGTTCCATTTTAGAATGCTATACAGCTCACCTTAATCTTTCCCTTCGCCTCTATGTAGGTGAAGTTGAAAATTTTTTAAATAGAAATTTAATGCATATGTACCGTGCAATGTATTTGTTGCATGAATTTGAATTTTAATATATTTTGTGTCCTCTCTGCATAGTTTGTACGCAGTGTTGATGACAACATGTTGTTTGTTTAAATAACAAGTAGCAGGTGCTTTATGTTTTTTTTCGGCGGTGTGGCACTCTAGTAGCATAAGCGTTTACATGAGCATATATTTTAACGTATGTGCGAACGTGTATGTTGTGTATAGTTTTCTATCTCTGTTTCTCTTATATTAGCTGTTAGCTGTTACGACATTTTCAGGTAGTTGTGGTTGAGCGGAATTGTTCCTTTTACAACAGTAATAAAATTATTATTATTGCTTTACTTTGCCACCATTTTCAAGGATTGTCATTAGTTTTTCTCACAAACACATATGAATTTTATTTATTACCTTAATGGATATGTTTGTTGGTGTTTTTATATTGTAGTAGATGATGATGTTGCATTATAGTCAAATATAAATAAATAAATGTTATGCCTTGGGGTGTATGCATGTGTTTAATTTTTTTTTTTTTTTCAAGTGCAAACAGCACAATCTCTCCTCTTACTTATATAAACGTTGTTTTCCTCCACTGTTGCTACTAGTACTTTGTTTGCATTTATCATTACTTTAGCGCTGTTTCCAAAGAATGTGTGAACATACAAAACATACCATAGCCGGAATTGTTTGCACATTTCACATGAATTCATATTTACATTGTATTGTATTTTATGTAAAAAAAAATTTCTTAACAATAACAAAAACAACAACAAGAATTATTATTTTATTTGTACATATTTGTTGGTAAAGTATTTTTCATGCATAACAAATGTACGTGTGGGGTGAAGCAACAAAGAGGTGGGATATGAAAATCGAAATTTTTTTTATCGTCCATCCCATACATGAATAAATATGGGTTTAAACACCAAAAAACAAAAACAAATAAGATTTCATAATTATCTTATGAAAGAAACAAATTACATTTGGCTGACTTTTCCCACCTTGTGATGCTGCCCGGATATGTAGATGTTGAAAGATATACCAATATTTGTATTATTTATGAGAGTAATTAACGATAACTATCATGTGTAAATCATCATCAGCGTAAACTGTAAACTAAGAAGAAATCGGTATGAAATCTAAACTAAGACTTGGGCGAAAGGTTAGGTTGCCGTAATGCTTAGTAAAACTATTTGGAAGTTGTTATAAATAGTTTGGGATTGAAAATCTTCCCATGTGCAAGTGAGCCTAGAACTTCCGAGAATCCGACTCCAAGTGTTTCCTTCTATTTGACTTGATCTTCACAGAGTCGAGAGCCAAGATTGTTGCTTTACTGTTCACACAAGAAAAACGATGGCCTTTGATTTGTGCAGCTGGGTCACTGCTTAAAAACACTGCAAATGTTCGGTAGTGAAAACAAAAACTTTTCTGCAAGTGCCTTCGAATAAACTACTGTTTGTCTGCTGAAGTTCATCTTGGAGCCATCCGTGAAGACCATTACGTCATAGGCTCTCTCAGCGCCAGACTTTCAGTCCTCTCTCGATGGCATTAAGACTTCAAAAGGTCTAAAAGTAAGACCAAGATTAAAATCAAAGCCTAAGACCGAAAAGCTTGAAAACCTTGAACCTTGACCTGGTTATAGAATATATCTAGATATAAAAATAGACTTTGACCAATAATAATGGAAATAAGAATATAGAATACATCGATAGAATACGTAGGCAATGTCCAATATAACTTGTGGTCAGACATATACTTAGAGTTGAACCTAAACCAAATCTTTATCTAGATCTAAACTTATACTTATACCTAGACAAAGAAATGGACTTGAGCCTAGACCAATAATAATCACCTGAAGTAAAAATAATAATAAAGTAAATAAGATAGACGGAAACTCTACGGCTCAGGTTTAGATCCTAACCGAAAACCGCATTGTGTTTGAGGTCGCAAAATGGTGTCCGAACATCCGAATATGGCCCCTTGGAATAGTAAAATTAATAAGTAACACCAAAGCACACCTAAAACTAAACAAAGACTGCCAAGACAATCCAAGCTCGAGACTTAAAAGAAGAATAAGATCGAGACTCCACTAGACAGATGGACACACATGATTAAGTTTTCTTGGAATTTCATGTTGATTGACTAAGTTCAAGACCAAACCTTAAGGTCTCTACGGCATTTTTTTTGCTGTCAGCAAACGTTTGGCTTTAAGATGCTGTTTATAAAAGTGCAGCTAGCGAGGCACTCAAAATATTCTCTGAATTTTTTGTTAAAACAAAAAAAAAACAAAAAAACCTGTTCTTTACCTCCTGCATACACAGCATATTAATCATTACAAGCGCTCTAACAAGAGTGTGAACAAGCAAGAAACGCTAACGATGTTAAATAGTAATTGCCAAGGACAATAACAAGGTGAGTTGGTGCCCTACAATTTTCCATCGTGTAACAAATTGCACACATCCCTCCCGTATGCTGTTTGCCCAACACACTCCTCATATATCTTCAGCCTTAATTACATGCACATGCCCATTCGTTAAGCAATTCACACATTATGCAACAATAACGATTTTAAAAAGTAAATTTCATGTTAATAGACCGCAAAGGGAAAATAATCAGTGCTGGCCAAGACTTTAACGGCAAACACTTTAAAGAGGAACCCTGAACAAAAGCAATCTTGATGTACTCGTTGCATTGTATTTGTATGCCTACGCGAAATAAACATGCTTATATGCCTGAAATAAACATATAAGGTGTTAACACCATTTTTTATGGGCTATAATTTTATAGTACTTATTATTACGTATAAAAGGCTTTTGGCCGAATTCGGCTTATGCTACAGGCATGACTTCTTATCTGCCTTACTCTTGGGATTCTTCGTATTTGATGGATTAAGCTTCCTTGGGGTAAATTTTTACAGATCTCATTATAGTGGAAAAAGGTTCTTTGCAGCGCTTTAAAAGGCCGCCTTAATTCAAGTTTCACAGAGTGCACTGCAAACGTATTAATGAACTTTGCTCATTCTTCCCTCATAAGTGAAGATGTAAACCGTAAACAACGTCAATAAATATACATTACAGATTATACACATGTCCACACACGCACTTCAATGTCTCTATAGAGGTAAAGTATAAACATTCCTTCAACGATTGCCTTCTAGTGCAGCACTTACTCCATTGATTCCATTACAGTTTCGAGTTGTTTTTCTTTTGTACATAAACGGCCGCTTCATTATGTGACTAGGAATGTTGTGGATATGTGTGGGTTGCGCCCTTTTTTCACAACTTTATTCAAAAAGGTGTAACATTGTACGAGACTACACAACCGAAAATGGGCGTTTTCGTTTTTGCACCTTAGAGCGTTTTACCTGCTGTTGGTTTTAATCCACTTTCACACTTGTTAGTTTGGCTTGCATTGTTTCTCAAGTATTTATGGCCGTTGATTGTTTGGGCGTAACTTGTTTTTGTTGATTTAATTTTCACTGCACCAGATCACAAGGTAATTTAATATCCTCTAGAGAGAGTAAACTGTTACGAAAATGTGGCAGAAGCTTACGTTAAAACAGCAAAAAATTTTTTATAAAAGTTAAGTGTTGATGGTTGGGAAAATGTATTATTCACTAAACAATCCCTTAAATATTTGTATTCAAATACTTTTTTTTGCATTTAGAACAGCTTCTACAGTTGCTGCAAAATCAAGTATATTAAAAACAGCATCCTTGTATGAGATGATTGATGATTTCGAAAAATTCTAACGAAATTTTTAAACTTGAAAAAATGTATTTTAATAGCCTGGCTTGCACAAGTTTGCTTATGGTAACAAGACGACATCACCTGTGGCCGAAATCAACTTTTCCAAAGTGACTAAAGCAAAAGCTGCCACCACAGTAAGGTGTTAATTAATGCAACTCATCACAATCACCAGCATTGACACTGGCATCAACACCAACTTATACCAACATCAACAAACAGTTGTGTTTTTGTGCCAAGTTGCCGCCAAAAGAGCTTCAATTCATGCATAAAAATAACAAACAAACAAAAAAAAGAAACGCTTAATAGTGGCGTTCGTGTACATCAGGTAATATTCACGGCTACTCAAGACAACTTTTTCTGAAGATGTTCAGAAAATAAAGGAAACAGCCAACGGAGAGAAACCCCAGACACTTGAAGCTTCAGCATAAATATGCATTTAACAACTGACCCTTAAGTAATTTTAACACAATTCAAGACTGCATCTACCTTAACATACAACGAGAAAATTTGTATAAATATTTACTTTATTGTGATAAAGATTTATGGGTGCAATCAAGTGGTAAACATTATTTAAAAATTTAAATCAACTTGAATTATTTACACATTCTGGCATGTACGTACGTCCACAGAGGTAGTGAGTTTTTTTTAGGTATATTTTGTTGAAATAGAAACTGAAAATGTTTGTTTGTAACATTGTATGGACGGTATTAAATTCACTTGAAAACGATGGTGAAAAATATTTCGTTAAATAATTTTAAAATTATTATTGGTAACCAAGCTTAATTACATAGTTTTTAGATGAATTTTGTCAGATCAAAAGGAAACTATTTTGGTTCAGGCTATGGATTTCGTGTTGTTCGTGTTATAAAATAATAAAAACCACTAAATCGTGTTTTATAATAAAAAATGACTTAATTACGTTGAAGTTTATTTTATATCGAATCGATTATACGCTTAATTGAGGTTATTAAGTGGTGTGTAAAATATATTTTCCTCTCGCCAAACACAAGACTAGACCTCAGGTTTTCATCTTAAGCACAAGACTGTTTACACGGTTTTCTGTAAAAATAACACCAAATACCATTGGAACGTGATCGTTGTGGTCGCTTCATAACTCCAGTTGAACTCGATTTTTTTTTCAAAATCACTTGTTAGTTATGAGTCAGAGTTTCTGAAGCAACTCTATAAATATCATTTCCATTTAACGGGCCATAATGATAATGGAGGCATTTGATTTTACAAAGTTTTCTTTCCTTATGATCTTCTTTATCAGTGTTTGTAATCTTTATTGCTTACGTATCGCAAAGACTAATACGATGCCATATAATTCTAAATGAAAATGCCAACATCTATATTGTGTGGTGATTGCTGGCGTGATGTTGTAGTTTAGCGAAATTAATATTTTCGCATTGCATGATTACAGAGTATAAACAGACTAATAGCAACATATCTGCTTTGTTTATCGTTTACTTAGAGCTGCTTTTAGCAAAACTATGTACAATTCAGGTCGGCTTTTGAGTACTCTATATAAAACTCTTCACCTCAGAGCAGGGGCTTGAACCATAGATACAATGGTAGCGCTGTATTACAGCCTATTGCAACTCTAATAATGTTCGTATTTTGTCTTTCAAGTTTTCCACCATTTAGAAGAGGATTTGATCTATTGTGACAGTTGGTTCAATTACATATATAAATAAAAACAAGTTTAATACCCTGCACCCTTACGTTTTCCTTTGTCCAATTAGTTGAGTTATAAAAAAAGTAATTTCATAAAAAGTCATTATATGGAGAGGGGTACTAAAAATGGTCCAATCGGGTTTATTTTTAACATAACCAATTTTTAAGCCAATTAACTATTCTTACGCAAACTTTGTCAAAAAATATTAAGCATTGTAACTTTTTGGTATTAAGATCTTTCCTTATAATCTGATCCTATATAAGGAAAGGTTCTAAAAATTACCCAAATCGGTCTATTTTCAATAGCGTTTTTCTTTTTATTTTGAATCTGAATTTGGTATAACTGAAAGTGGGCATTTGCCGTTCAGAAGTTAAAAAACTTGAAATGACCTTTACCACAGGGAATAATTATAGAAATTGTTCAACTTCAGATCAACTCTTGTGCCTGAACATTATTCTATGATGAATATGAGTTAGCTTTAATTGAAATTTTTAATTTAGAGCGAAACGAAACTTAAAAGTTTTAATCGAAAAATAAAGACCATACTTTCCGTAGCTACCATGTCCCTCGCATTACTCTAAAGCATAATATAATGCGCTTCAAAGTTAGGAGTTGGAAACTATACGAATTGAAGACTATTTAAACGATGAGTACTTGAAATTGAATAAATTTCCGGTTGGGGAAAATATCAGGTCAGCACTTATACTCGCGGGAGCTTTTTGGTTAAAAAAATAATACTTGACCGATCTGCCTCAAATGTGCCTAATGTTGAATAGAATACAGCGGCAAAACAAATTCCATAACAAGTGTAACATTTTGCCTATTGCTTCAGTATTGCATAACCATTTGATTATGGACTTTTCATCTACGGACAAGATTTGTTTTAAAAATGTACAAAACTAACTAATTGAGCACTTTCAGCCACTTAGCTGGTATGTATAGCTTAAGAACTGAAGAGATTACATTACCACTAATTATTTCTGGATCTTAAACTAATCTTGCATTAAACTTTTACTGTTAAATCGGTAAATTATGTGATAAGGTGTATTAAAAAAGTGCGATGAAAAAGTAATATATGGTTATTAGCTTTTAATTATTTAGCTTAAAGTGTAGGCAATTTGTGTTGCAGTAAATATATAATTTATAGCATTTATCTAAAGGTGTAGGATTGCATGACAATTATGGGTATATTACTCTTCAAAATATAGATATTGAATAAGTGAAAAGGCAGAAAACCGGCACTTCTTTATGGTAAATTTGGTTTAATGCTCTTAAGCATGAGTGGCGTAGAACTCTATGTTTATTATTAATTATTATTGTATAAATGAAATATGCCATTAAATATGAGTAATACGATAAACTCTCCGTGGATTATTAATTACCTCAAAGAATTCATTCAACCAATCAATATTTTCATGTGTTCAGCTGCAATACCTAAAAGGAGATATGTTTTAATTTTAATTTTAACGTTAATGTTAATTATTTTTTGTCTTAATATCTCTCTCAAAGGCTTTTATGTCATAAAAGAAAAAAGCTTTAAAAACTTCACCACGTACACTTCTTCAAACACATTTGTTAATGGCCTGCTAAACGTTCACTTCAAGATGTGCTGACTTTTAATTGCAATCTTGTGTAAATTGCTTTATAAAAGTTGGTATAATGTGGAGAATGACCCTCGCTAGCGCCAAATGATTATATTAAGTAATCCGAATATACTAATACCGTGCATAAGATAAATATAAAATGTTTTAATTTATGAAATCGTTAAATCTAAACAACAACAGCAATCTTCTATTATAATATGCGCTGTTCTCTCTCTCTAAAGTGAGTTGTTGATGGGTGCCATATGCAGGTCAACTCTGTTGTAGTAAACTATAAAAGTTATGCATTCTGAAAATAGAAACAACAACCGATCATTAAACGTTCGTATTTTATTGTTATTAAAAGTAGTTTTTTCGCTTGCATGATGATAAAGTTGAAGCGGAATGAAAAAGATGGTCGATGTGTAACCTATAACGGGCATGCTTAGTGCTTCCAGATATTTGCTGAATACGTATTTTCAACCAAATATGATTGGAATCGGTATTTCAATTATTAAGATCAGAAGAGTGATTACCACAGGCGGAGAAACAGATGAAGCTAAATCGACTTAAGGAAACTCCTTCTAGACGTTAAAATTGTTTTGACAAAGCCATATTTGAAATACCCCCTAATGGTGGCTGTAAAAATAATTTTCATATGGGAAGTGCTCTCCAATTCAAATTTACCACAAATGCTGCATCATGAACTGCTTTACATTGCCTTAGGTATCGCTTTACGTTATAAAAACATTTTTGTATATTTTCAAAAAAGCTCTAAAATAGGTAAACACGTATTTCCTTAATGATTTAAGTACCAGCAGATGTAGAGAGAATTAAATCAACGTTAAATCTAAAGAAAGCCAGAAGATTCAAACATAAAACAATTGACTGGAAGGCGGTCAGTCATTATATAAACAAAATACGAAAAGAAAATGTAAACAATGAGTTTTGCAAAGAGATTGCTCATCATGGTAAGTGGAAACATTTACTACATTGAAAAGTTTGTAACATCTCTGTAACTCCACAATGTATACAAATTTATAGTTTTCGCTCACACGCCAGTAAATGTGAAATAAGGAAGTCTGTCAGTTCATAAGAAAATTTTGAAAATTCTGCTGTTTCTCTTGTTAATTGCTAAGGAAGCGGAACATGTTTTTGTTAAGCTGTGTTCTTTTTTTTTTTTTTTTAATTTACACTTAACAGAAATGTTTGCAAAGTTCTCTTACAACATAACATTTAACATAACGTTCTCTCTTTACAAATTGATTACTTATTATTAAGAGAATTATTTCTGTCTTAAAAACTCTCTTGTAGATAATAGAACACGAATACCTTAAAAAACACTTTTGCATAAGCCAGTGGGAAGCTAAATATACACACACTTACTATATATTTAGCCCATGTAAGAGCATGATTGAGATTTTGCAGCGCAACATAACCCACCTAACGTACCAAAAGAATACCCCAACACACACACATAAACATTCTGTATTCCAAAAAAAATAAAAAAGAAAGAGACTAAATGGCCTGAGTGTTAAATGCCAGCAGACGAAGGCCCACTAATGAATTCGGCAATTTAGTAGATGCGCGAGCTCAATACGGTGAACATGTTTGTAACGGATAATTATTTTTGGATGTACTGGCTGGCATGGCATTAGAGTACAGAGTATATAAGGATTACAATACCACAATAACAACTATATAAATGCTCCCGGTAAAGATTTATAACAATGATGCGGATATAAAACAAATTTCATACATAACATAAGTGTTTACATATATGTACATATAAATGCAGGATGCAGAGTGTGTGCAAAGGACATTAGGAAAATGCAGATTTAAAGAGATAACAAATCAATCAATTATTAAAAATTTTGTAAAAAATTCAAGTGTTTTTTATTGTTGTTGTTGTTTTGGTTTTTGTTAAGCTTAAACATAAGCTATCTTGATGTTTCATTGTTTACTATAACCGCCACTTATAACAAACCACATAGTGTGGTGGAAACAAAATAAGGAAAAATTTAAAAAAAAGTGAGTAAAAATATTTGCAAAAAATACAAATTGCATAATATTTCAACCAAGTGGTATGAATACTTGCAAAAGATGCAAATGATTTTTTTTTGCATTAATATTTAATATAGTACTTTCCATTTCTTTTGTCAACTTTATAAAGAAAAGCACAAAATGGTTGCGCATAAAAATTGGTTCTCATTTATTTTGCTGTGTTGTGACCTTCTTTTTAAAAATGTTTGTAATTGTTCTTAACACGGTTTGTCTTTTTTTTTTACAATAAATGTGACTGTATGCTTTCCGTGAGTGTGTGTGTGTGTGTGAAGAATAATGGATATACACCACCAACCGACAAATTGTAGTAAAACACACACTAATGGATTCAGGCATAAATATATTCGTGTGGCACAAACATAAAACAACAAGGAATGCAAATACTTCGCCACGCTATAAAAAACGATACGGTTTATAGGTTCAACCTAAAAGTAGACTACAAAAACGACAAAAAAGTGAAAGCATTAGGTTGTAAATAACAAACACAAACAAAATCTATATAAAATCAAGTAAAAACTTAAACGCATAATAGGCGTGTCAGATACATGATTACGCCCTCTAACAGTGTATGTATTACGGATCAGGTTGCAAGTTGTGTTTTTTTGTGGTAGATAAAAGGACTTTTCTCGTTTGTGGGCATGTCACATTTATGGATGAAATATTTATAGATATGTATACAAAATTACAACAATATAGGCACATTGTTGTGGCAGATTTAAAGATTTTTGTCGATTGTGGGCGTAGCTCTTGGCCGACTTTGTCCAATTCAAAAAGTTATTCGTGTGAAATATTTGAAAAAATGTATAAAATGTGAACGTGGTAGAGACCTAATTACGTAATACGGACGGACATGCTCAGATTAGTTAAGTGGTAAATGGAATACACTTCACATAAATTTTTTTAATACATACTTTCTTTAGAAGAATATTATCAAATAAATTAAATTTTGTTGCGTTTATTATTATTTTTTTTTTATCAATTAAAAAAATGTCTCATAAAAAATGCCGCATAATACGTTATTCCTCTTGACCGATGATGTTTAATTATAAAAGTCCATAAAATATTTTAATTTATTTATCATGCAACAATTGTAAAATTAATTAAACTTACAGTGTGCGGTATGTGAATAACCAGTCATGGTCATTCCGTTATAAAGTCGCAAAATGTCATGAATCAAACATATTGATTATTAATGTGTGTAATGTGTGTGTGTGTGGGTTAGTATGTTTAAGTTAAAGTTAACTCAACTCAAATGTACATAAACACAAAGCTCTCCATAAATGGCTCAAGTGAGATGAACAGTTCGATTTTACGAGGAAAAAAGTCCCAATAAATTTCCAACCAAACAGAGGACATATGGACACTTTAATTTTTAAAGTGGATTTAAAAGCATGTGAAAAAATATGGAGCAAGAAAGAGAGAAGAAACAAGTAAAATCGAACAATTTTAGTTATTAGTCCATTAATAATGGAAGTATCACCAAAAGAATATTTGTGTTTGAACGAGTAATGAATGAAATAAAGGAACTGCTCTGTAGCATATTTTTGGTTTACGTTTAAACAAAAACCCTTCACACTTAAACAGGTAAGATTTTAATGATTTTCAAATAAAATTTGATTGCCTATATGTTAACTGAAAATTATGTTTAACAGCATTATTATGCTAATAACTACTGTAACACGGTACGAAACTAATAACTATTAATAACAAAGAAATCTTCTGTTAAATGTTGGGATTACAAACTAATGAAATTTCCGTTGAACCGGTTAACGCACTCAGCTTAAAGTTCAAAGAAATTTATGATATATTCAGTTAAAGTTCGAGCGTGTGCTTAACTTGTCGCCGGCTCATAACATTCACGTCATGACTCAACTTTTGCTGACAGAAATCTTTATTATTGAATAGATAAATAATGTAATTTAATATTGCTGGCACACATGCCTTCAGTCACATTTCACATATTACAATATTACACATGTTATGGAACTATTTTATGCAGCTCTCCACATAAAATTAAGTTTTTACGATGAAACAAATCATTTAAAGGTGTTTGACTTTAGGTTTCTTTAATCCAATTATCTCAACTATAAATAGATTGCACCACATAATTTTCGATTGCATTGGATTATGATCTGTTTAAACAAGTTGTTTGGACCATTTTGTAGGTGCATATATATTATAGTTTAATAACTGGTTATAACGACGGTAATCATTGATGTTGATATAAAAATAATATCAAGCACACTAGTGAGCTTAATAAAAGCTATTAGATTATGCACTTGTATGAAAAATTAAGCGCTCAATTATTTTTTCATTCTCCACCTTGGTGAACAGAAGAAGAAAACAGCCTCCGAGCCTTTCCAAAGTATATATATTCTTGATCAGCATCAAAATCTGAGTTGATTTAGATATGTGCGCCTGTTGTTGGAACACTCACAGTCACAAATTTTTAAGATATCGAGCAGAAATTTTAAGATTCAAATATTTCTGGTATTTGTACATTAATTCCTATTTATCTATTTATTCATCGCTTAAAGTCTCTTATAAAACGATTTTTTGTGCAGAATCTAACTAAGTTGATACGTATTACTTCAGCTACTTGGCACGCTCCCTATTTGTATGTGAAAATGGGAGGAATAAACTTTTAATATCCCCCATCTTAGATGTTAAAATAAAATGATAAATTATGGGCGTGGTCATAAAGCAATTTTCCTCGAAATATATCAAAAACTTCGATCTGTAGATTGCGCATAAATGTACATGGACAGACATACGGGCATGGTTTAATAAATGCGTATTTCGATTTTTAATCGATAGATATACTTGAGGATAGGGTTGGCATTCGCCGTTTTGGAGTTAAAACCATACTCACTTAATATAAATTTTATATACTTTTTAGTGGTGCAGGGTATAAAAATAAGCACATAGATGTCATTTTCATTGTTTTATTATATTTTAAAATATTTTGTTTAAAGTTTCATTATTTAATAAGAAAACCAAAATAAACTTTTTCCAGATAACACGATTATCGTGGAATCATAAATATAAAATTATATAATTTATAAATATGTGAGGCCGACATAAATGCTTTAACACAGTTTATGGCCACAAACTTTAAACGGCGCCGCCGCACATATTCACACGGTTTTTTGCAATTTTTGCCATAAGCAAGTTTTCCTTAAAAAAAGAAAAAACACTTTTATACGTGGTACGTGAAATAAATGAGAAATGAGTTTTTTTTTTGGGGTGTTTGTACGTATGTATGGTAAATGCATTGTAATACTAAAGTATTCAGTTTTTCGACTTTTGTGGTGCTTTTTATAGATAACACCTTGATCGTATTTTTACTGAAAATAAATCGGGAAAGTAATAAATGAAACCGTAGCATCTGTTTTTGTTGAACTTCCTGTGTTACACCATTTGCCTCATGTCTAGAAGATAAACAGAGGTTTTTATTTGAGAGGTTTGTGTCTTGAGTTAACCACACTTTTTACAGCGGCAGTCAATTTAACAAAAGATTCGTCCTCCGTTTGCTGCAAAACAATGACTTGCGATTATTTTCCGCTTTTCATATGTAAGATTATGACCTAACCATGTCATGTTGTTGTTAAATTAATAAAAAATTAATTTCCGCTAGATGAGAGATTTAAATTTTTCTTACACTCACAACTAAAGCGCCTAATCGTCAGCACTAGTCAGTAATATCAAACATGACAAGAGTGAACAAACATATAATATAACAAAACTTGTCATTGTCAATTGAATTATGCACGCGATATAAACATTTGACATGATTCTCTTGAAAATGACTCAAGTCGGTTTTTCGAAAAATTACGCAAAGCTTTTAGAACAAACTGAATAAAGAGCATTTCATTCATTTCATAAACATTGTCTTTATATTTAAACTTGAGCTACTTTACAAAAAATTGCTTCAGTGGTGTTGTAGTCAATACTAAAAAGCATCAGATAGGATAAGTTACAGATGCATGCTCATGTAAACAATTGCTCATTCAGTCATTCATGTGAGCAGCACATGCAATGTGTCAATCAGCACATAATCTACACATAATATTACACATGAGTGTGTATAGGAATCATGTTTAATAGGTTCTTGTGCGCGTTTGCATAACCAAGAAGTAGCCAAGCGAGGCTTTCTTTGTAATAAGATGAAGCCATTCATGAAGATGTCTAAAATAATATGAAGAGAAGCATTCAAATTTTACAGCGACCGATATGTAAATTTTCCCACAACCGTTCGATGGGTAATTGATAAAGTAAAAGCGTTTAGTAAAAGTGTGTCAAAAGGTTGCATCGTTTATATTAAACATTTATAAGCTGTACAAACTCTACCATTTCCCTTTCAAATATATACAATAAGTATGTACAGCATTAGTAATGTAATAAACTCATTGTGAACATTGCTCATACGAGAGTAAACGTATAGGTAATCATTTGATTATAAAAAAAAAACGCGTTTGCATCTTTGTAAAATCCGTCAATCATATCAACAATACTTAAATATATTTACAGCATAGCAATTGTGTGCATGCTTGGCATATTTTCTATAAAGTTGTACTTGTGAATAAGAGATTTTTGCTATCCATGTTAAGCATGTAGTTGGCAAATCATTCTTTTCTTAAACGAATTTCTATTTCAAAATGTCTATATGCCCCTATGTGAATATATACGTACGTTAGGAGCTAACTAAATATTCAATAATGAAAATTAACTTTGAAGAATGTTTTTAAAAGCTGGCGTTTCATTACACCGCACATATGTACAGATCAACTAATGCATACATATGAAGTTTTAATTAAACAAAACATGCTCGTATGAGTTTTTTCATTTACTCTCGCGGTCGTAAATTTGTGGCTATTGATTGGAAATTTTATTTAGATACTTTTAGTTTCTGCCGCTATATAAATTGGGGGCAAAATCAGTCAAGAATAGTATCTGCCATAAAAATTGAGCTATAACGGGAGTGGTTGTACAATAGACGCACCTCCAATTTACAAAGAAACTTAGAACTCAGCGTAAAACTCGACTTGTAAGTTTTCATTCATTGTTAGAGGGCCTAAACATATGCTTGCCACACCCAATTATTTATTTTATCCAATTTAGAGAGACTTTCATGAACAACATAAAAATGTTCAGATATGACTCAACTTAAAAACTAAGTGTTCGCATGGCCTCGGCAACTTTTGGAGGATTTAATATTGTAAAAAAATCTACTCTAATATTAATCAATTGTTTGTTAAGTTTTATTGTCCCACTTAAAGCACTTAAGCATCTTAATCTGCCTAAGCCTATACCACAACCATATAAAATTTTTTGAAAAAAAAAAAAAACTAAAACTGCTGAAACATTTATCTTAATTGACACGTGCTGATTGTTAAGTTATGTACAAATGTAAGCTATTCATTGTGAGTCGACGGCAAGAAGAAAAAATGGTTAAAAACTTTGCAAAAAAGTTGATGCGTTCAACTTTTTCAGAAAGCAATGACTTGAATTGCCAAACGAAGCTCTTGTTCAGTTGACTAAATGAACGTTTTAACGCCAAAAATGTCTGTATAAGTAGGTACATGGCATACCGAAAAGTCGACAACACCTGGTACATGTTTGTTTTGCTACCACCCAGCAAATGTTTCAATATAAACATAAAGTGTTAGAGTTTGATTAAGTTTCACGTTGGTATTAGTGTAAATTGGAGTTGCCTCGACTGGGTTGTGAGTACATGGGGATAACGTCAGTCAACGGAGAATTAAGTCTGACAACCGCCACAGATAGTAAAATAAACTTGTATGGGGATGTAATTTAATACAGACAATGTACGAGTATGCGTATGCGTATGCGTATGCGCGCATATTTGTTCATGTAAATTTACTGCAGTCAAGCTGTTATAACTCTTTTACATGGAATCGCCTTCTTGCAGCAATTTACTTTTCATTTTATATTATTTGTCCGCGTTATCACTCTTTAATAAATTTAAATACACAATTTACTTTTAATTTGTCGGCTTTCATGAAATATTCATGACAATAGTGCTGTCATTAGTGCTATCATTGCTTTTTTATTAGGCGCTCTATATACACGCAATCATACGTACATGGTTATGAATTTAAATACTGGTGAGTGTGATCATAAATTGTTCACATACCATGAATATATTGTCCACATACAAATACATACATAGAAACGCGTTTATGAAAAATGTGTTAGTTTTTGTTTTCTGCTCTATTTGGACAACATGTACATTGTGTTGTATGAAATATGGGCTTTTATGGTGAATAAAAAATTCTACATAATACAAATTTCATAACACATACGGGTACGTATATATCGTTGGAAACAAATTTACATATGTATTGTTAACAATTTTTTATCTGCTAAAAAACACAACATTGGGAAGAATTTTTTTCACAAATTTGAAACATTAAATACAATAAATAATGGGTAATAACGACCATTAACTAAAACATATTTTATACCCAAGAACGTAACATGGAACGTATACTTATTTGGTCAAAATATTTGCATTTTCCAGGAAGAAAATGCACAAAAAGTTTTTATGTGGAATGAAAAATGAAAAATATTTTAATAATTTTTATTTGTAAAATATATATTCTTCCCCGTAATCTGCTACAATTGTACATAAAAAATAATTGTAAGAATAAAATAAAAAATTTTACGTGGGTTTAATTAATTAAGAAATTTGTAAGAAGATGTTTCGTAAAATAACGGATTATTATATCCGCTCATTCTTATGGCTACTTTGATAATTACCGCCTTAACTGCCAAGTACGACGTGTGGTATAAAAAAAGTTTAAAATATATGAATAAACAACAACAAGAACTAAGTATGGCTTAAGCCAAATCTTAAATGCCTTTCACCATTTTCTCCACAGTGGACGGGGCAGGTACCATGTACCACGCCGTCTAATAAAGCATATATTATACCTTAACGTATAAGTAGGACTTTACTTCAAGTATAGGGTTTTGTAGGTTGTGGGCGTGCTTGATATCCAATCATATTCATTTGTGGTACATTTATGGAAAGTTTAAACAATAATAATAGCATTTTGATTTCGCATCTGATTATTTGTATCTAATGAAGAGATTTTTGGTCAATTGTGACCAATTTAAATAGATATAGAAGTGCCCGTATAAGATTGCCGCTCAATATATCAAAATTCTCGACTACGATAGTGCCATCAACAGACATACGGACATACATAAATAGATCAGTCGATCAATTGTTGATGTTCAAAATATATATCCTTTCTAGGGTCTCTGACGCTTTCTTCTAAATGGATGGAGGAATTAGTATACTTCGCATCTACGGAGTACAACACAGACAAATACATTATTGAGTTGTAATTTAAAACTTTCTGCAAAAGGATGGAAACAATAAACCTATATGAGTGGATATTTGCCATGATGGCATTATAATAACTATGAAGTATGATACAGTATATAGTAGACCTCCCTTCAACACACGCTAAATACGTAGATACGTTTCGTTTTATATGAATTCGTAGTTAAATACAGAAGCCACTCACAATCCAAAAGATCAACTTACTTGACTTACTTGTTATATTTAAAGCAACTTTCTTTAATAATCTGACATAAGATTCTGCAACAATTTTTATTACCGTTCAATAATAAATGTTTTTTCTCCTTCTCTTACCGTGTTCTACTGCATGAGATCACAATTTGCCGCTGTTTTATAAGAATATTTAATCTGCAAACATAACCGGATGAAAAATCGTGCAATGAGCTGTACAGGTGAAAGATTCCCGCAGCGATAGAAAGGATAAAATTATTGATTTTTGGGCTTAATGAATAATAGTCTTATGTTTACCTTTTTTAAAACTCTGCATCATATATTGTAGAGAATATATTAAGTTTGTGCTGACATTTGTAAGCCCCAAGCGGCAAATGCTACACCAACCTTTAATTACTCTGAACGATTTAGGACAATTTAGAAAGGACTCCCTCACGTTTGCCAATACAACTTAACTAATTATGGAATACGGGAAAGGGATGGATGCCGCGTAAGAGGAAAATCAACACTGCGGTGGATGGTCCAAGTGTTTAATGCCTTGCAAATAATTGGTCTTGAGGAGAGGTGCGGAATACCAAAGAGTGTGGTGTTCTCTTAGATCAAACACTTAAATAGGGTATTAAATGATCGACCATTTACACATGTATATATATGTATATATATATCATCCTTTATGCTCTTCGTGGTATTTTTTACATGTAATGTGGACAATAAGTCGGGCCTGGAGTAACAGTATATTAAATGTGTCATTACGTTAGCAACTACTCAATGGAACAAACCTCAGAACTGTACGTACAGACGTGTATAATGGTTGACATTAAATTGGATTTTTGTACAGACTTAAGTTTCTCTATATATGCATATCGCATTCTTAAATAAAATTGAATTTGTGAAACATCACGCCCACAATTAACAAAAAATTCTGTTATAGCAACAAAAATGAAGTTTAATAAACATATTTGGGTTTTTCGTATCCATCGATGTGCCAAAAATATGTTTTTATAGCAAAAATAAGCCGAGAATTCAACTTTTGGGTTGTAGGATCAATCTTGGTAATCGTTAAGAGAGATTGCAATCATATATATGCCAGGCTCACAATATATATATATATATATATAAAAGTAGGAAAAGTATTTTTTGCATTGATTTAAATTCAGCCTTATTTTTGTTGTTAAAAACAATCTTTTCCTTCTTAACGTTATATTATCGAATAAATCTTTTTCCACTTTTTTTCTTGTTGTTGTGGTATTCTCGTCAACACGGGTTGTATCCAACTTGGAGAACATGTTAATGTCGTAAAAATAATTATGTTCTGTCCTGTTTATTATTACAACGAATGGTACATACTCGTATGTACATACGTACGCATTCCTTAGCCTCATTTTCCACGTTCTGTGGAAATTAATACTTGTTTACATTGTTACATAATGTACGTAAATAATGTGTACAATTATGTGCACATATATACGGTCATGTACTTGCACATACAACCTTTAATGTGTTCATACTGCATGCATTTGTGGCTATGAAAATTTTTACGCCGCCTTTTGAATGAAAATATTTAAAAAAAAATCCCATGCAATTTTTCTTAAAAATGTAAAAATTACATTAACTTTTTCGTGCATACATACATACGTGCAAGTTTCAAAGTAATTACGAAATGGTAACAAGTGAAAAAAAAATTCTTCAGTTTTAATTTATCCATAAATTCAAGTGAAAGTTGCAGTTCAACCGATTCTCTGTGACGCAATATACAGTACTTGAGAACTTTAGTAATTGTTTAAAAAATTAAAGCTTTGAAAGTATTATGTAAAAACTTTAAGGAAATCCTTTGGGTTATAGCTTTTTTATTAAAATTTTGATAAAACTTTAATTCAATGAATTATAAATGAACACTGACTAAAATAACGTAGTTTAGGCACGAAATTTGAATCTACATGATCTCGTTTAGAAGCTAGACAACGCTAAGACCGCGTTCGCTTTTTTAATTCATTAATGAGTAACGTGTACCATTAAAGAATGTCGTCATGCCACGCCTACCGTTTGTATTTAACATTTGACTTATGCCAAATATAGTTCAAATAATAAAAATATAACCTCTACATAAACAAAGCGAAAAATGTTGCTTTTTTCCATAAATATTTACGTATTTGCCAATTATTGGAACCACATTTTATAATATAATTAATATTCATAAATAAAATTAAATAATGCGTAAACGTTTCATAAATTAATTAACATTTATTTAATTTAATAACTTATACGCTATTATATACCATTTGTATCAATTATCGGTTCTTTTATATAATACAAATACAATATACACCTCATGTTTCAAATAATTATATTGCAACACTTTATAAAATAGAATAAATTATTGAGTTTTTATTCTATGCTCCACGAATAGGAAAATTTATTAATTACCGCTGTGGTAAATTTTTAAATACCCTCCATATCTACATACCAACCATAGGCAATATTTATATATTGTATGCATTACGGATCAGCTTGCAAGTATGAGTATGTTTTTTTGTAAATTGTGGTCTTGGCCACTCCCATTTTTGGCACATCCATATATGTAATAATTGTAAATATTTGTACCAAAGTCTAAAATCAAATAAAATGGTTTTTGTCGATTGTGAGCGTGGCGCTTGACCGATTTTTTGGACCTATTTTGGCCTTTCTTTACAGTCAAAAGAAGACCTATACAAAATATTTACATTCACATAAATTTATTTAAGCGCTGAATGGGCAGATAATACTTAATTTTTTCTACTTTGTACAGATTTCCAGATAAAACACTTTGTATGCGTAACCTCCGAAAATTTTTCATATTAAATAGTAATCTGAACCTAATCCTATAAATAAGTTTTGTATCAACTGCCCATCTATGAGTTTTGGACTATGCGGCTTCCAACCTCGGCATTTTTCATCTAATTTTAATGCTCAGATTTTAGTTCTTGTTTCAGCTGAAGCCGAAAACCCATAGAAGGTACAAAAAATAAATCCCAAATTTTAAAAGAGGTCATCTTCAATTTATTTGTCACTAGTACTTTACCTCTAAAAAACAATTTCAACTTCATTTATGTTTATTTATAAAAACCAGAAAATGAATGCAAAGTTTATTCTATGACCAGGATTCTGGCATCATGGTTACAAGGCGTGCTTGCATGCGATTAAATGTACACAAATTGCAAGTAATTTCCGTTTGGAGAAAATAACGAGAAAGAGCAAATATAAGATATGCAGGATGTTTACGGTATAATAGCGTGAGGCAGGTATTTTATTATTTTTCCTTAAATTTTCTTTACGTGTTTATTGTATTTTTACACATATTCAGTATATTTATTGTTTTCTGCATTTATGTGTAATTCCTATAATTATGAACCCCTTGGGATTTCATTTTTAACAACAACAATTACTTGACTCAATTGACCCAAATACTTGCCCATAACATATACAGAGATTCTAAGAAGTGATAATTTTAATTAGAATTTAACCTTAACTTAAGGTGTGATGCATTTTTTTAAATGCAAATTTTTTATCAATTTTGAATATCAAATACACACACACATACACACAAAGAAAAACAATTAAACATTGAAACATGAGTATATGCAGCATACCATTTAAAAAATCATTAAGCTTAAAGGGAAGGTGATGTCAAGGATATTAATGGTGTGTACTCACTCCCCAATACAAACATTAGCTCTAAACAAATTTCAGTAGTATGTACCATAAATAAATTTATGGTTTGTGTTTGGATTATTTATTGTAGATTAAAATTTACAAAACAAAATAAACGAGTTATGGGTGTTTTAGAACAGTAAACAGGACCTTACTTAAAAAATCTAAACCGATCTTTACTCTTCACGATTTAAAGGTGAATTGTGGGCAGTATGCAATTTGTCAATACAACGTCCATCATGCGCTTCTCATTAATAATAACACAAAACATTTCCCTTCCCAACATTTGTGGCAGTTACGTGGCGCGTTCAACTAATATAGTCAGTTAGTGTTTATGAATTATAAATGAGATATTGTTTTTAATATGTTGTTGTTGTAATTATTGTTTTGATTGCTATTGTGTTTTATACATGGTTTAAGAGTGAGCGAAAACAAAACCTATACAAAGTTCCAAAGGGAATCATTTTCTAATCGAAACTGATTTCGAAACAAAGTCAAAATCCTACGCAATGACTATAAATGTAAAATATTTTATATTGAACACAATAGGAGAAATAAATAAATGCATCTACGCTGAACAAACATTTTCAAGCGTATTTACGCCGTGAAATATATACAAAAATAAAAACGTTCGCATACATAATAAAAATCAAAATTCATTTATTCCACCACAATGCACACATTTTGTGTTATAATCGATGCAACTAAAACAAGTATAAAAGCTATATTAGGAGTACTCCAAATCTAGGAGACCCACTATTATTACTTCCTTTCTCTCTTTTTCTTTTTAGTATATCTCCCGAATCTTGCTCTTTTCCTATTTCCTTTATTCATAAGCAGTTATATGGCCAATTAAAATTTGCCGCATGGGAATCGAATTATAAAGCTTAGCTTTATAACGTTAAACCAACCCGTATGTAGACGTTTCAAATTTCGGCTTGATATTTCAATTTTTACGAAAGGGGGAGTGATACAAGTCCAAGCTTCAGTGTTTAGAATGTCACCCATTTGCAAAACTAAGCTGTAGATTAAGTGGCAGATTTTGTCAAAATTCAGTTATATATCTGAATTTTTTCAAACGTTTAAGTGTCAACAAAAAAACGAAGAAAATCAAACAAAATGTTTGAACAAAACCATTATATCCTCAGATGAGTATAATTAAACAATAAACCAACATCACAAATTCCTATAAAAGTCATGTTCTAAGTGCATGTTTTTGATTTATTTAACATTTAATGTATTTTAGTGGAGTTTTTTTTTATGGATATGATTCAGTAGGGTTTGTAAGAGTTTAAAAAACAGCAATTATTTATGCAAAAATGTATGTTGTCAAAAATATTTTATTTGAATTATTTTGTTAACCTTTCAGGAATAAAAATTATTAAACTGCGCTTTGGTCGAATTCTATGTAACCTTCGTCAATGTCACAAATCGGAAGGACTCAATCGATACAAAACTCAATGTTGAGTAAGAATATATATACTTTTGAGGGTGTGTCACACCCCCTTTTGGTTTTTACACCTGTTTGAACAAAACCAATACATTATTTAATCCTACATATAAAAAATAATATTTATATAAATATCTAAACGTAAATCGTACCTTACTTTAATTAAAATGATTGTGATTGAATGTTTTAATTAGTTTTCTCATTAAATATTGTGGAATCGCACTTTTAAAAGTACAGCTTTTGGTTTCGCGAGTCTATGCGTGAAAATTGTTTATACATATTATCTGTAAAACTTTATAACAAACAAACTACAAAACCGCAATATAGCACAATTTAGCCGAATTTGGCTACAAGCCAAATAAAACTGTTGGTACACAGAAAACTTGTTTGGATTACAAAATGTAAAAAAATTTATGTATAGGTATGGTGGGAGTGCATATGGTCAGGGTGATAGATTAAAACACCTCATAAACATAGAATGTATATAACAATAAATATACGTGTGTTCAGCTTCCACTTTGCTTATAATAATGTGTTCCTATCGAAATAATTAAAACTCATTTTGTTTATAATTTTACAACAATTCATTTATGCCAATTATGAAAAATTAATTCGGCTGATGCATAACTCTGTGTTGAAGTATTTGAAAAGCAATAAAATACCTTCCAGCTGTTAAAGTTAAGGTAATGTTTTCTTTTTATAGTAAAAGTTCTAAGTAAAGCAACTCAAAGTGTGTTGTAGCCTTTTATTGTTTGCAACTTTTATCATTACCAGAGCATGTGGAAAGGGCCAATAAAAGTTTCCAGACAGCAACAAAAAGAACATACACAATCAAAATTATAAACATAGCAAAACATTCTTGACGTTGTACATTTCTATTGTGGCATATTGTACAAAAGGAAAGATAAAAAACGAATGCAGGCAACTTTCAGTTGCCACGCTTCCTCTTCCACAAAAACTCTGCCAAACAAACTTTATTAGGTACGTAACAATATCACAGGCAGCACAATCATTGGAAAATATAATAAAATGAAAAAGTACATTATTTTTTGACCAAATCTTGGATATCCACCGTCTCGATACATTGATTTGAGGGCATTAACATAATGTAACTCTCCTCTAGGTATACATGTACGTGTGTTTTTTCTTTTAGTTCTTAATTCACTTTGCCGATTCTATACAAGGCAGCCAAGTTTGAAATCGATTTTTAAAGTTTTGTTTGTCTGTGAGAAGCTTTACTACAACACAGACATGGACAGACAGACACATTAATATGTATATTGGTCACATTATTTCAGTGTTGAATAGAAAGTATGTCCTCCTCAAAAATTATTCTAATAGCAACAGTCGCGTGTGATGGATAGCTTAACAGGTTACAATCGATTATATTTCTTCCTGTAACGCACTTAATGCTGATGATTGACTAAAATTTAGTAAATAGTCAAATTCCGGTTTCATATTTCCATACCTAATATTTTATGTCAAAACTATATTTACATTAAAATGTTTTTGACTTACTAAGCAGATCATTATTAACATTTGATTCGCAAGCATTTCTCTACTTTATTGAAAGTTTAATGAACTTTCTTTATATGTTAAACACAGTCATTGTTTTCCTAGATTGTTGTCTTTCATGTTAGTATTGTGACTCCCTTTATAAGGAATAAAGGTCATTGACATTTAGCTTATTTTTTCCTTTCACTATGATGCATATACAAACTACAATATTATGACATTGTTGAGTTCTTTTATTAAAATTTATGTTGTAACTAAATGATGTTCCTGTTGCAGACAGAACAACAAAACTTGGGTTCAAATGGAAATTGATTTATAAGTCCATGTCACGCAGCCATCACAAGTGAGGATAATTTAAACATATTTAACAATTATTCGAATATCTAGACCAATATACAAAATCATCCTAGAGTCATCAAGTAAAAAGTTCTTATTAGCTAAGCCTTACAAGAAACCTACGCTCAATACATATTTGCGCCCTAAAAACTGTCTGAGTGGAAGTACCGAGTAGAAGGAAAAAAGAATTTCGTTGAAAGAAAGAAACTGAATAAACTCATTGTTATGCCATTATTTATAAATCGCCAAGACAAAGTTTCCAACTTATGCATGTAATCAAAGTCATTGGCAATCATTGGGCGACTGGTAAAACCTATCACAGACATATTTGTTCATTTCTTGTGCGTTGTTTGTTGTCAATCATTCCCAACCAATCTAATGATATTCCTGAAGAATATTTGCATATTGAATTAATTGCTGATGTTATCAAATTACAGTGGTAGTCAGCTAAATAAGTGCGTGCTTACCTTAATTTTACTTAATTCATATAGAAAAGCAATTCGAGCATTCGCATTTTTAAAAATATACCCCAAGCTGAATATCTAAAAAGTTTTTGTATCAACTTTACCATTTTTAATGAGTTTTCTCTTAAGTGTAACGTAAAAAATTGACCATATTTAGCAGAAAGGTTCAGGATATGAAATAAAGAAAATTTGAAATTACTTAAACTCAAAACAAGCAAATAATCTGGTTTAAAAAGTTTGTATTTATTCAACGTACCGTCAGTGTACGTAGTGGACATGTATTGTCTCGAGTAAATTTTAATGAAATTCTTCACCAATAACAATTGACATTTATTAACAGTCTTACTAAACGATGAACTGAATATAATAAAAATTTATTAACCTTCTTTATGTAAGGTCCTTTTAAAACATTATAAACTAGATTAATATAAAGTATATTGGCTATAAATTTAAAGCAATCATAAAAAAGAAATGCTCGAGGAAAACTGTTAACTGCTACACTAAATGCTTATTAAAATTTTTATTGAACGTTATAGTTTTTTTATATCCTCCATATAATATGGGAGTGTATTTAGTTTAGACATTCCCTACGCTGTTTACATATTCCTAATCAGTATCCAAACTGTGTGTGTCTGTCTGTTGTTAGCATTCTCATGGGGTTGAATTTTGAGACATCGAGTCTGCACGTAGATTGTTATTTAAAATGGGCTAAATCGGTCAAGAGCCACGCTCACAATAAACAAAAAAGTATACTCCATGTAAAACTTCTCTTGCAAGCTTATGCGCAATATATGCACTATTAGAGGGCGTAATCATATAAACGTTACGCCCAGCATTGTAGATGTGGAGAGTATTTAAGTTTTTGGCCTATGCCAAATTCAGTTTTCTTACATGTTTATTCTTAACATATATTTTTTAAAAGCGCACTCACAAAGTCTAGTTAGCAACTAGTACTATAAAGTACCCTCGTAGCTTGAATCCTATTTCTTTGATTTATAACGTTTATTATGACTTCAATAAAATCCAGTTATTAAAATTTATGAATTTATGATAAATTTTCACACATACTTTAAATAAGCAATTTACTAAAACAAATAAACTTAAGTAATAAAACAAATAAATGAAAAACAAGATTTACTTATCGAACAAGTAGTTAATATATTTGAATAGTAAATTTTGTGTTCAATTAACTGGAAAAGTTATGAAGTAAACTGAACTTTTAATTATTTTGAAATGTAATCAACAATAAACAGATTTGTTTATGTTTTAACGAAATTAAATATATTAAATTACATTATATTGCATTATATTTTATTGTTATTTTACATTATAGGTCCAAATGGCCAAAAAATTTGTTAATGGTCTAGATTTGGTTTAATTTTTAAGTTTGAATGAAAATATTTCTCCGAAGGAAACTCTTGGTCCTCTCTCTCTCTCTCTCTCTCTTGCTTCTCCTAGTTAGAATAATTATGAGTATAATAGCATATGAAGGCTCATATTTTTTATATTCTCAGAAAAAATATGTAAGTGTGCCAAAAAAATTTGGAAAATATCATTTTATGACCATGTGCCAAAATATACTACTCTCCTATATACACTGAAAAAAATGTATTATTTTTTATGCCTAAACATACAAGAAAAATTGTGTGCCATGTATAGTCTTTTGTAAATTGTGGGCGTTCCATCGCTCCCTTTATTTTTTTTTTTTTTTTGCATATCGATGGGAGGGCTAATGTGTAGCAAAAGTTGTCTGCGCATCCCAATTTTTGTGGCTAATAAATTAGTCGATTTAAAGGGTGTCTCTCATTCTATTTGTCTGTACAGCATTTCAGCTTAATATCTTAAAATTTACTACAGTCTGAGTGCCAACATCATATCTTTATACCCACATGACTAAGATTAATGCGTTCAAAAAAAAAAAAAAAGAAGAAGTTATAAAGAAAAAATTATAAAGAATTTCTTTTTTCCGCCTTGTTTTGTTTTCCGGTAGTTAGTTGTACATGAAATGAAAAACTTTGAATACTCTTCACTATTATTAAGTTATGTATAAAAAATCATTTATCGCCATTATTGTCACTTTGTTTAGTCCATTCATTGTCGCGCTTGTTAAGTACATTTTAAACCCAGCGGTACTTACTATGAATTGTTTGATAATAGCAAACAACAAATTGTTGTTGTTGTTAATGTCGTTGTTTATCTAAATTTGTCGCTGTTACATAATTCCATTTGCATCCATTAAGCAACAACAATTTTACATTGTTTTGCTTTGTCCGTTGTTAACATCAAAACTCTCACATTCATTAAAAATAAATTCTATGTAAATATAATTATGTTGAAAAGAGTGTTTTGGAAAAAACTAAAAAAAACAACAACAAAAAAAAAATAAAGCAAACTGATTTTTAGCGAGTGTGGACATTAAAATAAATGAATTTAATTGCTTTGTGGGTTGATTGCACAGTAGTGCATGCACAAACATGTGTTTGTGTAGAAATAATGTACAAGTCACGCGATTTTCCATCGCATTCCATACCACACGTGCGAATGAGTAAATCTGACAATTAAATTAAAACACAGCCTGTATAGCATGTATGTGAGAATATTTTGTTTTTATTTTACCTTAATTAAGACTTTGTTATAAATAAATATAAACATTAAAGCCTCATATACAGTTGATTATCGGGAAGGCAACACTTTAAATGGAGACATAACGTTACGTAGCATTAACAATATAATTGTTATTATATTGAATGCCGGTACGTATATATGTATATGCTCTAAAAGTATAGCACTTATCCGTAAACAAAATTTTATACTTAGCGTTTTATAAAATTATAATTATGCAGATAAAGGAAAACCACGCACGTACATGTATATATGCGTAGATTTTTTAAATGTTACACCTCATATACGATTATTAAACTTATTAAATATATCACGCTACGTACCTTGCACACACATACACACACATTTCACTTTGCTTGTATATCCGTTTCCTTACGGATAACACTGCAGATAGCAAAAGCTGTTATTGTTAGTTATTGTTTTGCAAGTGAAAAAGCGTGTTAGATAGAGACAAAGAGAATGAGGAAAAGAGAAAGACGTCATCAGTGTACTATCCTGACCCGCCGCCAGCAATTTTTCCATTGTTGTCTACAATGGAAGGAATGAATTATTTGAGTTTGGTGTGCAGTATAATTTATTATATAGAATCTCTTCAAGCGACCAACAATATTAAGGGTTACCTAAAGCATTTGAAACAAGGATACGTACAATGTATTGCACCACCATAATACTACGGTTTAACATAAAACTAAATTGACCGGATATCTGGTTGGGGTGAAACTGGTAGAAGAGCTTTATGTGTGTAGAACGCAGGAATATAAGTATAAGGACTTTGAAAACTCTACTCAACCATTGTCACGGTAAAATAAATAAGAGAAAGTACATATACAAGAACATAAGAAAATTACATAAATTATTGTGTACTTGGTATGAAAACAAGGTTCATCATTATCTCTACACAAGATAAGAATAGACAAAGTTTGCCGTTTCGTTTGCATCCAGAGGGAGACGTCAGATAGTCTACTTAGAATAGCTTACAAATCTAGATCTAGATATATACGTCCATGACTCTGTATGTCCGTTTGTTGTTGGCGCCCTCAGAGTCGTAAGTTGTAAGATATTTTGATCAACATTTTTATTATCTGCACATAGTTACGATTGTTTTTGATTAATTTTCAGAATTTTACTTGTCCGTTAAAGTGTAATATATACGTTATTAGAAGTCGTAATGCAAGGCCCTGTATAGAGGAGGTAATGGTGGATATTCAAGGTTTGTCCTAAGGCAAATTTATTTTTTTTTATTTATTTTTAACCAACAAGGGGTTATAAAAATTATGTACAAAAACATAAGCAAAAAAAACAGATAAAATAGAAATATCTGCAAAAAAACTTTTAACTCAAAATGTCAAACATACATAAGTACAGACACAATGTTATTGAAAAGAATGAAATTTTTTTGGGGGAGAAGCCTTAGAGGAATTTTACCCCAAAAGTTAAATTTAGTTCGACAGGCGAATGAGTTTTAGACTTGTGTAAAAAGAATATAAAGAGAGCAATTACAAAAAAAAAAAAAGGTGACTTTGTACAATATAAAAAAAAGCTTCATAACACAAACTTAATACCTATGAAGAGGTAATTAATTATGTCTCTAAGGAGTTTGAACAATTCTTCTATAAAAGAGAAACGTGGAAGCGATTGAATATAACTGCTTAGAATCTTTCCTTAGATATTAATTTCGGCACCACTTTCTCAAGTGTGAAAAAGGAAAGTGCTTAACTATAGCAACTTGTACAATACAACACTTAAGCAATTTATAGATCCCTCATATTATAAGTTAAGCGGTCATAACGCCGGGCTCTTTTGCACAACTTATATGCTCGGTTTTTACTCGGATTTGTGTATAAAAGAGCTTTCACATATAATCATAATCCTTTCCACATTCTTACATGCAATAAATGTATGTGTGTATGTATACAAGATAAATTGATGGTGGCTATTAGGACGTATATTTGGAAGATTACATTTCCCATTAGGGAATTTTAATATTAAGATTACTAAAATGTTTTCGAAAGCAAAGCAGAAAAGTAGATTTTCGATAAATTTATTACAATTAATCGGCTCAAGGTTTTTCATTTCATGTGTGAGTCGTAAATATTTCGGGTCAAGTAAATGAATTCCATCAGTTTTTGTGGAAATATATCTCATTTCGTTGCAGAAGCAAAATCTGAATTAATTTAACCATGGCCGTATATTCGTCTGTCTGTCCATGCAAATGCGCATTCTACAGGTCATATTGTTTGAACTATTTCGATGAAATTTGGTGCAAAGGAGAACCCTATTAAAAATGAACCGGATTGGACCATTTTTAGAACCCCTACCGATATAAGGAGCTATTATAATGGAAGCAAAAAAACGTAATATTTTTTGATAAAATTTTGTGAAGACTAGTTAATTAGCTTCATAATTGGCTGTGGCCAATTTTGGACCCTATCTGACTATTTTTAGAATTCCTCCCCCTATAATTATATATCACGAAGAAACTTATATGAGCTAAGTTGTGTTTGGTATTGACTGGAAGGACTTAACCGGGCTTAACTGACTATAACATTTTTACATTTTCGGTAGATGGAATATTATGTATTACTACAGGAATAGTGTAGGGTAAAAACATATATTTCAATGTATTATAGATGTGAATAATATATTCCGACGCCCGCGGTATTTGATATCGCTTGACCAAATTATTGTTACCTTATCTAAACTCAACATAATTAAATCAATAATGCACACTATATAAAACATCCCAAAGTTCACATTGTTAACATCGAAACTCCCACAATCATTAAAAATATATTTTATATAAATATATGCAATAATAATTGATAAGAACGTTTTTGAACAACAACAAAAAACAAATTAGCAGCGTATAAATACATTTAATTGCTTCGCGGTTTGATTGCATAGTTTTACATACACAAACATATGTAAACACAGAAGCAATCGGAGTCGTGCGATTCTCTATCCCACATGCATTTGTTACCATAAATATGTGTGATTGAAAAATCTGACAACTAAATTAAAACACCGACTACTGCGATTGCTTTGTTCTACTTCTACTTCTACTTCTACTTCAAAAACTACTTTGTTGCACAAGTATAATTATTGTAAAAACATAAAATTCGAGTTGATCGCAGCAACCATAATATTTTTGGAGAACACAACTTATTCTATCTACAAAGCATTTATTTTCATTTCGCATTTGGGAAGAAATCCGTATGCGGATGAATTAAAAAAAAGGAAAATTTTTTAATTTATTCCGATTTTTTAGCTATCACTTCTGCGCCGCCTGAAGTGATGCATCAATGTGCCATGCTCGCACAAGCTCTCACCTTCAACTCGCAGGTATGTATATTATTTTATATTTTTTCTTTGGATATAAGTACGCCTTGTGTGTTTACTACACAATTCTTTCTTTTTTTAGGAGCATGGGTTGATCCACAGAAACCAAAAAGCCACGAGATTTACTTGGCCGGAAATTGTTGTACTACTAACCGGCTCTTCCATTTGTATAACATCCCGCTTATTTTCATTCTTTTTTAAAACATTTATGTGTGAATTTCACACACAGGCATAATATTGTTCATATAATTTTATGTGCTTATACTTAAAAAGTATATATTTATATATTGGTTGAATAAATCACGTAAAAAAAACTAAATTTGTCTTGAGTCAAATCCTAGACGACCTCCACACGCACCTACAAAGAGTATTTAAAATTAAAAATTATTCAACAAATATCAGTTCTTTGGCTTCATTTGTACGGTTTGTAGAGGATTTTTTAAACATTGAAGATGCGGCACTCTGCAGATTTTGCCTTAATTCACTTGGGGAACTCCATTCTAAAAGTAAAAGCAAAACATGTTGATGCAAAATTTCAGTTCAATAGTCATGTATCCTAAGAATTGTGTTTGATGAGGGTTGGGTGGTGTATATGCTGAAAGAACGGTTGAGATAACTGCCTTCATCAAATCATAACATTGCAAATGTAATTTAATTTATTAATAATGGTGCGATGCTGCAGGCAAGCGCTTATATGTACAATCGGGTTAAAGAAAATTGTTTACAAAAACCTAAATAAAGTTAAACATTTTTATATGATTTGTTTTTTGTATAAAAACCAAGTTTATTACTTAGAGAGCTCCATAAAAATGGAACAAAATTGTATAAAACATTTACTAATTTAGGAAACTTGACTTAAATCATGCCCAGAGTGTTAAATTAAATTATTAACAAACTGAGTTATTAATTAAAAATTTATTAGCCAACATGCATAGATTTGCATAGAAAGTTTATTTAGAATTAAAGAAAGAATTTTGGTGAAAAAAGGCCACGAACTAAGTCTCTGACGCAATGAAGAAGATTGATTCCTAAAAAATTACTTAAACGCTTTGAATTTAAATTTATTTCAACATTTGAGACCCATGACCAAACAAGATTAGCATGTTGAACAATCATTCATTCAATCGAGTCATTGGAAGAAGCACGTAAATGAGGTGTGCGTGTTCCACTAAAACAATTAATTGCCTGACTTTAATAAATAAAAATTCTGGCATTATTTTAAAAACATTTCAAGTTTTTGTTCTAATCTAAAAACATTTTTCAAATTAAATAAATCCATTGCTCATTTGAGTCTGGGGAACTATTAAAAGTATACGTTTGTCATAAAGTAACTGTTTTTGTAAGTGTTAACTAATTTATTGGGGGTAAGGTGTCGAGAAAAGTTCCTTTTTAATGGCTTGTTACAAAACTCCGCCACAACTAATTACATATGCTATGCTAAGTCAATGCTGCACGCAAATGCATTCATTCTGAACAGTAATTACAGTTAAATGTTAAAGTTTTCCATTCAAAGTGAATTTTGAAAGAATCCTTAGGCCTTTTTTTATAAAATAAAATAAACCCAATAAACAAAAACAACTTTTACAAGATTGAAGTTCTGAAGAAAAACTTTAAAACTCAAATGTAATTAAAATAATATTAAGAGTTATAGAAGAAACGTATTTCAAAGAATCTTTTTCAACAATTTCTATGTAACCAGTACATATGTTGGCAGTTTGTTAATCTGTATCAGATGGATAGTCCTTTCTGGGTTATAAAAAATTCAGTCGATTAAAGTTTAATTTAGCATCGCTAGAAAAACAATTATTAAAAGCTATATGTTGTGGTTGTTAATTTAGAGAAAGTTTTCAAACATTATGTCCTAATAAGAAATTAGATGGGGCACAAAAACCAAAGAATTTTTAGCTCATTTGCCAAATAGATTTTTCTTTCTCCACAAATATGTGACAAATGAACCACATTTTACTTTAGCTTTGAAAAGTTTGAATAATTAACTTGTTCTTTAATAAACTAATGACTTGAAAATAAATCTCATTAAAAACTCTATTTCAATACTTTTGTGTATTGATTTGTTTACATTTATACAAATTAACTATAAAGAGTGCGAAATTAATTTTAATGGAAGTGACATAATTTGAAATTAAAAAAAAATTTAACCAAACAAATATTTGCCTTATTTACACAAAGGCAATAATTATGAAAATTAAAGAGCTGTTCGTACAATATATCATTATACAATTAAATAGGATATTAATACATATAATAACGCACCCGTTTACGGAACGTATACACAACAACAAACCGCATAAATATTATGCAACAATACTTATTATTACTGGATAGTTATGAGTTGTTAATCAGACGCATACGTACCATGAATAAATTAACTCTGATTGGACAATTCATATAAATATTAATATGTTTATGTGGGTGGTATAATTTGTTTAATTTACAATGATAATTAAATTAAATTAATGAACAATTGAATCGCACCTCATGTTATAATACATGAAAATACTAAGGAAGATGCTTTTTTCACTTATTATTGCCTGAGATTTGAAACATTCCTTTTGAAAGAAATGGCATATATTGTAATTTAGTTAAGTCTGTTTTTAGTTAACTCTATCAGTCCACATTTAGAATATATTCACTCGGTTGTAAAAATGGAGATATCGGCTGCAAACTTTGCAGAAATACGGATTATTGTCGTACGTAAATTTTTATTGAAATTGGATAAAATCGATCGTGGGGTATGCTCACAATTAGACAAATATTGAAAAAAATTTAAATTTTTTAAAGATTTTTTAGCAAATTTTACTCAAAAATCATATTAAGATGACCCTTACACTAAATAACTTTTATTTTAAAGCATTATTTAAGGAAAAATATTGACCCAAATATAACATTTGTAGGTATTGGTTCTTTGTTGACTCTCGATAAACCTTTACATTAGAAGCGCATGTATTACGCCTTCATTCATATCTTGGTATGAAATATTATTAATTTAATTATTTAAATAATTTTTTTCAATTTCTTTCTACTTACAGGTTTACAACAACTTGAAAAATGTAGTTGATATTTATCTTATTTCAAAATATTTCAATTTCAACCATTAATGGAGGACTTGAATAATATCAACTCAACTGAAAGCAAATGGAAACAAATGTATAAAAAAACATAAAACTTAAAAATAATAATAAAATAAATAATAAATAATAATGTAAGTAAACAAATAAACGTCATTCACGCTTTAGCATTAGATTCTAAGACTATTTGATATCCAAACGGGCAAATTTTTACTCAACAATCCCAGGATAATTAATTGTGCTTACCCTAAGAATGCAGTGGTTGTAAAGTGATAGATACGCACCTTCCAAAGCAAATCATTCAAGTATAGCCCCTCTCACCGGGCTGCAGTGTCTATCTATCTTTTTATAAGTAAATCGTGCAGCTATAGTTACTTTACGTGTCTATTTACCGCTTACAAACTAAATCGTTCAATTATATTTACTCTAGATAGCTCGTAGTGCTCGATTTCAGGTAACCAAAGCAAATCGTTCAGCTGTTCCTCATATAAGCGATCCTCAGTGCCCAACTATAAGTTTGGAATACGGTTTATAGCTAATTTTAAAGGCCAGTAACGCCTTTCTAAACTTATTACAAATAAATAGTACGCCTACTTTGTTCAGTAAGAATGAATAGAAATTACACAGAATAAAATGCAATCAGGAATTCTTTTTTTACGTACACGTACTTGTAGGTTTATGCAGACATAGTATCATGAATCAAAAATATCATAGCTCTTGACACAAAATGCATTTTGAAAACCATCAAATTTATTATACTCGTAGATAAAAATAAAGGAAAGAGTTTAATTACAATTTTTTTTATCAAACACTTTGGATGGATGGATAATGGACTGGCATTTATGAGTATGTCTGCTTTGCAAACCCAACAAAACAGTTAAACCGAACAGCATGCAATTCCATAATAAAACAATTTAGGCTTCAATCGCTCGGTCCCAACTGTACCAGTTAAAGGGAAAGAGAGGGCCGAGTATTGTTTATGTGTTTGTTTAATTTTTTCCCTTATCTTGTTATTTTTATTTTATAGCTGAGTAAAAAACAAACATAACAACCAAAACAAAAACAAAAAAAAAACATAAAAACATATAAAGCAACAAAAAGCCATAATAGAGTAATAATCATATTAAAAATGAATCCTGCGGTTATCATATCCTGTTCCGGTTACCCGACAACTGCAATAACAACGGCCGCTTATACAATAAGAACAATAACCATAACGGACAAACAGCATAAAACAACAACTACAACAACAACTACAACAAATGAAATTAATACAACAACAATAGCAATATCAGAACAACAGCAACAACAAAACAGACAACCCTATCAGCAACATTCTCATTCTCATAATCATCATAATCATCATCGTCAACGCCATCATCATCATTGTCACCATGACCATAAGTATGAACATCAATACCAGCAGCAGCAACATGTACAAACGGCCAGTTATCAAAATCAACGTCCCAGCGTGATATGGCATAAATCGTCCCATAACATTGTAAATTGGTGGTTGTGGTGGTTATTCGGCGTGTGTTTAATACTTTTCACAAACGGTGGCCGTGATTGGCGTATCAGCAATTTTATATTAAATTCATTTAAATTATCATCAACACCATTGACAACAACATCAAGCCGGCCATCACCATCGATATATGCATATGGTTCATATTTAGAGCCAGATGAACTAATACATGAACTGGATCGTCCGGGTGAGTAAAAATTGGAAATGATTCATCATTTTTCATGCAACTGAAACTGATTTTTGTGCAAATACTTCATGAGCACTATTAGAGAATACGATTACAATAATTTGCCTGCGTTGTTATTTACGTTTCTTAATCCTCCTACTACAGCTTAACAGCTTGACTCCTTTGTATACATATAGAAGATTGCTCTAAACTAGTCAGGCTGTTAAGCAGAAATTATAAAAGACTAAAAATTGAAAAAAAAAATAACATGTAGGGAATATTTTGTTTTTGTTGTTATAAAATAATTCTACATAGTTTTACACATGAAGCAGTAATTTTTGTCCGTAAGTCCGTTAGAAATATGGGACTACAACCTAAAATAGGGCCACAAAAGATCTGATCAAACAGGAATCCAAAGTTTAATGCTAAAGCCAAAGGACATGCATTTTTAAAATTGAAGTGAAATTGAATTAGAGACGTCACCCCGTACTTGAAAAATGATGAAAAAGTCACTGCTGTAATTTTAGTTTCGATATATTTTACTCCCGACCCAGCTCAACCTTACAAGCTAGCAACACAATGACGAGTCATCATATGTATGTCTGTATAGTAATTTGTTTTAAAGGACATATGGAAATTGAGGAACAACAGTGTTCTCCCAAAGAGAAATGAAAAAAGGTATTGAACAGCACAACACCAGAAATGAAATATGAATAGTGCGAATATTGTCACGTAAGCAAACATTCAAATATACACGTCGTGCTTGGTGTACGGTAGACCATTCTTGAATACAAAGTGTGCTAAATTGTAAAAATGTGTAAGACTTGGTTATGCAACAGAAACTAAAGTTTCCAACTTCCTGCCCACAAGCACTCGTATATGACATTTTGTGTGTGATATAAATGATTTTCTTAAACTTCTGTAAAGGTATTAACATTGTGTGTGAAATTTTCTTTGTTTAACTTTTATTGTTCTTGTTTGGTTTGGCATTGTTGTTTTAATGTTGGTCTCTTGTCAGGGAAGCTGCAAAGTTATTCAGAAAGCAAACCTGTATTGTTTCAAATAAATGAATACACAATTCCTGCCGTACAATGGTTCTTAAGTTGAATTCGAACACGTACAAAATGAAGAAAATTATTGGTTTTTAACTAAATTAAAGCTTGTACAATTTATAACTCATCATAACCATCATAACCATCATAACCATCATAACTACCAGGGCAGGCAGCATTATTAAATCGCTAGACAAACACTTATCACGCATATGGTGGCTATAGGATAGAATGGTAGCCGCCTATAAAGTGAGTCAGTAAAAGTCATTAAGGTTACAAAGATGTGTGCGAGGATGTAACACAATTCCGTAACGAGATTCTCGCACACATATGATGCATACAAGAGATTCTGCCATTTTCATTGTTACCGCTATTGCATGAGCCACCAGAAGGCTGCACTTGAACACATCCGGTACACAAAAGCCAACTTTATTGCAGTTGTAGTTGTTTTCATTCATTGTATATCGAACGAATTTATTATTAATACAGCATGCCCGTCATGCATACATTTACACATGCAAAGAATATTCATTCGTTCCCTTGTTATGGGCATGTTGTCAAACGCCATGATAATTATAGACTTTTTTTCTCTTAGTACACATGTGTACGTTTGAAGGCATTATGGTATGGATGGATTGAAGGCTCGGTTATTATGTACAAGTTATGACAAATTGGTCTGCACTTATAGCGCAATAATGCGTTGCTCAATAGTACCGTTTTCTGCCAAATGACAGAGAATGTTTATAAAACAATGATTTCATCAGTTAGTCGTAAATTATTCGAGATATTAATTGTGTGCATGTACTTGGGAAGCTGTTACAATTTTGTGCTCATGTTATTACACGCACGAATTGTCGACATTACTGAAACAAAATTTCACTAAATCGTTGTTGTTTTGTTTGTTTGTTTTTTTTTTTATATGCAAAGTTTTATTTACTCATGGATGCAACTCTTGTCATGAAGTTTCTCCATAAAGTTTTCTGTTCATTTTTCTCATTTGACAATGTAAATTTTTTCAAACAATGTATTTAGTATGTACCCTACACATTACAAAAATGCTGGATTTATTACATTTGTGCAGACATTTAAACATTAAAATTTGGCTTAGAACAAATCTTAAATATCCTCCATATCCACAACGATGGGCGTGGCAAACATATTTTTGAATATGGTTTTTGTAAATTGTGGGCGTGCCTGTTACCAGACTATGACCATTTTTGGCACATCGATATACAGGATAACCATGTGTTCAATTTTAAGTTCATAGGTCAATATTTGTGGCAGATATATAGATTTTTGTTTATTGTGGGCCTGTCTTTATCCGATCGCGCCCACTTTTAGCATATCGATTGATGGAATAATTATCGATACAAATACCAAATTTCAAGTTCACATAATTTTTGTGACAGATATAAAAATTTTGGTTGTTTGTGGGAGTAAGTATAATCCGACCACGCCCATTTTTGGAACATCGATGTAGCTAATATTTATAGATTTACATACCAAATTTAAAGTTTGTAGCTTAATTTTTGTGGCAGATAAATGGATTTTTGTCGATTGTGGGCGTGGCTCTTGACCGATTTTGCCCATTTTAAAAAGCTATCTGCGTGCAAAAACTAAAAATGCCAAAATTTTACCTCAATATCTCAATTTTTACGCCCGTTAGATTGCAAAACAACAAACGAACACACAGACAGACTCAGTTTTCAACCCTGATCAAGGTATATATACTTTGTAGGCCTCCTTCTAGGTGTTGCAAACGGAGGAACAAACCAAGTATACCTCCTCATCTTATGTGGAAGGTATAACAACTTGAGAAAAAGGTTTCTATACAAAGGGACGCTTTCGAATATCTTTAGAAAAGTATTGTTGCCAGCATGATGTAAAGTATCAAGTAGTCGGGCTTGGCCCTAATTATACCATTTTTATTTTATTTTAATTAAATTTATTCCTGTTTAACTTACTTTCGCTGCAGAAATATCTAAACGTTCTTTTTCAACGTTTCCTATGATCAAAAGGAGATAGATTTTCATTTTTTCTCCATTGCGCTCTTTGTACTTATTATGCAATTTAAAATACCGCCCACTGTGTCAGTTCAACTTCTTTATTTTGCTGTAGAAATGAACAATATTCTGTTATTTTCATAGAAAAACACTCATAACACTTTCAGTTTAGCGGACTGTTAATAAAGTTAAAGGGAGGGAGAATAACGCGAAACAATAATAAGAACATTTCGTGACATTACTTAAATAAATTTTATACAACACATGCAGTGAAATTAAATGAAATAGCAGTTGTTTCAAATGAAGTTTCTCAAGGAAACGTTTATTATGTTAAATATTAAAGGAGTTTGTAGGGGGAACAATCATACGCATTTCAGCAATTCTTTGTATCTATATTAATAATTCATATACATATGATATTTTTATATGCGTATGGAATATATAGGAGATGGTACATTTCTTTTAAAATAACCCTTGCGAATTTCTTTGGATTCAAACATATGGAATTTAACTAAATATTTACATTTTTTAGCAACTATCTTTAAAATATGAGTTTTTTCTTGAAATGTTAAACTTTTGACAGCAAACGTTGCTTAGTTAGGGTAGAAAATGTTTTTTTAATCAAACGATTATAAAGAAGGTTTTAAATGTTTGTTGTCATTCCTCTACGAAGGTAACTACATACTTGTACACAATACAGTGAAAAAAATATGGGCACAAGGCCAAATCTTTTGAGAAAAAAAAGGACAATTTCAAAATTATTTTTTCTACCGTGATATTAGAAAAACCTACGGGTAAAAAGCTGTCATTTTAGCTCCTTTAACCGCACTATTGATGTGACCATTAACTAAAAACGAAGAACATAAGAATGAGAAACATAAGAATATGGGATAAATGGAATGACACACTTTGTGCATAAACTTCCATAACATGTATTTTGAAATTAGATTTTTGTGTGCATACATGGTAGAAATTATATGAGATTTAAAGTTTAGTCTGTGTTGTGGTATTATTTTATTAATTAAGAAAGTGTGTGCACAACTTTTGCATGTTTTTTTTATAAATATTTAAACCTATTTGTCTGCTTACATTATTTATTAGTAGTGAGATAAAAGAATCTTAAGAATCTTAAATAAAATGAAATTTTTTCTCTGCTTAAAATATTCCTTTTTGACAGATAGTTTGTTAAGTTTTATTTATTTTTTTTTCGTTAACGTAGATGAGGTGCAAGTAAGAGAAGTAAATTTGGCTAAGGCCAACTCTTAAATACACTCCAGATCTACAACGGTGGGCGTGTCAGGTAAATTATTACGCCCTCCCATTATTTAGGTATTGCAAATTAGCTTGCAAGGCGAGTTTTATGTGAATTATGGTTTTTTCTAAATTGTGGGCGTGTTTATTATCCGCGACCATGCCCATTTTTCGCACATCGATGGATGGAATAATTACAAATACGTGTACTAAAATCCAACTCAATTTATGTGAAAGATGAATAAATTTTTGTTGATGGTGGGCGTGGCTCTTGACTGATTTTGCCTATTTTAAATAGTGATCTTCGTGCAAAAACTGAAAGTACAAAATTTCAGCTCAATATCTCAAAATTTACGACCTTGATAATGCCAACAACAGATGGATACACGGACAGATATGTCCAGTTCGACATAGTTTTTGATTCTGATCAATAACATATTTGTAGGATCCCCAACGCCTCCTTTTGGGTTTTTCTGAATGGCGTGGAGGGTATAATAAAGTCTATGAAAATAGGTTTCAAAATTTTAAGCACCTGCTCGGTAGCTACCCAACTTTTCTGTTATAAACTATAGCATACCCATCCACTATTAAACACATATTTAAGCCAAGTTATATACAATATATCACCGGTTAGAACTGTATTCCTCAAAAGTTCGCATACATAGTTAACAAAGAAGTGAGTTTGCGGGAAGAAGCAAATTACTTTATAGCCTCCAGGCGGCATAATGCTCAGAAATCGACTACAAATACAACAAACGTGCTGTTAACAGATGTTTTCTCGTCATCCTCTTGCAATCTTGGCTAATAGTTATCTTACAATTTCATTTTGATCTTCTTACGCATAATGTCGATTGAGCCGAAGGACTTGACTAACACCAAAGAAGAAGAAAATGAATTTTTGGCATGTCAAAATGTATATGCCAAAGATAATTATCTGCATCGGTAGTACTACACACTCATGCATTTGTACAAGGACTGTTCAATATTTTAAAGTCTAACACACAAGTGATTGCCCGTATAGTAGTTCTGGTTAAATCATGCAGCATCAGCAAAACACGCAAAGCATGCAATCAATTTCAATTTTGTGCCAGTGAACTCATAAACACATTTCATTAGAAGGTTCGTTAGTTAGTTGAGATCTCTTAGAAAACCTTTACATGATTATGGTCAGTTAAATATGCTGAGGATGGCTTTGTGTTTTGTTTTATTCCTCCTTCCCATTGCAAGCCCAAAAAAAGGGCTTGAGAAAACCTACGCAGATAATTAGGTTAAAATTGTTGCATATCTAGTAAAGTTAAATAAACCTCCATCGCCGTTTGTGGTTTTGGAGAATAGGAATAGTTTAATTAAACTTAGTTTTGTGACAGGCACGAAGCCCTTTCCATTGTAATAAAACTTTTTCAATTATACTGAAATTTTTTTTAAGTAATTCTTACATATTATAAAAAATATCCTATATGCTTAAATATTTAATCCATTGCTTATAAAACAATGCATAGTAAAGACATTTTGTCATTCTAAACTTAACATGCTAAATATTTGCCAAACTTTGTACATTCGTCTTACGTTGCAAAACAAGAAAGAAGCACACTTGTCCCCATTGTTCTATTATTCATTCTTTTCTCTACTGCTACACGTTACACATAAATTAATATTTGACGTTGTGTAAACTTTGTGGTCTTCCATTTTAGTGCCACTTACTTCCGTTCAGGGTGTTTTGGGACGTCAAGCGATGCTGCCATGTGATATAACGCCAATGGAACGTGACGATGCCGTTTATATGGTATTGTGGTTTCGTGAAGGAGATGGTGAACCCATCTATAAGTAAGTGATTGTATTTGACGCTTAGCAATGTACGGAAACATTTATTTATACAGATTTATTTGAATAACCTGTAAAGCGGAATGATGGTACCTTTTATTTATTTATGTATGTTTTATAGTTTTGATGTACGGGGGAGACAATTTGGCCAGGCGAGATTATGGTCATCACCATTAGCTTTCGGTTCCAGAGCTTACTTTAGTAGCACCTCACATCCTGCCCAATTGAAAATAGACAATATACGCATTGAAGATGAAGGCGTTTACAGGTGTCGTGTGGACTTTCGTAATTCTCCCACCAGAAACCTAAAAATCAACTTAACGGTTATAGGTATGTATGGAAAATTTAAAACTTTATTTTACTCGATATTTAGAATAAAAATTCATTCCTTAAAACCGCATGACTTTTTTATTTTTTATTAATATTTGATTGAAAAAATAAACAATTTTCTATTTAAATATTTTTAAAGGAAAGAAAATAATTTCCTAGTTATGTGAACGGATCACCCTGACCCACTTCATAGCGTTCACTTGACTGATTAGTTCCATTAAACTGTTCAGCTTCACAAGTCCTTTTAATCATATATGAAATTATAGTTAATCTAATATGTTTATACAAAGAAAAGCGTACAATTATTACTTTTCAATTCAAACTATGTAACACATAGTGTATAGTGTAGCAGTATCCTTCTTGCAAATGGCCAAATAATAATCCTCAACAATTCTCCGGAACGGAGTAACTTAAGCTTTCAAAAAAAGCTATAAAACATTTACTAGCACAGCGTATTTATTATACGTGTTGTTTGTTGATGCATACCTTTGTAAAAAGCAATCTGTGTCCTGTCAATTAGTCTGTTGCTGATGATTTTTGATGCAATTCTAAAACATGTAACATGAACAAAAATTCCCCTTGATATACGGAAATATGAACATTTACGTATTTAACAGATAGATGCGACTAAAATTGCTTTAAGAGGTAAAATGAAATTTTAATATATAATGAGAGCAATAACAGTGCTAAAGGTAAAAGAAATTACAGAGACAGCTGAATGAATTATTAAAGATTATTTTTTCTAAATTATCACGTGTATGTATTGTCTTGAGGGCAACTTTTATTTATTGAATTATAGATAATAACGCCGTTGCAGAGAACAGTTTTTACATAAATTAAGTATTTAAAGTTAAAGCTTTTGCAGCATCTCTTTCAATTCTAAAAAATATTGCCCTACCTTTAGCTCTACACTATGTAAATATACCGCGTATGTAGGGAACATGAAATAGAGTAAAAAATGCAATCTTATCGATTTTTAGGATAAACCGGCAGAACCATTTATCACAATGTAAAAAATCGCTATTCTGCATACAACGTCAAGGGCTACTGGCTAAAATTAAATTTTTGAAACTAAATTGAAGTCAATCTTAGAGCAAAAAAACAAAAAAAACTTGAGAGGGAAAAAAACTACACACAAGTATTGATGCTGCATGAAATGCAAAAACACAAACATGTAAAAAGAGTAGAAAAAAAAACTTGGTTCGGTTTTATACCAAATCTTAAATACCCTCCATATGTAAATCCAAACGTTAAGGCCATTTGAGGGTGTAGGGAAACTACATGAAAGTCAATCTTTGTTAAGAAAACTATGGACGGATGGACATACGAACATAATTAGTATCTGTAACTACCAAGAACTTTATACACTCTTGCAAATGCACTTTAAACAGTTACAAACGATACTTTAAGCTTAATATACTTTGCATTGAGATGGCGATTACAAAAATATGTGTAAACCCAAAATATGAAACGTTTTGAATGCAGGCAGTTAGTTGCAGAAAACCATTTAAAATGTTTGTTATGACACGCAAAGTCAGAAATGTTTATGGAATACTAACGTTAAGCTGCATCACGGAATTTGTCATGGTGCACACGTACTTAAGCAGAGTTAAACTTTAAATATTTTCAAAAATTCCCAAATACGACACTTGAAAGTCAAAGCTCTCGTAAATTACGAGTGTGCATGTCAGTGAAGTTTTATAATTGTTTCAAGTGTTTATCTTGAAGCATGTACAACGCTGCTTAGTTGAAAGGGGGGGTTTTAAATTTTGTATGCATTGTACAGAGAGTACAATCTTTAGAAACTTACTGCTTGTGCAAAATAAATTATCTTGATTTAAACTCTACTCCTGACAATTTCTACTAAATGCCATCGCATGGTATTATTACTGCAACAACTTTTTTGCCGCAATATTTATTGTAAATAAATTATATTAATTATAAATTTTTGTTAATTTCTCTTTTAGTTCCTCCAGATAAACCGATTCTTTATAGACCAAATCGTCATGATAAAATCAGCAATGTAGAAATATTTAACGAGGGCACAGACTTAGTTTTAGTATGTGAAGTCTTAGGAGGTAAGTTATCTTTATTTGTCTTTATTTTTAATGAAAAAACGAAAAAACCAAAAACAAAACAAAGCACAATTGAAATGAAAAAATTATAAATTTCTTTCATAAATTTTATTTAACAAATTTTTGCTCCTTTTAACCATAATTTTCTCTCGTACATGAATCCGTTGTGTGTCTGCTTAACAAAATTTCAATTATCACATGTGTTCACTGGGGTTATATATGATAAAGGCAAACATGCTTGTGTACACAATTGCTTACACTTACACACACGTGCAGAGCTATGCTGAAACTATTGTAGTATTTGGTAATTTTGTTTTGTTCTCTTAAAATATGATGCTGCCGTATGCAACAAAGGACGACCACGACCGAATGTTACGTGGTACTTGGATAATGCTGTGATTGATGAGACCTTCGAACATCGCTCCGACGGTAAAACTATTAACCACTTATCATACCCAAATATTGGACGTCAGCACTTGAATGCAAGATTAGTGTGCGTGGCTAGTAACACAAATTTAACTCCACCAAATAACAAAGTTGTTATACTCGATGTCAACTGTAAGTACAAGACAGATTTATGGTATATAAACCTGTGTATACAATAGTTCACCACTGCAGGTGTTATGTTTAAATGGTCAAAGGACTGAATTACTTAATTTGTTGAGGGTAACCAAGGTAGATTGTGCGGTAACAAAATGTAGAACGCAACAGACTTATGCTTTATAATTAGTTTTAAGGTCCGATCTTCTTAACCCCCATCGAGTCAGTGAATCTATATTACCTTATAGGCCGGAAGTGGTACATATCAACCTTTATGTATTTTTCATGTTTTATTGACTATTGAATCGTTTTAAGATATCAGAGATGTTCAACTCATTTATTAAATTCAAAGTCGAAAAACGTAAAAGTTTCATTTGTACCGGTATGGCTCGATGGGGGTTAATTTCATTTTGCTACAGTAAACTATTGGTTGCTTTGTGGTGAAAATGAGAGACGATTTTGTTATAGTCCACAAATATGTTATTGAATTATTTATTCTACGTATTCCTTCAAAAACGTTTCCGGCTACGACAGTCGTAAGAGACCAAATCACCGTGAACTAGTTCTTTTCATTCACTGTTCACTTTACTGAATACATCAATTAAATATAATTTGTCTTGTTTGAAGCTTTTGCATTTTATGTAGGGCTTGTAAATGTGTCGCGATTTTAATTTTAAATAAAACACTTGACATAAACACTACGTACTATGTTTTGTGTATATTTAAAGTGAAACCAAGCGGTGTTCATATAATGACAAAAGACAGATTTATCTCCGCTGAGCGTACTTATGACATTGAATGCAAATCGTCTGGTTCAAAACCGCAAGCGGTTATCACCTGGTGGAAAGGAAACAAACAATTGAAAAAATTAAATAAAAATGTAAGTGAACAGTACAACAATTCATATACAAGTAAAAAATGCTTAAATATAAATAAAAAAGTTTTCATCTTCACATATAAAAGAATGTCCTTTTCACATCTATTTAAAGTTTAATGAACCGGATAATCAATCGTTGAGTATATTGACATTTACACCGTCTCGAGATGATGATGGCAAATATTTAACCTGCCGAGCTGAAAATCCACATATTGAAGGCAGTGCCATCGAAGACAAATGGCGCCTTATAGTGCACTGTACGTATTCAATCTCAGCTTTCCAACTAAACCATATGCTCTTGAAATATTATGCATTTACATTGTCATTGTTTACACTATTAATTATTCAGTAGTGCATAACTACAAGTGGACATTACACACAAGTGATACAACGACTGCATATTTTAAGGGTACATAGGAACATTGCAATTATTTTATAACGTTACGTACATACATATGATATTTATATGAGTGGGTGCGACAAAACGTTTTGTTAATTGCTTTGCTGAAATTCAATTAAATTCAATTACCGGCTGGTGTAAAGTGTTTTTATTGTTACTTCACCATGAGTATTTATTGCTGTTGTTAATGGTTGCCCAGTGTTGGTCTCAATATTCTAATCGATTCGAACGGTAATTGAAAGTGAAAATTATACAATATCGATTCAGTGGTCTACCAGTAAGCCACTTATAGCGAATTAGCAAGTACGTACTCTTGTGTGAACAAAAGTGTAAATATATGATTTTATGAAATTGACAACCATGTGTGGTGTATAACATATGTATATATCATTAAATGTAATCAAGGAAATATTTTAAGGAATATTGCAATGTTGAGAAGTGGGTGAATTGCAGCAATTGAAATGGACGTACGGACAAAAAACAGCTTATTATGAATTTTCTTTGATTCATGGACTTTTTTCTGTTTTTAATGGTCTCTGGTTCAGTATTCACAATAAAAAATACTTGCTGGAATAACTGTAAGGGTGCAAAAACGTGTACACTGTGTGCACCATAAAGATTTTACGTGTTTACTCGTATAGCAAGTGTTATGAAAACCATTTGTAATTGCAATATACCGTTATGGTCATGATAATGCAATTTGCATCGGTATAAAAATGTTAGGCCATAAGGTTAGGTCATTATTGAGCTACAAACGCCTAATAACGATACGTGCGTTCATTTTGTGGGCCGACACAACATATTTGTGTAAAAATCGCCATTAAATGCTTAATGGGAGGAAATTACATGAAAAATCTGTTCCAAGGAAAATAAACTGCTCACTCTGCTGGGCAGAAATGGAAAAATTGCATTTCACATATTGTACACACGGACATTATTATAATTTTATATGCATAACAGAAGGATAGGACCAGTGAAAGTGTATACACGCACAGCAGTTTTTAAGCAATTAAAATTTCTCAGTTAATTAGTATACACCTGCTGGTACAGCTTTGAGGTCTCTAGTAAAGCCCTGCCAGTCTTTTACACAATTATTAAAGCTAATGTCATACCAATGTTTGTTTATAATTAAACATTGTGGTTAAAGAGGTAAAAAAAAAACGCATTGTAACTGCACAGAAATATCTCTTAATTAACAGTGGTTTCGAAAGCCTTTAATCTTTTTACCTAACATCACAAGGTGGTGCACGGTACAGTTTATATTGGCGGATTTTCACGGCTCAGAATCAAAATTTGAATCGATTTAAACATGTCCGTCCGTCCATCCATGTATTTCTTATAATGAACCCACAGGTGGTAATTTTTGTCATTTATGAAAGTTGTCTTTTGGGCCAAGGACGGCCAACATTGAAAATTGACTTGATTGATCCATTTTTAGCGCTCCTGCCCATATAACGTACACTTAAACGAATTTGTAATATTTGTAAACGCCCTTTTACTTATCCTCATTTATAGTTGATTGATTTTGGGATTTTTTTGTTACCTTTTTAGATCCACCAACGGCGCATTTAAAAATGGGCTCATCTCTCAATCCCGATGATATAAAAGAGAGTGATGATGTGTATTTCGAATGTGTTATAGAGTCGAATCCAAAACCCTACAAAATGTCCTGGTTTCACAATGTAAGTTAATGAAAAAATGAATCTAAAAAAATAAAAATTCTCTACACTTTTAAGTTAACTGGGGGTAGGTGGCAGGATTGGGTTTTCTTCTAATGATGTTTAAAGGCGTAATCCCCGCACACTAAAGCATGTCCGTCGTATAGAAGAGTTATTAAATAGCAAAAAGCAATGAAATGGCCACGCCTACAAATGAAAAAAATCTTCTATGGGCATTATAATAAACAAGATAAAAGTTTGGAATAAATATTTAATTTTATAGATCGGTATCACGTAACAGACACGCCCACAATGTACAAAAAATAAGCAGAACTCAACTCTGGGTTAAAATTTAGGGCAAAACAATAAAAAAAGTGGACTAGAGTACAAGCCACGCCCACATAAGTATAAATAAAGAGACTATCCACAACGTAGCTTCAGCCAAACACAGTTTTACTTGTCAGTTATTACACAAGGTCTGTATAAATATATGAAAAAAGTTGTTGTGTAAACTGTTTACAGTTGATGAAAGTGCTTTCCTAAGCATTACCTTTCGTTCTGTATCATCTCTTCCACTTTCTAAATATGCTTGCTTGCCGCATAACTATGTACGTAAGCACGTACATATATGCACAATATAAGAACTTAAGGTTTTGTACGTTTTTGTTTTTTAGCTCGCTCAGGTAATAATAATGAAATCCTTTGCTTCTCGCTCTCTCTCTATCTCTTTCTATCCACTGACATCTTTTTCAATTATACTTTAGCGGTGCTTCATTTTTGTCTGTTCAGCTATTGTGAATTCTTATGGTTTATGGGAGGATGGGGGGGTGGTAATCCATTAAAGAACTTGTGCACCTCATTTCTCTTATAAACACACATGAATGTTTCCCCCTTACACCGCTTGTTTCAGTTAGTATTTGTAACGTGTGCTGCTTTCAATGGTGCTACAAACAATATCATCACTTCATTTTATTGGAAATGTCAAAGAGAGAGAAAGTTTAAGAAGGAAAGGGTAAAATGTACTCAAGTTGAAATACTTTTACAAAGTGCTTCATTTCTTTGTCAATTTCTGTGGTAACTGTTGTGCTTTATTAGTTGAGGGAAATGTCGCTAGTTTTTCACAATTCATCAATTAATTTAAAAGTAAGATTGTTACCTCGAGAGTGCTTTTTGCTCTAGTATAATATAATTAGTTAACCAGCTTGGAAATGAAGAAAAATGGCACAAATGTTGCATCAATCTGTTGGACAAAATAAATACTCTATATCTTGTTTGTATTGTTATTGCAGGGTATAGAATTGCATCACAACATATCAGCCGGTATCATTCTATCCGATCAATCACTCGTTTTGCAAAGCGTGTCACGGGCCTCAGCCGGTGATTACACTTGTATGGCTGTAAATACTGAAGGCAAAGGTTCCAGTAATCCCGTTACACTACGCATTCGATGTAAGTTTAATAAATATATTATATATCGCTTTGGTTGTCGGAGTTGAAAAGCCTGCCCAGTAAACCCTTAACGTTATGTTGACTGCATTACAATTTTGTGTGACTTGGCATTTTCTCAAACAAACAAACAAAAGAAATTTCGCTTAATTAACGATATCCTTACGAACTTAAATCAATTGAAATGATTCTCTGCTGCTCTTAATTGCACATTGTTAACTAATGAAGTGGAATTGATAAAATTGGGCAAATTCAACGTCATGACTTGTTCGCGTACAAACATACACACACAAATGCATTGCATTCGAACTGGGAGAAGGGATAACGTTTGATTTTATAAATATTCTACTCATTCATTTATTAAATAATTACCCTTTTTTGCTCTCCTTGTAGATGTGCCCATATGCACCGTAGGACACGATGAACTGTTGGGTGCCTTGAAGCATGAAACTTTAGCGTTAAAATGTGAAGTGGATGCATCACCGCCAGCGGATACATTTCATTGGACATTTAATTCGTCCGGTGAACAAACTGAATTGCCAGCACGTTTACATTCAAGTGAAGTAAGTGGTGTAAAACACGCGAAAATACTCTAAAGATAATAAAACGCAGGCATACAAAAGACTTGCTAACTGTTTGGGGCTTGATAGAGAGAAAACATTTATACTCTTTGAAATGAAAGCTTTAAGTTATCAAAGATTTTCGTAACGTCTCAATTTATATAAATCGAAAAAATAATTTATTATAAACCTTGCCTTGTATTTGACTGCACCGACGATGCGATAATTTCTTATAATTTTCAAAACTATTTTCGTCTAAGAATTGCTTATTATTGCAACATTTTGCATTGGTTTTCCCTTCCTTTCAAATGAAAATGCTTGCTCACTAATGAGAAGGCGTAATTATCAAAATCTGCGATATTTCTGAAGTTTATTTATACATAGTTGATTACATACTGAGCTTTACCAAACGCCCCAACGCATACAAAGTAATAAATTTCCTGGATTTGTACAATATTATAATAAACACAAGCCATAAGTTATAATTCACCTGTTTCTGTACTAGATACGCAAATAAAACGCGTGTAATCGAAATGAAAATTTTTGCGCTTTCCGCAGTCACTTTACTTCAAACAGGGAACATTTTTATTTGATGTTATCAGCATGTGATTTCCAATACACTGTAATGGCAGAAAGGCTCGCAATGTGATGTAAAATTTATTACAGCAAATATTCATAAAGTGTATGTTTTGTTGTCTTTATTACAGACTGGCATGTCACGTTTAAATTACACACCAACCACAGATTTAGATTATGGAACAATTTCGTGTTGGGCTCGTAATACTGTTGGCATACAAAAAGCTCCATGCATATTTCAAATTGTGGCTGCCGGTAAGTAGTACGAAACGAAAAATCAATAACAGCTTGCAGCCATACTTAAATAAATGAAAAATTTTAATACCCTACGGTAGCAATAGTTTGTTGCTGCACTAAATACACAATTTGTTTTTAATATTGTTGGCATTTTTCCAGGGCGACCGTTTCCTTTACAAAATTGCACGATTAGCAATCAATCAGCGGATTCTTTGCAGGTTGATTGTCTGGAAGGGTTTGATGGTGGTTTGCCGCAAACTTTCATTTTGGAATTAGTGGAATTGAACAGTTTGCGTCTTGCCCGTAACCTCAGCATACCGGTGAGTGAAGGGTGAAGGGTGGTGTAAAACTGAAAAATTATATATACATGCATGTAGTTGTAGTTGTAGTTGTTAAATAAAAGTGAATAGTAATTATATTTTTGGCCGTTTCATTGACTTTGTAGCATACAATCAGCCCGGTGACATTTTTTATTGACAATTTGGATCCCAGCGGCATATATCGCATGATAATATTCTCATCTAATGCTAAGGGGCGCTCTGAACCGATCATTATTGACGATATTAGTTTTAAAGGTGTTGCCAAGTTCACTGGTAAGTCAATAAGCGAAAATAAAATAAAAAATCTTCGCTTTAGTTAAAGAGGATTTTCTTAAATACAACACAAGTCAGTCCACATAAGACGAACAAGCATTTAAATATTAATGTTACGTTATATAAACATTATAATAAAAATTGATTGAATTTCTACAGACTTTGTAGAGGTTGCAGACTTTATTTTTCCACTGCCATTGTACACGTAAATGTTGAATGGAAAAAACTTATCAGGCGTGGTGTCATAAAAAATGCAAATAATTCAATTATTATTAATAGTTGCATCCTGGCACCATCCGATGTGTAAAGTATACTATATATGTAAATATTTACCAAGCACTGCTACCGCGTACCCAACCTTAAACATACGTATCAGTTAGGTCGTTTCAATGTTGCGGGCGGGTGCATGTGTGAAAGAAGGATATATTTGTACACACAATACAATGATAAGCATAAAGGTGTTTTGATGCACTATATGTGTGCGTATATGTTGAAAGGTGTGCAAACGCATAAACACCTCCAAGTGTGCGAAGCTTTCACTCGTTCAAAGTTTACTGTTTTTTTTTTTTTTTTGTATATAAATTTTCAAATAAATACTATGTGTTATTGCATTTATCGATAAAGCTTATATACACATATTTATTTATAGAATATGTAGTTTTTTTGCGTCTATTTTTCTACTTTTTATATCCATCCTTGTTCTTCCGTTTGCAAGATTCAGGAAGAGGCATCAGTGACCCTACATAGTATATATATTCTTGACCAGCATGAAAAACTGCGTCAATCTAGACATGTATGTCCATGTGTCCGTGTGTCTGTCTGTTATTGACATTCTTACGGGCGTAAATTTTAAGATATTCATCTGAAATTTTAATTTTTGCATGCATATCGCTATTTAAAATTTGGCAACATCGGTCAAGAGCCACGCCCACAATCAATAAAAACCTATTTATCTGCCATTTCCTATAAAGTTTGAAATTTCCTCTAAAGTTGAAATCTATCCATCCATCCATTAATGTTCTGAAAATAGGCATGGTCGGATAACAGACTCGCCCACAATCGACAAAAATCGTTACATCTGCCACAAAATTTGACCTATGAACTTGAAATTTTGTAGATTGTATTGTAGGGTATTTAAGATTTGGCTTTAGCCAAATTTAGTTTCCTTACTTGATACTAAATATTGTATGAGCGTTTCTACCAATTCCAATATAATTCTATAATATTGTTGCTATTTATTTAATAAAAAGCAACTTTTTTTCGAACTAGTCGGAGACTGCAGTCGTGCAACAACTTTCAATACCTCCGTACACGTTTTCAATTTATTTAATTTAAAAAAAAAAAGATAAGAAAAATTATTAGATTTATTTGTATGAGTGCTGCTTACACATGCATTTATCAAAAAAGCAAAAGTTTCATTTCAGTTGAAATATAGTAAAAGTTTTTGTATTCTTGGTGAATGCGTGTGTGTGCAGAATGTGTGATATATTAACATCGTATAACACAAAAATATGATACAATGTGTAATACAAGATATGAAGTTGTGTGAGGCTGTTCAGTTAAACTTAGAAATATATTTCCAATGCGCCAGAAAGAATGCTCTGTTGGTGAGAGATAATTTTCAGTCACTTTTTCACAGAGTTTGTAAAGAAATTTTTCACAAAGATCATGTTTTTATGTAGGAGGCAGACTTGGGCTATATATTGAACAAATTTTTATACATTTATTATACAGTTTCATTAAGGAGTTGTACATTTCTAGCCTTGCAAGGAAGGAGTGTCCAAAACCTTTCATTTATACATTTCGATTGTGCACCCATACATCATCATTTTGTAATTTGTTATTTATTCTTTTTATAAGTTGTATGTAAGTTGGACTCGCACATGGAAACTTTATTTCCAATCAACTCTGTTCAATACAACGCAACTCATATATGTACAACATACGTTACTCTGTTCAGTGTATTTAGGGATTGGATTAGTTTGTGAATAAAGTCTCTCTTGTGTTCTTTTCCATACTGTTTTGAGCGTTAGTTAATACTTTTCGATCTTCTCAGTTGTTGGTGCATTTGCATACATATTCATGCAAAAATATTTCCTAACAAATCTTGGAAATTCATGCAAGTTCGTTTGGTTATTTGGCAGTTGTATTTTTTCATGTATGTTGAAACTGTTTTTTATATCTGTCCTCCTGTTATTGACTTTTTTATAAACATAACATTTCAGAGGTTGGCCAATTCTTTGTTGTTTACTTTAGAAAGTCCTTTTTCGGTATGTTTCATATAAAGTTGTTTAAGTACTGCAGTTCGTTTTAGACAAACAGTTTTTTTTTTTGTGAATATTTCTCTAACTTTTATCCTTGACCAACAATTTTGAATTTTATGCTTTTACAAAAAATTTTGTGATTTAGATTTAACAATAACAAAAAATTCGCCTCCTGGTAAATATTTTTCAAAGTATGTTGCCTACTTCCAGGTGCTTCCAATAGTCTTACTGTGCCACTGTCTCCGTTCCTGGCTGGTCTAACATTGATATGTGCTTTACTTTTCGCCACCTCTTGCATTATATTGGCAGCCATTTATAGACGATTTTCAAAAAGGTTCGTCATCAATATATGTAGAAACGATTGTTATTGCGCTCTATTTGTAAAAATTGAAAATTCAAAGGTTTTAATTTTAACATTTGTTTTTCTTTGTAAATTTAATGGCAGACAAAACGCAGATTTAAAACCTACCAAGCATACACAATTATCCATACCAGCGGATTGCCAATTAGATCCTTTGCAACCAAATCATCATCATTACGAACAAAACAATCATCAGGCTCATCACAGCCTTCTACAGATGTCTTCAACAAATGACAATAAGCTGCCGAATTCCACATCTCCCATAGGCACCACATCTGATACAATAACGTTAAGATCTAATACACACAGCAATAATCGTTTGTCACCGCACTTTGCCGGTGAACCGCCTGAAAATGATGACACCGATCCAGATGTTATACCCAATCAGTTTGGTAAGCACAATATTTATTTGCATGAAATAATGAAAATGGCAAAGGGTTTGGCTATGTTTTATTCATGGTTATAACCACTGGCATAACTAGTGAATGCGTTTGATATGTCAATTGTCATTAATAATGGAAAGTACTTTTGTTTCTCTGCCTCCACGTCTCTTTCTGATTATTAGAAAAACGTCCACTTAAACCATTAATGGCATCACCCATATTTCGCAGTCCTTCTGTGAGATTGCTGCAACGTGATTATTGCCCCAACGACAACGTTGCTCGTGTATCAACATCTGTCAGCAGTGGTAGTGTTTTAGGTATAACGAACGGTGGCTCCACATTGAGCAGTGTGGATGGTTTAGGCAACTTGAGCTCATTAAAAAATAACAATGGCGGCCTAAACATAGGCAGTGATGTGCTTCATTACACATTTAGGCCGAGTAAACAAATTGTAAGTATGCAACGATCATTTGCAATAATTTAACTATTGCAGAGCCACTGTGTCTACAGAGTGTAGCCCAAAGCCATATAAATTGAGAATATAACGTGGATTTGTCTTTTTTGTTTTTCTTCATTAAAAACAGAGTTTTGCTACTTTGAATAAAAAGGGCATTACGACATGTAGTCCGACATTGGGTACAGCACTGCCTTACAATAATGCGATATCAACATCAACCGTTTCACCTCCAGCATATCAACACCATCACCCCATCACCCAACCAATGGAAGTTAGTTTACTAAGTCCAAACAATCCATTGGTGACATCTTCGTTGAGTGAATATCGATTTCGACCGGAAGTGGTGACCACCTCAAATCGAATACAGGAAAGTTGTATATAAAAATGTTTTTTTTGTTTTTTTATTTTTTAATTCATTCGTTGTTTCACACATTATTGCTCACCTCTTCATACATGTACTTTTAAATGTGTAATCTTAGGTGTGTATGTGTGTAAAATGTAAAATAACGTTGTTGTTAATTGTGAATGATCTTGATGATAACTACATATATCTGAAAAATATAGTAATAAGAGTACACACACATATTCAAATAACGAATCATAATAATTGCAAATGCCAATTGAATGCTTAAGCGACGGAAGGGAGGAGTATGAATGATCGATCGTATGCCATGCATAAACGTATGATTTTATATATTTTTTTGAGTGATAAAAACTGAAACAGTAATTCTTTTTATATACATTGTATAAATATTATTAAAACACAACTTATATTTATTAGCGTTTATAGAAAGATTTTATTTAGATGTTTTAAAATCAGGTTTTTTACGTAATTTGAAATATTGCCCCAATTATTATATAGAATTATACATTTTGACAATTTTTTCATATCTTGAGTAGTACAAAAAAAATATTTAATTAAAAAAACAAAATTTATAGACAAAGGTTGGTTTAGTATGAGTCTTATATCATATACTACCCATTGTATTTAACTGCCTCCAAAAGATTAAAAAAAAAACGATTATTTATTTAACTGTATTTAAAAATATTACAAAACTAACTCACTGCCCATATCATGAATAATAATTCCACATATCACCCTCTCTACGAACTTACACATCATTTTCAAATTATCCAAAGAAACTTTTTTCATTTTGAGATTGCATTTTATAGACTTATGCCCCCAACGGTTTCTATATATTTTAGTATAAAAGATAACAACTTTCTGTTGGAGTTTATGTTAATAAAGCAACATCTTAAATAGTTCATAAGGAACACTGTGAGATTTAGCATGTTTGAAAGAACACTTCCACATACATGGTTTTCACATTAACAATGTCAACTAATTTGGTTATAAGTATGGCAACATGTTTGCAAAGCTTGTGTTTTTGCTTTAGAAAGCATTTATACTAATTGCGCTTGTACTGTTCATTACACTCGCCCCCTTAGGCATTGAGGTATATTAAGTGTGCTATTCCGTTTGCAAGATCTAGAAGGAAGTCACGGAGATGCCAAGAAGTTTAAGTATTATTGATCAGCCTTAGAAACTGGGTCGCTCCAGATATGTTCGTCCGCATGTCTGCTTTTCGCTCTCTTATGATGGTAAACGTTTAGCTATTGAGCTGAAATGTTGCATTTACTGTGCACAGATCGCTATTTAAGTTGGGCAAAAACAGTTGATAGCCACACCCCCAATAAAAAATATGTCTATTAGCCACAAAAATTGATCTATAACATAAAACTTTGCCTTAAATTTATAATTATCTCATATATAGAGGTGCTAAAAAGAGGACGGGTTGGGATAACAGACACGCCCGAAATCGACAAAAATGTATATATATCACAATATTCGAAATTTGGTACAAATACATTATTAATAACCCCACGTATCGATGAAGCTAATATGGATGCGGTCGAATAACATGCGCGCTCACAACATACAAGAAACTTCATTTGACGTATAATGCAACTTTGAAGTTAATATGAAATACATGTGTAATTAGGTACCTGCCGCGCCCAGATGTTGTATATTAAGGTGGAGGGTACTTACGATTTGGCCTAAGATTTTAGTTTTTTGATTTGTTTTTTTATAAATTTTTAACAATTTTTTATTCAAAATTACGCTTCAAATGGTGGTTCTGCTTATGCTTCAGTTTGCCCACTATAATCATTTACTTTAATGGTTTTAATAATTAATAATAGTTTAGTAATAATTTTTTATTGTTTTATAATTTACTCAAACAGGATCCGTACTTTTATTATATACCCTTGTACATCTACAAGCAGGAAACGCATTTATAAAAAAAAAAAAAAAAAAATCAATATTTTATAATACTCAAAATCAATGCTGTATTAAACTGATTTGTGAAAAATTATTTATTAAACAATTGCATTTATTATAGAACAAAAAAAATGTGAAATAAAAGTTTTTAGTGCAAAACATTTTAAAGAGTTATTTTCAGTTTCACAAAAGTAGAGAATAAGTTTTTACACTTGTTCGTTTTTTATAATTGGTGTTAATAATCTATTGTAATAAAAACACAAAACGTACACAAAAACATTTCCTAAATAATGAAAATAACTGAAAAACTTTCTTAAGTTTCAAAATTTTATCAACTGTAAATATTGTTCTGGGGTTTTGGCAATTTGTATAATATGTATCATTTACATAAACTTTTGTGTATATAATAATAATAATAATAATAATAAAAAAATCAATTAATAAAAAAATAAAAACGTTGATAATTAATGATCCAATAAAAAATTATGTTTATAAAGCAAAGGAGATAAAAATAAATAAATAAGAATAAGAAAAACCCACAAAAAGTAGCAACAACAGTTAAATGTCAATCATAACACATTTAATAATTTATTATTGCATTAAAGCTTTTCATTTTTGTATAAATATTTCATTAAATTAAGAAAACCTATTAAGCCCCATAAGAGTTGTAAGAAATAAGTGAAAATGTGATAGTTGGTCAAACTCGACTATTTAATACCCTACACCACTTAGTTGCACAAATAATGCTATACTTAGGTTACCACAAACAGGGAATGAATTAAATATTAAGAACACAATAAAATACGCTTTGTTTTGCGACGAAAAACAAATAAATATTGTGTATATGTCAGGTGTTTATATTATTTTGTCCATCCCCTGGCGCTACCAGTCATTATCTCATACAAGTAACTTCGTTAAAAAGCATTTTATGCGAAGTGTTTCTAAAAATGGTTCGATTTAGTTCAAAGTTAGCACAGTCAAATATTAAGCCGATTAACTATGCTTCACCAAGAGTTTGTCAAAATATCTTAAGAATTGCAAATTTTCGTCATAAAACGACTTTTTTCAAATACGAGCGGAAAGATTCATAAACATGGTTAATATTTAAACCATTTTCAATAGTGTCTATCCTTAGACCAAGGTGTGCTCTTGTGTCAAATTTCATCGAAATATCTTAAAAAATTATACTCAATTGTAAATGAACATGCAATGGACTGACGGACATGCTTAAATCAATTCAGAAAGTGATTTTAAAGTGGTGCAGGGTGTAAATATTCCAAAAGTTATAATAAAACAGAAAGCATACTTAAGTAACACAAATAAAGAAAGAGAGAAAACCAACAATAAAATCATTCAATGAATGAATAAAACGGATAATATTACAAATTACATGAAGTTTGTTTCATTTCACTGGCACCAGTAAATGACACATCAACCATTGCAATGGTAAGTACACATATAATGATAAAATATTGCATTTGATGAGATTTCACTTTTATAATTATGCGAAATGTTACATTAATTAGTAGCAAGTAGGCAACGGAATGAATATTACATTTAAATAAAAACACAAAATTCGGCTTTTGAATGGTAGCTGGTTATTATTGTTGTTATATTAAATATTATAAATACAGATTTCGTGATGTAAAACAAGTGCTTTTCAAACAATTCATTTTAAAATCATAATTTGGAATCTACATTACAAAAAAATAATCATTTTTAATTAATATTATAGCCCTACGTACTGATTGTTATTTATTCATGTTATAATCTTAATAACATATTTACTCGTATGTTTCAATATTTCTGCATGCATTGTTGCACTAACTCGCTAGAGAACATGATACTTAACACAGAATTCATATTGAATGTGAAATTATTGCTATAACCGTGGAAAGTGTGTTTGTTACCGTAGTTACGTACTTAACTAAATGAATAAATAATGAATTTATGCAATTTTTATATAAAAATATTATGCGGGCATAAAGCACACCATGTGGCCAATGCTATTAAATGAAATGATTAATACGAAAAACATTTGAACTTATAGCGAGCACCCGTAGTAGATATAGATGAGGTTCTTGATCAAAATCGCGAAATATTTTACACATATCTTACACATATCTCGAGAAGTATATATATTTTGGATCAGCGTTAAGATCTGAGTATATTTCATATTAATATATAGATGTGGAGGATATTTACGAATTTACAAAATTGTTATGTTCTTATTGAAAAGCCCTTTATTTCAAGTCAGTTTAGAGACAATATTTAATGAAAAGTTTATGAATTTCTCTTAAATAAATTTTAATCAACTATATCAATAACGGTAATATTTACGACATTTAATATTTGTTCTATGGGATTATAACTTTTTATCGTTATAACCGCAAAGCTAGGATATCGGGCTCCTGATCAAAGACCTTTTCAAATTATATAAATGGTTACATAATATATTCTCTCTATATGATACGGCACTTTATATCCTTTTTCCTTTTGCTTTTTGTTTTTTTAATAGCGTAACTTATGTTTTTATAAAGCTTACGTGTTTATATGGTAGCAGCTGCCATTGAAGCGTTAGTTTAGTTGTAATATAAAGGGATGTGAAAAAGTCCTTCAAATTAAGTTGCCCTTAGCGTTTCCATACTTCATAAACTCACTTTGTATTACACATCAAATGTTGGAGTATGCTACGTAGTAACCCTTGTTTTGTAACTAATTCCTAGCAATTATATTTTCTAAAGCATTTCTTTACTCGAATAAAGCACGGTTACTGAATTTCTATTTTCCGCCATAGTGTTGAATGTAGTTTCCATTAAGGTATGTATATATAAATATATATCTACGGAGTACATGTAGTTTGATAATCAGACAAATTTGACTTATTCCGTGTTGTCCGCGACTCTGTGTCCTAACGAAACACTTAAGGAATTAAAAAAATGTTCACTTTTTTAACGGTATTTTTCGATATGCAATAAAAACAATCTTTGGACTTGTCTGTTCCTCTTCATAATACTTGTATTAACCTTTAATCGATACTTGACTAAACTCCAATATAAATAATATCAAAGTGAAGTATATTCAATATTTTACCCCAACTATGTACAATTTCTTTACCGTATTTCAAATAATACTTTTAATTGTAAAACATTCCTCAATTAATAGTCACGTAAGTGCCAATTGCAAGCAATTTAATACATGTTTATTTTTATTTCTATTATTATTACTATTATTTTGTTTGATTTTATAAATGAGAAAGTAATTTTCTCTATTGTTTGCTCTAAATAACCTTTAATAATTATTACATTGTGTGGTGTTTGTAGTAAGTAAGTTTAGATGAAGATAAAACTTTATAAATAACAATTACGAAACTATTGATTTCTAAAATGCCATCAACCACATGTAATTTTAAATTATTACTATGGTTTACAAATTACTCTAACTGTTTAAAAATTCTATAAATAACGCATTATGTGTTATTTGTCCAAAAATGTTTCTTGAGGGACAGCGTTTACTATAATAAAACTTTTATACCCTATTTTAAATTATTATTTCTAATCATAAAACAAAGAAAAACTTACTCGCCGTTTGCAGTTAAACAAAAATTAATTTAATATGATGGTAAAATTAACAGCAACGTCTGTTAAAACGACGCGAGTGTACGTAGACTCATTTCAACACACAAAACGTTAAATACAAAACTTATAGCAAAACCTAATCAAAATTTCTAATAATAATAAAAAATCCATCTATAACTACTTAATTATTTACAAACTTATTTAACTCTATATAGAACATTTTGTGGATTGCTTTCAATAGTTAATTCACCATGCTAATGTCCTTTGTGTGATTTTATTGTTTTGCCTTTAGTGGCAATTCATTTATTTCGTTTGAAATACAAGGCAAAAGAGGACCACACCATAGACAAGCGTTTTAACATTACACAAAAATAAATAAATAAAAGTCTGTGCATAAATAAATATAATATTTTTTGTATTATTGAGTGGCAGTATGAAAGTTAGTATCAAATGCAACTAATTACATATTCAAGCATATGCTACAAATATATTAATAGATTATATTAAGTTTTAACCTTTCAACTTATTTTGTTTTAGTTCCGTACTTGACGTAAAAACATAAAGAATAAATAAATTTTATGACATATATTGATTTTTGTCTTTTTTACAATATTTATACCTTTCACCTTAGTGATGGAGTTATACTAAGTTTGCTATTTTGTTTATAACATCCAAAACAAGGCATCGGAGTGTCCGTTTGATAATGGTTTTGTAAAGGAGACACGCCCACACATAAAAAAAGACCTTATTTTCTGTGCAAAAGTCAGCTTGTATGGTAACAATTAATATATTCCATTAGAGGGTGCAATCAGGTACATGCCACGCCCTGTGTGGAGAAGATGGTGGAAGTATTTAAGATTTGATCTAAACCCAATTTAGTTTTTTTACTCGGTTTAATTTACAATGATATTGAAAAAAAGCGATTTTTACTTTTTAACTCGGAGGGTGTGAGTCTTCATCCTTTTCGTCATTGCCTATGTTCAGCAACATACGGGTACATATACTCATATAGTTTTAAAGATATTAAAAACTTATTTATTTCCTATTGCATGTACATACAATTTTTGGTTCTCCGCTTGGCAGCATGGTTGACTCTTAATCCCTGGTTATAAATCATTTGCAACCAATTAAATATTATTGTATAATTTATAGCATTTTTCGGGACAGGTGAATTCCACAAAAAAAAAGACAAATAGTAAGTGTGGATGCATTTTTATAGCTTCCACATAAGATGAGTGTGTATTATGTTTGTCAGCCCATTTGAAACATCCAGATTGAGGCGTCAGAGACCCTACCAAGTATATATATTCTTGATCAGCATCAAGTCCGTCTGTTGTTGACATTCTCATGTCTCATTCAAACATTGATGTGAAATATTTGTACAGATAACCCTAGTTTCTGTACACAGATTGATATTTGAATTGAAAAAAATTAGTCAAGTGGCACGCCCACAATTTATAAAAAAACGGTACACAGTGTAAAACTCGATTACAAACTGATACGTAATCATGTTAGAACTCAAAATCACATATCTGCCACGACCAGCGTTTATAAATTACATGTAGAGGGTATTTATGTGCTTAAAAAATATTTAAATTAAAATTATTCACAAAAATTCTTAAACACTATAAAGGCAGGACAGAAATAATGAATCATAGTTGACCCCTGATAATTATGTCTTGTTTATAATCTTAGAGTTTAAGTTCAGAAAACGTAATTCTCCAAGACAAACCCACAGTATTTGCTTGACTATGTTCTTTACCATAGTTTTTGATTGTAGATTAAACAACTTAATTTAAGAAAAGTTTAATGAAAGCATCTTATAAACATATTTACTTACAATAACTTTTTAATTATAATTATTTTTAAAAAATGATGCTATTTTTGTCGCATTATACAAATGGCTGTTCCATAGAAAACTCGTAATTATAAAAGTTTATCATTACATGTGTAATTTCTGAATATTCCTTCAATCTGTGTTTAGTGGTTTTACGTCAGATATGTGTGCTAAGCAGATGATTATATTGTTTGTCAAAAATTCTAATTTACAACCACATTAAATTTAACATAAAACTCATTACACAAAACTCTGCAGGCATGATTCTAATATGTGTGTGTATGTATGTACTAAATATGGGCGTTATTAACAAAATTATATATAGTATGCTTTGCTTACGCTAAGACACAAGCATATAATCTTTCAAAAGATATATATATATATATATATATATATATATATATGTAAATATACCTTAATGTATCGAGCTTAAACATGTTTCGTTTATTATTTGCTATTATTGTTAATAATCTTGTTGTACCTTCATGTGGCTTTAGGCGTCTCTGCCATGTTGCCTATAACAGTGGTGGATAATTGAGCAAGTTCTAATTATTCCAGTGATACATTTGCTGAGGATTCCACCTTCACATACAAACTGAGAGCCTTGTACACAATGGTAGAAATGCCCAAATCGACTCTGATTTTAATAATAATGTATGGCTTTTTACAAGCTTACAAGCTCGTTCGCTAGTCGAACTGATCTCGATCGACCGACAGTTAAGAATACTATCACGAATCCAACGCGACACTTGAGTTCAAACTTCAGCTGAAAAACTCTTTCACTTTTTTCCTCTGTTAAATTTCATTCCGTACTTTACAGCGGACAAAATTCACTAAGACAAAGCCTTAGCCCACTCAGCATTTGAAAGGATGATTTTTTGTTGATCAAGAATAAAAAAATTATATTTGGTTAAGACTACTCCACCATGTGTCTTATATAAGGTCAGGTTACAAATAGTCACCATTTCGCCCTCTTCACTTATATCTGGGTACCCAAAGAACTACACTTGGAGAAGTATTTAACTATCTATTAGAATGTTAGAAGTCTTAAAGCAAAGTTAAATATTTACTTACAAAATATAGACTGCGAGTATATTGTCCTAGACTTTAGTGAAATATGATTAAAGCCGAACCGTTTCTCTTACCCAATTGATATCGAATTTTACTGGGTCTGCCTCAGAATAGAAGTTATGACCAATATGACTGTTTTTAGCTAAAGGATAAATAAGGATTAGGGTGTTACAAGCGGAACAACAAATTCATGGAGTTGGAGGGTATCAAATATAAACTGCCATTACTTGCACATAGCTTGTACTATTTTCGAACCTGACGAAGGTATTGGCCGTGTACACAAGGCGTATAATCTACACCTTATTCCCATTTATTATCCGCTTATTCTTCACTTATTACCATAACGCATGCAATAAATGCAAGATAATAAGCAAGATATTTATTTCTGATTCTTTTACTTTTAATTTTCTTTTTCAATCAAGGACAATAAATGTTCGATAGGTCACTAAAGGCTGAGAAAACACACTTAATTACACGTAAAAGCAAATAAACAAGAAATGGAAATATTAAATTCAACTTGAAAAGAAAATTGTAAAAAAAAATATTAAATAAATCCATAACAGAATGACATGCTGTAAAAAATGGCTGTTTAATGTGAAGTCATATGTACTTTATTTATTATCTTCTTTTGTTTTTTATTTTTTCTCAATAAAATCTCTACCAAGTTATGGGCATTTAATTGGCTGAAATAGTTTTCATGAACAAAGGAAATAAAACGAACGGAAAGATGACCAGGATATGAGATACAAGAAGAAAATGAAAAAAATGATTAAACTTTTTCCTTTTTTTTTTGCCTAAATGATATTTAGAGCAATAGTTGGTTTATAAAGCAATGTAACGCCTGCTCAGGAAATATTAACAGAAAAAAAAGACATATAACTGAGGATCAAAATTCAATAATAAAGAGCGATATGCAATATCTCAAAATTTACGACAACAATCAATAGACACGCGGACATATATGTCATTTTTTGTATTGTTGAAGTTCAAATAATGTGACACACTTGGTATACTTGGTATACCTTTTGTGGAAGATATAATAATTAATGTTCTCAATAAAATTTATTTGGCCAAAATGTTAAGTTAAAAGTTCCATCACATCTTTTTGTCTATGCAGTCAGTATTTTGAAAAACTTAAGATCACCGCCGGCAAAGTAGCTCTGCGAACTTAACAAAATGAAAAAAATTTCAATCAAAATGCTTTTTCTACTCTTTTTTACTACTCCCTGTACTTGAAACTGATTGATTGTGAAATGTTGTTGGTCATTTTATAACCAGGTAACCTTTTTAGATTTTATCTTTCATTTTATAAAAATATTTTTTCTCGTAACCTGTAATATGTAACGAAATATCTGAAAGGTAATAAAGTACATGTGATGGAAATGTAATTTGAATAAATTTTGTGTAGTACATACATTGAATGGAATCATCGATATATAAAAGAAAAAAATATATAACATTATATTTATATTTGCAATTGAATGGCGTTTGTAATGGGGATGATTATTATGATTAGTATCGAATATAGATATTTAACATGGTCACTGCCACGTGACACATATGTTGAGTCACACTCTTTATCATGTACCAACCCCATGACTCATATGTTAGGCCACATCAGCTATTGAAAATTCTTAGAAAAAAATTGTTTCGGCCTTAAGGACTCTACTTTTTATATGGTGGCATTGAAGGTGTTAAAGGCTATAAGCGAAAACAATTACCTCAGGAAAACAATGTGTGGGGGGCTCCTAATGATTTTTTAGTTCTGCATTCTTTTAATGGAATTTTCTAATAATACACATGACGGTGTCATCATTTATTGCCTTAACATTTTAACGTAAAAGCGTATTTTACGTATTCTCATTTCCATTTGAAACCTTATGCAAGTGACTCATTTATTTAATTTATTATTAATCAGTCAGTATACTTATTTAATGAACTTTTGAACATTTAAAGTGTTGATTATCATAAGTGCACTTAATTTAAACTGTTATAAATATATGTACGTTGAAGTTATCCCAACTGTGACGAACTTGTTTGTTTATTCAATTATCTGCTCAGAATGCGTGATAAATGCGATTGTTTACACTCACACTTTCATTAATTGTCACGTGTATTGAAAACCACCGCCGCTCTTAATACGGACACTAGCAAATCACGTACAAATATTCATTAATATCCTTGGAAAAGCAATTCATTAATATTAACAAGTGAAAATGTTGTAGGCGGTCAAGCTCGATCATTTATTATCCTACATCATTTAGCTACTTAAATTATGCTACAATTAGTTTAATTATATCTGTATCCGCAAGGCTCTGCTGTATAAGTTCACTTCATAAAATATAATTATGTGGGAAGGGTTTCTAAAACAAGGAGTTCTAAAAATGTTCCGATTCCATCCATTTTCAATGAGATTTCGTTGTAAGCCAATATATGTCCTTAAACTAAATTTTATCGAAATTTCTCAAAAAATGCAACCTGTAGCTTGCGCACAAACATACATGGACAGACGGACAAGGATAAATCTAAACACATTTTGATTCTGAAACGATCGGTTAGTGAAGCATCCGCACAAACTTAACATACCCTCTTACCACATGCGGTAGAGTATAAAAAAGTGAACATAAATAAAGAACTACTCTGGCAAAACAAAAGTAAACACAAATGTGTTTAGTGGGTTGAAACAGCACGTAAGCTGTTTAATATTTTTTTTTTTAATATTATTCATAATTCTTACAAAGTAAAAATATTTAAGAATATTTTATAAATTTAAGTGATGCTTTTAATCTTTTTCTTTTTTTTTGAAATAAAATTTTCCATTAAATTAACTGTAAAACAGTTCCTATCTCTTACTAAATAAATGTAAAAAAAACAAAATAGAAAAAAATTTCTCACCCTACTGGCTCTGATATTGAAAAATTTATGTCTGTTATAGAAAAAGTAAAATTTATTTGTATGTACAACCCAAAAAACTGTTTGCAACTAAACTATTTTAGGGTTTTTTTGTTTTGTTTGTTTTGTTTGTTTTCGTATTTTTTTGTTAACTTTGTAAGTTTATTCAAGTAAAAACATTACCAAAAAATGCTACAAATCCCATATAAAATATATAAAAAAAGAGAGGAAAGCAGAGAAAAGTCTTCGCATTCAAACACAAACACGCACACAGTTGCACTAGAAACGCAGTCAAGTAAAAAACAAATGATAAGCTGTGGAAAACAACTATTTACAGAAAAAGTGGTTGTGTGGGGTAGTTTGTGTGTGATTAAGAAAATAAAATTAGTTGAATAAAGTTTTGTTTTTTAATATCAAGGATACCCCCAGTGTCCGAGTTTTAAAGTTCATTTAAATTTTCTCATGGAAATGAGAAAAAAATTTATTAAAAAATTGTTTGTGTTTAGTTTTAATTTGAAAATTAAAGTATTTTGTAGCAATTTTCAGCATCGGCTATGGATAGGTTTTCGATATTCACTAATAATTTAAATCCATTTTGAACCCACAGCGAGATAGGAACTTTATACAACTTTGCTAAAACTTCTGCAGCACTCGGAAGGAATGCCACCTTATGTTATATATTCATTTGTGCGTATACGTATACGTGTGTATTATTCAACTAGTGAACTAGTAACACAATCCCAGGTTTTTTCCTTAGAGTATAAAATCAGAAAGAGTAACTAACTTTATATAAAAAGTATTTGTGTCAATATATGCTACACAGGCCTGCGATGCTATCGATTTATTTACTCGCTACTTTCAAATCATAGGAGTACAAACTAAGTTAGTTGGTAATGTGTAAAACAATGTGGAAAGTTTCCATCAATGACATGATTTCAATGAATGTTTAGCATGCAATAATAATGAATGTTTGCACAACAATTTAAGCTAACTTTTCGTACCGACCGTTCCAAAAAAAGAAATTTAATTTACCGAGTGAGGCTACAATTAAGTTATTACAATTTCTATTTTCATAAAATACTGCACACATGTGTGTGTGTGCCTATTCTATACTCACTCTAAATGCGCTTGTATGTAAATTGCGGCAATTTATGTTTGACTATTATTAAGTTTTCCCTTAGATGTACTAATTGATCTTAATTTAATGTATACATGTATGTATGTATATGTGTGTTAAGGTAATAACATCAAATTTGCACATTCGGGTCAACTCCAACAATGAATTATCAAATATCCTTGCCACCTGGAGGTTGCTGGCAGACCAACTCGGTTACGAAATTGGTTTGATTTAGAAAGAGGCTAAAGTAGTTTTCTATGCATTAATCTAAAAATACAATGTATACAGCAGTTGTAAATAAATAAGTGAAAATGAATAAAAGTTAAACTTTTTTATAAGGGAATTAAAAGTTATGCATACGACCTGTTGATCCATTTATTACGAAATAAGTTATAAATGGAAAATATGCAATAATCGCGTAATTGCTTGCGCCCTTGAGTAATTAGGCGATTTTTCATTTTATTATATTGCAATATTATGGTCGTTGGTAATATGTATAGAAAAAATATTTTGTCCGTACGTCCGCCAATTCAAAAAATAGGTACCAAGCACTCGGTATAAATTTAGCACGTCCATTCCTGGTATAAGCAAATACAAGATAAAAAATTAATTTTTCATATATAAGGAGGCAATGTTCACCATGGATGTGTCAATTTCAGCAGGTTTTTAAGAAGTCGTTTACTTTTTAAAGGTTCTCCTACGTATAAGAAACTTTGTTCTGCAAATTGAAAAGAAATTAACCGAACATGTTGTAGTCAATCAAGTTGGATCCTACACTACTCTTTTTTACTTGTTCAGCTACCCAAGAAACATAGTTGGACCCATAAATTTTTGAGTATTCTTAGTAAATAAGAATCAAAAAAAAGCAATAAGTGAAGGAAACGTGCGTTTTTGATTGAGTTGAGTTGAGTTGATCTCCCTTTTTTACAAGCTTTATCTAAATTACTTTTTTGTAAATTGTTAATTTTATTTTATACAATTATATAACCCTCTTAAAAATGTATAATTATTTAAAAAAATTTTTGAAACATTTTTTTAGATACATACCTTCCCGTACAGACAACTACTTAAAAAAAAAACACGTAAAAAAACTAAATTTGTTTTAGGCCAAATCTTAAATATAATCCACATGTACAATAATAGGCGTGGCACGTATATGATTACGCCCTTTAAAAGTGTATGTATTACGTATCAGCTTGAAAATCGAGTTGTACTTGGATTATGGTTTTTATCGATTGTGTGCGCGTCTGTTATTCTAACACGCCCATTTTTATCACATCGATGCATATGGGTAGGTAAAAATATACATACCAAATGTCAATTTTATAGTTTTGGGCGTGTTTTGATCGATTTTTCCCATTTTAAAAAGCGATCTGCTTGCAAAAACTAAAAGTTCCTGTACCAAAAATTTAGTTTAATATCTCAAAATATACGACCATGATAATGCCAGCAACAGACAGACATACGGATACCCGGACAGATCAACCCGGTTTTTGATGTTGATTATTAGTTTGTATGGTTTCGAACGCACCCCTTCTAAGTGTCTGTTCAAAAATTTAATTCAAAATTTACGACTCGATTTTTTGATGCTGGTCAATGATACATAAACCTTGTAGGATCTTTGACACCTGCTTCTATGGGTTGCAAATGGAAGGCATGTTATGTGCACGGTTTAAAAATATTATGCAATAATAACACAAACAGCATAACGGATATCATAGCAGCACGACTACGAATGAATGAAAAAGAGAAAATAATAACAAGAAGAAGAAGAAGAAAAAAAAGGTATTCAATGGAGAAGCGCACTAAGAAAGGAAGGAAACCAATATTTTTGTCGTTTTTGTATTGTATTTATACTTATATGTATGACTTGTACGACTTATACAAGTTAAAGCAAAGAAACAAAACAATGACAATTTTTACATATAAACGCTTGCAGTAGTATTCTTGTGTGCGCATGTTACCCAAACGTTAATACAAGGCAATGTACAGTAGCAGCGTTACGTTGCCATAACCTTCAAGAAACGGAAACATAAAATAATGCAATCGTAAAAATACAAAATTGGCTTTTACAGTGTATATTATAGCATTGTGTACATTTTCATTTGTATGGTGTACAAATGCATACGTAGGTATTGTATGTGCGAGTATCTATGCTCTATACATTTTACAACTTATTCTACATTGGATGGCTTCATGGTTCGGTGACTCTTTTAAAAAAACTTTCATTTGTTGCTTGTTTGCACACTTTACACACAAGTCAGTTAAATATAACCAGTTAATACCCTACACTACTTGTATTTAATGGAACCATAAAGTAAATACAATTAATTATAATCAGTGTCATCACCAACGAGTGATCTTTAGATCTTCCTCAGATAAAAGTCTTCAAAGGAATGGAAAATAATCTGTTTACTTCTTTAGCTCAAAATATGATTTTCTACTAAATTTTCATTACATTGAAATAAAAGCTGCGAAGCAAAGATAAAACATATGTAAGAAGTTGTACAGACAGACAAAGTAAAATAATTCAGAATCTGGAAAAAACGCGTTCACAATGGACAAAATTATTGCCTTGTTTTAATTCTCTACCTTGAAATGTTGAAAATGGGTGGCACTGCAAAACAGCGATACGAAGAATTTAGAAAATTCTTACTTTTAAAACAAAACTTAAAATATTTGGATGATCACTAAGTAATGAGGAAATCGTAAGACTACCACGCCCACAATTTGCGAAGGTATTAGAAATATATTGCTTTTTACTACACTTTAATTTTTTCACTTAACCACACAGAACGTCTGCAGATTACTTATGTGAACCTGAAACTTTTGTGTTCATGTACAAATATTTCGAAAACTTTACATGTATCCTCAACTAATGTATTCATATGTGTACATATATATATATGGAACTACACACATACTTATGTCAAGTAAAATATGCTAGTTTGTAAAATATGCGGTTAACCATACTATGGCATAACTTTAATATCACCTACCTTACCTTGGTATATATTATAAGCACGCTCTTTATATGTTAAAGTAAATTAAATTTTATGGAAAGTATTGTATGTGTTTCGCACACACTAGGTATATGTAACAAGAGCTGTATTTATAATTTACATATATTACGTATAATATGTTTTGTATGCGTGTTATGTCATAAAACCGAACAACCGACGTTATATTAAAACAGAAACCACAGGAAAAACAAAGTGTGACAAACAAAACTCAGCTTTAGTGAAATGAATAAATTGCATTTATATGCAGTTATGGTTGTTTACAAAATGTACGTGTGCTTATGTGTGGGAATTCCGGTATTCAATTGCTATTTCACATAATACATGCAGAAACAATAACAGCCACCACACACATGCAAATATTTATTTGTTGACATTTCAGATCAAATTGCTTCTTAAGCAGAAGCGCCTTTGAAATCACAACAACGAGATATAATTGTTTTAGTAGGTGTGTGGAAGTTTTTTATAAATTATTTTTTAACTATTTATATCCTGCACCACTAGGGGAAAAGGGTATATTAAGTTTGTGCTGATGTTTTTAACTCCTAAACTTCAATTAATTAGAATCAAAATCTGAATCGATTTAACCATGTGTGTAGCAGAGAAAGGAGTCCACCCTTTCCATTCTTTTCAGGTTATATCCTTCTTCATATTCTGCATATGGCGTTTGTATGCGTGGATAAGATAAGGAAAATATCAAGTTAAATTAGAAAAGGTAAGAAAAACATATGCAGCCGACTATGAACTTTCTGCGCATAAATAATGAGACAAAACGACCACAAACCAATTACGTGGTTGTCTGGCATTTCAAATAAAAGCACGTCTATGTGACAAGGATTAAACAACAATTTTGTAAATGTTATATATCATGAAGTAAATGTTAGTAAATGTTATAACCAGTCAAACGCAATCTTATAAGAAACAATTTAAACCATTTCAATTAAAAATTAATTCATTTCCACTTAATGATTGAACGGACAGACACATGGAAAAACCCAGATCGAGTCGGAAAACAGGTTCATTTGTTTATATACCTAACAAGTTGGCGACTTACAATCGTATCATTTGTTTAAATTTGATGTAACCTCAAGAGCCATAGAATAAAATAAAATGTTAAAATAAACGCTTCCTCTTCTTCTACGGCTACTACCTAAACCAACATTACACATGCAAAACTTAACCATTTTGACTTTGTGGAGAAAGCACATCCATATAAACTTTTAAGAGAAAAAAAAAACAATGTGAAAAACAAAAAATGAAGTATACTTTCCGGCATATACAAATATTTGTTAGGAAAACTTTCAACTTTGTACAAGTTTGATGAGTGTGCATGTGTGTGTATAAATGGCATTATTATAATTTATGCATGCATTTCAGTTTTGCCAGTAAACACAAAACTTGTTCAATTATGTTAATGACGGGGGAAAAGTATGGGAATTTCTCGCTTGAATCACTCATTTAATATGGAAAATTGGACAAAGTAAATTGTTTGTCAGCTTACCCAGAACAACACAAATATATTTTTATAGCTGTGCGTTAATAAGAATTAGTGGAATTTCCTAAATTTTTATTTTAAAAATTATCGTCAATTGTCACCGAAGCGGTTTTCGTTACTGAAAGGATAGAATTATAAATATGGGAAAGGGAATAAATGTGTGTAATTGTATTAAAGAAGAAAATGTGATGTATTTTAATCTTCTTCTATCTTCTCTTGCTAGTGCTCCCTCTTTTTTTTTTAAATTGTACACAAACTTATTTCCTGAATAATTTTAATAATAAATAAATAAATAAATTCGTGACCACATATCTTCACACAACCGACGTTAACTTAACCATCTCACTACACTTGACGGCACTGTATAAGTTGGCATTAACATTTTAGTATTTCGTTTACTTTGATGCATCCTAGTTTCACTCACCAGAGGCAGAAGGTATGAAATCTATATAAAAATAGGATAAGTAAAAAAAGAATGCTAAATTTGGCTTAGGCCAAGTCTTAAGGTGAAGGGTCACCTCCATATACAAATGGTGCGCGTGTCATATATCTGATTACAGCCTCATAACGCATCTAAACTAACACATATCAATTAAGCGTTAAGTAAGCTTTTTTATGAGTTATGGGCGTGTCTACCACGCCTATTTTGGTACATCGATTATAAATACAATTATGTGTACGAATTTTCAACTTCATAGGTCAATTACTGTGGCCGTTAGAAATGAACAACAGACAGACACCCAGACGGACATGTTTAGATCTACTTAGATTTTACTGCTGATTAAGAATATACATACATTGTAGAGTCTCTGGCGCTTCCTTTTGATTGTTGTATAAAATTGATGGTGTATACAAGTGTCATGTTTACATTTTTTCCATATCATGTCACTTAGCAAAAATTATATAAAAATGATATTTATTAACCTTTACTATAATTTCTCGATTAACACAAGAGTACATCTTATAAACGGGAAAATAATACACTTACTCATTCATATACGCGCGTCTAAGTACGGCATACATCCACACAGTTGTCTGTCTCTCTGGCATTAAGCATGATGTTCAATGAATGAAATAAAATCATATCTCAAAAATAGGTGAAATAAGAACCGCGAGAAAATATAATGGTAAGAACAGACAGACAAGATTGAAGGAATACAAAGGAGATATATAAACATTAGACAGACGGGTCGTTTTTAGAAAATCTAAGTGTAATATATGCAACAATATTAACATATTACCGTCTTCCCATCAATGAGAATTTCATCGCACATGTACTCGTTAAAAATTTAGCGCAAACTGTTTTGTATTGTACATTGAAATTTACGAAACTTATACATTGATTCAAAAGAAACAAAAAGGTATTTTGTGCTTCCACATGCAGAAAGATAGTTTTCGCAAAACAAAACAAAATGCAACGAAAATGGTTTAAAAGTTTTTGGTACGTGTTAATAATGTGAGTTTTACGTGAGAAGCTGGCAGTAAACTTTCTTATTTTTACCCAACCAAACCGTTGATCTCATGATATCATCTCATCTCGTATACAATACAATACAATACTTGTGCGCTAACTGAGATTTCCTAGGAAATCTGTACTTATGCTGCGGTGGGAGGGTGGGGAAGGCATGCTATTGTACTTATGTTGGTTTTGAATTTGTAAGTGCCTTGATTGTCATTGCTGTACAACGAATGCAATGTATTGCACAATGCAAGGAAAATTCTTGTTCGGTTTCTGCTAAAAATTGTTTTCTTTGTGTTTTTTTTTTTTTTTTTGGTTGTGTGTACATAGACATGCACTGTGTTTGTTTTTCATTTTTGGTGCCTTAATGAATGTAAAGTTTTATGTAATATTATCTTGAGGGAAATGGGTCACATGCACAAGTATTTTCCAATTGTGTTGTAATGGTTAAATTGAGCTACAGGGAGACTTGATAATGATGCTGTAGCTAATAGAGAAGTTTTGGGACATGGGGTTGGTTAATTTTGTAGATTGTATGGATATGTGGAGTTTAATTTAAAAACAAGTGAAAGTAAGATTGTGTAGATTATTTATCCTGTCATTGAAACCATTTTTTTATTTTCTAGAATCGGGCTGAAATCGGTTGTGGATCACACTCAACACATTTATCTTTCATTAAGCTATGAAATAGAAACTTCATACACTTACCTATTTCTTAACACTTCGATGCTTGTTCTGCTAAAAATGGGTGGGATACCATTTATAAGAAATCTCTTTGGGCAGAATCCGACGTGTAAATTTTTGTGCTGTACTTACTTGCCACACCCACTTTTTATACATACATATGCAGGGTATCATTGGTCTAAGCTAAATTTATTTTTATACCCTACGCATCAGATGGGAGGTGTACTAAGTTTGTCATTCTGTTCGCTACACCCAGAAGGAGGCGTCAGAGATCTTACAAAGTACTTATATTTTTATTCACAGTATATACTATTATTCATACTGTGTCTATTTGTCTGTCTGTGGAGGGTATTTAAGATTCGGCCCAAGCCAATTTTAGATTTCTCACTTGTTTTATAATCATTTCACCAGAAATGAATGATATTTGCAAAAACTTAATAAATATATGTAATAATAGGGTATACACGGTACAGTGAGTTTGTTTTAGAGCTGATGACTACAATAAATAATGTACTTTTTTTGCTATTACAAAAACATTACGGTATGCGCTCTGGGGCCTTCTCCAACAACCTCAGTTCCATAGAAAGTGCATCCATTAACATTGTATTTATATGTCGTTGTATTATTATAATTATTTCACATTCTTATTGAATCATACGAACTTGGCTTCTATGATCATGTACAATAGTTTTCATACATATGTTAACTGGCCTGTTAAATAAATCAAATATTGTTTTATTTCGCATAATATTCGTTTCTGTTAAAATTTAATCATTTTAGCTGGAATCTGTTTACATACATGATTGCGTTGGGTTACTGCAAGTTCTTGTTGTGCCCACACTGCAGTATGTCCTTAGTATAGTGACCAATCATAAGCATCAACATAAGCATCAATCATAGTTATTATGGCGGCAATATATTGGTGGGTGCGTACACAATACTTGATATTAAAATTTCGAAGTTTACTAAAAGAAATATGATAATGCATTGAAAGCTATTATGTATGTTTATGCTGCACCACTTTTAACAAAGGGTACATTAAGTTTATTCGGATGTTTGTAACTCCTAAACTGCATATGCCACCCCCACCTTTTATACCGATTGATTCAGAATCTAAATCTGAGTTGATTTAACCATGTCCGTCTATCCATATCCGTCTAACCATATACATTTGCGAGCAAGCTACAGGTCGTGAGTTATTTTGATGAAATCTGGTATAAGGATATATATTAATCCAAAGAGGAACACTATTAAAAATGTATTGAATTGGACACACATAAGGTCCTATCATGATGGAAATCTTTTTAAAGTAAAAAAATTGCAATTCTTAATATTTTTATACTGTACAAAATCGATAAAGAAGAGTTAACTAACTTAATTGGCTGCGCAAAATTTGGATGTGATCGGACCAACAAAACCATTTTGTAGCATAATTTGTGCAACTAAGTAATGTACGGTATTAAATGGTCAGGCTTGTCCGACTGTAACATTTTTTTCTTGTTTTATTACAATTAAATTACAACAATGGATTATAAAAATATTATGAATAATTATTTTCACCAACTTATGTTTTTCAATAAGTTCTCATTTTTATAATCTCTCAAAGAAATCGAATAATCCATATGATTAAATGAAGGAAACATTCTGTAATATTTGTGTAATATAAACTAATTATTATAAAATATTTATGTAATCCGTATGTGATTGGATTTTGTTGTTAAATTTATAACATTTATTTTTGTTTCGATTACTTTTGCTATTGAATTTTATTGAAATTCCTTTAAATTAATTTGTTTCAGTTAAAATTTAATGTTCATATGTTGACCACTCAATCGCTTTGATAAGCACTTGGGCAGCAGGAGCTTTTCAAATGTTGTTATAATAACTCTCTCCTGCGGCACTAGTACTTAGAAAAGTGATATCGTTTTACGCCGTTGTTTGAATTGATTTCGTTTGTTTTTTTTTACATGTCTCCGAAGAGTTTAGTGCAACAAAAGGAAGTAAAATATGAGTCGTTTTGTTGCCAACTTGCAACGGAAATGAATTGTAGAACTTACCTTTAGTTTGATTGCTTTTACGGAAAAATCAAGTAAGAAGATTAGGTCAATGCCAAATCTACGGTACCCAACATCATTATGTTACATTATGTATACGTTACGTGTATGTTATATTATGTTTTGTTACCCAATTAGATATGTACGTGATCCACAATATTGACTTTACGTGATGTCCATGCACACCCATATTTGCATTGCTTATATTATTTACACATACTGAAATTATTCTCTAGAAAAGATATAAATGTTCTTTTTAATATATCTCCCGAACGGTTAGGGCAATTCTATTTATTCCTGTACCGTTTGAATATACAAATAAAGAACTCACTTTCGCTTTTCTTTGAAATCGGAATTTATTATACTGGAATCGATATATAAAGCCTAGCTTAACAAGTTGAACTTTTTCAAGTTGCAGGTCAGTCCGTGGACTCTTTTTTGAACCATACTTTTCACGAGGACGATGAATATGTATATGTTTTCCTCATATTGTTCCCCTTTTTCATCTATTTCGAATAATTATTTGTTAGATGTTACAAACAGCTTTTAAGATATTTTACCTAAAATAAAACCCTTTGAATTTATTCAATAGTCAAAGGAAACACCGACATCTATGATTATCTAAAAGACAACTAAACACAATTCGTAAATTTTCCACATGTAACATATCTTCCAAACATTTACGTCTCTCCATGTGAATGTGCGATGAAAGCATCTCATAACAATGTTAAAACTACAATACAAACCTGACTGAAAGCTTTTCCTCATGGTACAATTATTTATAAACTGAAATGTTAAGCGGATTGTGGCACTTTGAAGTACACAACGCACACACATTTACCTGCGTGGTATTGTAATCATACTACATGTATGCTCTCTAACAAAATGTACAATTCTAATTGTTTTAAGTTTTATACAGAATGTATAACAAGCACACACATTCATGCTTGTGTTCTAGAATTTCATTTCATTTCACAAAACAAAGGAAAGAAGTAAATATTCTTTTCAAAAAGCAATTTCGCAGAGAGATAGACAGAGAGTGTTAACGATGCTTGTACACAACCTTAATTTAACTACGAGTGTACATACAATATGTTTATTAAAGTACGTTTGAACGAATTTAGTTGTACATGAATTTAATGGCAAACTAAAGCTTCGTATATCTAAAACATTTCCAATTAGAATGCAACAACATTGAAATTGTTAAGCAACCATTTGGGAAATATTTCAATTTCCTTAATACAAATATTTTTTGTACATCCTTGATAATGAAGTATTTGTAAAATTAGTAAAATTTTAGTATTATGCCTTTCTTTCATATTGATTGATTTGATGATTTAATTTACATTTTGTTTTAAATCAGACTTCAACCCATGTGAAAAAATATAGCAAAGCCTTGGCCTTAGCCAAATATACTTCCGAAAAGGTTTTCTCTTAATAATTCGCATTTCTTTCTATTCTTGGTGAATATCTGTTGGTCAAATTTATTTTAGATGGAATATTTACCAGCTCCACTAATAACATATATTTGGTGTCGTACATTCTAATGTAATAACACATACATAAATGTTCAGTTTATTAAATTGAAATTGACTTAATTGACCTCCATTCGTTCATTCATTCATTCATTCGTTCGTTCATTCACTAATGCTCATAATTTTACATTCCTCTGTGTATACAAGTTTGCTTAATTTACTTTGTCTGAACTTTCTCACATTTTATATTTTAATGAACCAATCTCCTCAGTTACTGTGAAGTGACCATGAAAAAATTATGCTAACTATTTAAGTCTTCTTAAAATGACACTAACGGCATGATGATGAGTGGGTTACCTTGTGCATTTCACAAATAAATTATATATAAGGGCAATGAAGTGAGATTACAAGGGATTTTAATTAGAAACGTATATGTCAGTGACCTTAATTTTAGAGGAGAATCAGAACAAGACTACAAGCAATAATTTGATAAATAACTGTCCCTGTCTGTTAATAAGAATCTCAAAAATCCCTCCACGTAATGAAGGGTACGCTAAGTTTGTCACCCAGAAAAAGGCGTTTCCTTTCCATCGATGTAACAAAATGGGCTTCATCTCTAATAGCAGATACGCCTACAATTTACGAAAAATTCATATTCAGCGTAAAACTCGACTTGAAAGCTGATACGTAATACATATACTGTTAGAGAGCTAATTATATACCTGCCACGTCCACTGTTTCTATGTAGATGTAGAGAGTATCTAAAAAAATTTGGCCCGAGCCAAGTTAGTTTCCTTACTTGTTATAACAAAGTTATTCAACAAATCAGGTGCATGTAACGTCCACGTTTTAATAGGTTCCCTGTATATATTAAAAATTGACAACAATTTTAGATCTTCTTTCAGTTAGCAAAGTAATATTTGGTTACTCACCAAGTCACTATTTTTTGCTGTCACAATAGATTCCAATGAATTAGGTTTGCCACCTCTGCTATTTTAACTCGAACAAAACAATTAAATTCTCTAAACAAGAGTAACATTAATTAAAAATTGAGATATTCTCATTTTTCATTTATATGTATGTACAACACTTGCATGTCACAGCGTAGTTATGGGCAGAAGCATGAATGAAATCCAATAAAAAAAGAAAATGATTTCGTTGAATTGTTCTTCATTCAATTATTCAATATACGGTTTGAACCATAATAAACTTTTTAATAAATATTGACAAGGTTAAAAATTAAAATGTCATGTAATTTAATTAAAACATTGTTCAGAGCAAACGCGGAATGAAAATTTGAAAACCTTTTGTAATAAATAACGAAACGAAATTTGTAAAAGTTTTATACGTAATACCTGAAATCGCAAATAATACATTTCACATCATTAGGACATAAGTAGCTCAATTTTTGTTGAAAAGTTTTTCATTGATTTTCATGCAGGAAAGTTTTCATAATGGAAACAGAGTAGCAAAGTTTCCTTTTAGCGGCATTTTTACTTAAACTAATGCTGCAACATCAAATAATTGAATCTTTTTTAAAGATTTAAACTTTTGTGAGTGAAAGTTTTTGCCGTTCAATGGTACAGTGAGAAAATTTTAAGTAGAATTTTGATGAGTTCAACCGTCAGTGCCCTTAAAAAACTGCCGCACACATAGTGATACGTACTGCCATAAAAAGTAAAACCTTAAATAGGTTACGTTACCTACTACGGCACAAACAAATGGAGTCACAGTGTATACATTTCGGTTTAAGTAAATGCACAAGGACCCTCCACTTCAGAATTTGATCCTTTTCATTTGTATAAACTTAACATAAACTGAATTAAATGGTAGTAGAAGAGTAATTTATTCATTTATTCTTCAGAGAGTCTGGGAAACTGGGCAGTGAGTACTTTGTGTTTAAAAATCTCCTTCCTTGCTTTTCCTTTCAATGAAGTTAACATACGTACCCGCTGTGCATTTATTGAAGTTAAAAAAATATCAAGTTTTTATCTCTTTCGAGTTTATTTTACATCCCTACTATACGGCAGCAAATATTTCAATTTCAGTAAATAAACGCAACATAGATATGTTCAGATATATATATATATATATAGTTTTTTGTACTGTGTCCAATATTTTTAATTTAAAAACTAAATTACCCACGTAACTATGTACAGTAGTGACATGTATGTAAGTAATTGTTCACAAAACTTTTAAATGTTTTTATATGATTGTTGACCATAACTACTCTGCAACAGGAAATATGAGTATTTAAAAAAAATGAAAAAAATTATATAAAGAATAAATTAAAACAAGTAAGAAAACCCAATTTGGTTTAGGTAAAATCTGAAATACCCTTCAGATATGTACATACAAACGGTGGGCGTGGTAGGTAACTGATAATGCTCTCTAATAGAGTATGTATTCACCTATTAGCTGGCAAGTTAAGATTTACATGGACTGTGGCTTTTTGGTAATTGGCTTTTGTTAATGGGCGTGTCTACCATTCGACTTCGTCCATTTTTGGCACAACTATAGATATGCATACCAAATTTTATAGGTCAATTTTTGAGGCAGATATATAGATTTTGATTTTGCTTTTGTGGGCAAAACTGTTATGCACTGTAGCCCATTTTGCCACATCGATGGATGGATAATTATAAATATAAGTATCAAAGTTCAACTTCAACTTCAATATTCAATTTTTGTACCAGTTAAATATATTTATTATCTCTGGTGGGTGTGGCTTTAGACCGATTTTGTCCATTTTTAATAGCGACCTGCGTGCAAAAACTAAAAGTGTTTGTACAAAATTTCAGCTTAAAATCTCAAAATTTTCGTCAGTGAGAATTTCTACAACAGACAGACATACGGACACATGGACAAACATGTCTAGATCGACTCAGTTTTTGATGCTGATTAAAAATTGCAGTATAATCATCATTAAATCATTATGTAGTTCACAGATATCATGTTAAATTATGCAAACACATAATATCATATTTTTATAGGTCAATGTAAAACCTAGTTTTGTATGTTTTATTTTTAAGTAGAAAACGTAGGCTAGAATTTTATATAAATAAGATAAAAATTAAGAAATAAACAGAGCTAAAACGACTCTACTTGCTTGTGCACGAGAGGTAAGTTGCTTATTAGCTTCTTTCTGTGGCATATTCTAAAAATAAGTACCATACGTGTATGTTTATACACATTGCCTAAGTCTAGATAATACCAAATTTATGACAATATATACTTTGTAGGGCCTCTGGCACCTTCTTCTGGATGTTGAAACGCAATGACAAACTTAGTATACCTCCATTCTTATGTGGAGGGTATAAAAATACTTTTCAAATCACTCCTCAAAGTTATAAGTTACCTTATCATATATTCATTGTAATTGTAAATATTTTATATTATACAATTTGAATATAATTGAAAATAAAGTTAAATATTTAATATTTTCATTACACACATTTAAAAAGTACATATTTTGACCCACGCATCAACAATAAAAAAGATTACTTTGGAAAAGCAAAACAAAAAAAAAAAAAAATAGGACAAAACTAAAAATCACTTACTCAACATAAATACTAAATTTGAGGAGAGATCACATGCAATGCGACACACATTTGATTGCTATACACACATAACACATATATATCCTTAGGAAATATCTAACAAAACATGATAAATCTCATAAACAGGATATGTGTGACTGGCATTAACATTCTGTAAAAATAAAATACATATTTTCAGACACACAGACACGCATACGCATACGCATACACATAATCGTTCCATATTCATGTTTGTATGTGTGCTGTTGTTTGTGAAATATTTGTTCTTTGTATTGAAGGAAATGCCAAAATAAACTTATTTTTATTTGAAATGCAATACTAACACTTTGTCAAAAAAGAGAGAAAAAACTGATAAAAGTATGCTTTTGACTACAACACATCAAATTTATGGAATTTCAAAAACTATAACGTCATACATGGCATTTTTTTTTCATTCATATATAAATAGGAAAACTCAGAGATTAATATCTTACAGACAGTCATATATATATATATATATATATGTGTGTTTGTGTGTTTGTGTGGGTGTAAAGAAAAACTTATCTTGAAAACGATATTTTTTACATTCCATCATACCATACGTATGCACACACCGAAATGAATTCACATCAAATCAAAATTTTATCCTTAGAATTATACAATAAGTTACGTGCTAGATGTGCATCAGTGTAACAGTGCGCAGAGCACAATAAGATATTATTAAAATTGTGCAGGAAACATATTTGATTTAGGGCAACCATACAGTTACATTACATCTAGATACGATTAGTGAGTGATTGAAGGCAGGTTTGTATGAAATATGAAATTGAAACTCGCGATAAGTCGATTTATCCACAAAAAATTTGAAATATAAGGACATCTCTACTTACGTACATAAATAGAATATATTTATTAAATTTTTACTTATTCTTATTTTGTCACAAGCCATGTGATAAACTTAATAACATTATTCTAATCATATAATGTGTGTCTCATATAATTGTATTAAAAGTTATGCGCGTTTTAGGGAGTGAGAGAATTATGTACCGATACTAACCTTTTTTGTTGTTATGATATTATTCCTCAAACACCCTACATGATAAAGTTAAATACAATCATAAGTTGCATAACTTAGAAGAAGATGTCAAAGGCAGCAAATCTTTAAGCAAATTCTCATTTAAATCTATTGGAATTGGTCAGGTCATGCCCACAATCGATAAAAATTAAGAAATTTGGTAAATTTAATTTATCAGCGTTTTAAAAATAGGCGGCATAACATATAAGACATGCCCAAAATTCACAAAAATTACATTATTTAGAACGTAATTGAGCCGTTGAGGTGCATGGTTATTAAAAGAAGAGGCCCCCCGCCCTCAAAGTGTATTTTGATGGTTTCAAAATTTAATCTAAGTCAAATATAGCTTTTGCACTTGATACTAGTGCAACGTATAGTGTGCGGAACAAATTTGAATGCAGGAAGGACGTTTATAGGAAGGCATTGAACAACAATCTATATATTTGCCACAAAAGTTGATCTATTAATTTTAAATTTAGTGTAAATATTTACAATTATGTCTTCAATCGATGTTCCAAAGATAGGTTTGGTTAGACACGCCTACAATCAACCATTAAAAAATTTTTATACAGATCTGCCACAAAAAATGAATGAATTTGAATTTTGAAATTACCTGCAAATATATAATTATGCCAAACATCGATGTCCTAGAAATGGGCATACCTACAATTTAGAAAAAGCAAGCTGATACGTAAAAAAAATGATTAGAGGGTGTAATCATACACCTGCCACGCCCAGCGCACGTACGTTGACGTGGAGGGTGTTTAAGATTTTACCGAATCGAAATTAATTTTTCGTTTTTGTTATTGTTTTATCACTTTTGATAAAAATTCTTTTAAAATTGGTCTCACCTAAGAACTTTCTAGAAATATACGAAAAATTTTCACACCAACACGAGTATAATATGTTGAGAAAGCATTACGTTTTATAAGCATTAGAAGTCAATACGTATTTGCACATTTCTGCTATAATAATAGGCTTTGAATTCGCCTCAAAGCGTCTTTTGTAAGTGTCTCACGTATTTGCTTTTCCCTATTGAAGGGATAGGAAACTGTTGGATATACGTATTTACATAGATACTAAAAAATACTCTAAATGCAAATTAACTGAAATGGCTGCCAGTCACTTAACGTGAACTATGCGCGCGTGCATAAAAAAATAGTTTGTGTACGCTCTAATATAAGCAGCAAACACTGTAAAGGAAGTTACTTAGCAGGAGCGGAAACATTTGAATTATGTTGAACTTGAAATACCTTAAAACCGTTTATAATGTTATGCTAAGAAAATTAAATAAATTCACTGATGAGCTACAACGATTCTGAATATAAATAATGTCGAAGTGCAGCCAGATCAAATAATTCATAATTCAAATAGTTCATTTACTTTAAGTTAATCGAATGGAAAGTTATTTAGCTTTTGTAAAGCAAAACGAATCGAATCTACAATGTCTACAACATTCTCTCAATGTGTTAAGTAATTATTAAGCTGGTAGATATAAGGATTGTATGTACCTTCCATTAACTCTATTGAATTGAACTGTGAATGTTTATTCTACGCTTTCCTTCCTCTTTAAGACATTTCAATAAAATTTTATCTCCTAACAAGAACTGACTCATTATAGAAACGCGCACGTTACGATAACAAAAGAAATTAAAATATATTTGAGTAGAAAATTTATGGAAATATTATCTTTTGCTTAAGTAATGGAATGTTGCTCAAATGCAGCTGCATTAGTGACAGAGCTGAATATACCGCAATTCACCTCTTTGTGTGTCAGTTTCTATTTAATGAATAAAATAATTGTAATTTTAATCTCATTGTTAGTTAGTTCTTCTTATTCTTATTCTTCCAATGTTATAATGGATTTATATATAACCTTGAACTACGCAACTGAAGCTGTGTAGGTAAAGGTAACGTTAGAAGAAAATGAAACCAACGATTCTGAGAATATAACGGTATTTAGGTAGATCTTTGAGGAGTTTTTACGTTAGAACCACACAGTAGATATTTTTAGTAAACAAGTAAAGATGCTGAATTTGGGTTAGATCAAATCTTAAATACCTTACACCGCCTTTTTTTTCCATAGTAGGCGCAGCATTTACCTGATTACGCCTTTTAATTGTGTACAAATTATTCGTTACCATACAATTCAAATTTTATCTCAGAATAAGATTTTTTAAATTGTGCACGTGTCTGTAATACAACCACGCTCACGACACATTGATGGATGGGATAATTATAAAAATGTACAACTTATTAGCTCAAGTTTTTAAGCAACTAAATATATTTATATCGATTCAGATTTTGCCCACTTTAAGCGGCGATTTATGCGAATACAAACTTTCAGTTCAATATCACAAAATTTACGACCGTGAGAGTGCAGGCAATAGACGGACAAGCACATGTCAAGATCGATTCAGAGTTTAATGCTGAATAGGAATAAATATACTTTGTGGGGTTTACGATGCCTCCTTCTAGGTTAGTGTGTACATACAAGTCGTATCAATATAAAAGTTGGCATTCTAATAACCATTTAAGTCACCACTATGAATTCCAACAAATTTAATGCTTTCATAAAACATTTAGTCAAGGTTAAGGAGCTATCCTTAAAACACTTACTAAATAAAATTTAATTGTATATATAAGTTGCTCCATTTGATTAAACATCTACGTACAAATTATAATTATAACAACAACAACTACTTACAGAAATGGAATAATCTTCTTAAAATATAAATAAATATTTAAAAAGCGATTTAGCAAAAGAGCAAATACTATAATAAAAATTAAATTTGGCTTGGACCAAATCTTTAATACCCTCCACAACTAAATTTCAAGTCTGAGTAAAATTTTAAAATTTAATTTACACATTTTTAGTGATTGTAGGCGCATATGTAATGCGACCATGTCCATTTGTGGCACATCGATAAATAGGATTATTGTAAATACGCATTCAAAATTTCAACTTTGGATCAGAAAAATACATTTGTGTTAATTGTAGGCGTGGCTGTTACTCGATTTTATTCATTTTAAATAGAAGTCCGCGTGTAGCAAAAGCCTGTGTACAAAATTTCAGTTCAATATCTCAAAATTTACGGCCATGAGAATGCCAATACAGGCGGACATATAAACATATCTAGCTGATCAAGAGTATATATATACTTTGTAGGGTCCTTGACGCCTCTTTCTGGGTGTTGTAAGCGGAATGGCACACTTAGTACACCCCCAACTTACATGGAGGGTATAAAAAGCAAAAGAACGTAGCGATAAAAGTTGTCCGGCGACTCGCCTTTTCATAGAGGCAAGAGAATTCATATAAATCACAAACAATTCACAAAAAACCTTAAACACCAAAGCGATAAGGATTATCGCGCATATTTATAGGTCTTAACCTCACTGCGGCGACCAGCATAAAGGCTGGCTGATGTCTGAGTGCTACAATGTTTGGTGTTTTTTTGTTCCGCTTACTTTTAATTATTCATATTTTGTATTTTTAATTTTAAGATTATGCACGCGTATGCGTTTGTGCATTCCCTTCACATCACTTTAACATCATTTTGAATTTTCCCTTTATTAAACTTTTACTTGTTTTTGTCATTTATTGCTATAAATATATATATTTTTCTTGTTTTTGTTTTTTTTGCGATAATTTCTTTTCGTGAATCTGGTTTAGAGCAGCATTTATAAAAGTTCACTGATCGAGCTCAAATTTCCAACTGATGTAAGCTGTGATCACACACCCCAAGTCAACGCTTATTTGAGTTAAAAAATTGTTGTTTTCATAATATCTGCTTTCTCGTTTTATTCTTAGTTAATATTGGTTTATTTTTTCACTTTTCAATATTATTTCCCGCCCGCCTCTGGTGCAGATATGAAATCTTCATGTAAACGGACATACATACGGACATATTAACAAATTCACTCAAAAAAAATATATATATATATATGTATATTTCGTTTGCGCATGTCAACTTGTGTCACTTGTGATCAAAATTGTCACTCTTTGTAGAACAGCGTGGCATGCAGTTGTGCTGTCCATTTGCTCTAACTAGAGACTCATTACACATCACACCCCGCGGGTTCATTGAGATCATATACTTGTTACTGCTCTTCCTACACACATGCACCGGCTGAATATTTGATCGTTTAAGAAAATTACATACAACAATAACAACAACAACAACAACAACAACAAAAAATCTTCAATTGATTTAATTAAAAGCTGACCATACGGCCCTTGCAAGCTGTGCACGAAACCATACAATATTGTTTTCAACAACTACATACGTATGCATGCCTGGACACATACTGCTCTAAATTGTACTCTACATACAATATATAATAGCTTTAGCTTAATGAAAGGCACTCACACTCTATCAGAGTGCAGTACAATGTAATGCTGCATGCTACGTATGTGCGTGTGCCTGTGATAAGTGGCATGTGTACTGGTATTGTTTAAAATCTCATTAAAAATGCGACAAGTAGTTGAAGACGATTAACAGCAATAACTGTAACAAGCATACAAAAGATAATTTTGTAAAAAAGGCATTGGTATTTGTAAAATCAGTTACGGCACACATACAATAGCAACAACATTATATTGAATGCCGCCACTGTGTACTTATGTACATAAAAACGCGCTTCACACGTACACCCATATAGACTTTTTGCTATTTCATTCCAACATGAACAGATTTCTGCCTCTAAAGACACACTTTATTTACTGCAATATATTCCAGTGAAAATTTCTAAAGTTTCTTATTAAATGAAAACTTATTTGATTTATTTAATATTAGACTTTTACGTGCATTACAAACGAGGTGGTTGGTTCAAGCCAAGTTTAATAAAAAAAAGGAAACTTACAGTGGGGGTTTCCTTAATGAAGAGAGGGAAAAATTTGTTTTACATACAAAATATTGACAATGATTGATTCAACCCACTGAATAACAATTCGTGAGATCGCTGAAAAATCAAATTTATCAAATTCGATCGTATATCATCATTCAAATGAATACGTTGCATTCATTTGTGTGATTTGCTTCAAACGCCAAGAGGGTAGTCCATTTTTGAAACGAATTTTCACTGGAGAACTAAAAATGAAAAATAGAAAGGAGCAAGTAAGATGAACCAACCCAAAGCACTTAATAATTATTTGTCATGCCAGTCACAGCTTCTCCCCTGAAACACAAATTAATATAAATCTTATATATATTTAAATTTTTTTGTATATTTAGACATGTGTTGGTCTGTTATTTGCTTACTCACGAGCGTAAATTTTGAGATATAAAGCTGAAATTTTGTCAATTGAAATTTTTGCACTCAAATCACTAAGAAGGTCTAATCGAATAATGATCTGAATCTCAAATACAATTTGATAAAATATTAGTTATAAATTCCAATTAAAGAAAGTACCATAGGCACCGAGTGCAGTTTTAGCCAAAGATTCGACATTTTTCTGCAATAATTTGTTCTCACTTGCTAATAAAATATTCTCTTTGAATAGGAGTAATTGTTTAATATGCATCAAAAACATATTATCCAATTAAATTAGAAATAAAAGAATTGTTAAGAACTCAATTGAAAAATTTATCATTCTGTAAAACAAACAATACATGCCCGATAATAAAGTAAACACATTTGCATATAATATACTATATAGTGACAATTGCACCATTATCCAGTTTCTTTATTCACTTGCAACGTACAAGTAGATAATGTTTGTACTTGAGCAAATCTTAAACTTATGCAGTATATGGCAAATTGCATTCTCTGAACGCTATGGTTAGTTTACATAAGCTAACGACTTACTACTTACAAAATGTATTATCTCTACCGAGTTTAGATGGTGGTGTGCTCTTCGCATTCGGAGGGTTTTGTTAGTTAATTGTGTTCGCACAGCGTTAAATTGGATTAAATCAGTATATAAATCACACAAGTTGTCTTCAAAATGGCACCAAGTGTCAACTTCACGGTGTGCATAGAATCACATACATATTAGCCGCACATTACACAACGGACATAAGTCTGTAATACAACGATCTCGTAAATTCTAGCAAACTATTCAGATTCAATTGGTGCTTTCTCCATTTCATTGTGCAACGAGCGTTTTGTGATCTCATCTCATCTCATCAGTATATCAGTACCAGTCACTGTTGTATTTGTATTCGTATAAGAAGCAATTTTCCATGGATGTCATAAAACTGTTAATTTAATCAAGATAATCATTCTGTGCTTTAACAAATGTTTTTAGATGTTGTTATTGTTATTATTATTATTTTTCGTTTCAATTGAGTGTGAACACGTTTTATCTGTAGTTGACACTTTTATATGCAATTAAATACAATACAGTGACAACTGCAACATTATTAATCAAAATAACAAAACATCTGTATTTTTTTTTAGCTTAATTCCTTGAGATCGGAAATGGATAATTAACGTATACAACGTGTGATAATATATATGCCGAATTTTTTGCGTATATTAAGAACCTCCATAAATCTGGCTGAGCTTAACAAAAAAAAAAGAGGAAAACAGAACCTTACAAGTGGACTTGCGGGCTATAGGAATTTTAACTTTTAGAATATACTTGTAATCCCTTTGTAATCCCTCTCTCATATATGAGGCAATTACAGATTAAATATGGCAGTGTGGAATACCTTCTGGTTTAATTTAAGCACAAATTTTTCGTGTGGGTATAAAACACACACATATAATCACATAATACATACATACTTATGACAAACCCACATGAAATCAAACAAAAATGAGAAAACAGGAAATGACATGAAAATCTCGACAAGTCATATGAGTGCTGATTTAATTTGATGGATGGGGCTGCATGGAATAGATTGTTCGTTCATTTTCGGTTTTATATAGTAATTAATGTCTATGCGTTACAGTTTGCAACATTGTACGTTCACATTTATATTTTTTTTTTACTTTTAAGCTGCTGACTTGTATTACTAAGTACTTATGGCCTGCATGGTCAATGGCCTTTAATTATCCCCAAACATCATCCGTGTAACACTCATATATAATTTTATCCAAATGTGGCATCGGAGATGTATATATATTATGAATCAGCATAAAACACCGAGTCGACCTAACCATGTCTATATGTCCGCATGTATTCTGTGGTCATCACTCTCCTCCAGTTATCTATGAGTTCGTATATCTGTTCGTTCGTGGCACTTTCACAATCGTTAATTTCGATATATTGAAGTAAAATTTTGTTTAGACACTTCCAATTTATTAATTGAATAAAATTGGTTACAAATCCCGCCCACAATCGACAAAAACCTATATATCTGCCATACAAATTTACCTACAGACTTTAAATATGACGCACAAAGTTATAGTTATGCCTTAAATCGATGTGTCCAAAATGGGCGTAATCGGATAACGAGCGCGCCAACAATTTACCAAAAAATCATACTCAGCGTTAAACTTCGAGTTGTAAACTGATGCTTACTTAGATCGTAATCGTATACCTGCCACGCCCATTGTTACATATTATTATTATTATGTAAATTAACCAAGTTTGTTATTTCATATGCAAATTACCAGAAGTATGCCAATTTCTTGATTAGCAATAAAATCTTAGACGATGTAACGAATTGAGAAATGGAACCAATATTTAATACATTTGCTAGGTTGTTGTTTAAAATGGACAAAATCGTTTAAAAGTCACACCCACAATAGATGTCTTTTAATCGTATTGTAATGAAGGCCCCAATTAGGGTTAATCGAATGGTGGGTGTAATAAAAACAAATTTAAAAAAATAAATTTGGCTTAAGCCCAATCTTAAGTATTCACCTCATTTATATAAACAGTGCGTGTGGCAGGTACGTGATTAATCTAATAGTGCAAGTATTACGTATTCGAACCGAATCAAAATTTTTCCAAGGAAGCAAACCATTTTGAATCAATTTCTTATTCTTTAATAACTGAGTATTACGCTCTCTTCTCTAAAGTTTCACAACTAAAACGTATTTGATTCATTCCTGATACAAAAAGGACAAAAATAAAGGCGAGGAAATCTCTTGCCATGGAAGAGATAAACAACATTCGTAATGTGTACAATAACTGGTTGGTAAACTGTGGTAGAGCACTCTTCTCGTGAAATTCAACTCAGCTGCTAAAATAACCACAATGTGTCACTAAATTACAAAACCTCATTGTATAAGACCGCAATGAAAACACAGAGACTATACAATATATTTTGTAACAGAGCAGCGAACGTTGCGCTTAATACTATGTGCGTGCCATGCCGCACAGCTAAGGACATTTTCGCTGACAAATAATGACTACATGGATGGTAGCGTAGCAGCATATTTTTGTGTGCATTTGCTGGGCCAACAAGAATAAACAAAAGTAACAATCCCGGAAATGGTTTGCAGATGGTGCAAAGAATTTCTTTTTTTTCGGGAATCAACACATACGTGCGTCCTTTATGAGTGTGTACGCCAGTAAGTTGAACTCCAAGTTAGAGTGCACTATTTAAAAATGTGTTTGTTGCAAAGCCGCGTTCATGTCAAACCGAAGAGCTTAGCGAAAGGCTGGAGAAGGATAGAATAAATAATGTGTTTTTTTTTAATTTTCTGGGCACACTTGGTAAATAGAATTGCAATGACATGACATGTACTGAATATAACAAAAAAATAAGCATTCAAATTACTTTGAGTCGCCTCGCCATCCCCGCCTAACTTTAGCGAGGTTGACTATATCACCGAAGTAATTAAAACAATCGAAAATACATACATCTTCCAAAACAAGTGCGCTGCGGTGCAGTATTATCTAATTTTCATGACAAAAGCCGCAGAAATTCGGGTGCTTTTGAAATATATTTTACGTTACGTATACCGTGACGCAATTCACAATATTTTGCAAAACAAAAATGCGTTTTGTCGGAAACAAACACGCCCCCAAAGAAAAAACCTATTAATCCATGTAGCACACACAATACGCCCGTTTTTAAGCTACGTCCTTAGCCGATCTTAGTGTTCTTATCTGTTTTTGATTAGATAATCTGAATGTCGTAATTGTACAACTCTGTAAACGAAGTACATATTATTTAAATAAAAGTTTGTATTGGAAACCACAGTTTTTTATATTCCTTTTATTGTGTCATTCTCAATTGTCACATGTTAGCACTCATATTTTGTATTATTAAAAAATAAATCAGTTCCATGTTAAAATTTGTATAAAAGTAATTTAAGTATTTATTGAATTGAGAATCGATAATGGAAGATTCCAAAGTAGAAACAGATCAAAAAGAAGATAAATATAAGTTAACGTAAGCGAATGATAAAAGAAAGATTTGATATAAGGCAGCAGTCATATTGTTTCTCACTTGAAGAAAATTCGCTACCGGTTAAATTAAAGTTCGACAGGCTTCGTTTTCAATTTGTACCACTTCAAGCTAATTAAAAGTCGTACATACCATTTTTGCAATATTCATGAATAGTTTGTTAAAACGTTGTGACAGTTTGAAGACTCCTGGGTGGAATTTGAAATATATGCGTAATTTCAATCTTAAACTCGTCACCAAGTCAAAGAGTAGAATCAGTCAAGCTGGGCTTTTTCAATTAGTCATTCTATTAAGGTATACATCGCAGGTGTTATATTTTGCGACATGTTGGGGAGGATATATTTTACTTGTAATGCTGAGGTCATGTTTCCTCTTTTAATTATCGTTAATACCTGAATTTAGTTTAGAGAGTCCTTCAGATGTTTATATAAGCAAAAGTACAAGTTTAACTAACAAATAAATCAACAACATTTGTCTAGTTATACAGAAGCTTTTATTATATGCTTCAAATCTTCTTTGGGAGTTGGAATTTTGGCTGCGCCGGCATCCTTTAGAGATGCCGGTTGGTTAACTGGTTTATGTCTTTCCTTCGCTTGTGTAAGCCTTTTATCATACGGCATGCACATTTTGGTAAATTATTGAAATAATGCCACCAACTTTATAAAAAATGAAGCGTTTGATTATTATTTAGCTTAGATGTAAGAATGAAGTTGCTGACCTTTACGGTGTATCGTATTTCACTTACGCGGAGGCGGTGCGTCTTGGTTTTAAGGAAGGCCCCACATGCGTTCAAAAGCTTGCTGACTGGGCATCGTAAGTATATGAAAGCAAGTAAGTGGTGTCTCTGAAAATTGAGAATTTTTAAAAATTTTAGATTCTGTGTGAGGATTTTAACGGTGATTTTGCATTTTTGTGGGGCTGCTATATATATAGATGTCCTCGGTGCGCTATTGAAGAAACTTCTAAAGCAAAACAATATTGACGTCAATTCCAAAGTGGTGATGCTTCTGCTGACACCTCTTATCTCCCTGATTTTATGGATCAAGCAACTGAAGAATCTAATTTCAATTTGTGTCATTGGCATTTTATGCTTACTTATCAGTAAGACATCAGTTTTGTTGTTTAGCTTCAAGAGTTGTACATTTTAAAAAGTTTTTCTCATTTCACCCGCAGGCTTTGGAATAATCATGTATAATATAATTACGAATGATCCTTTGGTGCGGGAACACGGTATGATAAATGATGTTTTCTACCTGCCTTTATTTGTAAGTGTAACAATATTTGCACTATTTTCAATAGGTTTGGTAAGTAGTTATTATGTTGCATCAAATAGTGACGATTCTTCTAATGTTGTAAAAGTTATCTATTGATTAGTTGCTGGTAATTGAAGGCAATATGCGAAAGCCTGAACAATTCGTTAGTACTTTCGGTGTACTAAATATGTCTACACTTGCATCGTATGTATTATTCGTAACATTTGCTCTGACATGTTGCTGGAAATTAGGTAAGAATAGCGGCGCATTCATTATGTGGAATATGTACTCAAGCAATAACTAGTAAGTATGGTAATAAAATCGGATCACGTTCACTATAATTCCAAGTTTCTGGATCTTTTCAGTATAGATACTTCAATAAAAGTTTTGATCGCCTTGGCTTTATTTCTCTCTTATCCAATGCATTGTTTTCCAGTCATACAAATCATATGGCGTGAGTATATGATGTTTTTAGTAGTCGAGGAGCAGCGAAATTTTTATGAAGTCTCCATGCGCATGATGGTCTTAGTGTTTACTCGTAATTTTCTTAATTTTTTAATGTCTCTTGCATAACCATTTGAATTTCTATTAATTTTCTAGTAATTTTTGCGCTAGCGGTTCCATACCCTGATATAATTATATATACGATAGGCATCCTATGCACTACGGTGTTGAGCCTAGTAATTCCAGCTTTGTTAGACATAAGCCTGAAATATCCAAATAAATTTGGCACTTGTTACATCGGTTTTTTTCGAGATATTGCTCTATTATTAATATCCGTAGCAATTATCTCATGCGGTATTATGGCCATCGTCGTTATAATAATACGTAAATTTACTTAATAGATCACTGTGCTGTTGAATTATTATGGTAAAAATGAAATACATAACAAATGTAAATTACTTAAGCAATGTAGTTGACGCATATAACAAATTTGTAAATTTTTAATTTAAAAACAACTCTTTAATAAAGTTGAATTGATTTGTTACAAAAGTGTAGTTTCATTAGCAATCGTATGTGATTCGACGTGAGTGTGCTCATAATATAACCGCTTCGAGTAGGGAACGAAAATGATGAGGGATCACAAAAAATTTAATAATCATTTCGTGTTTGAATCACGAAAACTTTATATAAATAAGAATGATTATTTAAGCCTTATATGGAAACGACTTTAAATCTGTTTATATTAATTATTAGCTGAAATCCCAGACCCATTTGTGTGACACAAGTTAAAAAAATTTAGTCGTAGTATCGATAATGGTTGATTGAAATTTGGTTTCTACTAAAAAGTCAAAAAGTCAAAGTCCTCTCCTACCAGATACGATGCTTATTCAAAAAAAAAAAAAAAGTTTATAACGGCATTGTAATTATAAAAAAATTAAAAAAAAAAGGTGTAGAGCCTCCCTCTTGCATATGGTACTTGGTTTTTCGCTGTGTGGCTTCCCCGATATTGCCTACTACCTGCATGCACAAAATGTATTAAATCTCTCGAGTGTTAACTAAGCATACTAACAATAGACTTGTGAAGATAATTACCAAGTGTAGCCATTAATTTATTCTTATAGGATAAATATTGTTGCTAAACACACTTGCTCCCCATTGTTTGTTGTTTATGTACGGTCCTTATATTCTGATACTGTCAAGCACAAAATGAATCCTTTCTCAGAAGGGCTCACTTGTACATATATTTGTTTGAGTATAAATTATAATGTTGAGGAAATTTTCAACTTTGCAAACATGTGAGAACATATGGTTTTACATTTTACATAACATTTTTGGATGACACCTGTTTCTCTATTTCACCAAGTTGTCAAGGAATTACATAAAATTTGTTTACGTATTATCTTGGCATAGAAAGACAAGTGTTGTAGTATGGTGAATAAAGGAGAACAATAACATAGAAAGTAAACTATACAAACAAGAGTTAATTATGTGCAAATTTTACAAATGTTGTTCCCGTCACTGATCGTTATTGTTCGTAATAAGCTTTAATAATCATAATAAGGATGATCTTCCAACCGCAGCACGTGTGCTTCTATTGTTTATAAACAGGGAAAGTGTTGTATAAAGTTGACAAGTTCAAAATTTATTTTAACGAAATGTGTATGAAAAAGATTTAATTGTAGGTTTCTTTGAATTATCAAAATAGGATTATATAGAAGATTTTTTTACATAATCTCTGTACGAATTAATTCTTAGTATACTAAAGATCTAAGGAGATATAAAACAAGTAAAAAACCAAGCTTGGCTTAGGCTGTCACTACCTTCTCTACAGTGGACGTGGCATGTACTTGATAACGTTCTCTAAGAGAGGTAGACCCTCTTCGCGTTAATATAAAATATAAAAGTTGATCTTTCCAAGTGTTCCAAATGGAACAACAAACTTAGTACACCCCTTTATTATGTAGAGTTATATAATCTTTGTTTTATGACTACAGAATGTTGGTTATAGAGAATAAAACTTAAATGGTGTACACTTATGATATGACATTTTTCCAGATGATGTTTTGGTTAACCTTTAAAAATTGTTTCAATTAAAGTACAACAAATGTCAGTAGAGGAAATGTTTTTACTATTGTAATCCTTTAAGAAGCCCTTTATTATAATAATTATTGCATATTTGTTTAAGGTATTATTCAATTATCAGATTATTACATGCTACATAAATCATGTTATGTCGTTTGCACCAAGTAACCTGACATTTAAGATAGGAGAGAATAAATCATTGGTGTACTTTTATAACACAATTACACAAGTGTTATACTAATATGGAATGCTGAATCTAATAAGTTCATGAAGCTGAGTCCCAGATGTTTTTTAATTCCATAATGATTCGGTAAAATTTTTGCTTATGAACTAATGCGATGTGATTAAGAGAACATGTACAAAAAAGTGAACACTATTCGCAAGTTCAGTTTTTGCTTTCCATAAAAAACTCATCTGCTGCAATATTTTTAATAGGATTATAAACGTTTCCAATAGATTTGAAAAATCCTACAACTAGCTATAACGAGTGATGAGAATTGTCCAATTTGGCAGCAACCGATTATCATGATGTGCCTCAGAATTATTTGTCCTCCTTGTTTAGTATTAATATAAAACAAATGTGTTTCTTTTTCGCAATTTTTGTTAAGTTCTGGTCGTCTTCATGCCTGCTTTATGAAGAAAATATAATCGTCGACTTATATTTGAGGATTAAAAGAAAAGAAATGTCTGGTTAAATGAAATTTAATAAAAGAGAAACAAAGCGACAATCATTGAGATTAAAATACTTATACTTGTCGCCACAGTATTTCATTTAATGCAATCAGAAGAAAGTGTTAAAGATTTGGATTAAATACACAGAAAATATGAAAACCAAATAAATCATAAATGAAGAAAAAAAGTCAAAGTTTACATTGGGAAAATACTTGTTAACAAATGAAATTATTTCTTAAAGAAAGTGGAAGATAATACAAAATGAAACTGAGTAAAATTCAATGAATAATTTTCAATAAGTCGTTGTTGTTATTATAATAAACTAATTATATACAATGAAAATTTAATGAATAATGAAATTATTGTAAACATTAAATTACAACAACATTAAATATTAATCGCAAAAATAAAGCCATTATACACATAAGGTAGTAAGTTTGTCATGTGTAACAGCCAGTTGGGGACCTGAGAGACCCTACAAAGTATACATATTCTTGATCAGCATCAAAAACTGAGTCGATCTAGATATGTGTGAATGGGTGTCTGCCTGTTGTTGACATTGTCATGGCCGTAAATATTGAAATACTGATGTGTTGCAATTTTGTACAGATTGGTATTTGAATTTGCGCAAATTTGATTATTTTTAGATTCTCTCCCCATTATATGATCCTATTATAATGGAAGTCTTTATATGACAGAAATTGCAACGTAGGGTATAAATATATAGTTGGGCTTGACTAACTATAACATTTTTACTTATTTTACTTTCCTTTTATTTCGGATGGATGTCATACACTGGTTATAGTCCAACTTGTCTTGTCACTTAAAAATTTACTCTCTCACAGTAACATATAACTCATATAAATCGTCATCCATCTATTCTATTAAGCACATAATTTTTCGTTTATTTAAATTGATATGTTTCGTTCAACAGGCATGCTTATTAAAAAAAACGTATATTATACATTATGGGGAGTATAAAAAACGAGTCGAGTTAGAGAAACTGACTGTAGGGGTATCAGACATTTTCATTAGATCCAAAGTTATATTTATATATCGTTTTTATCTCTTACATAAATGCTGTGCTTAGTGACGTTATCTAAATAGTGAAAATATCTATAACGTACTGTACAAGTACGTAATAAAGGCTGTTTCACAATTTTAAGATTAAAAAAAATTTAGCACCATCTATTCTTCCATAGTATGCAATTATATTAAAAAGCTTTTTTAAAAAGTGTTTACGGAAGCTTCTTTTTAGCAAGCCCTTAAAAAGCTTTTTAACTTTAACTACAATACAATAAAAAAAGAAAGCAGCAGAGTCGTGCCCTCCACATTACATTGACGTACACTACATTTGTCATTCCAAATAAGGGAAACTCTTTCTGAATTGATTTAAGCATTAAGTTTTTGTGTCGTGCAGTTTTTAAAATATTTCGATAAAGTTTTGTTCCAGGGTCTTAATCCAAAGGTGATTTAAATTGGACCATTTTTAGAATTCCTCCTCATGTAAAGTTCTATTATGGAGGATGTCTTTATGCGGGGAAATAATAATAATAACATTTTGTGACAAAATTTGTTGGAGAATAATTAATTTATTTACAAATTTGCACTCTATTGGTCTATTTTTAAGACCCTTTATTGAATATATGTCCGTTTCTTAATTCAACTAAACTGTTTGTACCAAAATATGTGAAACTAAGTAGTGTAGGGTTTTAATTGATTGGACTTGACCTACGAAAACATTTTTACTTACAAAATAAAAGTCTTTAAGAGTATTTTATAGAAGACAAAGAAACAAATTTCAAATTCCAGAATTTGTTTATATTTGAAGCATGTAAAAAAACTCCATGCTGCTTGAATACCTACTAACTCAATCTTTTGAACCCGTTCAACTTTTTATCAATTGCATTTTATGAGTAAAGTAAAAAGAACTTGAAGTTATCGACTGCAGGAATTTGGTTGTTAAATAGACTCAACGTTTTGTGGATACGTAGCTTTCTTTAATTGGTTCAGATAAAGACTTATTTACTGTTTGCGTACTTACCGTTTCAAAGCGCAACGAAAGCGATTTCCTTTTACAAGCTTGAAAAGCTTCTTTAAGCTCACCCTACGTAATGTTGGAAATAAAATAAAAACAATTTTTATATACACTCCACATAAGAGGGGGGGGTATACCAAATTTGTTATTCCATTTGCAAAACCCTGGAGGAGACTTCAGCATCAAAAACTGGTTCGATATAGACATGTTTGTCCGTGTGTCCGTCTGTTATTGACATTCTCACGGTCACAAATTTTAAGATATTAAACGAAAATTTTGTACGAACTCTTTCAGTTTCTGAATGCAGGTCGCTATTTAAAATGGGCAAAATCGTCCAAGAGCGTCGTCCACAATAGGAAAAATCTGTACATCTGCTACAAAAATTGACCTGTTAAGTTTAAATTTGGTATTCATATTCCATCGATCGATATGCCAAAACTGGACGTGGTCCCGCCTATAATTTACAAAAATCTATTCTCAACTCGTAAAAAAAACTTGACTTTCAAGCTGATATATGTATAAAAACATGCACTCTTAGAGGAAGTAATCATACACCTGCCACGTCCACCGTTATTATGTAGATGTGGAGGGTGTTTAAGATTTGGTCTAAGCCAAATTTAGTTTTCTCACTTGTTTTGTTTATATTTTGTATACTTAATCTCTCTTTTATTATCTTATTGTATTGTTATTTTCATTGTATTTTAGTTTTGTTTGTTTGTTTGTTTGTTTGTTTGTTTTCTATCTCTTCTAAATTTATTATTTGTTCTTACAGTTTTTGTTTGTTTGTTTATTCAATTGTTATAAATACATTCTAAAATTAATTTACATTTTTATCACATATTATTTTAGGTTTTTTTTCTCATATATTTCATGTTTTTCGCGTTTTTATCGCTAAGAAAACAATTTTATTTACAAAATTCTTATTTTACAAAGATTTTCACTAGAAGATTGTTTTTAATTGTTGTTGTAATAAAATTATATGCTTCAACTATGTTTGTAGATATGTACGCACCATTTTATGTAACGGTAAGAATGATAACTTTATTACAGAAGGAGACAGCAAGTGTAAGGATATGTGTGTGTTTGGTAAATTAGTTTTCAATTGAAAAACGCATGTAAACTAAATTCTATGTTGCGTTTTGTGTGTTTGTGTAAATATTAAATTTTAGTTTTTTTTTTATGTAAATTTTTATGAGCACAACATTTTCAAGTATTGTAATATGGCAAATATAGACTTTTTCATATGTTCCAAATGTTACATTTTTGATATTTATTTTACTTTATTTGTTTTTCTCCAAATTCTAAACAATTATTTATTTCTTCATTACAATTTATACATACTAAACAGGGAATGGACTAAATAATATGAACATTTGATGTATAGGGTTTCGCAATTGCAGTCAATCTATAAATGTTAGCTTCTTGGAGCTGCCGCCGTTAGAACCCTCAGAAAAAAAACAAAGTGTGTAAGCTTAACATACAGAAATATAACCTACAAGACTTGCAATACATACACGTCGCATTATTTACACGGAAGCAGCGTCATCAACATGCTACCAGATGTACTATATTGCATGCTGTTCATATTATTTTGTTCATCTCCTATATATGTGCTTTTTTTCATTTTTATTATAATATTTTTATACTCTACTCGCGCAGTGTCTAATCTTTATACACCTACTTTATCTATATATATATGTAGTCTAAAATTAAAGATGTATTTAGACTCTAATTATATGCAAAGATTTATATAATTTGTTGTCAATGACGATTAAAAAAACTCGAAGACTGTACAGTTTAATAAAAGTTTTCGTAGCGTAGGTATGTAAAGCCTTTTTTCGGGGCAGTGTCCACTAAAGATATCAATCAACAATATTCGTTTGGCTAACTTTTAAAAATAACGTCTGATTGTGATGTTTATGTGAACTTACAAATGAAATATTATATGTCACAGGGTCATTATAGGTTACTAAATTTTGTCCATTCGTCTCTATATAAGAAAAAAAATTCTACTACAACTGTAAAAACTCCACAAATTAAAAAAAGAATTCTTAATTACATTGAGAACGCCTACTAAAATTATATAAGTAAATAATTTTTTTTTTACTTTTATAAAAAAAAAAAAAGAAAAAAATAATTTTAAAAGAATAATATAGAAATATTTTTAATAATTATAAATTGTTTCTAATTTAAATAATCATCATGCTTGGATTATTCAATTTCCTTTTGATAATTTTGATCATTCAATTAAATATTATTTTCGATCCTTTTCAAGGTTTTCTTAAATTGTGAACTTAGGAGATTTTTAATGTAACAGAATAAATGTTTTTGTTTATTAACTTTTTTGCTTCATAATCATTTTAATGTTTCGAATTTATTTGAAAATAGTTTCCAGCGCAGTCTTGTAATATAATATTCAATTAGTTTTTAATGGTTTTTGTTAGTGTTTTAATTAGCATAAATATGATTTTAATACATTTACAAAATTCTTATATACAATACGTGTAAATGCGGGATTGTAGCTTTTCCGTTAGTTGTTATTGAGTTTAGGTTGTAAAATGAATTTAAAAACATTTAAACACAACTTTCTGGACCCGGTAGTGTGTCCGTTATGATATGATTACGACTGGCGTTCGTTTTTTGCGTAATGGGTAAAGTGCTGGTGGTGGTGGAAGTCAGACTCTGGATAGGATTGTTACTGTTGCTGATGCTGCTGTTGCTACTGATCCCCATTATTGTGCCTAAAGCTAAACTTTTTGGCAGTGTCATGTGACCTATTGTATGAGTTGTTGCAGTATTTAAGCTGGGTGGCAAAATCCCCGTCGCTGATTTACTAAGATTATAATCTATCAAGCTACTGGCTGTCAAATAATCCGTAATGGATAATTGCTGCTCGGGATTAAGAGGAAGTGTGGCAGGTGGTTGTGTTTGCGGCAGGTCGTGATTATGATTTGTAGCATAATGACCATTCGTCAGATTGGACTGTATTAGTGATGTTGTGGTGGCAGAATTTTGTGTTAGGGAGGTGTTGCATGTGCTCCCTCCGGAACTTATCGTACTGTTGCTGCCGCCATAATTCACATTTAAACATAAAGGATCATAACGTGAGATATCGTGACGATTTAAAGTGTCATAGAGCAGAGGGTGTGTTTGATACGTTTTCTTCAAATCTGTGCCCAATTTCAAGGTACTTGACTGCGATGGTGGGCTATTTAAAGGTGGCTGCAAAGGATCTGTTGAACCAGATTCGTTGTAATTGATTGTCGGTGAATGCTAAAATATGCAAGAAAAGAGATTTTTTTGCATATTTTTAAAATGATGAAAAATACATTGAAAGCCTTGACAAAAAGTTTTATAAATGCTGACGCCAACACATCAGCATCTATAAAAAATCTACATTGTGTTATTTCTTTCAATCATTTATTTTGGTTTTTTTTTTACATAGTTCCTGTCGGTTTTTTTGTTAATACTCACATAGTTATTTGTTGAGTTGCTAGCGCTGACACCGCCATTACTGCTCGTATAGTTTGCTTTGGTGCCCACACCACCATTACTGCTTGCATTTGCGTCTATAAAAATACCACTTGGGCGATTTCCCAGCGGCGATGATATGACACTGCCTGCAGTACTTTTTTGAGCGCTCAGTATGTCCGGCTGCTTTTCAATGCCTTGCTTCAATGTATACGCAACGACCAGGCGTTGATGGCCAGCACTCGTCTCTAATGGTGCAGTAACTGTCACATCCATGCCTATGTTTATCGATGTAAAAAGTGGGCGAAAAAATAAAAGCAACAACAACATTACATTTTCTAGTGTTTAAACATTTTATTGTAACAAAATTTCTACAGCTTGCAAATCATAGAAGATCTAGAGTTTTTTGTTTTTTTTTTTAACATTGTAATCTTATATACTTACATGCTGATGCTGTTAGTTTTGTGCCGTTTTTTAGCAGATAGCTTACCTAAATGTTTGTCTTTGTCGTCGCACATGTTGCGACTACCTTGACAGCGACGCTTCCGCACAGCTACCACAACAACGAAAAGTACAGCGATGCCTATTGTGAAGAGAGCGCCTGTCAACAAGGCAGCTACGGGTAATATGGATAAACCAATGCGTCCTTCTATAAAGTATTAGAAAAGAAATGTTGCTGCAGTTTTAAGGAAATCGATGTTGTTTTTTTTTTGCAAGACATTATAACCATCAAGTGGTCAATATAAGAATGTATAAAAGGACAGACGGACATATATATATTAATATATGCCAAACGGTCAATTGCCATGCCCACAATTGACAACAATTTATCTTTCAGGCGATTAGATACGCTCACAATATCCTGCAAGGTTTTACCGCTTGGATGGTCCCGCCTACGTATATATATATGGAGAGTCTTCATATGGTAAAAAATTGCAAATCTTAATATTTTTTGACAACATCTGCTTAAGAATATTTAATTAGCTTCATTTTTGGCTGTTTCAATTTTGGAGCCGATCGGACTATTTTTGTGACAATTTTCCACACGATGATATTTCGGGTTTACGGATGCATCTAAACTAATTGTAGCATAATTTGTGAAGCTAAGTGTAGTTGGGTACTAAATGGTCGGGCATAACCGACTAAACATTTTCACTTGTTTACCATAAAATACTACTCTTTTATACTATAAAGCAATCATGACTTGGTGTCTGTAGTGTTTAGTATTTAAGCGAATTTTATTTTGAAAGACTTCCAATAAAAAACATATGTTTACCTGATCGTCTCTCCGCCTCATTAATTGGTATATTTTCTATAATAATTGCCTCGGAGCGTCCCTTCTGATTTGCACTATAAACAACCAGATGTAAAGCCGGATTTGGATCTGGATAGTAATCCATGGGAATTAGATCTGTATGAGAATAAACGAACGAAAGTACAACTTGTTTAATCAAATGCAATAAATATTATTATGTTATATAAGGATTGAGTCGTAGGTACGTGTCTGCGTGCCTACAACAAACACATTTACATTAATTGTTGGCAACTATGCTTGAACGTGATGGCAGTCGTTTATAAGTGAAAACTTTTCACTTGGAAAGATATTTCTTTATATATAAGCGCACTAATGTTGTTCTTGCGTTCTCTTCTCCACTCCCCGTAAATAATGTTTATCTTTGTCTTACCTTATTAACGCATATCGTCTGATTTACAGATAATTACCTCTAATGAGCAATGATTTACAAAAATACTTGCAAACATTGATGTCTCAGTATGCACCTTAGCATTGAGTTGTTTTGTGCAGAAAATAGAGATTAATTAAGGGCGGGCGTGTGTTGTGCGTGTGTGTGTAGTGTTTGGGTTGAGTTTATTTCTTTTTGTTTTTTGTTTTGTGTGTTTAGTTGTAATAGTTATGTCAACAATTTTTTTTATTTTTTTGGTATAAACTCTACGTAAGCGATAATTTAGTTCCGCTTCATTCATTCGAATTCATTTTACACAGACAACTCAGCGTTAAACATTATCAAACTTTATATAGATTCCAGAAAAAAGTCAAAAATGAGAAAAATGAATGGAAACTTTTTTGTACCCAAATGGCTAATGACTATTGGTGAAATTAAGTAGAGTAAGGAAAATGTGCAAAGTTTGCTTTCGTGTTGTTGTTTACTTTGCTTGAAAAAAAGAAAAACGTTTGTTGGCTGTGAGAAAATTAAAAACGCTGCGTTGTTACAAATATTCTCTCCCCCACCCAGAGGAAAACATTTCATTTACTGTGTATGTATTGCTATTTACTTAAGCAGGAAATATTATGGGCATCAGTAGTTGTCGTTACATTAATTCTGCATCTTTAGCAGTAAAAACTGCCGCAAAAATAATTCAAGTGTTGTCTAAAAATGTAACTTTCAGAAAGAGGCGTCAGAGGTCGTACCAAGTATATATATTCTTGAGCAACATTTAAAACTGAGTCGATACAGTTATGTATGTTGCTCCGTTGTGGCTAAAATTTTGAAATACTGATCTGAAATTTTGTGCAGACTCGATGGTTTTTGGCCGCAGATCGTTATTTAAAATAGACAAAATCGGTCAACAAAAACGTCACGGCCACCGTTAATTCAGTTGTGACGTATGCCAAATGTAGTTTTTCCCTTGTTTTGTTTTTGATGGAGTTTTCATATTAGACTTCAGTTATGTAACGTTGAGTGATTTGTCCTTTTTTGTTAATGTATTAAAAGTGAGTATTGTTTGTTTTTACCAGCCCTTGTTTGCTGTGACAAACGAAGCATAAAGTAACGTTTAGTTCGGCAAGTTCGCGTATACTTTTTCTTTCATTTAATCGGTTTATTGTGCTGGTTAACAGTTTTCTAATGAACCTTTTAACCGGTTTTTGAGCAAGCACAGAAAATTTCTTTACAAATACTCACCGCTCATGTCAATGCGAAATATTGGCACATCGGCATACGTGCTGGTTGTATTTAAGCGTATTTTCTTTGTTTTGGCATCGTACGCCTCCAAATAGAAGTGCTGTTGTAAGCCGCCATCATAACCCGGCAAACATTCCAATTCCATTGTTGAGTATATAATGTTGTCGTAATTGTCGAAATTAATATTACCACCCAATGCAATCACACCATCCGCTTGGGGTATGTAGGGTGAAGCATCGATCATGCTGTGTGTGGCCATGATGCCGTTATGAAAGTTATATTCCATACGTGAGTAATCGTAACGGGGCGAGACTTCATTGTCCATTTCTAACGTGGCGTCGTGCTCTTCACGTTTATTGTGTTGTTGTGGTGTGTTGTTGTTGTCAACCTCAAGGCCATCATCAGCAATGACAACATCACTGTTGTCCATGTTGTTTTCATTATTTCGTTCAATGCTTGTGCCAACAAAAGAGCTCTCTACTACCTTTTGTTGTTGTTGTTGTTGTTGTTGTTGTTGTTGTTGTTGTCGTTTGTATTTTTGTTTTAATGCTGAAGGCTGCTTCTCTTCTGTACTTTTAATAATATGGTTCAATAGTTGTTGAGAGTAATTATTTGCATGTGATTGCAGTACAACGTTACCTGCAAGAAGTATAGGATCTTCATCGTCATCGAGTTCAGCATCAGCATCAGCTCCAGTTTCATCATCAACAGCGCCGTCATTACCATCACTCTCGTTGGCACTGTAGTCGTCTACCAGTTCAACTACAATTTCATCCAGATTGTCTTTGGTCAACTCCGTGTTTTCATCAACCAACAATACAACATTGTTATCCTCCAACTCGAGGTCGGGGTCGACTGTATCACTCTTACTATCGTCTCCCAAGTCCTCTTCTATTTCTTCATTAAAACTGCGAACTCGTTTAGTTTGAGGTTTAAGGTTTGTACCGAGACCACCACCACCACCACCACCACTATCACCAACCTTGGTAGCAGCTGAACTGTTGTTATCAAAAATCTCAATGTTTTCGGTGGCCTCCTTTATATGGGCTTGATAGAAAATATCACGTGCTGTTGTCGATATTGCCCCTACCTCAACGTCCATTGCTGTGGTGACTGTTGCTGTTATTGCTGAAGTTTCTCTACCTTTATTATCCTCTACATTTGTATGTAAAAATTGTAAATTTTCAATATGACAATTGGTAATTTCCGGTGCACTTGGTGGCAATTTTAATTGCTGATGCAGTTTTTTGTTACCATTGCTACTTTGTACTGGGTTCGTAGATCCACTACTATTGCTACCTGTATTATTGAATTTGAAAGTAATGTCAGAGGTGCTGGCAGAGGGCGGTTTCAGACCATAAACTGATTTGCGTATGCGTTTTTTGTCATTGTCTTCCATCTGATTAGTGATTTTTTCCAGCTTCTGATTATTGCTGTTTATCATGGTTGATGATTTATTATCATCATTATTACTTTTATCATTGTTTCTAATGTTCAATGTTGGTTCGTTGCTGGGCGACGGGGCTTTATATTCGTTTTGTGCAATGCTTGAGTTGATCAAATTGTTGGGGGTTGATGTGGAAGCAGGATTCGACCATGTCTTGCTGATTTTATTGATGTTGCCAATGGCAATAGATTTATTGTGTTGCTGATTCTTTTTCCAACCAATTGTTGTAATTTCTCGTATGTTTAGATGTCTTGTTGTCTTTCTCAATAAGGACGAAGAGGACGAGCTTGTTGTCTGGTCCAATGACGTTGACTTTTTCGTTGTGCTATCGTTTGTTTCATGGTGATGATGGATGATTGTCTTATCATTTACCTCACGTTTATGTGTGTTTCTGGGACGCTTGTAAGAGTGCTTTACATTGGGGCTGGAAGATGATACTTCTCCTAGCAGGGACAATGATAAATGTAACTTTGCCGTTTGTTTAGCTCGGTTATCATTCTGTTGTTTTATACGATTATGATAATGGTGATGATCTCTTTTTGGGGACACTTTTACGACATCGGCAGCAATGATGGTTCGTTTCAAACGCAGTTTATGATTTTCATTATTAATATTGTTTTTGTTTACATGGTTGTCACTGGTGATATGTTGCTTCTGGTTGTCATTGATGTCTGATGGCTGGAGTCCTGTTGAAGGCAATCCATCACTGGGAATATTGATGACACTTTTTCCAGCACCAGCCTTTGCCTTCCCATCCGAGACGCTCGTTTGCGACTTCTCTTCAGACACTAGACGTTTCTGGTTATTGAATGTATTCTTCTCTAAACCAAACTGCTTGTCTGTTGGCTGTTGCTTTCTTCTTTTTTTCTTGTCCAGACTGGCCAAAGTTTGTGAGGGTGTAAATGAGGTGCGCTTTTTCAGACGTTGCATTTGCTCTTTATTCATTGAGGCTGTTGATGGTGTTACTGCTTGCCGGTATTTCTGCTGAATCATTTGTTGTTTGTACTTAAAGTTGAGCCAGTGCGCTTGTTGGTCATGATGATGATTAATGTTTTTGTTGCTTTCACTATTTGTGCTGCTGATATGGGCATTGTCATTGCCATTATCATTGTTACTCCGTCTGTCAGTGCTGGTGTAGGTATTATCGCTATTATTGTTATTGTCGGACTTTTTGTTTGTACGCTTAATATCATCGGTGAGAATTTTATTATTGCTGTTCTCATTATTGTTACTGTTATAGTTGTTATGATTATTGGTGCCTTTATTACTCTGTTTCTGGATTTCATTATTGCGCTCACGTACATATTCCGTATGTGGGAAATTTGATTCGTGCCTTCCATATTGCGTTGACATGGTCATCATCATCATTTGATTGGCATGCATTGTTGTCTGATTCGATGAGTTTAGAGAAGCGGAGGTTACCACATAAGGTCGCAACGTACAGTTACGCAGAGCTCCAGGTTTAGCTAAAGTAATTACAAAAAACGCCATAAAAATAGGATTAAAAAAATGAATTTGTAGTAGGAAAGTTTTCTTATTCTTTACTACATACCAGCTGGCACAACTTGGAATAAGCAAGGCTCCGTTTGTTTACCAATTGAATTTTTTCCCCAACAGGCCAACGTACCATAATCTCGTTCACTTTTGGGCGTGTACATTAACTCACTAACTGTCTCTACTACAACATGTATAATGATTATAAAATAAGTAGAAGACGTATTTATGATCAAGTACCGTATGTCTCGAATAGTGTATCGTTCGATTCAATTATGGTTCGATGTATGTCACCCATTGTGATTGCCTCTTGTATGGTGGCGAAATGTCCTGAAGGTACTTCAAAGTGTTCCCCACTACTAGAAAACGTCCATTCAAATTCCAATTCAGGAGGATCGGAATTTACGCGACATGGTATCGGTACAGCTTCTTCTAAAGAAGCTCCTATAACAATAACGACATTTGTACTGCAAACGGGAGCATCTAAACGATAAAGTTTATGTTGAAAAATTTTAAATTAACCCAAAATTATATGAATGAAAAATGCTTTAATTCAATTCAATTTAAAAAGTACTTGAATATAAAACAAGTAAAAATATTATGGTGGATCAAACCCCACCATTTAAGTTCCACTAATTATTACTAAGCGCGAGGCTTTGCCACATAAGTCACTTTGTAAAATATAATTATTTGAAAAGGGGGTCTAAAAATTATTCGATAGGGTTGAAATTTGGCTCAAGCAAATTTACTATTCTTTGTCAAATTTTGTCAAAAAAATAATTAGAATTGCGATTTTTTTCCATATAAAGACTTTCATTGTTAGAAGACCTTTTATGAGGTAGGGTTCTAAAAATGGTCCGATAAGGTTCATAGGGTTCCTATTTGGGCTAGTACATGCCGCGACAAATTTACCTGGACAGACAGACGGACAGGCGGATATGGCTAAATCGATTTAGATTTTGACTTTTAATCAGTAAAATAAAAGGTGCGTGAGTTAGCCGTTTAAGAGTTACAAACATCTACACAAACTTTCCCACAAGGGATATAAATGCATAAGGATCGATGCTAATTTCAAACACGCTGACAGGAAATTTATACGTATGTATATAATTAGATTTATAAATGTTGCACTTACACCGTATTCTAAGATTGACTAAAGCACTTGTGGTTTCACCACGGTCATTGGCGGCTGAACAAGCATACAAACCAGCATGAATACGTGCCACGCGTTGTAATACTAACGAACGTGTTGATATTATGATGCCCCAAGACACATTTTGTGTAACAGGCATACCCTGCCAAACAAAAAATCGATAAGAGTATGTATGTATATGCCATCCTTTCAAAAATACGACTACATACTACAGAGTAGATTGACAACATCCTTACTCACACTATCTTTCTCTTGGTAAAGATTTGTTGTGAGTGATTCTATTTGAAGGCTTTGGGATATATGACACTTACATTGTGAGACCATGTGATGCGATGTTCCTTAGGATTTGCTTTTATGTGACATTCGAAGTAAACATCGTCGCCTTCTTTAATATCATCCGGCTTCAGTGTGGAGCCCAATGATAATGTCACTTGTGGTGGATCTAAGTACAAGATGAAATTGTTAATTGTTAGCACTTGTTTATGTTTTTGTTGTCTTTATGTTGTCAATGGCTTTTTGTTTACAAATACTACTATTATGTTATATATACAAGGGCGAAGCAATTAACAAGGTTTTTACGTTTATGATTTTTTTCGTATTTTTTTTCTATTCGTCATACACGTACATTTACTGAAAACGCCTTTTCTTAGTTAAGAATTTAGCGAACGTGTGAGTTTATGAAGTTTTTATAATTTTAACGCTAACACGTTTAAACGAAATAAATTTACATCCTGAAGGCTTAAGGACTGCATGTTGTCACTTGTTGTTATTATTGTTGTTGTTGTAGTTAAATTCCAATATGCTGTTAACAGTTTTCTTAGCACTTCCCGACATCAGTGTTTAACTTACATTAGACTGAGAAAATGGCAAATTTTATGGCAAGAGTGGGTCTAAACTTCTATTATTTGTAAAAAAATAAAAAAACTTTATATAGTAAACTTTTCGCGATACAAGTTGGTTATATTGACATGCAGTCAGTCAGTCAGTCAGCCAATTTTTGCCTGGTAAGTAGCATTTCGAATAAAGTTTTCCATTTGCAATTAGAAAAAGGCACCATTGTGATGATACTGAGGGTATAAAAACTTTACTTTACTTCATCAAGTATTTTCCATTTCCCTGTCTAATTATATACGCGCAACTAAGCATCGCTCAACATTGCTCTTTTCTATTTACTTTATCAACAGACAAACGCTTAGAATGCTATTATTTTCATTTTCGATTTAAGGAGGGTAAATGAGAGGCTTAGAGAATGTATACAATGTGTAACTTGAAACAAACATACACACCCGTACACACAATTAGTGCATTATTAGTTAGTACAATATTATCGTTGGAAAAGTTCCTCTTCCTCTGCAACACTTAAGCGTGCCAGACTGGCGAGTTGTTTGATATTATTGTTACGTTCAAAAAAGTCAATTGTTTCGTTACTGTGTTTTGATTTTCCAACTAAATGGTACAACAGTCAGTTGTTTTTTACAACGTTTTTGTAAAACTTAGCTTCAAGTCTGCAATTTTAGCGGGAAGTGGTTTTTTTTTTTTTTTTGAAAATGAATTATTCGTGAAGAGACCATTTGAACCGCTTCTTAGTATTGTTTACTTAGCGTAGTGCGCATTAAACAAATTTAATTTAATTAACTGAGTGACATGAAATTTTTATTTTCTTCCTTCTCTTTCCTTACGCAACTATGACCCGTATACAGCACAAGCTAAAGTTGACTTTATGTGTCTCTTTCCGCCAAACTTTTTTTTAGTAATTATAATATTTGTCTTTGTGCATGTAAATGTATGTGCTGTATGATGGGTTACAGTTGATGTCAAAAACTTTGCCATTACCGTACCATTTACTGTTACTGTAGTTGTGATTCTCCAAAAAACAAAAAGAATATATGAAATAAAACTTTTACTAGAATATTTACTTCATAAACATATATACGCGCACATACATAACTTCATAATGTCAACGACAATTCCGCTAAAGTTATGTGAGTACAGGGGTGACTATCAAATTTCTGTGTAATAGTTTTAGGGGTTATTGTGTGCATGTGTAATCATTGGCCTCTTAAATAAATATTATAAAGAAAATTTAGTCGAATTTTTTTGTGACTATTTTATAAAGAAAATGCACCTTTTTCCTCTTAGACTTCTTCTTCTTTTAAAAGATTTTAACAATGAATTTTCGGGCGTGGCAATATTGGTATTTTTTCATTCAATCACTTTGACAAAGTGTCAACAATCCAAACAGACAGTATCGACTACAGATCGACTAAACTAAGTGGAAAAATTTTAAACTAATCTGGGAATAGTCTAGAAACTAGACTTCAGAGATTACAGGCACACTAGACAAGTCTATAAAGCGGAAGTATTACAGCTAGGAATACCGGAACGATCTATGTAAAATTATACTTAAACAAAATGATACTGTGTCTTATATACTGCTGCAATTCGTTTATGTGATAAAGGGTGTCATTTTAGTTGAGTTTACCTACTTTCAACACAAATATTTAGATATGATAAATTTTAGTTATGGCTTAACAATGTCCATTGGCGAGATTATCAAACTTTTTTTTGGCTCTCTTTGTTTTTCTTCATATTCCTACACAAATTATTCATAAATAAATATGGAAAACTCAAGTACACTCACTCGTCCATAACGTCAACAACAGAATAACTTTTAGCCTTTTTTTTAATTACCACAACTTCTATGGTTGCTCTTTTGCTGGTCTATACTTTGGCGCTCTAATGTGTGACTTTGTCATTAAGGGGGAGGTATATATACATTATACGTATATATCTATTTATACATATATGTGTTTAATCGTTGAATTTTAAATGTCTATAAAATAAAATTGCTTTTGACAGCGATTTAATACTTAAAAAAATAAATTAAAAAAGTCCATTTTTCTGTTTAGTTCAAAATTTCTTTTATTTTTTTTTCAAACCCTTCACACATAATAATGGAGGGTATACTAAGTTTGTAATTTCGTTTGCAACACTGAGTTGATCTAGGCGTATCTGTCCGCCTGTTGTTGATATTCGACGGTCGCAAACTTGAGATATTACGCTGAAAATTTGGTGAAATACTTTCTAGTCGTAATTAAAAATGGACAGAATTGGCCAAGAGACACGCCCACAATCAACAAAAATATATTAATCTGCCGAAAAAATTGAACTACGAAGTTGAAATTTGGTAAAAATATTTATAGTTATCCTATTCATGTATATGCAAAAAATGGGTGTGGTTGGAAAACAAACACGAGCACAATTTCCAAAAATCCATACTCAACGCAGAGCTCGACTTTCAAGCCGATAGGAAACATGTACTGTTAGAAAGCGTAATCATAAACTTGCCACGCCCTCCGTTTGTGTATATATTTGAAGGGTATTTAAGATATGGCCCAAGCCATAGTTAGTTTCTTACTTGTTCGTTTTTTTCATTTGTGCCGCACAAATTTTTTTATGGTTTTTGTTATTTGTTGGATTTTTAAGTTAAGGAATGTTTTGTGGACACAAAATAATAATTATTTATTTTTAGTTTGTATTTTTTTAATTTTTGTTTCCCCTCATATACTTTATTCCGTCTTTGTATAAGGTTTTGATTCTTGCTTCGCCTAAAGTTTGTCCATGTACTGAATGTTAAACGTAAAATAATTTGTGATGGGTTTAAAATGCATTTTAGAAAATGCAAAAGTACGTTTTTTATTTAAATGAAGTCTGGCATTGAAGGTCTCCAGAGTATCCCGGGCGTATACAAAACAAAATGGAAATATTTAGGATGCATTTATGTAAATAAATATAGCATAACCAGGCAGGCCGTAGGGAAATACATACACACAATTGTGTGTGTGTGTGTGTGTGTTTGTGCATGTCTAATACGTATAAAAAAATAAAACAGCCACAGTTACAGAAAAGAAAAACAAAATATGAAAAACAAATCCAACAACAGGGCATAATGAAATGCAAATTGAGCGAAACTTTTCTATAAACGATTTCCCATACGAGCCGCTAAAGAATATAAACACACAAAATACCATAAACTCAAAAATGCAGTTTCGAAAGGACAGTTGCCGGGGTCCAAAGGGGTAGTCGAGCATTGGAAAAGCCATTCATGCGTATTCGATTCGATTTGATTCGATGGAGATGAACGTCATTCATCTACTTACAATAGCAAAAGCATATTAAAACTATAATTAGTCGAAATTCATTTCAATTTGTTAAAATTCAAAATAAAATTATATTTGATTTAATCATGTGCATAACAAATAATAGACATGTTTAAATAAAATTTAAATAAAATGGATTAAAATTAACAGCTGATAAACATTATGTCGATTAATATTAATAAATAAAGCAGGTAAAAAAACTAAATTTGCTTTAGGCTAAATCTTAAATTCCCTCCCAATGTATAATTATGGACGTGGCAGGTATATGAGTACACCCTCTAATAGTGTATGTATTACGTGTTAGTTTGTAAGTCAAGTCACGTTGAATATAGTTTTCTGTAAATTTTAAGCGTTTTTGTTATCCGATCACTCCCATTTTGGGCATGTATACGCGTACTGAATTTGACCTTAAAGCACAATTGTTATTTCAGATAAATAGTCGATTTGGGCGTGTCTCTTATCCGACCACGTCCATATTTAGAATATCCAAGGAAGATATAATTATAAAAAAGCATAGTAAATGACAACTTAAAAGCTTAATTTTTTTTTGGCAAAAGTGTTTTTTGTCTATTGCGGGCGTGGCTCTTGACCGATTTTGCTAGCAAGCTGTGTGCAGAAACTACACTATGGTTTCTTTGTAGTCCACCAAAAGTAATTTAGAATAAAGCAATAGATGTTATTTACTATAACGGAAGAAAACTTTTTCGAAAAACGACGCCAGTTCAGTTCAGGTTCTTTTTCGTTTCATAACATTTTCGTTATATACATATTATAGAATTCTAAGTAATATGTATGCCAAGATACCCACCTGTATTGGTGGAGTATATGGTGGTAAACAAATGAAACAACAATAATGCGTACAATGCAGTTGTGAGATGCATGGTATGTTGAAAATTTGTCATGTCAATCAACTGGGCACAGCAGAGAGCTGTTGTTGTCTTTTTTTCTATTTGTATAATTTTTTTGGCAGATTTTCAGGTGGTATTTTTGAGGGGAGGTGAAATTACACGTCACACGCGAAGTCATGTTATGTAAAAACCGTGCGTACAGAGATTAAAACAACAGAAAAACCATATGATTCGATTTTTTTGGTTTAATTGATATTTACTCATGTTTTTTAAATTCACTTATTGACACACATTTTAACACAGTAAATCCGTGAAGCCCGTGAATTGAAATTAATTTTTTTTGGGCCTGGTATAGTGATACTTCGATTTTTATACAGCTTAGTAAACTACTCGCAGAACTTATTTATGCATAACATAAATAATAGATTGGTTTAATCGTTCACTTTTCGATTCTACGAGGGGTGGCTTTGAAGTGTCAATAAAGGCCATCATTTATTTCTGCAATTCTCTTTAAATACTTACATATAATATTTAGCATCAAAGAGTCTTCAAGGGCTGAATTTTGTAAGCGTGGATTTGAGCCTTCACATTTCAACAATGTGCCATCATCTTCCGGTTGTGGAATAAATGTTAGGGTAGAGAACACCTTTTCATCAAGTTGCGTCAGCACCAGCTAAATGGTTAATAATTTTCAAGAAGTAATTTTTCAAAATACTTCAAATTGCCACTTACCGCTCCTCGTTTAAATGGTCGATTATTTTGCGTCCATTTAATTTCAGTGTCCGGTACTGAACCCTCAACAATGCATGTTAAATTGTATTGTGTAGCGGATGAGAAGACTTTTTGTTTGTTGGTTAAATTCACCACAGTAGGCTTGACTGTTGGGCACCGGTAGCGAAAATGCAAAAATATGCGGCAGTATAGGGAAATAGAGGAAAAAATAAAGTCAAAACTCTGTTTCTTTTGTCATAATTTTATTTGCATTTTCAATTATGCGAAGCGTGTTTATCTGGTCATTATCTAAAACTGAAACACTAAGGCCATTACACCGGCTACGAACAACGTTGAGGTTACAATGTTGTGTCCATTAACAAACTTGTTGGCAATATATCGTGCACATAATAATGCTTGTATCGCACCTACACACGCAATATGTCACCGCTGCCAACAAAATTAAACAATTAGGCGAAAATTATGAGCGAAACACACATATACGGACAGGCACAGACACACAGCCACACAGAGGCACAGAGGCAGTTGTACTAAATAAAAAAAAGGACCTTTATATTTATACACATTTCCTTAAATTTATTCTTGGATAAATGCAAGTTCATAACTGTGCTGTTAATGACGTGCCTTTAACTGTGACTTTTTTACAAAATAAACTGATGACCATTCATTATGACCCCTTGAGGAATATATACCAATTTGGATAGTAAACTTACGCAACATATCTATACGTATACTACGTTCAACGGGTGGCACCAGCTTCGTATTCGATGCTTGACAGCGATAAGTGTTATTCAAAGCTAAACGTGTTATATGTGGCACCTCGAGTCGGTTGACAGTAACATGACGCCCCATCAGCACACCATTGCCCGACTCCAATTGTTGTGTACCATTCATCCATGTAACCACTGGCTCTGGGCGACCTAGGAAAGTTTTTTAATAAAATGTGACCCATGATTGATATGAATTAAACATGAATCAAAGGAAAATATGTAAATATTTAAAAAGTTAAGGTAAATGGTAGGAGTTGTGTTGTGTGAATTACAAACATATTCGTAAAAGTTTCCATCCAACTATTATTGGCTTAAAGAATGCAAAAAAATCATTCTTTTCCTTTTAATAAGTACCGTTGTCCTCTTGCTTTCTCTTAAATCACAAACAAAACGAATTGTACACCTTTTTCCTTTTAATAATGGTCACGTAATAAAACTACATCACGTTAACTACGACGTGGGGACAAAGTTTGTTACACCAATCGCTTGAAAATTACTTTTTGAGAGGAACTTACATGCCACACATGAATTAAAATATAACCAAATCTTAATACCTCCACCAATCCACCAGGTCTTAGACAGGATGTCAATATTTAATGTCCTTTCTTCAACATATTGAAAAATGCTGTAAGCGAGACATGAGACAGGATGTGTCTAGTGGTGAATGACAACAAAACGAGGGATATGGTATCAACATCTTGCTTATTATGACTGATTTAACTTCGAAATAGTGCAGGAACTCTTTTACACCTTTTTAGGTATAATCGTAAATATTTCCAATGATGTCAGAATGGAGACAAAGCAGAGAATTATGATTGCTAGTAGAAGCTACTAAGGGCTAAGAAAGCAATTTAACAGAAAAGCTTCCTCTCAAGTGGCAAAACCCGAGGTGCAGAAGAATAAACACTAACACAAAAGGGATGACAATTTTCTAGGTGTGTTGGAGAAAAAAGTTTTCCGTTAGATCTTTGGTCCTGAGCGTGTTTGCGATAAGTTCACGCTCAGAATAAGTCACGAGTTGTGTGAGCTCCGCATAAAAATTCAACGCTTGGGTAGAGACAAACCATCGCAAGCACTTGGTGTACTAAACTGAAAAAGACGTGCGGAAAACCGAAGGGCATTGCATTTTCTTTTGCAGTATAGGCCAGACACCAATAAATGTTGTAAACGAGATGCAAATATGATGAGAATGACGATAAGAGAAATATTGATGGAGTCATACGTTTACACAACTTGCGTTAAATGTATTTCACTACAATGCATGCAATTACATAAATATTATATTACATTACAATAGGATGTTATAGCTTAATATTTATGTGTATATCAAGGACTTGTGTACAAATACAGGAATACACATATACACATGCATATATTTATGAAAAATTCAATTAAAGCCTTAACCATTCAAGCGGCAATGAATGTAGAATTAAAAAAAATGTATATATATTGCACATTGTGCTTATTTGGGTCAATCAAATGTTCAAAATTGAAAGAGAAAAACTCATACATTAAAAATTGAGATATTGATTTTTTTAAATTATTATCAATTATGGTGTGGCTTTGGCCGGAGATCAATAAATGGAGTTTTTTACGTGCGTACTATATGTATATTTAAATTTAGATTTGCTTTTAGCCACAAACACACACATATGCAGGGTATCTATACAGACGTTTTAATTTAATATGAGTTATCATGTTATGGAGAATTGTTTGATTTGTTTTTATGTGTGATTTTTGTCTTTTATGATTTTGTGAACCAATTATTTATTCTGAAAGAGTATTTTTAAAGAGAGAATGTGTGTTTGAGAAATTTATTTACATTTTTTTTTATAAAAAGACACATTTAAAGGGAAAAAGTGGCATGGTGAGGGAAAGGGTCTTAATTATATGCAACCATTACAATGTAGGCGAATAATATGGATATATAGACATACGGACAGATGGACATTGACTTGATAGCTTAGTAATTGATATATATATTCATTATTCAATTATTTATAGGTTGATCTGGTGTGCGCCAAAAAGTGATTCATCTAGAGCCACCCTGAGTATATTATAAATCGTGACCCTAGACCCTCCATGAAGCTGACTCCAAGAGTTTTTGTCATTTTTCCTGAAGAACCGGGTATTCTCCGCAGCTCCTACACCTTTCCTGCTGGCCATATAAAGCCTCTTCTTCCTTGCACCGGTTTTGACACAATATTGTCACAGTGAGTATAATAATACCCTTGTACTTGTCTTTGATTATATTCCTTTGCAACACATTTGTACATTTGATATAATATGTACGGCACTTTTATCTAAAGTCATACTTTCATGTAAATGCTTAAGGGATAAAAAATTTTGGCACTCAAAAATATGTAGTAGCAGTTGGCTGGTTGTTGTTGTCTGTTGTTTGGCCATTTGGCAACTAAATGTAAATAACTTGCTATGTATTACATGGATAGCATGCATCATATGTACATATATGTATATGGAATGGTTTGACCATCCTCTCTGGAGGTTATTTATTGTAGTCATGCCAAAAATAAAAAAGACAATAAAATAAAGTAAATCTGATGCAGGTGGCGAAACCGGGCAGAGGATGTGATGGCAAAAAGAAGACTTTTCTCTTATTTACTACTCGTACAACAGGGATTAAAATTCTTTTCACAGCACAAACTTTTGCACTTTCATTTAAACGTCCGTTAGTTGAGTTGTGTGAAATTTTAATAAATTTTATATGTGGAACGAAAAAACCAAGCCAGTTTAATCAATGAAAACTTGTCCGATTTAGCTTAATTAGTATTGTGTGCAACAACGGTTATAGATTGCTCGCCTTTCGCCACTACATACCCTGGAAGACGATTAAACTACGGTTATTGGATTTCAAATACCCTGGAAGGAATATAAATTTTGTTTGATCAGCATCAATATTCAAGTCCATCTATGTGTCCTTGTGTCAGCCAAAATTTTAGCATAAGCACACTTTCAATAACTTAGACAAGTAGTTTTTTATTTGAAATGGTAAAATAGGTTGATAGCCAGTTACTTCAGGTATATAGTTAACAAGTGGTCGGTAAAGCCCGACTATAATATTAATAATCAAATACCCTACACCACATGATGTATAAAGACCTCCATTCTTATATGGGGAGTGGTTCTAAAAGTGGTCCGATCCTATCCATTTTCAATAGAGTTCCTTTTTATGCCTTGTACGAAATTTCTTCGAAAATTTCTCCAAAACTAATGGGACCTCATACAGGGCGGGGTTCTAAAAATGACTCAATCTCGTCCATTTTCAATAAGGTTCCCCTTTGAGTCAATACATGTCCTTGTACTAAATTTCATTGAAATATCTCAACAAATGTCACCTGTAGCTCGCGCACAAATTTACATGGACAGACGGACACAGATAAATCTATGCCAGACTACACCAGATTCGGAACCAATCGCACCATTTTTATTAAACATTCTATACTTTAGAATAGAATACTAAACTAATTGTATAATTATTTGTATGGTATGAGGTATACAAGGGTCGACCTCGACCAACTATAACATTTTCACCGGTTTTTATTAAAATTTCAGTTGAAAAGTGTCTCCACGGATATTATAAATTTCAATTATATATATGTATAAACTTTTTAACTAAAAGCCAACAAAAAACAAAAAACTTTTTTTTATAATATTTGACTGAAAAGCTTTTATGTAAATTTATGCTGTTGTACGGTTTTGTTCAGCTTTGTGTTATTAAAAATTATTAGGATTTATTATGTTATATGAAACATGAAGCATGTAGCACCTGCACCACAAAACCTTTTCACTGAAAACATATCGCATGCATTCAAAGTTGCTTTTAAGTATATAGTATATACTTGGTAGCATAATTAGTGCAGACAATTAATTACTTCATAACAAATATGAGTATGTGTGTGTGTGTGTGTGTGTGTGTGTGTGTGTTTATGCAAACTTTTCATTTTTTAGTAATCTTTTAAAAAATATCAAGAAATTCTTTATGAACTTGTGCACTAATTATACTACAACTACACCAATAACAAATTAAAAACACAATCATTATTTTGTAACGAATTCTAATGAAAACAAATTTCATTAAAAATTACACAATCCAACATTAAAAAAGAAAACTCGTTTCCATAGGAACAACATTCCATTTCTTTTGATTGATTTTTTCATAACTTTAGAGGAACAATCACATTTGTAAAAAGTGTTCTTATGTGTGTACAGGAGATAGACAAAATAATATGAACACCTAATTTATACACAATATTTATTTATTATTAAAATGTTGGGCCACCATTTTCTTTTAAAGCAACAGTTTGCCGTCACTTTTATGTCATCTGGCCACAATTTTTTTTAATCTTTGTAAATTTCTGTCAGTTAACTTTGAGTTTCACCCACCGAAGGTATTTTACCATATTTTGTGTTTGCTGTCGTTGCCGTGGTAACTGTGGCTCGTGAAACGTTACACAGTTTTTGTCATAGATGCTCCCGCAACAATGATTTGCTTTCATGTATCCCCGATCGCTTGTTTTAACCGTGCCCAGTAATGCTACAACCTACACAAATTGACACGTACACTTGGCAACTGTTTACACGAAAGCAGTGTTGTCAACATGCAACAATACTATGCATGATGTTCGTATTATTTTGTCCACCCCCTGTAACTTTAGAAAAATCACATTATCATTACATTACCTTCGTTAAGAATAAAACAGACATTTCCTAAAGCATGTGGCGATTGTTTATGAGTATACATACACACATTACAATTGATCTTTGTTTAATAAAGCTAAGCTTTCAAAAAATAAATTTTGAAGTATAGAAAAAAAAGTACTTGTTACTTGTTGTAATTTCTAAATTGTTTATTTTCAATTATTTTTTTTCCCTTCACATACAATTGCGTTATGCCACTTTTTTACGCCACTTTCAACTAGAATTCATTTGTCAGTAAAACCACACCCAATGGTGAGAAAAAAAATGGAACGAAAGAAAAACAACAGATTACGTGCGTACGTGTGTGTAAATGTGAATAATAAAAAAAACAAAACAAACAAAAAAGAAAAGAAAATAAAAACAATTGAAACGTGAAAAAACAATCTCACGTAAACATTTTTAATCTTCACCCCCAACCATAAATGTGTTGTATGGATTTTAGTATTAAATCGGTCCGTAACCAAGAGACGACATCCATAGATGGGTGGAGAAAATGTGATACATATTCTTTTTAGAAATGTACACAAACAGCATGGTATACAGAAGCTACCATGCCATGCGAAATCTGCCCAGTGGTATGCTTCTACTAGATGGTAGTATAAATAGATATGGATGGGGTTTTAATTTGCGACTCAACCTGTTTAATTCAATTCACTTTGATGTTATTCGATTGAATAATATAATACTTCCTCTGTGTTCACAGGGTGGAACTATAAATAAATAAGGAAAAAGCAAAATGAAAAAAAAGTAATCGTCTAACATAGAAGAATGTTGGTACTCTGTACTTTGTGAACAAGGATAAAAAAAATTTATTTCATAATGCATCGATATACTGACAATATATTGTTAATGTTGCTTAAGACATCTGCAAGAGCATAATATCACAGATGCATTGATATGATTTAAATTATGTTAAAACAAATTCACATTTGTTTATCTTTTTAATTCTAGTATAAGTTTACACTCTTATCCTACTGCGATATGATTAGGGGCCTTCGAATGCCTCACGAAGCTTAGAGCTTATGCTGTACTGAACCTTCGGTCACAATCATACATAAAATGCAGGCACTGCATGTATACAATTGATACTTCTTTTAGCTCTCACTAGAGTTACCAGATATATGAATATTTTCTCAAGGGGCTTTCTCGCCAGACTGGGCTTTGTCTTTTACTTATTTGCTGAACAGCGCGTCAAATTTCACGAAAATTACTCGGTGCCTCTAATCGTGAAAAGTCTTTTTAGCGAGGCATCCACATATTTTCAGAGAGATGACAAAAATTTACAGCTAGCGAAGAGCAATACTTTGTATAAAATATTTCTTTTTTTTTCATTTCCATAAAACGTATATTTTTTATACAAAAAAAATCCAAAAAACCCGGTATTCCATTTTATCTGAATAGTAGAAATTTCGCATAAAATAATGTTTGTGGACGGGTCACTTTCCTAATCTTATTGTTTTGTAATACATGGATAGATGGAATAATTACAAAATTGCAATTTTGTGCTTTCATATATCTACCAAACCTCAGCTTGAATTCTTCGGGCTGTGAAATGTTCTTCAGTACGCGGACACCGCCTATTTTTGGAATCTACATTTTTGACTATTCACAAAACAAATTTTAACTTTTCAGCGTTTCTTTCACGGCTGTATTTGAACATTTTCAATAAATTTAAATGGAACTAAAATTTAAACAAAAAACCATCTCAACGGAGGCCTTGACGGTGTAACAAAGATAACAACCAGACCACCTTTTATGTCACACTCAAACTTTACCTAGATTCTGACACTAATTAGTGATCATTAAGGAATGTTAAATATTTAAATTATATCGCTTCCGGTGAAAAATTAAAACGAAATATACTTAATTGACAACTGGTAATGTAATCCATATAATAAATGATTATAGGAAAGGCAGAAGAATGGGTCTTTCTCGTAAACCTACAGACAGAATACAACAGCATGTGTATCCCGTATAAAATGCATATCACGCCTGTATTTAATGTAAAATCTTTGGAATGTTGTGAGAAAAAAATTATGATTTATTTTAACCGCACACACACACACACGCACATACAGCAAGCTACTGTTGGCAGTCAGGCAGATTGCTCATACCGTTTTATACACCTCAAGAGGTTGGACTACAGTTGGCATATATATGAAGTCTCGACAACATGCAGTCATAATTTCTCTTTTTAGTACAGCTTATCCGTTTATAACCAAGGAGACAGAGTGAAAAGGAGAAGGAGAGAGATTTCTATAGAAAAAACACATCTTCAGGGGACTCCTTAAGATTTACGGTAGCGCAGATGTCCACAGGTTAAATGACCGTAAAAATAAAAACAAACAGCAATAACCATAACAGCGTCAGAACGTATGAAATCACAGTAATGTCAAATAGTTTATATTCTTAGAGTTTGCTTTTCAGTTACTCACTCTCTCCCCGCTTAAGAGATTGTGAGGAAAATACAACCATCATAAAATTGAGTTATTTTTGTTTGCACATATGTGCACTTACCACCACGCACTTCACACGTTAAAATAATGTTGTCACCTTCGAATAGAGGACCCACTGCACCAGCCACATCACGACCGGAAGCATCGTACACTAAAATTTGGTGAGGAGGAACTAAAAATAAACAAAAGAAGCAAAAAAGAGATAAATACAAGAAGAAGATGTTGTAAGAAATAAAAACTTTTTTCAATTCACACTTCACAGAGAGAGCTAAAAAGTTAAATAAAACTTACCAATAACCGTTAAATTTATTCGATGATTACGTGTTGGGGAATTTTGAAAGTCCACACGACATCTATACACCTGTTGTTATTGATATTAAAAAAAAAAAAAAAAAATGATTATTATTATGTGTATTATTTTTATGGGAGACGGAAGTTTTATTGCGATTCAAAATGAAAACCAAATATTTAGTTGATATATAAACTTGAGTTATATGTAGAGCTTATAATATAATTAATTTTTTATAACTTCCAGCTTGATGTTCAACAGAAAGAGACTCCACAAAATATGTATTGATCAACATCAGAATCTAAGTAGGAAAAAAATGTCCCTTCCGTCTGTTCTGGTTGTAAGTTTTGGGACATTGAGTCTCTAGACATTTGTAGTTTCTGAAAACAGACCACTTTTTAATTGTGGCGAAATCGATTGGGAGCCACACCCACGCACCCACGTATACAGAGAAGGAGATTTTGGAAGGTAATTATGATTTGGCCTAAACCGAATTGCCTTGAGTATGAATAACATTTTTCGGATAAATAAATAAATATTGACTCACCCCTTCATCATCCAGTTGTATATTGTCAACAGTTAATTTGGCAGGTTGTTTGTCTGTAACAAAGTAAGCTCGTGGCCCAAACGAATTGGTGTCTGACCAGTACAACGCCTTCTCGAACGGCCTCCCCCGCACATCGAAACTGAAAACATAAAGTGATCCAAACCAAAAACATACAAATCATTGATGATTTTGTGTTCTTTTTTTCTGTGTAAACTTCAGTTAAATGTTTAAAATTTACTGTATTTATGTGTTGTTGTGGTAATTCATGCGGAGCTGCATCTATGTTTTAAACAAAGAACATCAAGTGTCTGTTGTATGTAGTTCAGAAAGAACAACAACAGGCATCATGTCATTATTGTTATTACAACAATATTATACTGTTACGCTTCACTAAAGAGTGAGTGGCAGGTGAAAAGTGTAAAAAACAGCGAGTAAATTAAATTATTTCGTTTTTATTTCCAATTTTTTTTTTCATTTTTTGACAGGAAAAAGTCAATTTATTGTATGAACTTACTGCTGGCAATTTTATTTGAATAAAGAAAAAAATTTATAAACACAAACTTACCTATGGGTAGGTATGCAGAGTTAGCAAAAATGCGTGCAGTATTTATTTCATTTAACACACTTTAATAAAATATCCTTGAAATCATAAATAAATTGTACGCAGTTGTGTATACGCGTATTTCGTAATTATGCAGATATACGCCACGCATACATACCCTTGCGTTTTTATGAGTTTTCCTTAATTGATATTGTTTTTTCCTGCCAAATAATATCCTGAAAGTTATGAACTTAGTTTTTTTCTCTCTCTATGTACTAATAGCTGTAAAGAGTGTTTCAAGTGCCGGCTTTCTTGAAGATCTCATTTTCCACCAACACCCCGATTCTTATGTGCACTCACCACTTGGCATTGCCTTGTGCTGGCGAATAACAGAAAATTATAAGGACTCTTGGTGAAGAAATAGAAAGAAGGAGAGAAAGATGAAGAGGAAGAGGAAGATAGAGAGACGACAACATCTTCCTTGCTAATTAACACCGCAACCACAAAAGAAACGCGATTCTGCCAGTCACCAGAAGCCACATGCAACGTTAACGCCGCACATCTCAACGTTGACAACAGCAACAACACACAGCAGAGCTACATTGACATTTTATGCGACAAAATGTAAAACTTAATTGCCGACATTTATCACACAGACAATAAATGGAAAAAACAAACCAACAATAACAAAAACAACAAACGTATAAAGTAAGATGAGTAAACGGAATCAGAATATAAAAGCTTACAAAATCCTCTAACTGCGTAAAGAAAGATAGACAAACAAATTTTCCATTAAAGGATGCTTACCCCGTTGTTTACACCCCTCGCACTTTAAAGTGTTGGTTATTCCAACAGGAAGGAAACCAACCTACCCCAACCTAGCCCCAACCCTCTACCCAATCTACAGACAAACTGCAAACCAAGAAAATGGTAAAGGAAAGTAAGAGAAAAAGAAGTAATAGAAAGTATTAAGACAAAAATATACAACAGATCTGCTACTGCTGCTAAAGCTGTTGCCTGCTTGTGATGCCTCCACTCGACTATGTAGTGTTTTGCGGCTGGTAAACGTAAACGTCACCAACCACAAATGATGACGACATTTTAACAGTGTGATAAGCAAATGAAATATATGCACAGGATATAAATTGTGCTGGTGGTAAAAAAAAAGTAAAATAAAAATAAAATCACAAATTATACAGAGAAAGACAACTTACAAACTCTAGCGCCTATCGCCTTCTAAACATTACATGGCAAGCATAACATGATGAACATTTATATCCTCTACTACTCTCCAAACAGTCGCGTTACTACACTTTGCGTATAAGTATATCTTTGCAGCCGTACATGCCGACAAACATAACTATAACGGAAATGTTAGAGATTGTCCGAAGCATATTCCAACCAAGGCTATATAGCAAACAAATTTCAAGACTACTCTGAAAACATTTGGAATGACAATCTCACAAGAAAGTGATTGTAAGGTACGTTTTTATCAAGGCCGGTACCTCATAGCATAAAACCTTTATTGCAACGTAACTATATTCGTAATTTCTGCTAATATTAATAATTTAGTACACAATTTTATTCAATTCAATAATGTTTTAAATTTCTTGTTTAATACAACTGATGTACAAACAAAGCAAATTCTCTCTCTTCATGAATAACAGGCCAAATCCAACTACAGCAACCAAAGGCATTTTGCATTTGCGATGCTCCCATAGGGAGATAATGCATGCAAGAGAAGTTAGCTTCTAACTGCTTTGGCTGTGTTCAGACAGTAAACCTTCCAGTACAGTAACACCGACACCATTTATCATTTTAGTAATATTGTCTCATTTTTGTATGAAATGCACATTTTTATGTATTGCATGGGCTTGGAAAATATAGAATTGCGCCCTTTTTTAACGGTTATTGAAATATTTATTTGTTATTATTTTTTTTTTTTTTTGCACTAAAAGTTTTTAAATCAAGAATAAGGGTAATTGAATAAAAGACGCGCCAACATTAAAAAAAGAATTATACTTGGCCCAAAATTCAACATAAATTGATTTTATATACACTAGGAGAAGGGTTATCATTATGCCATTAGTTATCAGCCACACTCCCGATGTTTTATACACATTTTGACTCAAGTCAAGATTAGTTATTATATCCTCCACATAAAATAGTATCCCTTCTAAGTCAGAGACCATACAAAGTGTTTATATTTATAATCAGTATCAAAAACTAAACGGATATAGATATGTCCGTGTGTCCGCCTATTTTTGGCATTCTAATGGTCGTAAATTTTAACATGTTGAGCGCAAATTTTGTACAGTCGCCTTTAATTTCTGCACGCAGATTGCTATTTAAAATGGGTACAATCGGTCAATAACCACGCCCACAATCGACAAAAATCTATATATATGCCACAAAAATTTACCTACGTACTTGAAATTTGGTATGCATATCTATAATTATCTCATCCATCGATGTGCCAAAAATGGGCGTGGTGGGATAATAGATACGCTAAACATTTACAAGAAAAAACATACTTAACGTAAAACTGGACTTGCAAGCTGATACGTAATACATATGTGTACACTATTAGACGGCGTAATCATATACCTGCCACGCCCACCATTGTAGATCTGGAGCGTATTTAAGATTTGGCCTAAGCCAAATTTAGTTCTCTTACTTGTTGGATTTATATCCAATTAACCCGCCAAAAGTTGACCTCTAAACATGCATATGTGGTTGTGGCAGGGGGAGGATTGTAGTGCATCTGTTAATACAGTGATGATGAGTACAAAAGAAATATAAAATATTATTAATCACATCAAACGGAAGTGAAGATCAATGGAAAAATATATGTTTTTCAAATTGTATAAAATGTCATGCAAAAAAAAAGGAATAACATTCATGATAACAGATTTATTGCTAAACGTTTGTAATTATAAATTTATGATTGCAATTATAAAAATGATCAATTAAAATAACAACAAAATTGCCAAGCTTTTGTTCTCTTTACCCATAAAAGGGGTTTCACATGAAGCTCAAATGATTAGTTTGTTCACAGAAACATGAAATTGTTATTAAAAATGTTGCTGTTGCTGTTACTGTTACTGACATGTAACCATATTTGGTCAATCACCGGAGTATCGCTACGTTTTGTACCGGAGGAGGACGCTTTAGAACCCTGTGAGGATATGCCTGGCACTAATGGTATACATGATATACTTGACTTGAGCAATTTTTCATATATTTATGAAAACGATCAACTGCAAATTAGTGGCAGCGTCAAAGTCATCTGGGATATTTCAGAAACGGATCGTATAAAGGTATAAACTATTTCATTTCCATAGTCGCGTCATATTAATAAATTATTGTTATAGCATTATGGCGAAATATTAAGATATCAACGAAATAGTTGGCGTAGTACCGCTTTAACTGTTATATCACACGACTTCTGCAAAGACATGTTTAATGAAAATAGTATCTGGTTTGATATAATGAGTAGTCATATTATTGAGGAAGATCGTCAATGTATGAAAAAAGACGTAGGTACCCCAACCATTTACATATTTTATCATTAAATTATATATAAATTGGCAACACTTAGAAACTCTATAAAGTATTTATGCGTACATTCTTGATCAGCATTATAATCTGTATCAATCCAATGTGTCTGTCTGTGATAGCTATTCAAATTGGGTAAAATCGGTCAAGCGCTATGTCCACAATAGATAAATAGTGATTGAAAAACAGACGTGCAATGATGCACAAAAACCGCACTCGAGTTTTACGCTAAAAGCCCGACTTGAAAGTTTATAAGGTTTATGAAAGTTTTTTAAGTAGTACATATACAATTAATCGCCCACCATTCCACCGCAGATATTGAGAGTATTTAAGATTTTGCTTAAGCAAAATTTTGATTTTATAACTCGCATGTTGTGACTCCTAAACGGCAAATGTCACACCCACTTTTTATACCGATCAAAATCTGAATCGATTTTGATATGTCCGTATTGTTTGAGATATTTCGAAGAAATTTAGAAAGTAAGAAAAACACTTTTGAAAAGGGACTGAATCGGATCATTTCTAAAATTCTTCCAACTAAGTGGTGTAGGATATTGAACGGTTGAACTTGACCGACCAAACGATTTTCATTTATTATTGTTATATGGAATTTCAACGTGTAATCTTTTATTTAGATTGTATATAACATTGAATCTTTTGCGGTAAACATTACATTTTCGGGACTTAATTTGAATCTCTTAGGACCGGTCAAATATCGAGCCACCTTTACAGCCTACGATGAGAAGGGTAAAAAGAAACCCAAGGTTGCCTGCTACGGTATTGTGGGTGAAGTAATGAAAGTGTAAAATGCAAAAGAAAACAATTAATAATTGTGAGAAAAAAGTTAATAAAACGTACGGAAAAAGAAAAATTAATAAATCATTATTGTTTTTCTTTTATAGTATCAATCCTTTAAAGTAAAATTTTTCAATTACAAAAAAAAAAATATATATATATATATATAAAAATATATATATTTTTTTTCAATCTCTTTTATATTCAAATTTCGTCGCTATATTTTTTATAAAAAAATTAAAATTATGTTTTGCTATTAAAAAAGGTATTTCTTATAAATGAAAGTGAAAATGTTACATTCGGCCAAGCGTGACCACTTAGTTTCAATAATTATTTTAAAAGTTTTGAAGAATTGGTTCATTTTGGTCCATTTCAATTCGCGTTTCCCTTTGGGATAATACTTGTTCTTTTATTAAATTTCATATCTCTCAGGTACGCATGGATGCACAGACTGACTTGTTAATTGAATGATTTTTCATAATAATACTGGTATATACATAAAATTGAAATTTTTTACGCTTCGATGTTCAAAGATTTCTTCACTAATTAAAATTCATTTACATAGTCCTATATAACCACCACACATATGTAAGTAGAGTTGCAAAATCAACCGTAATTATGCAATAAGACATTTCATTTCATTTCATTGGAAATTTTTAATGGACTGTAAAACATTGCAACATTTTAGTTTTCATTTCTATTTTATGATTATTGGGTATGAATATTTAATTACCATAATTAGAATTATTAATTTTGTAATAAAAAGCTTTTAGTTTTCAATCGATCGTACTTGTGTGTTAAACACATATTTTGTCGGCCCATGAAAGCAATGTGCTGCCGGAATAACATAACAAGATAGGACGCACGGAATCTCGATGCAGAGTTTGTGTATTCAATTATTGAAATTAGCAAAAGTATAATCAACACAAGCATTTCCATGCAATATAATTAATTGCTGTAAATGGTTACATTCCTATTATTATCAGAATTTTATTTTAGAGCTATCGCTATGTTGTGTGGTGTAAACAAGCAGATACGTAAATATCACTACCCTATATAAGCTTTATGAATTGAAAGGTACGCTTATAAATGATTTGCTCAAAAATTTACACGAAATACGAATTGACGTTATCAATTAGAGCCACGTTTAAGCCTATAATTGTTTCAAATTGCAGTTTTGCACTATACGCGTTAACGCTTAAGGCTTCGGCAGATAAGAAGCCTGAATTAATATAAAGTAGCCACAGAGATGAGGCCATGTGCTGCATTGCGAGCATCGCTTGGTTAAATGCAATCTACTCAACGAATTTTTAGATTGTTTTTGTAAAATATTTTCATTATAAAGCAAAACACATCTTAGCCAAGGAATGATCGTTATATGAAAAGTGCTATTTTTTTTGGCATATAAATGCCAGACCCAATTTGATCTTGAATCGATTGACTATAAATCGATTCAATACATATTGAATCGATTTTGTTTTTTACTTTTTACATAGCAAAAATCGGAGTTTTGGAAATGTTTTAATAGAATGCAGCCTAACTGCGTCAAATTTAAACCCAAGGAACCATTTTTAAAACCTTTTTTGATATAGCACTATACATATTTTTTCATTAAGAGACTTATGTAATGAATAATGAATAGTGTTTACTGATTCAATCGAAGAAATTATAGCATAAAATGTGGTGTAACGCGCTGATATTTGGAATATGCAAGCTTCGACTTCACAGCTAAAAATTGTGAAAAGTTGAACTGAAATATAGTACATGATTATGATCGTCTATGTCAAAAGTATTGTACTAAAAATAGACAAAATTAATGCACTGAACTGGTCTTCAACTAAAAGGTCACTCTGCTATTAACTGAAAATATATATAAAATATCCACCAGGTATAAATTTGTACAAAATGAACGCTTTAATAACAATTAAATAAATTTTAGTTTCAGAGTCAGAGTTTTTTATTTCTTTCCTTTAAACCTTTAGTTGTATCACTTCATCTGACCTTTTGTCTTGTCAAATTATCAATTTATTACATCATCCTTATGCTGACTTTCTTCTGAATAGTTATTCCTTTTTATTTTTTTTTTTCATTCATTATTTGTCTGTTCAAACGTTCTAACTAACATTGCTTACAAACAACTATAACAGCAAAAAAAAAGGAAAAAAACATAAAATAAATTTATTAAAATGATTGTAAGTTGTTCTCCATTGCTTATCTCTTTATATTCTTTTACTTTTCTTTTCCATTTACCCCAGTTATGGGGCACGTACACTACGTTCGTACTTACATCCATACACACATATATTACCAGTGACTGACTAAACTTTACATTTTGTCGTTTTGTCGTTTACATCATTTAAGGAATTACAAAAGTTTCTCCATAAAAGGAAGAGGAAAGAAAACAAAATTTTACATATTTTTACATAAATGTTTAAAAGAAAAAAAAAAAAAGAAAAAGTTTAGAGAACAAGAGCAAGATATTTTTTTCCTATAACTGAACATTTTTATCAAGTCAATAAAAAACAAGTATAAGAGCTGTATTAAGCGGACGCCTAATCTAAGGGATCATTATTCTCTCCGACCAAACAGCATCAGTTTATGGGCCCGTAATGATAAAAGTGGTTCAATACACTTTTTCAAAATTTAATTATTTTCATAGTTTCATGGTTCATGTTTAACATGCTATGCTATGTTGCGCTATGTTATATAAGGCGAGTGATGTACAAATTTGTACGAGAGCAATAAAAACGTGATTGAATTGCTCATATAAAGTACGCCTTGGGAATTTATGTGAATTGAAAGGATGCCCATCTATTTTTTAGAACATCTCTTGAAAGGTTGATCCTATTACTTTTATTCCTTTACCGTTAGAATATAATTTATACTTTGTTTCACTGTAATCGATTTATATAAAGCTTAGCCTAACATGTAGAATAGTGGGCGTGTGCATGGATAGATTTTGTTAAATTTTTTATTGTCAACCTGGTGACAGAGATTATGTGTATCAAATTGCAGCTCAATACTTTTCACTTTTAAACAAAACCAATATACCCCCTATATCATTAGGGTGGTGAGTATAAAAATTGTGTCACGAATTTCCTTTAAACTTTAACATATTTTACATATTACCCTAGAACAAATCTAATTTGGCAGAGAAAGTGATTTCAAAATATATTTTAGAAGAATTCAAATAACAAATGAGCTAATGCATGCATTCGTGATGGTAAATATTTTTGAAACATCAGGATTGTTTACCCTGCACTATTCTTTATTTAAATTCTTTTCAAGGCGAAAATTTGCAATTCTTAAAATTTTTTGATAAAAGTTGGTGAAGACTAGTTAAGCCTGTGATTAACATGAGGTTGCTTCTGTGTGGTTTATTTAGTTGAGATGCTCAACTGGAAGATTTGATAAATGTGTTTGCCCATCAAAGGCTTTTAGAACGACGTGGCTGTCCGAGTAAATGTAGATACTCTCTCTTCTGTACTCTGAGGCACATGCAGAGATTGCGTACACTTCTGTCCAAAAAACTGTGAAAAACAGTCCCTTTGGAAAGGCATTTTAAAACCTTGGGCCACATACTGCGGCTACCGTTTCCCCATAGTCCAGTTTAGAGCCATTAGTGTACCATTTTTATGCCCCGGTTCTTGACTCTGGATATATGTTATTTCAGTCTGTCCCCTAAGGTATAGTAACCGTGAACCTGTGAGACTGAATTGTTGTTAGGTCTGTGTTGGAACTCTCACATTCGTACATTTTGAGATATTAAGCTGAAATTTTGTTTTACATTTCTGAAGTCTGTACGGAGGTCTCTGTACGAATTTTCACCCAAAAATGACTTCCTTTATAATAGAGTATATATGGGGAGAAGATCAAAAAGTAGTTTGCACTCGATCGCAAGTGTGGCACAGTCAATTATTAAATCAATTAACCAGAGATAATTCACCAAATTTTGTCAAAAAGTATTAAACTTATGTATTTTCTTTAAATAAAGATTATCTTAAATAACTTAGAAACCCAATCAACTCTCTTACCACGTGCGGTGTAGAGTAGAAACAACTGATCCAACTTTAGTCTACGAGATTAAGAAATAAATTGTAAAGCGCGTTAATTAAGGATTGCTCACTGATATTATCAGCAGATTAAGTATTTATTGAACTCAGTCTTTAGGAATCTCACGTTTAACATTATGGAATAATATGCCAGCACACAATCATTAACGGCTGCGCTTTTTCGCTTTTTCCATCTCATTTAGTATTCTCTAGAATTACATCACTTTTATTGTTATTTCCACTCAAGAGACGGGCAAGTAATTAAGATTTAGTTCAAGGCTACAACATCTATATCTTTCATACATTTACACACACATACACACAATTTTTATTTTCTACATGTGTGCGGCTGACTGACTCTATGGTAAAAACTAAGCACCCGAAAGAAGAAGGCAAAAAAAATAAAATAAAATAAACGGAAAAAATACATAAGAGTAGTAAAAAACTTTGATTGTAAAAGTTGTGTTGGTTTGAATGTATTTTTACGGGTTTTAATACTTCTTTTTAGCACCGATGTGTGTTAATGTTTTGTTGCTTGCAGATTCCGTAGTAAGTGCGGTTTTTGCAGATTACGTTGCTGTAACTTTTGCGGCAATTTTGATGCGACTGCAAAATCTACAATAAATACTAAAAAAAAAACAAAAGACAAGTAAAAAACGAAATTTGGCTTTGGCCAAATCTTAAATACCCTCCAGATCTACATACAAACGGTGGCGGAGGCGCCCTCTAATAGTGTATGTAATAGGTATCAGCTTGCATGTCCCGTTTTGCACTGAGTGACTTTTTTTTTGAAATCCTGGTCATGTCTGTTATACGACCACGCCCATTTTTGGCACATCGATGAATTGCGTAATAATCAATATGTAAACCAAATATCAACTTCATAGCTAAGTTTTTGTGCAAGATAAACAGATTTTTGTCGATTGTGGGCGTGGCTCTAACGTTTGTCCAACTTACAATATCTGAAAATTTACGACCGTGAAAAGGTGCCAAAGAAAGATGGAGGCTCGGACGTACAGACACATGGATATGCATGCCTAGACCGATACAGATTATAACGTTGATCAAAAATACATATTTTTTGTAGGGTATCTAACGCCCCTTCCTCCTTTCTAAGTGTTGCAAACAAAATAACAAACTTAGTGTATCCCCCGTCCTATGTGGGGGTACAAAAATCACATCACACACGTAGCAAAAACTCGTTTAAGGTTTTATTTTTGTTTGGTTCGTTCGCAATGCAATTTTCTTTCCTTCCTTTTTTTTTAATTTAGCCGCTTTAGGCATTCGTTTAACTATAAATTTATAACTAAATAAACCTGGTGTTATACTAAAATATGTTGGAATTTCTTTTTATATTAAAAGAAGAACAAATTGTTCCCTAATGTACTTTCCAACGTTAAATAGGTTAAATAACTTTGAAAGTTAACAGTCATGTGGAGTTATTCCTTTCAAGTATAAACAAGTGAAAATGTTATCGTTCATTCTACCTGACCATTTAAAGCCCTACCACCACTTGGTTCCACACTTTATGCCTTAATTGACATTTGTGATTTATTTGATATTTGTTTGCATGAAAATTGATTTAAAGTTGAAAAGCGATGCCTTCTAACATATGCACCTACAACTATATGCAACTTTCTTAATTAGAAACTAATTCTGAAAGTTGATTTATTTCATTTTGCCTCTCACGTACATACAAGCATACATACAAACCTAATAAATATGATAAGTGCAACATGCTTAAAAATCTATACTTTCCTACTAACATCAGCTACATTTTCATAGGGGAGACAGTTGGGTGGTTTCTTTTCCTCTCTCTCTCTCTCTCTCTCTCTCTCTCTCTTTCTCACTGTGTTATAATAATTTAATATTATTTAGATTTACTTATCGCATTTTAATTTATTTACACACACATTTATACATTATTATTTGATATTTGAGTTAATGTATAAATGAATGAATTTATTATCAGTTATAAGTAGTTGTTAAATTGCCAACACATTGCAAACTAATTGGGTAATGACATTTACGACAATTACTACAAGATTTATAACTTGTATGTTTAAACAAAAACAAAAATAAAAACAACAAGTGATATGAGACCAATACAAAGCCAGAAATTGATTTTGTTAATTAAATATTTTGTGAATTTTAAAATAAACTCTGTAACAATATTTGATAAAGTGATGTTTAAGTTTAATTAATGAATACATATAATTTTCATTTAGGACATTATCGGTTAGCCAGACACACACTTCCACCTACGCTATCACGCGCACTGTAGTAGATTTTAAGGATGTTTAAGATTTGGCATCAGCCGAATTATTTTTTCTTTCTTGAATAGTTATCACTCGTGGTTGAGCTGCCCAATTCAAAGTCTGCTCTCGTAAATACCTTTTTTGGGATCATATGAATTTTTTCTTATTTTACAAACATATAATATGAGTACAATCAAGGCGATTTAATTTATTAATTAAGGCTCGTTTATCTGTCTAAACAACTGTCGGAATGTTCATTTATTTTATTATTTTCAAGAGCATTTTTCAGAATGTGTTTTTTATTATCGAGAGAAGTATTATAGGGTATTAAATGATCAACCTTTTACGATTATAGATTTCTAATTCGGTTAAATAAATAACATTTCTACATAAAGGGAACAGCATACCTATCAACACAAAGGCAAAGTAATAAATATTCGATTTTATAGCGGCCAAAATTAATTAATTATAAGCCATTATTATTCGTTGAAACGTGTATAATATAGACGCTTGTACATAATGTCACATAAACACATTTCACCATAATTCAATTTAATATTTTTTCTAATAAAATCCATTATTAATGTTTATCCGATGGTGGCTGAATACTCTGCGGACACACAACAACCAACAACAACAAGCACTTCTAATCGCATATATTGTTTATATATCATACATAAATACCGTTACACATATAGAAGACCTATCCCTCCCCCACACCCATTTGTAATAATTGCATCGCACACATATTGTATTGTGCCAATATATACGAAAGCATGATGTGGCCCGTACTCTAGGGGCAACATTGTGCTCTTTGTGATTTATACGTAAACCTGTAAGACTTAATATGTCCCATTTTATACATTTAAATACACATAGACATTAAGTAAGTAAAGTAAACAAGCATAGCTTTCTTACTATGGTAAGTATTCCGTGGAGAAATGTTTCCATAAAGCAGTTGAGAGGTCGGTTTGTTTATGTGTGTCCATAATATACTTGCGCTTGTCAATTTTCATAATGTGACCTGTTAATGTACGTACTTGGGAAATTTGTATAAAATGTTTTATAGAGTGTACACACAATCGATGGCAAGGATAGCTAAACACTCCCAGTAGTATGACTTACACTTTGTTTTCCAAGGGGACAAAAGGTAATAAAAAACACGCACACGCACCATAAATGACGCAGAGGCCATTCATGTTTATTAACTGTATCCTTAGCACAATGAAAAGATGTCGCTTAGTACCAGTGCCAGTACATATTATATAAATGAGTTTGCACTCAATTGAAAACAATAAATTTTATTGGTATGTGTCACCATCAAATGCACACGCATACACACATATTCATATATATGCATTTATGAATGTGTGTTTGAATTTATGGGTAAGCTACTTATGTTAAATGTTTTATTGTTGTTGTTGTTATTATTATTGTTGTATATAATAGAACAACAATCATATAATACACATACAAACACACACACACACACACATAATATGTAAACAAACTACTTCCCGACACGTTCTGTCATCTGTTAAACACAACAATGGCATGAAAAAAAGTCTTCCGTTCATTCATTCATTCATTCCTTTATGTTTTAAACAAACATAAACGTAACGAGATGAATTGCTACTTGTACAATATGTTTGCTATTAAATAGCTTTTTATATATAATACAGAAAATACAATATTTGCCAATATGGTTTACAATTCGATTTCCCTTTGTTTCCTTCAACCGACACAACACAACACAACACAACACAAGATGAAAGAAAGATTTCACAGTATTTACACTAGAACAGGAATTCAGAAGGCATGTTTGAATAGAAAAAACATCAACTTATAACGGAAATCAATGACATGTGCGTACATCAAGCAAATATCTATTGCATCCATTGCAGTTAAAGAAAACGATGCAATTTCTTTTCCATATTATTTGAATATAAACACAAACACCTATACGTACGTAAGCATTTGTATTTGTTTGATTTGTAACTGAGATATTTGTACAAGAAAACAATAAATGTATATTTGGGATGTATGTGTAATAACATTAATAAAGCAACTGAATGATGGAAAAATTGTTCATCAAAATCAAAACCTAGAATATTTGGTCTTTTGATAAAATTTGTTTAAAACATTAAATGAATATTTTTAGTTAAATGTGGATTGAAACAAATCTCAAATATCTTCCTTACCATTACCTTCTCCGTAGTATGCGAAGCACCAACCTGACTGTGTCCTCTAATATTATGCGTTAGCATCTAAGAAGAATTTTGCGCTAAGTATAGATTTTTTGTAAATTGTGGGCGTGGCTGCTATCATATCATTATTTGGCTAATGGATAGATACTTGTTGATTGTGGGCGTGGCCTTTTATGAATTTGGTCCAAATTAAAAAGAAATCTTGGTGCAGAAACTGAAAAAATTTCAGTTTAAAATTTAAGAACATAATAGTACACGGACGGACATGTCCAGATTGGCTCAGATTTTTACTTTGTGAGGTGTCTGATGCCTCCTTCTGGGTGTTGTCAACAAAACAGCAAACTTAGTATACCCCCATATAAATAATCTGGCTTGACCATGTTTTATATTTCACAAAACATTTAGATCTTTATGCTTTATGCTGTTCAATTTAAATAAAATAAATGCAAACACTTGCAAGTATTTTTCCAATACGTTTACGTTGAAATGCAGAAATATGCTTACACCGCTCTTTGACGAGATTATGGAACTACAACGAAATCCTATTACCCCGGATAACACACATGATGCAACGAAAATACAAATTATAACGTTCCCTACACCAATAAAACAAACCAGATGGACAGAGAGACAGGCGTGGAACAGTGGCCAACGAACGTAAAACCTAAACCGAAAATAATTTAATACATACATAAAAATGCAAAGGTGTAGTTAAAATAAAACACCAAAAAATATATATATGTATAAATATATATAAATAAAAAGGGATACAATAAAGTGTAACCAATAAAAACAGCACTAGAGCAGCAACACTGACCAGCTGCAAAGCAACTGTAGCACAAAACTAACTAAACGCTCTTTAAAAGCTGCGGTAGGGTTTTTATTCCATCCATATATTATGCTTCGTATATCATACACACAGTAAATGTTAACCTTTTTACTTCCCACTCTTCCATTACTGTTCTCTTTTTAAGATGTAGCACGCTACATATGTATGTGGAATTAGGCAGCGTAATGGAGACCGAGTGGAAAATTAGAATCCTTTAGTCGAAGCATCCTTGTTGGGGTTGTACATACCGAGAAGTGTTTATATGCACAAGCATCTATGTGTGTGTGTATGTGCCAAAAAGTACTCAGCTAGCTGGCTAGCAGATGCTCACTCTCTAATAAGTTGTTGCAGTGAATTTACCTTTTTTTTAAAACCTTACGTATATTTTTAGTAGTATTTTTCAGTATGGTGTGGCATCACAGTATTTATGCTGTACGTTAAACAAGTTGCAACAACATTGTAGATTGTAGTTGTTGGTGAGATTATTCAGCTAGCTTATAATTACACATTTTGAAAAACTTGACTTGACTTGATTAATGTTGTAGTTAGTTGGTCGGTATAAAATTTCTACACACACTTCATACACACACCTCTTTAAACATAATAAGGGTGTAAAGAATATCTTTTTGAAGCATTTCAAAAATTCGACCTTTGCTGAGTAGACAGAAATGTTCACATTTCAGCCCTTATAGAATGAATGAAAAATGCCAACATGAAATCTTTAGAGTTGAGCAACTGACGTAGCAGTAGCAGTGGCAGTACAACCTATGTAGTTGGTTTTGTGCTTTTGTGTATTTGTAATCATATGTACGTGTGTGGGATTGTAAGAGCGGGTACTTGGGTGCTCTCTACACACATTGCCGCGTATTTGTCTAGCATTTAAGACTGACAACCACATCCAATTAAATTCCACTTGTACTTTTACGCTACACAATTTTCACGAGTCAGCAGCAGCAACAGCAACAGCACCCATACACGCACACACAAGCTCGTTATATGCCACTTTGTTTCACTCCATCTTCATTCTACTACTACCAGTCTTTCTCGCTATTCACCTAACATTTCGAGTGTGATTATGGCAGGGTTTTCATACATAACATATATTTAAGTGTTTATATATATATGTTTCTATGTGTGTGTATTTTTTATTTTTTTTTTTTTTGTGTAATTTGCCTCAACTCATAAGCTGTACCTGTAGAGTGGTTTTCCAGCACTTTCACGAAACCATAGAACCATATATACTCTGTCATCCTTGGCTTCCGGTTCGATGTCACACGGCAGTGTAGCTGTACGGCCCAACACCGCTTCCACTGCTACTGTAGAAACTGTAACAAAAACACACAAAAACAGCAAAAAAGAACAGAATCAAAAAACCATGCCATTTATATGATACTCGTTACACTCAAAACAGGGTTAATATGAAATTTATAACAGAAATCAAACATACTTTGAAAAACCCGCACACGTGAATGTGTGCCCATGACAATCTATGTTTTGTGTTACAAAACAATTTGTCGGAAAATGCAATCTAAAGACAAATAAATTCTTACAATACTGTTACAATACGGACACATATCGTGCTTGAATAGAGGAGGCTTTCTCCTTTTCTTTATTTTCATTTCATAAAACAAGTTTCATTTATTATTAATCATTGATTGTATGTTTAAGTAGGTATTACATAATGAAAAGAAACACGTTTCAATAAAATTTTAGTTTAAGTTAAACTTGTTTATGTTTACACATTTATCCGGGAAAATCCACTGATTAAATTTGAAAAATTCTAGTTACTTAAATTAGCTGAACATTAGGTCTCTATTTTTAATCAAACTAAAAATGTTTTTAAATTTTTGTTGACCCGACGTTTCGCTTGTGAATACAAGCTTCATTAAAAAATTCTAGTATATACAGAACCTGTTTCTAACCATAGAAATCGCGAGTTACCCCGTGGATCGACCCTCGTTTGTACAAGACACACCCTTAAATTTTATAATATATTTCTTAATACGTAACCAATTGAAAAGATATACACACCGAATGAAAGCTAATGAAAATCCCTTCGTACCGTTTTAATTGAATTCAATATCTTAAATACTTTATGAGTTTTATCAACAAAAGTTGCTTAGAGAAACGTTTCATTTCTTCACGCAACTGCATAACAATGAGTGTTTGAACACAAAGCCATGTCTAGACAAGAAGCTACCTTTCGGCTATGCGGGTAATATTTTTGCTACAATATTATATTTTAAGAAAGCTAAACTTAAGTGCTGTTAATTATTACTAGATTACATATAATTATTTATTCACAACGAATAATTGATTTTCTCAAGAATTTTCTGAGAAGCAATGAAGAAAACATAAATTAATTTTTTTAATCTTATCCATCTAACAAGTAAAAAAACTAAATCTGGCTTAGGCCAATTTTGATATCCACAGTTAAACAGTGGGTGTGGTAGCTTTCAAGTTGAGTTATGCTGAGCGAGGTTTTTTGTAAATTAAGGGTGTGCCTTGATCCCATCACGTGTTTAGCACATCGATGGATGAGATAATTAGGGGAATTGGATTATAAATTTCAAGTTCGTAAGTAAACTTTTGTAGCAGATATATATGTATATTTTGTCGATTGTGGGCGCGGCTCTTGACCGATTTTTTACTAGGCAATCTACGTACAGAAAACAAAAACTTAATATCTTAAAATATACGTCCGTGAGAATGCCAACAAAAACCGGACACACGGACTCAGTTTTTGATGCTGATCAAGAACGTACTTTGTAGGGTCTGTGACGCACCCCTTCTGGCTAAGGCAAATGGAATGAAAAACTTAGTATGTCCACCACTTTATATGGAGGAAATAATAAGTAATGTATTTATATATAGCACGTGTGTATATAAATATGTGTTTGTCATTTCAAGTACATACTTAAACAAAAACTTGAATTCCATTTAAAAGCAGCTGCCTGCAAAATAAACTCTTACTTTAAAGCTTAAATTGGAATATTAATCAGTAATTGACAAGAATTTCGCAGGCTTTTTGTTCTCTGTTTTTTTTTCTCGAAACGCTTAGCTGAGCATTAAAATTGCCACTTTATGTCAACGCCACATTTTACACAATATATACACACACCTATATACATATACATATATATAAACAAGAATGTCTGTGTGGGTGTGCGTATTGTGTATGGATGGTTGTAAAATACAAACACCAAGTGAGAGAAAGTACTTTAGCCGCAAAGAAAAAAACTCTAATAATAGTTTTAGTATTCTAAAGAGAAGAAGGAGTAAAAAAGTCAAACATAATAAAATTACCCTCAAAGGAGCACAAGCATATACCAAGTATAAGTAAAGCAAGTAAGAGAATTAAATTTGGTTTAGGCCGCATCTTAAATACCCTACATATCTACATACAAATAATAGGCGTGGCATGAATACGTCACCTAATAGTGTATGTATGACGTTTTTAATTGAAAGTCGCGTTTTTTTGCTAAGTATGGTTTTTTGTAAATTGTGGGCGTATTACGCCCATTTATGCAACATTGATAGATGAGATAATAATGAATACTTTTATAATCAACTTCAAAGCTTAATTTTTGAGGCCGGAAAAAAGATTTTTATTGATTGTGGGCGTGGTTTTTAACCGATTTTACCCAATTTAGTGTTTGTTTAAAATTTTAGCTCAATATCGCAAAATTTACGACGGGAGAGAGCCAACAGCAGACGGACACACGGACATTCATGTCTAAATCGATTCATTTTTTAATGGTGATTTTAGAGCCTCTGATGGCTGTTGCAAAAGGAACGACAAACTCAGTATACCATCCATCTTATGTGAAGGATTCAAAGAATATATATCCTATATATATAAACTGCAAACATTTACACACTGAGGCGTAGACAAGCTGTTCTCAGATAACCGCAAAAACAAACACAGACAGATAATAATGAAAAGCAAAACACACACCACATAATAATACAAGTTAAAGGAAACGTATAGTAAAATGGAAAAATGGAAAAAACAAAAAAAAAAGAAGAAGAAGGAGAAATTACAAGTAATTGAGCGTAGCATCTATTACAAGCTGTAGGCGAATCTGTATGCTCAAGTAATACACACTTCAACTTAATATAATTGAGAACAGATTCCACACTTCTGCAAAACTTACGTTATGTTACCTCTTAAGTTATGGAAAGAAATTGCAAATTTTTGGCATATTCGCGGCGATTACAATTGAATTTGGAATTATGATCACGAAACTTATCATTTTTTTTATTTGACAAAAACTAATCTCAGCATAAAGTCAACATGACCAAAACCACCTATAATGTGAACTTTAGAACTGAAATAAAAGCAAAAAAATAAATACTGGAACAATGAGATACAACACACACACACACATATGCATTCAAACATAAAAGGAATCGACTTTCTACATGCCGTTAACTGTGCATTATATTGCCAACACATTACCAGCTAACTATTGTATTATACACGTCTAACATACAGCTGGTGTGGTAGCGCGCGAGGACGCCGTCAGATTGGAGAATACACCTTTACTCTTTTGTGTAATACAATTACACACAACACATATATCTGAATAAACACTTATTTCCACACACACACACACATACATACATACATACATGCATGGCATACATATAGAATACCATTAACGTGTTGTGTTATTGTAACAAAAGAAATTGCTTATAACATCCATACACCATCGCGTTTACCTAAATACTGTGTAGAAGTGTTATGCTTAATGTTTATATGTGTAGGTGGGAACATTTTGTGTAAAATCGTAGCAATATGTGTGCTGCAGTAAAGGAAAAGCGACGTAAATTGCATTCGACATAATGGGTTTTGTGCTTTGAAACGTATAAACTGAAATCAAGATAGTCGTTGATGTTTTCCTTATTTCACATTTCTGGGTTTCTATGTTTTCTTTTAGTTTTTCGTTTTTGTCTCTTCTATGCTGGTGCTTGTTATTCTCTTTTTCGTTTTTTTTTCATTTTTTCCTATAATACAATGGTGCTGGTGCTGGTGCTGGTGTTGGCGTAGGAAGCTTAAAGTGGTGCATTTCAATGGCACAAAGTAGCAGGATAATTAAATGTCAAGTTGTTGTAAGTTAGTGATCGTTTTAGTGAGTGTGTGTGTGTTTGTTTATGGTATAAGATTTAAACAAAAACAAGGACATAAGTGCTGAGCATATTAACATTCTTCAAAAATGTGTATTATTTTTATAACGTGGTCGATCAAGACCGCATTATACTTAGCTCCTTAAATTATGCTACAATTAGTTTGATTGCATCTGTGTACGCAAGTCACTGCCATATAAGTTACTCCGTGAAATATCGTTGTGTAGGCAGGAGGTTCTAAAAACGGTCCAATCGGGTCCAAATTTGACGCAGCCAACTATTAAGCCAATTAACTATTTTTCACTAAATATTGTACAAAAATATTAAGAATTGTTAGTTTTTGCTATATAACGACTTTCCTGATAATAGAACCCGTGTAAGAGGAGAGGGTTTAAAAATGGTTCAACTCGATTCATTTTCAATAGGGTCTGTGTTGAGATTCGTAAAATCCCTAAAACTGCAGGAATGTTAGCTAGGACAAGCACCGTGTTGGGTAAAAAAAGAGTGTAGATCGCAGTGCGGTTGTCTTCCTTAAATAATAAAAATAATACCAAAAATTTTAAATGGTGCGAGGTGGAGCTTGAATAAGCTACTAAAGCAACTTCTGTGTAGATGATAAGATAATAAGTTCATGTTATTCTTTTTTCAAGTTTTTTACCCACCCAAGCAATATTTCGACTAATCTCTTGCAGCAACACCTAGTGTTGTTGATGCTTTTAAATTTATTTTTATTTTTGTACAACATTTTTTCAATTTCAAATAAATTTTTATACCAACTATTATGGGAATTACATGTCTCCTGCCACCCTGATAAAATTCAAACTCAAACTCTCGTTAAATGCATATAAATAAAAGTTGATTCCCTGGAAATCATTTTCTAAAAATGTGTTTATGCCTTTTTATAAGTCATTCGTAAGCATACGCGTACACACAGACACACGCAAATATAGACAAGAAGATAAACAATGCATTGCATGGCATGGCATGGCGTGGCATCTACATGTAGGTGAGGAGAGCACAAGAAAGCATTATTGTCAGTAGAACACCAAACGGGGCAAAACAAAAATAATGCAAAAACAGCAACATACACACAACAATAACATGGTTCACACACCACATCACTTGCTTAGCAAAGGAAAGTTTACAAATTTATGTATAATAAACCGAAAAAAAGCAAAAAAAAAAACAAGAATCAATGTACACAGTGGCGTAATTTTTTATCTCTCCTATCATACCCTTCGTCCACACTTCTGTTCTCTGCCTGTCTTTGCCCCAAACGAAGAAACGAAGGGGGTAAACATCTAAGACTGTAACTGAAGGAAGAGAGAAAGAGAGATAACTGAGAGACAACACAATGAGTTGATGTTGTAAACATCAGCCTTTAAGGGATTATACGCATATGTATAGTGTGTAAGTGTGTGCATGTGTGTGTAAATAAATAGCAGTTAACATGTTGTGTGTGTGTGTGCGTATTGTATAATGTATAAAATCTGCAGCATGCATAACCAGGAGGCTTTTACATACTCACGCATACTTCTCCACACATGCACATACATACACAACCTTACGCAATCATATTTCGTCATGTTAAGAAATGGCAAAAAGAAAATGTTTGAACGCATGTGAAGCACTGAGAAAATTGGATTCATAAATTACAAAGTAAGACGTGTTACCCGTAAACGTGCACACAAACAAACACACACACACATATATATATATATATATATATATATATAAATATATTTACTAAGAACCACACAGAAAAAGACAAAAATACCATCTTTGTTCTTCTTCTTCTGAAATACACAGAAAAACACAAATGTTTGAATGCGAAATAAAAAAGAAATATATATAAAAAACAATAACAACACAAACAAAAAACAACTTTTTCCCAAAAAAGGAACAACAACAACAACAAAAGAAAATGTAAAAAGAAAACGATTTAAAACACTTCAGAAACCTGCAAATGATATATTTAGGGGCTAAAAGAAAAAATTGAAAGCATTTGCTAAATAACTTCACGGTTAGCTCAGCAGACTAACGTCGTGATGGCAGAGAAATAAGCGAAAGGACGTATTCTGTAATGCTGTGTATAAGTTATGTGTGTATGTATGTATGTGCCTGTATATGTGAATGTGTAAGAGTGAAGTTGGAAAGTTGGTTTAGAAATGAGGCCAAAAGCAGGTCACGTGTGCAGCTAACATTGTGTTGAATGTAATGTTTTTTTTAGTCGTTGTTGTTGTAGTTGTTGTCGTTTTTGTTTATTGGATAATGCACCAAATAAAGTTTTTACGCTTTAAACCAACACACTTATAAACATACACGAAAATATTTTTGTGACCACATACCCAAGAAGAAGTGTGCTTATGTGTGTGTGTGTGTGTGTGTATGTGTGCATAAAACTAGAAATAATAAGGCCTTTAGTAGTTTTTGTGCTTTCTACATACACACACACAATGGAAGGTTTAGCAAGTTTGACAAAAAAAGAGGCCAAAAAAATTCCATAAATTGAATAAAATGTTCATCAGTTTTAAAAGTTTAATCGATTTAGCTGCGTCCGTCCATATGTCCATATATTCAGCTCAAGTGTGGTACAGACTTGTTTACTTTCTGGAAAATTGGAAACATTCCTAAATATGTCATTTATATGCCACGCCTTTAATACCGCCTATAATAATATAACAAGTAACGAGAGTGAAATGAAAGCTAAGAAGTTGGATGCGCCCAAGGAGCAACAAGCACGGCCGTCATGTATTAAGAACTCCTGTAAGCTGTTAAGTAACACTAGAACTACTAATCAAATATCTGCCACGCCCACACGTTCCATTTTAAATATACATCTCACACATGGTTTGGCTTGAATCTTATACATGGCCTGGCTTGAGTCAAAAAAGTTTTCCTTTTTAATTAATTTATATTTTTTTTATATTTCGATATATTTTGTTTAAAAACAGAGCATATATGTGTACACGGTGTTCATATAGCTTTAATACGTATGTGTTTAGGTTGTTAAAGAATTTTGCTCCACTTTATATGAAAGACACTAAAGATAACAAAGGATTTCTTGGAGGTTGTGTTTCATAATCTCTTGCTCGTTGTTTTCGTGTTCCTTTTTATATATATTATATATTATATAATATATGTAGTCAGAGTGGTGTAATATTTTGCAACACAATGTACTTTTCAATACATACATGTATACAGTGCTGGTCTGCGTAATGAGTCCGTACAAAAACCTTTAAACAGAGCAGAATATTATAGTTTATACCAAGCATCACCAATCTTGACATTAAAGCGGCCGCAATTCTAAATTGAAAATTTCGGCCGACTCGAATCAAAAAAAACCAACGTCCGACCTTGCGTTAAATGGCTTATATTCCATTTGTGTGACATTTGTCGGATTTTTTGAAACCTCTTCGCTAAGCCCATGTTTTACCAAACTTTCAATGCATGTGTACTTTAATTATGTAACGCATACGCTCTCAAAATCCATCCTTGTACTTCTTTCACCGAGTAGTGGTGTACATATGCATTAATGCGTAAACATTTATATTGTTTAAGCATTACAAGGTAAAGTAATTGTATGTGAATACATGTGATTATAGCATACACAGCTGGAGGCTTAAAAGAGGGCGTTACCTTTCTATGTAGCTGCCAGTCACATGCACTTAAACTCACACTTTCATTTAGTTTTAATTGTTATTAGCAGGAAAGAGAAAATACAGAGTAATGGCTTCTGCATGTCATACGTTCCTTTTCAGTATGTGTTTTTATTGTTTTTGTTGCTGCTATAATTAAAGCTGCTGCTGTTGAAGTTGTTATTGTTTTACTTGACATTTACTTATACATGAACGTACAATATAAGTTAAAGAACACAGCAGCAAAAAGACATCCGCTCAAATATTTTACAATATTTTTGTATGAAAAGGAATCTGTTTGTGTGAATATAAGCGAATGACAAAGGATGCGAACAAGCTTACCTCTGCATTTACAAGCAAAGAGCACCTAATTATAACTTGTCATTAAATTTAACGTGTATACGAATGATGACATTGTGACGTTGTGAGTTGTTTGAGTCGTTTGTACCCATGGGACGTACTCATTATGAACACACACTACAATAACACAATATTATTACAAAAGAGAAATTAACTCAAAGCAGTTCTCTTTGTACCATTAAGTATGTTATGTTACGTTACGTAAGTTACGTTACACACACACACACACAGACGTAGTGATTGTTAGAAAGTTGGAAAATATATCAAAAATTTTGATCCTCTATGGCTGTAACATTTGTTCATTATGACAGCCCTCCACCGTCATATATTTTAAAATATTTTTAAGCTATTCATTAATGAACGGCTTTTGTTATTATTCTTCCCCCTCCCTCCCTCTCTCTCTCTCTCTCTCTCTCTCTCTCTCTCTCTCTCTCTCTCTCTCTCTCTCTCTCTCTCTCACTACGTTGCGGACCATTGTGCTTACAATAAATTTACATAACGTTCCACTGTGTTTATAGTTTATATTCATTACTTGATGTTATAAATTAACACTTGCTGTGGTAGCAGTAGTAGTGTGGTGGCCGTAATACTACCATAGACACCAGCAAAGTACACTTTTGTGGGAATACATATGTAAGGAGTATAAGCAACATAGTTATGAATATGAATATGCAAATATAAGCAGCATTAAATTACTACAATATTTCTGTGTATGAGTGTGTGTGAGACAGTGTGTGCCTGCTTTCGTGTATATTGTGTTGTAAAAGGGCAGTTCATACACACTTGTTTTTGTACTCTCTCGCCTAATAATTAATGTTGCAGAAACTTTTTGTTAGCACCACAAACACACACACACACACACACACTACATACCAAAAACATATGAACGAATGAATGAATGAATGAATGTTGAAGCTGCTTAAGGCATATTACGCTACAAATAACTACTGTTTTACAGTTTAATTAGTATTTATGATTACTCACCACCCACTCATAAATTTATGAGCACATCTGTGTGGGTGTGAAATATTCACATATGTACGAACATTTTTACCACATTAGAAAATTTTTGCATTTCACGTGGGAGGGATCACCTTTTCCCAAAATTTTCAATATACCCTGAAACGTATTCTAAAGCTACTTAGCTTTCAGCATATTTTTGCTTTTCTTTATACCCTTCATATAAGATAAGGGGTATACAAAGTCTGTTATTTCATTTGCAACACTCAGACGGATGCGTCATAGACCATAGTCTGAGTGGATCTAGGCATGCTTGTCCTTTTGTTTGGCACTCTTGGTCGTAAATTTTAAAAATCTGTACATTCTTGCACACACTTCACCACATCCACAATCGACAAATATCTACTTTAAAATTCTACACCCGTATATATAATTAAAATTACCCCTTGTGAAAAATTTGTTAACTTTATAAAGCGTAAAACTCGTCTTGCAAGTTAATACATACTCTAATAGAGGGCGTAATCACGCCAGTGGGCCACGCCCACTAATTTTATGTACATAGAGAAGGTATTTGCCCGAAGGCCAATTTACCTGCTTTTGGATACTTTTCGACTGACTATAAAAACGCTTTTTCAAGAAGTGTCTCCGCTAAAACAACTTACGGTACAAATTGATGTAACGCGCTTGATTGGCTTAATGGTTTTTTATCAAGTATTTTTTATTTTTATATGTTGTTGTTTTTCGATTATTTTTTTCTATACATTATTTATTACTTTTGCTATAATTTAATCAAAATGAAATGAAAACAAAATAAAATTGTACGTGGCTTAAATATTTGCATAAACTAATTCATATGCAAAATGATTAATATGAATGGAAACAAATTAAGCTAATTTATTAAATGATTCATAATATGATGAATAAAAAATTCAATAAATCATTTAATGCAATATGATAATTACCTACCTACACACGAACACCATGTCCACAACTCAATCATTACGTTATAATAATTAATGAGTCACCTAATGGCCTTAAAGTTAAGTATCCTGTAAAGTGGTGTTCACTATAACTATGCTTGGGTTAGGCTTCCCTTAAAACTAGGTGCAAAGTTTTCTGTTAGTAAATTTTTTTTAAGTAAATCCTGATAAATTTTACATTATCAGTAAGAATTGTATGAAGTTTGAACAAAAGCATACAAAGCTTAAGAACTCAATAGCTCAATTGCTACCAAATATATGCTTTACATAAACTTAAAATACAATTTTTAGTTCAAAATTGTTCATTTTTATCGCCCTTTTCCCTTCTTCTATAATCGTTGTGTAGTACACAAATTATATCTAAGATATTACCGTTACTTAAAAGCTGTTGTATACGTGAGCCTACTGTAAGAAAAACTCACAAATGAAACAAGAAAGGATTAACTTTTTAGGAACAAAGCGGGGATTCCACATCCAGGTGGGCTATCTTATCCACGTATAATATTATGAAACTGCACATTATCTACAATTCTATGTTATTGATTCCAAAGCGTGCAAATGCTTATAATTAAAATGTTAAGATATTTTTAATTAATTTTTAATTAAATTTTCTGAGCACACATTTTAATAAATTCAATAAAAACGATCCAATGATGATTTAATAAACACAAACTTTATTCAATATTACTTCAAGAGATTTCCTCCCTCTTGATAACATTTCATTAAAATAAATTTTGCACAAAAACATAAGTTAAATAAATGTTTAAAAAATGAAAATACTTTACGAAGACCACATTTTTCTCTCCCAAAAATGTTCAACAATTTTCCTTCTTTTCCTTTGTATTATATTAAAATGTAGCAATTATTCCATTCATTGATGAGTGAAATCAAAAATATTCTGGCAATTATGTTGTTTGTGTATTTTTTAATATCTTCCAACAAATATAATACTTTTTTATCTGTATTAAATTTATAATCGATATTTGTAGAATTTAATTGCAAGTCATATTTGCAAAGGATATGTAAAATATGCCATTTGCCAATGAAATAGAATTTTTAATTTTGAAAAATGTATTTAGAATTGTATGGAAGACTGACATATTTTGAAAACGAAAACATTTAAAACAAGTAGAAATGTTATAGTCGGTCAAGATCAGCCATATAATTCCCTACAGCCAGGAGCGCTTAAAATTATGCTCCAATTAGTTGTCAGTAAACGAGAAGTGTTATATAGGAAAGGGTTCTAAAAATTGTCTGATCGGGTACAAGTTAAACTATTTTTAACTATTCTTCACCAAATTTTGTCAAAAAATTACGAATTGCGAATTTTTTGCCATATAAAGACTTTCATTGTAATGGGATCTTAAATGAAGAGTAGTTCTAAAAATAGTCCAATCTTGTCCATTTTTAATAGGATTTCTCTTCGGGCCAATACATGTCCTTGTACCAAATTTCATCGAAATATATAAAAGCAATGCGGCCTGTAGCTTGCACACAAATTTAACTGGTAGGCGGGCATAATTAAAACGATTCAGATTTTGATTCTGAATCGATCGGTGTAATGAAAGATGAGTGTGGCATTTGCTGTTTATGATATGCACAAACATTCGCACAAACTTAATATACTCTTTGCCACAGCGTGGCAAGGTGCAACGTATAAAAATATGGAAACGAGCAATATATTTTTTTTTAAATTCCCTCGTGCGTAAAAAATTTGATGAATTTGAAATTTGATTCGGTGAGCTTACAATTTAAAAAAAACATCATTTAACGTATAATCCAACTTATAAGTTAATACGAAAAACTGCCAAGTCCACAAATAGTATATTAATGTACGGGATATTTAAGACTTGGCCTACGCCGAATATAGTTTTCTTACTTGTTAATCTTTTTATCGTGCTCTCCAGTCATATTTTTACAGCATGTGCATGTTTGTAAATATTATTAATGATGGTGGAAAAGAATAACGTCGACAAGCTTTTCTCTGCTGGATTTTTCATTTTTTTCCCGTTTTCGTTTTTTCCTGTTGTGTGTGTGTGTTGTTGTTGTTGTTATGATTGTGGGATATAAATTTTTATAAAACACCCGAAACGGAAATTATTTAAGACTTAAAAGCCAATGTTCTTATTAAGTCATGAAACCAAATGTAAAACGGATTTACGTTCTTCTTCGAATTTGCGTGAATTTTAAATTTAAATAGGAAATGCGTTATATAATGGCTTAGGTAAAGACCCAGTTACGCTTCGCATTTATATAAAAAGTGTACGCATTGCGTGCGTACGAGTGAGCACTGTTTTGAGGACTTGAGTCACCTTCAAAGCAATCCATTCGTTTCATTATAGAACTTGTTTGTAACTTCTTCAATGCTGCAATAATTTTATAGTTCAGAGGTTTCAAACCTTCACTACTGTCATATATCAACTCACGTAACTTGTTCACTTCGCCTGATTATAGATTCAAAACTTTTGAGTAAAGTCTTATCTCACACACATACGTACGCTTTGATTATAAAATTTATATTTATAACTTTATTTAAGATTCTCACATTTACGTGTACGTACATGTACGTAAACTATAAAATGTTTATTGCCATCCATTATTATTTCATCTAAGAAGATTAACATTTTTGTTACACGTTCGGCACAAGAATGAAGAATTTTGATTAACATATGAATATGGTTCGCCTTTATAATCTCGCCTTTTTATACGTATAAGAGCAAGTCTTCTTACTATACACACATATACATCATATGCTACGTACGTACGTTTGTACATACTCGTATATGCAGCGGCATAAGTCTAGCTTTTCTTACGTGCCGTTGTAGTTATTTATGGTTTATTCGCATGCATTCAAACTCTCATAAATATTAAAAAGTTTTGCATACCGAAGAGCAGAACAAATGTTTTAGCACATACATACACACATATATGTACGAGTATGTATATCAAAACATACGTAAATTTTATTTCTCATAAGGAAGAACAAGACTGCGTAGAAAATAACTTATATTTAGTGTTACTTATATGTGAAATAAAAAATAAAACACAAACACAATAACAAAAATAACAAAAATAAAAAATAATAATAATAGTGCATTTAGGTGTATGTGTGTGTGTGTCGAAACAGGCAACCACCAGTAAAATAAACCATAAATCAAAAGTAAATTTTGTGGCTTTAATGTATGAGTCTATAAACTGCCACATACCAAGTGAGAACACACAGCCAACACGGAGGAAAACAGTGAAATGTGAAAGCCGTCAAAATGCACAGAAGTGAAGCATTTTCTTTTATATATCAGGAGAGCAATATAAGGAGCACACGCACGCATATACATTCAAATATATGTATGTGTTGCAAAAACAACCAGAGGTACAGAAAAAAATGCACGGGAATAAAAATACCGCACAATGCTGGTATATGTGTACGAGTATTATTGAAAAAAATATGAAAATTGAAAAATAACAATGATATTGGCGAAGTAGGAGATATAAACAACAACAGCCACAACGACCGCATATAAAAAAGTGCTCGTTTATATTGGATTTACACGGAGATTGGAATAACAATCTCGCCAGATGAAAAAAGAAAGACATTAATAAATATAATAAAATGTGTGAAATGAATTTGGGAGAAAGATTTCAAGGACAACGTACACATGAACAGATTTTACACTCAAATTTACCGCATACTCAGGGTCTATTATCCATTTTTAGGCTGATTTTATTGATTGTCATATGTTGGTAAAGTTCGGTCGACACAAAATTCTTATTAGTAGCTAAGGTTTTGCTCTTTTACTGGGAAACATTTATAATAGATATTCCTTTAAGTGGGCAACCTACATACCTGGGTAGGTTTATATACTAGATTGGGCAAACAAATATTTTTTCGCTTTTTCGAATTGTAATAGTGTGGAATAGATAAGATTAATAAGCTGTCAAAAAATAAATAAACTCCATTTACATCTTCAGCTCGCACGAGAACGATACATTTGGAAAGATTCTTGAAAACATGTGAAATTTTCCAAAAAATACCTCATATTTATACCCTTCGCATTGGGTGGATAGTCCACAGAGTTTATTAGCCAGTTATGTACATAGATAAGGATTCGATAGAGAGCATAAAAAGTTCATTTTCCTCATCAATTCAAAATTATAGACGATTGAACGATGCATCCTTTTGTCAGTACATGCGAATTTCTTACTTTGAAGCGTTCAATAATTAAGATATTGAGCTAAAATCTGTCTTAAACTGACAGATATTCAAGTTATTTTTTTTTAAAAGAAGCAATAGGTTCCTAACCACGCCCACAAATGTTAAAAATCCTGCGTGCTTATAAAAATAAAGTTACAAAGTTGAAATGGAGGCTATTTAAGAAACTGACTTTAGTATTCTTACTTGTATAATCTCGGGAAGTAAATTGCCCTTGAAACTAATTAATGCCTTGCCAAGCACTTAAGAGCTCATGTTTTTCTGGCATTTGTGTCAACTCCTACTTAGCTTTCGCTGAAATTGATCAGCTTAAGCTTAAGTTTTCAATAGTATTGTTGACACGTCTTTGTAAAGGATGTACTTACGTGTACTTGCCAATGTCTGAAACACAACTTGTCGGTTCCTTTTGTTATTCCAATTTTATTATAACAGTATTAACGAACATAACGGTTTAACGTCACAATATCTAAAATTCCATTGAATGATTAATGAAACTACAAGCGTATCCGGTGTCTGTCGGTACATCATAAATTGACAATCAACCAACAACAAGGTAACAAGTGTGAGGGACAGAGAGGAAGAAAAAAATTGGAATAATGTCTGTTATAAAATCGGAAAAAATGTCTTTTTAATAGAGTGCGAGAAACGAGAGACACTTTGACACAATGATTACTGTTACTATTGCGAATGCAGAAAAGTTGAATTTTGACGGCTACGTGAATATTTTCTAAAAAAAACTAAGACTAGAAATTTTTCTTCTTACATATAAACACACATATAGATATATATGATATACGTACAATAATCCTGCACCGATAGTGTGAATGGTTAGGTTACATAGTTGGGTGGATTTTAAGTGGCCCAGATGTTTTATCGCTTGAGGTGACTGCTTATAACACGTATCCAATATGTACGTGCATGTATATATTGTATATAGCGCATAAGTGGATAAATCTATTGAAAAACTTTCTATTTGACAGTGAAACATTTGCTCTTTAAATAAAGCAAAAAAAAAGAATAAGAATTTTTTTTTTATTAGAAGAAATGTCCCTTTTTTTCTAGGCAAGAACACATGTGAATTTTAAGTTGGCGAAAGTAAAGGTAAAGGAAACATGAAATAATTGCTGACCTCTCTCTCTGTGCAGAGTACCTGAGGTGCTACAATGTTGCTGAACCGAAAATAGAAAAACAGCAATAACATAAAAGGTCAAATGTCTACAACTCAGAGTGAACTTACTAGTTACGGAGATATCCAATATATGCGTCTATAGGAATGTGAACTCAATCATCATAATAAGGGCGTGTGTGTGCTTGCACTATATACAAGTGTGCAACTATTTGAAAAACTAAAAGCAGTGCAGACAGTTAACTGTTTCTGTGTATGTACCACCTGTGTGTATGAGCACGAGCAGGTAGCAACCGCACGTTTACACTTTGTATTTATATTTGCTTAGGTTTAAGGCATGTATTTCTGTCCTATTCTAACGCATTTCTTTTTTTTGACCATTTACTCACGTACTAGAAACTTGTAAAAATTCTCCAGCTATACCGGGATAGTATGAAAACAAACTTGTAAAAAATTCCTAATATACCCAAGTCCTATTAGATGAATGTAAAAAGAGATTTAATGTCATACAAATGCGGCCCTATATCCTGCTCAGCAGTAAAAATATAATAGATTTGTTATCATTTCATTTGCAACCATCAAAAATACAATAAATACACGTAAAACGTAGAGTAGATCAAAACTTGGTCTCTTGGTTCCTTTAAAAATGTTCATTAAAATGAAGCATTTCTAAAATGGCACTTTAATCAACTGTATTGTAGATGCTGCTACTCGCCTTAATAAGGCAACAATAGAAACTACGTATCGACTGTTTATCATGTTGTCATATTGTTGAGAAAGATGAGCAAACTGAGGATGAACATCGCAAGAATTCAAGTACAAGAAAATATATTTACTCTGAATAAATAAAGGTCAAGTATTTTCAGGTCAATGACGGACGAGTACCTATTCAAATACTCGACTCTACCGCATACAAATCAATTGATTGGAATGAAGGCCACTCGAATGTTGTGCGAATGATGATGAAGAACAACAAACACCCAACCATATGGTTTAATAACATCTACCGCATGCCACATAAATTGTTCAAAGCTTGTTACAGTTTATCTCACATTCGATATTGTCCCTAAACAAGCCATCTATTCAATCTGATTGTTGTAATAAAATAAATTTTTGTAAACTTTTACAAATACATATATATGCCCACCGTAGCGTATGATTTATATGTATATGTGGATTACGGTACTGGTTGTTTGGCTTATATAACTTAATAATAATAAATATTTTACAATTTTTGTGGTTAACCTTTGTGACACCTTGCGTACAATCTTCAGCGATGAGAAATTTATATGAAATAAAAAGGGAAGGTTGTAATTCCCACAGTCGCTATTGTTATCGATTTCCTAATAAAAATATTTTAAAGTATGTAAAGCGAAAATCTTTGAAACTCGAAGAGGAGGATTTTTCTTAAACGGCTTCTATTTATTCTTAAAAAAACGGTGTGTTATTCATATTGAGTCGAAATGAGCCGCGTCTCTCCAATACACTTAAAATAATCACAGATCTGGTGCAGTAGCCTAATCAACATTGAAATTGTCTGGTCAATATCTATCTGATATCACTTGATATCAGTGAAATATCTGAAAAATTATGATATAAAAACACTCCGATGATGGGCAATAGTTAAATTGATTCCATATTTTCCATTTACTATTATTTGTTGAATATTTCATTTCTTAACATTATTTACATATTAAACGAAAGCCCGTCTCTCATACTGTGAATGGCAGTCAAGGGTGTATTTCATTAAAATTATGTAAATTATGAAAAATATTTTCCTTTAATAAGATACAAAAGATAATCGAAACCCTTATGAAAAGAAAAGAGAACATAAAATCGAAAAGTGCTTGCTTTTTTATTATTTACACGAATTGCTTCTTCCACTTGTGCAAATAATTACAAAGAAAATAGAGTGTGAAGGATAATCCAGCTCTGTTTAATCTCTCAATTATAGACATTTTTTTCTCGCTCTATAATCAAATATAACGAGTGAGTACAGCTATTTTCAGATTGAACCGAATTCGATTGTAACTACTTTAACAAATGGAAATGGGTTGTGTATATAACTAAATGTTAATTACACTAAAGTTGCCTTCTCATTATTTTGAGATATTTGGTATTTAAATAATTGTAAACACCTTGTTCTTAATCGAAAAGACGGACCGACAGACAAAGGTATCTTTTTGTTTACTTTGCAGAGGTTTCAAGGTCTTTTTTCCCACAATGCTTTTTTACTTGAAAATTTAAGCAATAAACTAAAATGTAGTATGCAGTGCTTTTTCATTGCAACGCTAGAGTTCACCGATAAGGATATAATTATTTTTACAAATAACAAAGGAAGAGAAAGCAATACCAACTGCAACGGCAGCAAAACAAATTTATCCTTATATACAGCAAACATATAGTACAAAAGTAGGTGGAGAGAATTAAGAATAAGAGAAAATATAAATAAAATGTTTATAATTATAACAACAATCAGTTAACTTTGCAACTAAAGCAACAAACGTATAAGAAACGGCACAATTTGGCATAAGCCAAACAAAGTTTACCCTGTAAAGGATATGAGACTTGTTGGCAGTAATTGAATCAATTATAAGTATTAATTATCCTTCCGTAAACGCTTCTTATATAATGCAATTAGGGCAATTTTTTTTGTCTGTCTGTCCATTTCACTCAATTTAAATAAAAAATCACCTAAATAAAATTTTGTAGCGAATTTCTCTATAACATCTCAATTAATTTAGACCGTAAGTGGACGTCAAAACGTGGCGGAATATTCTCCACTTCCTGATAGTGTTCATTGTATCATTAAAATTGAAAAAGTTGAAGGAATTAAGAGGAAAGGAATTCAAGATGAATGAATGCAACAAAGCACAAGGAATTAAAAACACTTCAGAACCGCTTTACTGCCCTTTAAACAAGTTAAGCTTATTACTAGGTGCCCACCCTGAACTTACGAAACAAAAATCTTTAACTTTGAGATGATCAGTTATCAATATATATTATAGCCTGCTTTAATATCTTATATAAAAAGTTTCTCTACCCACTAAACTTCTTGTGATATTTTTTCAGAAATTCTACAATTCTGCAAATTCATGAAAAAGTTTTTGTTTTCAAATTATTATCAAATCAAAATTATTACATTCAGTTAAAGTGCCATTTAAAATTGTTTCTTTAGTCCTTGCCATACCAATGCAAACCAGCATTTGTTTGTTAAAAAATACCATTTACCATCTAAGTATGTATGTGCATAAAAACAGAGCAAGAAAACACAGAAGAAGGATATGAAGGGAGAAGAAACCATTTTCTCTTGCAAGTATTCCACTAGATGATTTGCATGTTTTGCATAATTTCCAACGGAACATGTGCTAGAACGAGACGTCAAACCTGAAGAAAATTTGTTTATAAATTTATTATGGTTAGGATATAATAATTTTGCTATTGTATTTGTATAAAACAGTAAAATGTATATGCTCTGAATAATTCAGCAGCCAAGCTAAGCATGATTTGATCAGCGGTTGTAATACCGCTGAAAAGTCGCGAATTGGTGCCATTAATAAGCTGTAAGAAAACTAATAAAATCGGTTTCCATCTACTGCTCGCGCAAGACCTATAAAATTGAAAATTGTTTTGAAAAAGAACTCATATTTATAAAGTGTTACATAAGGCCTAATACGTTCATTACTCCTTTAGCTATAATGTGTCTTCACGTTTATTTTCTTAATTAATATCTAAATTCGAGTTTTTTGAACAATGTGTCTGTACGTCCAAATATAAAAATGGTTCGATTGAAACGAAGTTGAATCGATAATGGGGTTAAAAGAAATTCAACAGTTGTTTGGGTTTATTGGTCATGAAATTGTATATCAGTCAGTAACAAGGAAAGATAAAATTGAGGAAAATGTGTGGAAGAGAAATTGTTGTTCAAAATTTCACGTCATGTAGCAAAAGCCATTCAAGGGTATACAACAAATATATTTTATATAGAATTTGTTTATATACGGATTAGTGTTTGTGCGCTGTTGCAATTCACCTAATCTCTGTTCAATGGCTATGACCCGTAAAGCAAGCTTTAGCATTAACTTTATTTAAACTTCGATTCGGCGTTTAATTGAACTAATTTTTGGTTAGGCGGTCGATCAAATAAGTTTATACAATATATTATACATTTTATGTAAATGTTGCTGTTGTGTGTGTTTGAAAAAATCAAAATGAAATTGAAAAATTAAATAACACCCCAGGCAGTTCAATGTGTTTCATTTAATCTCTATAATAAAATAAAGCAAATATTCAATTATATGCACGAACAAAGACAGCAAAAATTGTACACGTTTATGGACACATACATACATGGTTGAACATTTTATGAAGTACCTAATGTGAGGTAAGGTTCAGTGTATAATACACCTATAAAGCGAGTGATTTTATTTATGAAGTGGTACAGGTAGTAAAAGTGCACGACAGCAAGACCGCACCTGCTCGTATGTCGAGAGAGGGAGAGAGAGAGAATGCACGATTTGTTGGCAGATGTGCCTGCCTGCTATACGTATGTTCTGATGGTTGGTAAAATCTATACAACTACATTATAAAATATAATCGAATATAAATATTGCATAAAGTGCATTTTCGGAAAATCATTTTTTTTTTGTTTTGTTAGAGCACGCACCGGGACTTTGGTGGACGTCTAATAGTTGCTACTACAATTTCCTCTAACAATTAACAGCTGCTTGGCTAAATGTATGCGTGTGTGTATGTGAGCACATAAAACATTTACCGTCACTTTGTTGTTGTGTTCCGTTCTGTTCTGTTCGCATTAACATGCAAATGTGCAACAGTATTATCGCCCAAAAAAAATCCTGTTACAAATATGAATGTGGCGACCATATAACAAACCAGAAAAAAATGTAATTAAGTGGTAGGTAAACAGAAAATTAAATATTAATCCCCATGGCATATAACAAGCTCAAGCATAATTATGAGCAAGGAAGCATCAAAACCGCGCTACATGTACGATATTTTTTTTTGTACAACTATATACATATATACATATGTATGTATATAGCAGTAATAAACGCATCATTATATATATATATATATATGTATATAAAACGCGAACTATTGTGTGTGTGTAAAGTAGTGTGTTGTTAACTCATCTATGAACACAATCAGTACAAATGTGATAAATGTTTAATGTAATCTTTTATGCTAGATTACACAACAACAACTATAATAAAAAGGAACCACCATTACCCGACTCATCTAAATGAACGCATGCACTCAACCATTTACCATGAGCAGGAGAGACACATGTGCTGTATGACGGGGAACGGCATAAAACTGTAACTGAACTAAACATCTGTATCAGGCGTAATTAGAAATTCATAAACGACAGAAATTATTCATTTGTGTAAAATTTTATTTTTGTTTTTACACAATAACGGGGTTTTCTACAACGATTTGTTATTAACGTGAGCTCACATTTTTAAAATTGTTCACATTTGTCATTCCAGTCACGGCCTTTATAAATAAAAGTCGACTTGAAAATGTCCGTAAGTCCACATGTGTGTTTTTTTTTAAGATATTAAGCTGAACTTTGTATACCATCCACCAAGTGTGTCATTATTTTGCAACATATCATAAGGAAAGAAGTTGATCAATATAGCAATAAGAATCGAGCCAGATGTGTCCGCTCGGGTGTCTTTGTGTTTTTGGTGCTCTATCGGTCGCAAATATTAAGATATTGAGACGATTTGAGTAGCGCATATATTGCTATTTAAATTGGGAAAAATTTGGATAAGAGCCACGCCTATAATCTCTAAAATTAACTTGAGCTATGAAATTGAACCTTACTGTACACCTAATTCTCTTTTTACACGATAGATACGTTCCCACAAAATTCGTGCAAAAAAAATTTGTGTAAAAAAATATATTGGCTAAATGGATGAATCGATTGATTCCAGACCTAAAAAAAAAAAAAATTGGAAATCGTGTTAAAACAAAACAATCCGTGTAAAAAGAGAGTTTTTTTCGTTTTAACTCGTGTTAAATAAAATTCGTGTAAACAATAATCGCGCAAAAAGAGAATTAGGTGTACATATTTATAATTGTCCCATCCTTCGATGTGCTACAAATTGCCGTCCCACAATCGTCCCACATTGTTAAAATGCATCTTGCAAGTTGATACAAATTTCATTCATTGTTAAAGATAGCAATCAAGTACCTGCCGTACCCACAGTTTATATATAAATGTGGGCGAAATTTCATATTTCGCTTAAGTATAATTAAGTTTCTTTTCTTGCTTATTTTGTTTTTAATTAAGTAGGTATGTTTGATGTTTTAATTAACCTAGAGAAAACTTTAATAAAAGTTGTCATATCATATAAATGCCACGCCCATAATTGGCCGTAGCCCAAAATATCTTTCCTTTTTTATTAAACCTCTCTTAAACTAAAAAATATCTTATGGTGTACATTTGCGCAATACTTGAGAAATGATGGCATAATTAAAAATTCTAGAAAACTAAATATTTACTTTTTCCCATGGATACAACTATTTGTGTATAATTGTTTATTCAAATGAAAAAATATTTTCCTCTCAAAAAAACATGTGAAAATGTTAATCGGTCATGCCCGACCATTTATTACCCTACACATTAAGCTCCACATAGTATGCTACCAATGGTTCAGTTGTACCTGAAGCGTCATATAATATAAAACACATCGCGTAATAAGTTTATGTATGAAGAGGGCTTCTAAAAATGGTCAGATCGAGTCTAAATTTGACATAGACCATTTTTAAGCCAATTAACTATTCTTCACCAAGTTTTGTTCAAAAATATTGAGAATTGCGTTTTGTTTCCATATAAAGACTTTCATTATAATAGAACCTTATATGAGGTAGGATTCTAAAAATGGTCCGATCCAGTCCATTTTCAATAGGATGCCTTTCTAGACAGGACACACCGACGGACATGGTTAAAGAGACTCAGATTTTGATTCTAAATCGATTGGTATAATTGAAAGTGGGTGTGGCATTTGCCAGGAATTACAAAACACTCACACAAACTTAATATACTTTTTGGCACTAATGGTGCAGGGTATACTATTGTATGTATGTACGTCGTAATAAACACAGCAGTATGATTCTAGCAAAACAAAAAATGGAAATCGCTTAATAATAAATATGGAAATAAAATGAATATCTTGTGCTGGGCTTAATATGGTTTATAAACGCGTATTTGTACATAATTATTAAATGTAGCAAACATAACGAGAGAGAGAGAGAGAGAGAGAGAGATGGAGAGGGAAAGAGAAAAGCATTAGCACAAGCACCCACATGTATTTATATACGTATATACAACATAGTTATAATGTGTTATGTGTATAGAGGTTGCATATTATGAGCATGTGTGCATATGTAAATATTGTATAGGTATGAATCCAAATGAAACATAAAAAGTAAATATTTGAGAGGGAGATTATCTCTAAATCCCCAGCTACTAATTAAATATTGTTTTCAATTTATTATTTAGTATACACAATGATTCCATTGTGTATAAATTTGTGTATACACTCGAAAAAATCACATTGCATGCTAATGCTTATGTGTACATAAGATTTAATAAATAAACTTAAAGGAAGAGTGTAGAAATTTATTTACAAGTTATATAAATTCTAAATTTTAAAGCAAATTAAAATTTCATGACATTTAGAACAAACTGTTGAGGAATACGAGCCCATTTAAAGTGGTGACCACTTCAAGATAACCGATTAACTATTTATATCGAAAAATGGTGCCAGTTTGAGCTTGATCAGGCCACTGTGGTAGCTTCTGCGATGTTTTTAAGCTACCATAAAACTCAATATGATTCACGCACCTAAAATTCTTAATTGACATAACATTTAAAAAAGTAAGCTTGTCCTTAGGTGTTGGATTGTAGTAGCAACCTATGCCTATATTTAAGTACATACGTCAATATCTGGAACTAAATCGTTTTATTGAAAACACGTTTCCTTTTATATGCACCTGGTTAGGAAGAAATTGCTTCATATATTTCACTCACAGTTCGTTTAAATTCATTTTTTTTTACTGAAAATATATACGTAGAATAACACATTTAGCCAAATGCTTGATTGGCAATAAAAAATGAATCCAAATGGTGCAAATCGCACAAAATACAAAATGATGAATAAGTTTTCATTTAAATACGTCGCTTATGTTGTTTTGTTAGCCCAAGTAGCAACTTCATCAACATTCTCAGTTAGCCTTAAAGCCATTTGACCATTTATATATATATATATACGTTTTTTTGCAGTTTATTTATTTTTTTGTTATTGTTGTTAGTTGGTTTTGCTACAAACCATTACATTTTAACAAAACAAATGCAATAATTCTGCATCCCAAGCTGAAAAATACAATGGCAGCCATTGACTGACAGCTTTATAATAAATTGAGCAACAGAGAGAAAGAGAGAGAGAAAGAGAAATGGTGCGAGTACCGTACAAGTAATAAATAAGTTGGAAAAGACTATATTAGGCATACGTCAAATCTGTGATTGGATCTGTTCCAAATTTCGGTGCATGATAGCCATTGTAACCAATCACGCCCATTTTCAATGATTACAAGAACATGAATTGGATTTAAATTTCAGCTCAATGTTCCAACTTTTGCAATCGAGAGAATGCTGGAGAGCCCAGTCACATGGACAGACAGAAAAGTGGGTTTAGCAAGAATATAAATATTGTACTTTTTGGCCTGTGCCATGCTTCCATCTAAGTGTTATAAACATTGCCATAAAACCAATATACCCTCATATCATTATGACGCTGAGTATAAAAGTGCATGTATAAAAAGCAACAACAAAACAAAAAGGTACTACATACTACATACCACAACATACGACGCATCGGTTTGACGTAGAAAGTATTCTCTGTGTTTAAAATTGGCGCAGAGTAAACGAGTGTAATTGATTCGCCTGCATTAGAACCAAAATTCATAGAATTCGTTTTAAGAATACAAAAAAAAAGTGTCAATATAAACCTTTTAACATTTAACCAACAGCGACACTTCAACAACAAGAATGGTTCGCTAAAAGTGAGTTTGAATGAAAATGTTTCACAAAAATGTGTCCATATAGCCAATGCTGACCGAAATGTATTATTCGTATACGCATTAGTGTACATCATCTTATGCGAGAACGGTTTTAATTGACAACGATTGAGCAAAACACAGGAACAAACGGCAAATAAATCAGATGGCAGTATAACAACTGAATGGGGGAAGGCCGTGTATGGCAATCGACCATATAAAACATAAACGTCTATAAAGGTTTATAACTTGTTCGTTTGAGAATATAAAAGAGCAAGTAAACCTCATTTGGTGAAGGACCTTCACGAAAGAGCCTTCAATGAAATCGCACACTCAACTACGCACCAATTCATTCGGTTTTGTTTGTTTTGACTTTTGTATGTATCAGACAGCTCCTATCCTTGATAGAATTTTCCTTTTTTCATATAAAAATTGATTTGTCAATGGCAAACCATTAGTTGTTGTGATTGAAATTGCGGACAAGTTGTATGGCTTTTATTCATATTTTAAGCAATTCCCATGAAAATCCTTCCATTTGCATGCACGCCAGCAAGGTTGTGTTTATATACACACAAATATGTACGTGTGTGATGTATACTTTGATTGCTTGGAATGTCACACACACACATGCACTTTATTCGACTTTTGTTGTTATTGTCGTTTATTGTTGACTTTTACTTGCAATTTTCTATTTTATCACTTTTTCTCTTATCTCTCTGTTGTCTTTCTTCCAGCATACATACTCTCAAATACCTTTGCTTGAGAATTTTGTTAGCCATTATTAAACTACTGGCTTAACATCACACACACACATACATACACATCATACACGAAGTTTGTGCATCATAAACGTTTTTATAACCATCATGTTGTGGTGTGTAGAGGTGTAAGCGGTATGTTCACTTTGTTTTAATGCTTGCAATGTGCAAAAGGAAATCCCACAGATCGCTTATATATTCTAAATCAGCATGGCTTGTCTGTCCATCCGTCTGGGTGTTTGTGTGCACTAAATATTCTCGTATCTAATGTACGCTTCTAGTGATTATATAAAAATTTATTTTGAAGGGTTCATTTCAGAAAAACGCCTCCACGCCAACTCTTTGAAAGTAAAACAAATTTGAGAGGCTAAAAAATATTGACCCAAAAACCTTGTTTATAAATATTTACTACATGAGTAAATGGTGGTAAAATCGTATGATTTATCTGCCACGCCTATTATTTTCGCATACTAACAAAGAGGTGTCGGTATGGCCTGCGCCATGTAGCAAAATGCTGCAAGAGCTTCTCAGTTTTACTCTACTTCGAATAAACCTGTGTATGTGTACAGGTAAGGATTTAACAAGAATATTTCAAATTTTTAAGAGCAAACAATCCTGAGAGTGATATAAATAAAAATTTTATAAAATTCTGTAAAGTTTAGTGTGAGTGCCTGACAATATAAAATGTGATTGGAAAATTATATGGTTAGTACCAACGAAGGCTGCTTAATAATGAGAAATAATGTCGTCACACAAAATGTTTAAATTTCGATTTCTTGTTCAAATGACTCCTCCGGACTTCGGTATTAGTTTTGCTTTGTATTATTGTTATTGTATGTATTTTGTATAGATTTTATAAAACTCATTATTATTCCATCTATCAGTCACAATATGCGTATGTGTGTGTGTCAAATATCCACGTACCAGGTTCATTTGTAAGGGATTGCCATGCGTTTGTCAAAATTCCGATAACTCGCCATAACTACAACCACATACTCGTATGACATTGTTTGCATATATTGTTGTTGTAAAATATTAAAATTTGAATAAATATTTTTCTAATTTTATGTATAACCATAAATGTTTATAATATTTTAGAGTTTATCTAGAGTATACAATATTTACAAATGTTTTGCATTTTGATGCAGCCAACGAACTATAAATAGAGTTTTATGAATTTATGCCCAGAATTTGTCAATATTTATCTTGACATTTATAAAATATTAAAAAGTAAATGCGAAATTTACCTCAGTATAATTAATGTGTCTCAAAATTATGAAAAAAATCAATCAACAAACTTTCCGTTCTAATAACTTGAGGCTCTCGTGTCTTGTGACAAAGTCAAACATAAATACCACATAAGAAATCTTTATAGCAAGTTAGAGGGTTCGTAGATAACTCCCTACTTGAAAACAAAATCGGTTAACCGCACCCACAATTAGCAAAAATCTCTCATAGTCGCAAAGTCCAAGTTTAATATAAACACACATTATCCTTCATTAATAAGCCAAAAATAGGGCGTAATAATGTATCTGCCACGCCCACTCTTTATATACACAGAGGATCGACAAAATAACATAAACACCTGACATGTATCCAATATTTGTTTATTAATAAGCTGTTAACCACATGCAACAATATGTACTAGATTGCATGATGTTCATATTATTTTGTCAATCCCTTGTACATACGAATTCTTTAAAGATTTGGAATAAGCCAAACTTAGTTTATTTACTTTACTTTTCACAGTTCCCTCTTAATTAAACTTTTTATTATTTTATGAATAATTAAATATGTTCTTGATTTCAAGTAAATTGTAACAAGTACACACCTTAGATATGATTGCAATTCTAATGATATTCTTTTTGCACCATGTGGAAATAGAAGGAAATGTTAACTGACTATTTAAAAACATAACATACATATCAATAAAACAAAACATTGTCGTAAATAATGACAACAACAACAACACTGGCAACAATTATATATGAAACTATAAATAATTTAATACCAACTGAATACCATAACAATTAAATAAACGGATATATAAAATAAAAATAAAATAAAAAATAACAAACAAGTAAAAAAAGGAAATTTGGCTTAGGCCGAATCCTGAATACCCTCCACGTCTACTTGCAATTAGTGGGCGTGGCAGATACATGAGAATCAATAGAGTATGTATTACGTATCAGCTTACAAGTCAGGTTTCTTAATATTTTTGAATAATTGTGGATGTGTCACGCCCTTTTTTGGCATAATGAATGGGATAATTATAAAAATTTAACAAATTTCAACTTTAAAGCTTAATTTTTGTGAGAGATTTTAGGCGATTAACGTGAGCGTGGCTCTTGACCGATTTTACCCATTTTAAGTAGCAATCTGCATGTAGAAACTTAAGGTGTCTGTACAAAATTCCGGCTCAATATCTCAAAATTTACGACTGTGAGCAACCAATAATAGACAAAGATACGGACATACGTGTCTAAATCGCCTCCGTTTTGGCTATTGATCAAGAATACATAAGCTTTGTAGGGTCTCTCGTACCTTCTTCTGGCTGCTTCAAATAGAATGACAAACTTAGTACACCCCCGCCTTTTGTGGATGGTATAATAAAATAAAAGGTTAAACAAAGATAAATATTATTTTTGTTGTTATACTCGTGCAATATTTCTAAATCAAATTTCATGCAACTCTGTACAGTTGGTTATAAAGTGAAGCAAAAAGTTTAATTTATTATTATTAAAGTACTACAAGGATGTGAGCTTAACTTCAACATATGTATCAAAAATTTCAACAATATTTCATACGTTTACGTATACGGACGTACGTACATATATATATAAATATGAAAAAATTTAGCAAACTATTGTGACAACACTCTACAAACCAACAAAACGAAAAAAATAATACAAACAATATATTGCATATACGTGTGCGTGTGTAGAACAATTTTCTTTCATTTTTTGTCTTTTTTTTTTTGGTTTTTTTATAATTTTTTTTGTTGCCATTCTCTTGTCACATAGCACTGCAACGTAGTGCAAATGCAGCAAAAATACATAAACAATTTTTTTGCCATTGCTGTTGCCATTGTTGTTATTGCTTTCTTATTTTTTATTTTTATTTCTTTATATTGTTGTTGTTGTTTGTGTGAAATTTCATTTGTATGAATTTTCTCACTGCAGCGCCATTGGATGGCTTCTTTATTTGGTGGTAATGGCTTTCTATAAGCAATTTTCTTAGCTGTCACATATTCTAATTTAAGTAACAACACACTCACTCACACACAGACGTAGTGCGAACAATATGCTGCGTGTGTTGTGTGCTTTGCTAGCACAAAATCGTGCTGAGTGCGGTTCGCTGTGCCCCAGTACCACCATACAGTGGAAAATGAATAAAAAGAAAAACATATGCGTACATAAATGTTTATATGTATGGGTTTTTAATATACACACATATATTCATGCAGAGATGCTGTAGAAGCGTTCTAGACAAAGCATATAGCAAAATGAAAAGTTTTGGTGACATTTTAAAAAACGTCTCTCACAAAGAATAACTCTGGTTGATACGGCCCGCATATCGGTCTGTCTGTCCATACATATGTGTATGACGAATCTATTTTTGTGTTTGTTCTGTCCAAACTCTGAATAGTATACTTTTTAACTAACCCAACTTTATGAAAAACAAGTAAAGAAACTAAGTTTGGTTTTGACCAAAACTTAAATACCCTCCACCACCTTCTCAATAGTGGGCGTGGCATGTATAATATTGCGCCTTATTCGTTAACACACAACTCTCAGAATAAGTTTATTTGTAAATTATGGGCGTGTCTGAATAGAAAAACCACGCCCATTTTTGACACTTGGAATGATGTAATTATATATATGTTTACCAACTTTCAAATTCGTTCAATTTTTGTAGCTGTGAGAGAGATTTTTATCAATGGTGGGCATGGCTTTCAATCATTTTAAATAGGGATCTAGAAACAGTAAATGTTTGTTTAAAATTTCAGCTCAAAATGTCCAAATTTACAACCGTGGAGTCAGATTTTCTTGCTGACCAGGTATATATATACATTCAGAGGGCCTCCAACGTCTCCTTATGAGTATTGCAACGGAGCAGCAAACTTTGTACACACGCATCACTAAGGTGGAGATTATAAAAACGATAGCTGAGTAAAGCACACAAGTTAAATATCCCTTCAAGAATACATACATATATATAAACAACATAAATTGCTTCTTATGCAGTGTGTACATATGATAGTAAAGCTCTGGTTCCTCTTAATCTATCAGCCATTGAAATCTTCGTATAAATTTTAATGCCGACCAAAGAGACAGATAAATTTGTAACCTATGGTAAGAATGTGATTTGATTTACAATTTATGAATCTTTCACGTACGGCACACACAAACACACACTTGTACACTTGTCCGTAAACGACCTTCTATACCACCACTAACTTGCAGATTTCTTCCCATATGATGAACGAGAATGGCTGTATTTTGTAGAGTTTGGTACTTTTATTATTATACTAATACACATATATGTACATACATGCAGTACAGAATAATATCGCATAGAAGTTTATTGCAGTATATTTTTGCCAAATAAGTGTGGATAACCATGCCCAGGGCTACAGAAATTGGAATATATGAGAAGACATGTTACCACACAACGCCACAACTATAAGCACAATTTCTGTCACAAAGTACTTAACGTTATTGCAGTGAGGTTGTTTGCCTCACACACACATAACGTTATGCATATGTTTATATTACGCATATGTGTATATATATGTTCTGCAAACAACATTTTCACACTCTATTCAAACGCAGCGCAAGTGTGCTGTGGTGCTAGGCAATATGGATGGTGTGTGCACGCACATACCATGCATATGCATGGTTATCTTTACTGTTTACAGAATTCTGGATAGAAACCGTAAGCGGGCAATTTTTTATGGTCGTTATTGAAGGGTTTTTAAGGTAATTACAAAAAAAAAAAAAAAATTATGAATAAAGTAACAAAATATTAATCAAAGATGATTTAAAAAAATCGAATGAAAAACAAGTAAGAAAACTTAATTTGGCTTAGACCAAATTTTAAATACCCTCCACAGCTACAAAAGTGGGCGTCGTAGGTATATGATTAATAGTGTATTTATTACATATCAGCTTAAAATCGAGATTTACGCTAAAAATGATTTTTTGTTAATTGTGGGCGTTTCTGGTATTAGATTACGCCCATTTTTGGCTCAACAGTAGATGATATAATTATGGAAATACACACCAAATTTTAAGTTTGTATTTTATTTTTTTAGAAATTAAAAAATTTATAAATTAAAAGATTCCAAGAAGGAAAAAAATTAATCAAATTTATTTGAAAAATAACAATTATCAACTATTCCAACAACAGCACCCCTCTCCGTTAATTAACTATTGCGCCATCTGTTCTACTACAAACTGATATGTAAATTTTTTTTGTGCGTAAACTGTTGTGCGAACAGTACTTTAATAACGGAAATTGCTTTTTTGTCGAGCATATGTGAGTATGTTCGTTTCAAAAGGGGAATATTTGTATAAACAAAATAAAAATAATACAGAAACAAGTAAGAAAACGAAATTTGGTTTAGGACAAATCTTAAATACCCTTTACATCCACAATGGTGGGCGTGGCAAATATATATATAGCACCCTCTAATAGTGAATATATTACGTATTAGCTTGCAGGTGTAATTTTGTGGTGAATGTGGTTTTTTGTAAATTGTGGGCGTGTCTGTTATTTGTCCACGCCTACATAGAGCATTCATAAATAAGTATGAGTTTTACGCATAGATTTTTGGCGACTAGCTTGAAGTGGCTCTCGATCGATTTAGTTGAATTTAAATAGCTTTCAACAAAATATTTCAAATTTTGCGGCCGCAAAAGTGCAAACAACAGACGGACCCACAAACTAAATATACTAAGATTTTGATGCTTTTCAAGACTACGTTGCCTTCTCATAGATGTTACAAACGGAAAATCAAACTTAGTAGACCCTTATAATTAGAGCGGAAGGTATAACATATTATGGCATAATTTTTCATTCATGCAAATACAAATATAATATTTTTGTGTGCTTTCCTATTGTAAATAAACACAGTTATGATGATATTTAATAATTATTTGATAGACGGACAGCTAGACGACAACATTAAATTTATTCATATAAAACAAATGCATCTGAAGCCCTCTCTCTTTACACTGGTAACTATATAAATATCACTCATACGCCATAGTTGCCCGATTAATATATAAATTCTTTAAAATTCTCTCAAAATATCATCAATATGAACTTGTCTTGTTGTTATTGGCATAATTTATTGCACCTATTATAATGAAATTTACGTTAAAACCTCCACAAACTATTACGCGGATAAATCCTTTTAAAACGTGTAATACTCCTTATGGCTAAAAAGCGTATGAAAAGTAAAATTAGTTCTAACAACAATTACCGTATAAATCAAGGCATGAACCTGTAAAACTTGTTGATCATTATTCCTTTACTGAATTTTTCTATACCAGCACGCACCCAGACACAATATTACATGTACCGTGTCTGCCCAGGGTTCGTACTTATATACGTAAAAAGTTGAGCATGAATTTACGGTATGCGTAAAGTAAACTTATTGCAGCAAATCTGTTGAGGTAATATAATACTCATATATCAAAACTTATCCGGTTAGTGAAATACAATAAAAATAAAAAACAAAAACGGAGAAAACTGAAAAAGCTGAAAAAGCTAAAAAAAAGCAACGAAATTTTAACAATGTTATTAAACCAGGGGCGGTGCAATGGAGAGAGAAGATACAAGTTAACTCTTTAAGTACAATTCATGGAAATGAAAATGAAAATAAAGAAGAAGAAGAATAAGAAGAAACATGTGATTAGGGAACAACCAACAATTTTAGAAACATTCAATAAAAGCACAATCAAGTAAAAGCTATAATAAGACGGCAACTGAGAAAAGACCAAAAGACAAGATAATTTTTCAGCTACACGCTAACAATGCAGCTTAGTTTTCGGCCAACCAGTACAACACCAAACCCAACACCACAGCAAAGGAAAAAACTAAATTCCTATTAAACACTCGTTTGCTACGAAACATACGAGTTTTATATGTACATGTTGTAGCTAAGAAGAAAAAAAATGCACAATAACACGACGAAAAAGAAGAAGAAGAAGGCTAAACCAACAACTTGTACATATCACACATCCTCCAATATAAAGCATACAATTGTTTAAGTATCATATAAAAATCCACTAGCAGACCCATAAGTGCAAGGCTCTCCGAAGGAGAAGAAAAAGAATGAGAACATAAAATAAAAAACACAGCAGCGAAGAAAGCTAAAGCGGTGGAGTGGAGATGGTTATAATGTTTGAAATAAAATAGAAAACCAGAGAAGATTTATTTCTTTTCAGAAATCTGCTACTTTACGCCCTACTCAAGTTTCGTTGGTAAGTGATGATTATACAACATAATACAATGCACACACATGCAAACACATGCATGTAGTACCTACATATGCACAAGATATATGAACAACAAGAAACGTGGCACATAAACCATGGAGATTACTTACGTACGTATGTGTATAATTTAGGAGTGCATGGGTAACTGTGTTTATAACGAACACCCTCCGTGGAACGTAGTACTTTAAAGTTGGAGCAAATGTTTAGCCAAACGGAAAACACTTTCTGTTATTTTACATGATTGGCCATGTCCGTCTGTCCACAACACCGAAATCAATCTACATCATATCGTTAAAGATATTTTGAAGAAATTCGATACACATCTTGACTCAAACTTCTTCTTCTGGAATCTAAATATTTTTTTCTATCACATCCGTATACAGAGCAAAAATTGGCGATTTTTCATATATTTTTTAAATAAACATTAATGATGAAGACATGTTTGGATCAGAAACTTTATTGTTTTAAGATTATTGCACAAATTGTACGTCCAACTTAAGTTACGGTACAATTGGCATTCGTTGATTCAGTTAATAAATCATTGGGTCTGTCCATCGCCTACACGTTCATTTGCTTTATCATGTCCATACGAGTGTATTTAGCGAAATTGCTATTGTGTGTTATGTTCGATACCCAAGGTTATATATACACCAATACGAGTGCGTTGTTATTGGTTTTTTTGTTTTGTTTTAGTGAAAACTTCACTTTAAATTGTTAGTTTTCATGTAATTTTATGTATTTTGGTCTCTGGTTTGTTAGTTAGTTAGTGGATCGTCGTCGCCGTCGTTGTGGGTCCGATTTTGAAAACAAAAATCACTAAACACAATATCTATCACTAACACCACTACCAACGCAATCACCAAACTTATGCATACACATGAATTTTATAGCATTGTTGCGGAGCACCAACCCGGCATTCTCACTCACAACTTATCCCATATAAAACTCATATAGATTTAAACTTTGTCTTGTCTTGTCTTAGAGCGTGTTTCCAGAAAGACAACATACGGAAGTTTGCCAACCGACAACAAAGCGGAAACATAAGATTTATTTCGAAAAATGTTTAGCCATAGATGGGAGAAGTGGTTGGTTATTCAATTCAGCCAACCATCCAGCCATCTAGCCAACCAACCAACTAAACAGTCACTCAAATCGCCTCGCACACGCACACACGCACACATACCAACATATAAACATGCCATTCATATTCTTTGCTGTGCCTTAATGGGAGATGTGTGAGTGCAAATGATAGTCGAGTAATCTATAACCGTTATGCATGTTATGCATTTTCTCTTCTTATACGCTGTGGCCTTCTTAGAAGGCTCTGCGCACCACTTCCCAACGTACCAGTCAACCAGAACCTTGTTAGAAGAAATTGTGCTTAATTGCACATCACTTTTTCCAAACAGCTCTATGGTGCAGAGTGAAGATATATATACACACACACACATACACTAATGAATTTATACCACATGCACACATACACACACACACACCATACATACATAACAAGCCAAATATCGGTCATAAAACTTTTCCTAAAAGTATTCTGCATAAGGCTTTGTTGGCATGTATGTATGTTTGTGTCTGTGTGTGTGTCTGTATTCAAAACTGGTCGCTTCAAACAATGGTTTTTGTTTTTTCTTTTAATTTTTTTTTTGTTTTCATTCATTTTGAGTCTTTAGCAGTTTATCATGCTGGCAAACATAAATTAAAGTTTTTTCTTCCTCTGCCAACTGTTATTTTAATGACGGTTAAACGTTGGTCTCTATATTAAAGAATACCGAGAGCGTTCATAGTGTGCACCTACTTGCTGACATACTTTTATAAATATTTGAATAAATAAATATTGGAGTGATTCATGTGTTCGAGGAGATTCATTCATTATCCGTTAAAAAGGAAATAAAAAAATTACCGGCAATGCTCCAAACCAGATAGAGCAGATTTCAATAATTAACTTACAACATAATTTCCCTTTTCTTAAAATTGAAAAACATTTTCACACCTCCTACATATCAGGGACATATGGCGGTATATGGCACTTTGTCAAAACGTTCCGTTCACTTAGAACGAGACGTCGCAAATCCCAGAAAAAAAAATATATTTTGAATCAACAATGAATACCAAGTCGATCCAGTCATTTCTGTTTAACTGTGTGTATGTGTATGTGTTGCCGGTCGCAAAAATTGAAATATTGATTCCAAACTTGGCGTTTTTATACGTGGTTCCCTATTAAAATTAAGCAAAATGGGTACAGTGGACGTAAGGAAAAACATACCCAAGCAGAGTATACAGTAATACAGTATATATGATGTAATTACTGTATTTTGTCCCTACGTCCATCCCTTGAAAAATGGATCTAGAAATCAAAATATGGAATCCATCTGTCTGATGTTAGGTACATAAGTATGATCCTAAAGTTTTCCATTGACAAACTTTTCTATCGAAAGTATCATAATTATAGGCGTGTCATTGGCGATAGATAATAAATAAATGATAAATACTTGATTTTTCGCATGTATCAGAAGTGGGCGTATCAAGCTTCAAATACATATATCTCTAGAGAAAACATCAGAAATGGTTTTGATTGATATAACATTATAACATTATAACCAAGTTGCCCATTCCGTTTACAACACTAAAGAGAAGCCCTCAAAAATATTTTAGCATATACGTAATGTCTGTGCAGTTATGTATATATCTATTATTGACCATTAAAACTCGTTTAGTATTCATTTTTTTTACGCTTCCAGAATAGTTCTTGATGAGAAATATTTCAATATTTGAATGATTAAATGCTTTTCTAGGAAGGAAGATTCTAGCTTTAAATGATTCAAAAAGCTTCTACAGAAACACTTACTTATTAACCTACTCACTTGCAACAGTAAGTCCATGATTTTATAAATACTGAAAGTAATTATGGTGTTGGAACTTTGGAGTTACTCTATAGCAATGATATATGATGTTATAAGCTGTCTAAACATCTATTAATACAGTTGCCTTATTAGAGAAGCACAACATGTTTGAGTTATTGCCATAAATTCTTCTTGATATTTAAATTGTCGCTACGCTCTTCTCTACCTAGTGCCCCAGTCAATTACGTTGTAAAATAACATGCTAAACGTTTATCAAATTTCTACTAACCTAAATAAGTGCTTACCATTCATATGTAAATTGTGCTCTAGTCTAATGTCCATATATTGTATGTGGTAGATGCAGTATAGTATAACCAAGTGTTTTGTAAGTCGAACTTTTTCCTACCCGTTCCTTTCCACCCGAACCAACCCAACTTAATCACACAGACACATGCACACCAATCATTTTGCCCAAGTAATTTCGTTTAAATTACAACAAAATATATTGTGCTTATAAATGCGTATATGTGTGTGTGAGTGTGCGAGTGTGTGTCTGCATAATAGCATATAGTTTAGATGTAATCCGGTCTAAACCAACCCTCTTGTTATCTTAATGTATTGTAGGTGTGTGTACGTATGCGGGTGTGTGTGTATGTGTGCGTTGTAGGAAATCACTATATTTAAAAGCTAATTATAGGCATTTTGTGTGAAGCAGAGGAAAACAGTAATGTAAATTTTCGTTGCACTAGTTAGGTGCAAAATATGCCCAAACATTATTTTATTTATACACTCAACTCACATGCACACCTTTCCACACATACACATATTAATGGATATATTTTGCAAGTGCACTCATGAATACACAAGTGTTGTGTTTGAGTTGGTATTATATGATAGAAAAAAACAAACAACAACAACTTTTTGCATTGTGGCTTAGCTGTCTTTCTCTTTATGATTATTTTTTTTTTTTAATACACGTTCCCTTCAACTTTCTGAACAAAGACTAGGGAAAACGACGAAGAAGTGGAAGATGATGGGAAAAATTTACGATCTAATAATTAAAGTTTGTAAAATGAATAAATTCTCGAGATAAAAACATGAAATAATTGAGAAAGTTCTTTACATACAATTTTTTTTTTGTTTTTGTTTCGAAAGGCTTTTTTCTATAATCTTTATTTAAACAGGCTTATGGTGTGTGCACACAAACTTACTCTATTTTTTAAGCACTCCGCATGAGATTATTAAAATTAGAATTCCGTTTGCATTTACTAGGTGAAGGTATGTAGAGTCTTTAATTTTAATTAAATATAAATAAAATATTAAAAAATAAATCAATCCGTGTGAACTCGTATAATTCCCGAATTTATTAAGTATAAATTGCGCTTTGGGGTTGGGTTAAATGGGTTGTAAGCCACGCTGTATCCTTTGTGGGTGTGGCTCTTGACCGATTTTGCCCAATTTAAATATCGATCTAGGCACTGGATTATGAACAAAATTTCAACTTAATATATCAAGTGTCAGCAACAAACAGACAAACGCATGCACGGACGGATGGACTATACATATATACTTTGTTGTGTCTCTCGAGGCTTAGTATACTCTTTAATTTTCAAGCATTATGACATAATACCTGCATCACCCAGTTATAGAAAATTTTCCAACACTGCTGTATAATGTTTGCTCAAATCTTTCCTACTAAGCTGATATCTTTTTTTTTTTTATTTATTTCTGTTTCTATTTGTATTATTTGTTGCATTGGGTTTAAAATAGCATTTGACAAAAAAAAAGAAAAAGAAGAAGAAGAGAGAAAAAATTGCAACACAAAAATCAAACCATCGATGACTAAATTGACTTGAATTGTAACACAAATTACACAAACAAACTGTAACAAACTGTAGTTGGTGGCAGAGCCAGCAAAATACAAAAAAATAAAATAAAATTTATCTATAAAGTAAAAAGAAAAGTGAACGCAATCGAGCAATTTGATGACAATACCTATGGGATTTCAAAACCCATCGTACAGCCAGCCATACAGTTACGCAGTCACGTTTCCCTGCCACCGAAGCAGATGGATGCACATTTCAACTTGAAAATATTGTTGTTGCCTTTTTTATCCAACTTTTTCATTCAGCTGAAGCTAAAGATTTAAGTTGGAAAAAATGTATATGTGTATGTAAATTTTTGTATCGTACTTTGCAATATAAAAGGCATTAACCTTTTTTTTTCCTGCAGTTATGTTGTCATTGCATTCCTGAGAATGTTTGTACATCTAATTGAAATTCTTCTGAGTGGTTGTTTGTACTTGTGTTTTAAACAAATCTTAAACTCTTTCATTTCTTCTTCTTCATCCTTGTTAATAATATTTTTCTTTTCCTTTCTTCTCTTTCTGCTTTCTTCTTGAGCCAAAGAAAAACTTCCTGTATATTACAGGCACACGCACACTCACACTCACGCTTACGCACATAGAGTGTTTGCTAGTATGCAAAGAAAGTTCATAGAGAGTATGTTTGCGTCTATATGTGTACCCATGTATGTTGTTATACGTACATACTTACAAATAAGAAGAAAAGGAAGAAAAGCAAATGTAAACATCATTGAAAAATTGGCATTTCTTGTTATTTTCCTGTTCGTTTGGTTGTTGTTGTTGTTGTTTTTAACTTTAGCAAGATGTACCGTTACTACGTTTGGTTATATTTATCAGCATATAAAACATGTTGTTTTTTGTGTGCCCTACATAGATTTTTCATGTACAGAAACATGACTTCAGTGCAGCACAACTAACCGGCTAACGAATGGCCTTGTCGCACCTGCTTCTACATACAGGGCAATATACGCTAGTGAAGTATTTCTGTTTCCAAAGAGCCAAAGAGATTGTGAAAAAAGTTGATTGAGAAGGTTGTGGTGGTGGTAGTAACCTTTTAAGCCTACAGAGAGCAGGACAGCACCTACATGGTAAATTACTCAACAGCAAACAGCAACAACAACATTGTTAAGTGCACAAGAGGAGCGCATGGAAGGAGTGGAATATACATTTACACACACCTCTGACAACATACCTAAGTGCTTAAAGACCTTTACAGCTTCATTCACAGCACACATGCATTGAAGCCTTCTTATCTAACAGCTACAAGTTCATTCCGTTCAGCTTAACAAGATATTACTAGAAATTTAACTGGCCGGTAAGCTGGTATTAAAAACTTATCACAACTATGTTGAAATATTTGAAAAAATAAAAATAAAAAATCTCCATGGGAAACATAAGCGTCTTTGGAAATAATTTTAGAGAAAAGTGACACATTTCCACTTAACATAAATGAACCTCAAGAAAATTCTGTATTTACAGTAATTATAAGAATAGAAACTTTCAAACGATATAAAAGGTTTCTCTTCCAAGTTCATTTTCCGCAAAGTTTAAATTTTGTATTGTTGGGAAAAAACCTCTTTGTACACAAACAAAAGATCACTATATAGCAATAAGTCACAAATTTTGATAGTTGCCAATGAAATTTGGCAATTCATTCCATTTATCATAAGGTTCACTTGTTACAATTCGGAGTTCAATGGGACGGTTTCTACTTTTTTGCCATTTTTTCCAGACAAAAATGGAAAATTTTTGACATTTTTTATATCGCAGTTTCGACTCAATCTGAATCACACACAAAAGATTCTTTATTCGCATAATTTTTAATAACGTAATCTCTTAAAAGATGTCCGTACGTTCGCTTTTCGCAATTTTACAACAGTTCAAAGTTTATATTGCAAAGAAAAGCACCAATCAGCGCAGCAAAAAAAGTTCATTATATGAAAAAAATTCTCAACTCTTGCACAATGATTCCATTAATCATAAAGAACAATTGCTCTTGAGTGTAATAGTTAAAAAATCTCAATATAAACAAAAATAACATATTTTTATTTAGTGTTTTTTCTACTAGGCAGGGCTTTTGCTCTTCAATGGAATCCGAATTTCAATCAACCTTAAAGTGAAATTCAACAAAATGTTTAGAAAAAATGTCATCCTTTTAAAGCTGTAAAAAAATTTCCATAATTAGAGGTTTGAGGTAATTTGACGCCATGTTGAACCCGATCAATTCTTCACGTGAAACTTATTTTACTTTTTTAAAAGGTCTTTCTTCTCTGCAGTACTTATGGAAGCAACTTATGGAAGGACATGAAAACTTCATATGCACATGTCAACAATGTGTAAGTAAATATGTTCCTTTGCTCTTTAGAAGAAAAAAAAACTTGAGAAATATGTTGTATTGAATAACTTCAAACATATTTGCTCAATCAGTACGTGTATGCACCTATGCATGTAAATATAGTTATCAATCAAATAAAAATTCATGAATTTATGTGCGGTAGCAATATTATCAAAAATCCATCGAATATTATTTTCTAAAGTTTCTCTGCAGCAACTATGCGACTGTGCTTTATGTTAAGTATACACATGTAGCAGTGTTTGTAAATGCATTCGCTATGAAAATGCAATATATTGTATGTAAATTTGCGTAACAGCAAAACGAGCAACTTGTAACTTTATTTCAATTTTGATGTTTGCAGGAATACGACTGAATGCGTGCCAAGCCCTCGGAGCCGCATGCATGGTGGTGCCTGATGATGGCGTGGCATGCATGTGGTGGTAGCAAGCAAACCCTTTGAGCAAGAACAGAAATGTAATCATTTCGTTCGTTTCGATATGTCTTTTTGGAGCATTTCACCAAGAAAACCAATTCTTCTTCGTTTTGTCGCTTTTTTATTTTTTATTTTTTAATAAAACACATTTATTGGTTATTTTCTGCCATTTTGCTTCCAGTGATTTTTGTCAAGCATATTGTCAAGTAAATATATATATGTGCGCAGATACTTTTATGTGTAACGACAAGAAAGTGAACAGAACAAAAAAGGGGAAAATTCTTCATCATATTGCACTTGTTTTATATTTTATAACATAAATTTGTTCCATGAAAGTTTTCCATTACTTGAGTCCATTTGTTACTTAGCAATGATCATTGTTCTTGGTGAATTGAAAGGTATCGTTGTTGCAATGACTTGAAAAAGAACACACTTTTCATTCTACCCAATAATTATTTATATTAGAGGAGTAAAGGGTAGGTGGCCGTAGGGTTCCTTCTATGACATTTCATATAATTTTCCTTTATTGCCATCAATACCCCAACTGTCCGGTTACCCAGGCGGAGCATACTTTGTTGTGTTAGCCCAGTTTGGGAGATATTGGTTCATAAGGCATGGCATCTAGCACAGTAAGTTGATGGTTTGTTAAGATTCGTTCTAGAGATTTTGCCCTTAAAAATTCGTTCCAAGTAGAAAACAATGCATTATGAACCATTCAATTCCTATGATTCATTTTGGAGCTTTTGCAACAACCGATCAATAATAGACCTCATTCACCACAGCTTCATAAAACCTCAGTATTGCGGTAGAGATTCACTGCAGCCAATTGGACGAGTTGATAATAAAAGTCAAGGTAGGTGAATATAGAGAAACCCGTGTTGTTACAAATCAGTTGCAATTAAAAATATTGTAAGTGGCTTTTGAAACCTTCGACTATTCCCCTTATTCGCTAGATATTGTCCCAACTGAAATCCTACTTCTTTAGAAATCTGGACGATTTATTATAAAGGAAAATGTTCAGTTCCCAACAAGCGGTCAAAAATACTTTTGAAGAGTTTGTCAAGAGTTTTTTGTTATAAAGATAATTGTTGGAAAAGGTGATGTAGCTGCTGATGTAAATTATGTATAAAATATCAGATTCTTCGAATAATTAAAATTCAAAAATTGCCAAACATTAAAATGTCCAACTAATATAAAAAACAATTGCTTCAAGTTCATTACGATAACTTGAAGTATCGTTGATTATGAGATAAGCATCCTACACAACTGAGCTGTTTACATATTAATAGGAATAACTTTTTGGCATAAAATTTTGTCAAGTAGAAAAGCCTTCACATAGATTATAGCACGTAACTATTTGCCTTCCGGATTCGTTTCGTTTCGTTTCGTTACAACGTTGATGGCATTTTTAACAAATGATTGAAATGATTTTGTTGCTATGGTGAACGTGCTAAACCGTTATTGAGTATATTCAATTTACTGTCACACAGCTGGTCGGTCGGTTGGTCGTCTGGTGGGCGCCGTCAGTCATCAGCTGAAAGAGAGAGGACAGTAGACAGCTCATCAGATGAGCTATTGTGATGGTTGTTGTTGCTGCTCTTGCTTGTTATTGTTGGCTGTGGACGATAAACGATCTTAAATGAAGTAAATATCCAATCCTTTCCACCACCACTTTACTCCACTTTACTGCATCCTATCCAAAAAACAAAAACGAAATTGGTTATTGCTTGTATTGCAACTCTGCTACATGACAACCCCTGCAGGCAATAAGTAGAATAGTTTTTCATTCAATTCTCTTTTGTCTTAACACTGTCGGTTATATATGCATTGTATGTATGGGAGCGATAGTACAAGACATACCCTAGCATGGTCTGGTAGTTTAATGCGGCCCTGTAAAGATGAGGCCATTAAGCATATTAACATGTAACATATCGTGTCGTTGGTTCACGTTGTTTTTCTGCTTTCTTTTTGACAAATATAAAAACAACAACAAGGATAACATTATTTCAACAATTTGTTTTGTTGCTGTTCTTTAGTATTTTGTCGTCCATTTAAACCTTTGCTAACGAATGGTTCGTGATGGTAAATTTTAACTAAACCAATTTAATTCCATTAAATGTAAGTCAGAGGTTGTAAAAAAAAAGGAAACAAAACAACAACAAAAGTAATGTATTGAACAAAATTGGTACAAATTGTTTTCACTTGTATGTGTGCATGATGATAAACCATAAATAAAATGAAAGGACCTGAAACTACAACCAAACGGCCAAGGTGGCACTGGTTGGCAAGAAACATGGATTCAAAGAAAATTATTCAAAAGAAAAAAAAACACGTTCGCTCTACTTTCTACATTTTAATCCTTTATTTCGGGTGATTGTAATTTTTAGAAAAATCAAAATTTCGGATTTAGGAACAGTCTGTGAACAGAATCACTGCCTACTGCAATTCATTTCAAAATCACAAACAAAGCTGCTTTGGATCATATGAAATGAACATTTAGTGAAAGAATAAATAAATATGTAAAAGTATGTGTAAGAGCTTCTGCGTTAAGCTCCTGAGTTATGTGTATAAAAAAGATTATAAAATATTGTATTTTTTTTCAAATTTTAACCTTCCGTACCATGTACTTGTAGAGGCGTTTTTCATTTCACACGAAATATCCATAAATTTGTCAGTTTTTATGACGTTGTCAAAAATTGCAAAATATGTCAAGTGTAAAATATTAAATCAATCGCATGTATGTATTTTTTTATAACAAATGGGAGGACCTATGTGGCAGATGATGGTACCGTACCATACATTAAAGCTTATATCATTTATAAATGGGCAATTTGTCTATACGTCCTGCACACAAAAAATATTTGATCACTTTACAAATGTTTGAATATTTGATATAAATAAAAACAAATGAAAAGAGAAATTAGACTTAACTCGAAGCTAAAATACCCTTCTTATAAACATAGAGAAAATGGGTGTGGCAGGTACCTGATTATGCTCTCTACAGTTATGTAAGTTTGTACGGAATTATAAACGGATCTGTTATACAATCTCAGCCTCGTAGAACAACATTTCAAACTGCTTTAAAAAGGTGCCGCTTTTTATCAAAATCAAAATTAGAATACCCACCACTGTAGGTTTTGAAATAGCAATAAATTCCATTAAATTTAAGGTACTAACAGTTAGTAAAGAAATATAACCTTGGGTTCTACAGAAAAATTGATTAATTTTAATCCATTTTAGACTAAAATATTTGTGTCACAAATATTTATTCCTACATTTTTGGATTATATTTTACGGGGTGACCATGATCTAACGATCTGATTATCGAAAAAAAAAAATAAATTAAAGTCAATCCAGTACAATTACTTCTTAACCCATTTTTTACCGGTGTTGCGAAAATGCAACAGTAACTTTGATCCTTAATAAAAAGAAAAGTATTTAAGGTAGAGGTTTCATTTTTGTTTTGTAATTAAATTTGGAGTTTTTTTTATAAAACAATTATTAAAATAAATTTATATTAAATTTAATTTATTTTATATTTTTCGTTTGAAAAATGACCCAAAAAAATGCTTTTGCCGGAAGTCCCCTTGTTTATATACCTTAATTGAAATTTTTCATTAAACGAATAAAACACATTTGGAAAACATCTAAATGGAATGTGGAATGATTACTTTTAAAATATATTGTTTTCATTTTCCACGATTCCATTTCGAAAAGTGGTGTTGCGTTTTCGCAACGTTGGCTAATTCGCTGCAAATCATTCAAACGTATGACTTGCAGTTATTTATACAAAAAAACAATTTGGAAATTACTAGTAATAATGGCGAGCGGTAAAATTTTAAAACACGCAGACATTGAACGCATTCTTTTTGAGGAGTGCAGTGATGAGGAGGATATTGTAGTAGATAAAACTACAAAATTCATATACATTCCCCCTGAGAAAGTTGATATGATAAGTGATGAGGAAAATATTAACGATGAGAGTCTCATGACAGATAATCTGCCCCATGCGGAAATTTGTGGCGAAATATGCGTGGAGAATGAGTCGAAAACAGCAGATTTGGCAGCCCCGGCAATAGTGCCTGTAGAAATTGGAGAACTGAAATACAGTACAGAAAAGAGCTTCGGTGTCCCAAAATGGAAGAAAAAAATTGGATTTAGTCCTTCTTTGGAAGCACCAAATATACAAGCCACTGAACCATTGCGAAAAAAAATTGTGGAAAATTTGAGTGAGTCAACATTAGTGGTATAGAAAAGAATTTGTATTTTTTATTTTGTTTTATTAGGTGGCAAGAACCCTTTCGAAATTTTCACGGAGTATTTTGATGATGAAGTGATGGACATGCTTGTTGTTGAAACAAATAGATACGCCTCCCAAAAAAATGAATTTTTTATTGTGACAAAGGAAACTATGTACCGATTTATAGGCATGCTTATATTATCTGGTTACCACACAGTTCCTCAGACACAACATTATTGGTCGAATGAACTTACTTTAGGTGTACCTATAGCAAAACAGGCCTTTTCGAGGAGTTTATTTTATCAGGTTAAAAGGAATTTCCACTTAACCGATAATGATAAAATTGACGGCAGTGACAGGTTTGCTAAAGTGAGACCACTGATCGATGTTTTAAATAAAAATTACAAAAAATTTGGAATTTTTGAAACTCATCTCTCTATTGATGAACAAATGATTCCATATTTTGGGTTTAAATATTGGTGCCTTTGTTCTAGTTATGGATATCTGTTTCACTCAATACCATATGCAGGAGCAAATTCCCAATACGATAAAAATGTTGGCTTAGGGGCATCTGTAGTTTTGAAGCTGTTAGAGTCGGTACCTAATCCAGAAAATCATGCTATTTATTTCAATAACTTCTTTTCGTCATACTATTTGTTTTACTTGTTGAATGAAAAAAAATATCGTGCCACAGGAACCGTCCGTTCAAACCGCCTAAGAGGTGCGAATGAATTGCTTTCTTCAGGTCGTAATTTGGCTAAGCATGCGTATGAAGGTTGTATTGAAACCAATAACAATATATCTGTAGTTCGTTGGCAGGATAATAATGAAGTTACAATAATGTCAAATTTTATTAGCGCTAGGCCGGCATTCTCTACATCCAGATATTCGAAAGGAAATAAAAATAAGGTTAGTTTTTATATAATTTCAAGTATACTCTTTCATAAATATGTATGTGCATATATATAGGTTTTTGTAGAACAGCCATTAGTTATACATGATTATAACCAGTATATGGGTGGAGTAGATCTTCACGGTAATGCGGTATTAAATTATGGTGTAGCTATACGCAGCAAGAAGTGGTGGTGGCCTTTGTGGACTAATGCTATAAATACAGCCACAGTAAATGCATGGAAGATCTTTACGTTAATCTGTAAAGAAGAAGGAAAAAGTACAGTTTCCCAAATACAGTTTAAGGTGGAACTGGCAACGGCTTTGCTTCTCTATAGTGCAAGCGACAACCAAGTAAGAGAATGTCCAGAACCAAAAATTCCAAGGGTCGACGAAAATTTGCATATTATAGGCAAAATACCCCAAAATAAGCGAAGGAGATGCGCCTACTGCCACTCCCAAACTTCGTTTGAGTGTATTAAATGCAATGTATCGTTACATTCTAAATGTTTTTCAAACTTTCATAAATAAAATATACTAAAGTAAACGTTGAGTGATTTGCAGCTTATTAGCCAACGTTGCGAAAACGCAACACCTTCGTTACGCCCACTCGGTGGACTTAGAGAAAATTTTTTTTTATATTATGAATAGAGAAGTATAAATGGTTACGAATACCAAAAATTATAAATTTATCTCAACGATTTCGGGTACCGGTAAAATATGGGTTAATACGTTTCTCCCCATGTTTTCAATGTTGCGTACACCACAAAATTCTTAATGCTAGTTTTATTGAAAAAGAAAACGTTAATAAAATGTATAAGGTTAGAATTAAATATAGGTGATATTCGTTTCTTTAAATTTTGATATCTTTAAAGAGGAAGAGAGCAGCAATTTTTAAATTTCTTGAGGTCTAAAAAATGGTAGATTGTACAAGTATAATTTTATAGTATTATGTGCATATGGTTCCAGTACCATAATAATGCTTGTATTTGCACAAAAGATCTGTGGTATTCAGCTTAAAAGTCGCACTTCTGCCATGTCCGCGATTTTCTAAATATCCACATATTTTGGTTAAACATTTTTCTCAGAATCTCAATACACCCTACTACTTATATTCGAAATTAAAGATACATAAGTTTTAAAACCCATTTAAAGCGTTAAAGTCCAACTTGTACGACAGTTCAGCAAATAATGCACATCTTGAAGGTTGCAGTGTTAAGTGTTTCACAACAATAATAATGAAACTAAATAGAATTTAAAAATGAGAAAAGGGAAAAGCAAAACATACCAACAACAACAACAACAACTGCTGCTATTGTTGTTGCTGTTGCTGTTGCTGTTCTATAGATATTTTCATTAAATTAAGTGCTTTAAATTTGCATACAGACGTTTATGATCATTACAGCAAATTACTATTGCCAATATGTACCCGCTCGGCTTTCCCTCTCCCTGTCCACCGCTCGCTTCTTGTTATGGCACCAGTAATAGTAACAGCAGTAGTTTGCAGGAAGTGAAAACGGCATTTTTCCTTCAGCAAGCTTTCTTCTTCTCTTTTTTTTCCTTTTTGCCTCGTTTCTTACTTATTTTTGTGTGTAATGTGCTTAAGAGTGTGGGTGGGTGGGTGTGTGTGTGTGTGTGTAATACACCAATATTAATATTGAATATAAATTTTATTATCTTGCGAAATATTTTCAGCGTTTCTCTATAAAAATTATTGCCAAGAATTTTCTCTGTAATGTATTGTATTAAACTTACAAAACTTAGTCGCACACACACACCCACCTACACACTTATAAATATGTACATTATATACATAATAAAAAAATTTGAATAAAATGAATGAAAAAGTCGTTGTTTATATATGGTGTATACATAAAGTGTGTCAAAAGTAAATGCTATTATAGAAAATTGTGTTCGTTATAGATGCGGGAAGTAAAAATTTGGTGCACTGCAAACTCTTTCAATTTAACTTTTTTGTGTTTTTTTATACATCTTGTAATAGGCAATAAATTGGGTTTATTAAAACGTTTTTACTGCTTAATAAAATAAACTTTACTACTACAACGAAAACTGTGTATTTTGAATCTATATTATGCAATCGTTTTCGTGTGAGTACTACGGTGCGTTGAAGAAAACTGGCACTGAAACTTTCGCAACATGTAAAAGATGGTGCCAAGATGTGCCATAAAGAATATAGATATTCTTATATAGTATCAAAATCTGAATCGATCGAGTTATAACAGTATGTGTGCCGGTTTTTTGATGACACTCCAACAGTCGTGAAATTAAAAAATATTGAACATTTTTGGTTTATGAGCACAGATTCACACGTGCCACGCCCACAATTTATAATAGGCTTTCTATTTCTAAATATATCCAGATAGAGTATAACACAGACGCCCACGATTTCTCAAAAATTTTAAATCCCACGTATTTATAATTAGTGAGTCTATAGAAGAGCTAAAAATGGACGGCTGATCGATCACATACTACATTTTGGTGGTCTGTATTTCACTTATGACTTAGATTAAGCAAATTTTTTAAATATTTGCAGCATCTGTCAGATATGTGTATTGAATTAGGACCCTTAGCTCTTTCTGATAGTACTTGTGAAGCGTCTTAATGTAATTTTAATGAAATAGATGTTGAAAAAATTGATAATCCATCATTTTGAAGCGTCCACTATATTTCAATTAGATTGACATTACCCAGCAACTTGAACTTAAACTTTTAAAAGTTCTTTCGTTAGATTGAAATTTTAATTTAATTTGAACTTAAACTTTCAACTTAAATAAAGCGTTGCATGAGACTGCATTGATTGCTGCAGCTGCCTGAACTACATAAATGGTTATGAGGTATGAGTAATATTTCATACACATACTCAACGACCGACCTCCTTCTATTTATTACATTAATCAACAATACTAATATTTGAGAAATGTTGTTGCTTTGATGGATGACTGTACTGAAAGTTATAACTTAACAACTAAACAAAGACAAATGTTGCCAACTAATCACTCTTTTGAGATGACAAAGTAATTATCCAAATACATTTATACACCCTACGTCTACAACAAGGCGATAATCACCCCATAATAAACCATAATACAGATGTAAAACAAAGAAGGCAACAGGGTTTCAGTGTGGACACACACGCATTCATGGTACATGGTTGCATTTGTGTATTTAGAAAATGAACAGAATTTCAATTTTGCAATAACCACCACATACTGAACGTGAGGCCCTGTATAACTTTATAAGCAATTAGTTATACGTTTGCGGTTATAATATATATATAAACTTGGGGTATCCTGGGCACACAAACATACAAAAGTATACGTATTTGTAAACAAACACTAAACGGGTAGCCGCAAGATTTTAAGTAAATTTTAGTGAAATTGGGCCAAATCTGATACATTGAACGCATATACACGTTTATGCGATAAAGGAAACATACGCACGCTTGCTAGTAGATTAGTTGGTTGCATGATTATTTAAGTGTTGTCAATGGGAGAAGTTCTTGGGAGGGGGAGAAGAGTATGCTAATGAAAATTAGCCAGTCACTCCACTTGAAATACATTCACACATTTTGTATTGCTTGAAGTTTGGCCACAATAATTTAACACCAATAAGTTGATACAATTTTTACTTTATTTTGATCTCTTTTATCTGCACATTGCTCTTAATTTTTATACAAATATACATTTGTTTAAATACGCAAAAGGACTTATGACAGATACTTCGTACAAACGCTGGCCAGAATGTAGATTTCAATCAGCACATATTCGTATAAGCAGGCTCACAAATATTGACAAATAAAAAGAGGAATTCATCCATAAGATCAACATCGATTATTATGGTGGTAGATGCACGTGTATGCGAGTATGTGTATTAAACTTGAAATGCGGGTCACCATGAAAAATTGTAAAACATTTATATAGTGTGTGAATGCGTTATTGTTTAATTGGCACAACTCATGACATATATTTATTTATATATGTTGGTAAACTTTCTGTTTACATATGTATTTGTTTTATTTAGACACTTGCTTAAAAAATGTTCCATTGCATCCCTACATGGAAGTTTCATAGTAAATACTTTCGGGGATTGCGGATATTTGTTATTCTTAAATAGGTTACAAAAAAATTCTTTTGTTTTCTGCCACATGACACACACGTTGAGTCACACTAGCTAGGGTAAATTATATGAAACTAGAATGCGACTTAAACCAAATCGTTAATCTGCTTAAAAATAATAAATGTAGTGCTCTTGCCTAACTTAGTAAATGATATAAATGCTTACCTTTTTGTTACAATTTACGTTGAACAGTTACTTGTAACATCTCCTCATAAATTTTGTTATAGAGAGATTTTCACAGAAATATTGTTTATAGCATATGAGAAAGTATTTTTTGTACATATTTTGCGTAATTTATTACGATAACACATACACACACACACACGCACATAAATACTCAAGTACATATTTTATAATCTGTATAATTTATCGTTTAGAAAAATATTTTGTGAAACTGGTGAAAGTTTTCTATACAAGTATTTAGTTGGCATCGAATTCCGTGTACCCATCCCTTACTTTAAAGCTATACTTGAAATATTCATTCGATGCTATTGTACAAAAAGTTTGACATTTTTAAAAATTTGTTTATTATTTTGTAGTGCAAAAAATATCGAAGACTTTAAGAGAGATAAAAAAAAGTTTTACCAACTTATCTTGGTTAAGTTATGCCGTTGTATCCTTTTTATATAATCATAGTACTTCGTTTATTCATAAGAAAAGAATCCTTACATAAAATATTTATTCAAATTGTTAAAATTAAACGAGTTCTCGGTAATAGCCTCAAACCAAATGATTTACTTTTATATCCTATGCTTAAAATAAAAAAAAAAACTTTTCATATAACAACAAGTAAATGGTAGACTAAGTTTATAATTGCTTTTGTAACCTACGTAAAATGATAAAATATTAAAATTTTTCATCATCATGGAAATCTGAATCTGAATCGATTTCTGTCCGCAATTCTATAACCATAAATTTGGTCAACTTTTAAAAAATCACGCCCACAATAATATAACAATCTATCTAACATCCACTAAAATGTAGCCAAGAAGCTAAAATGTTCAATATGTAGCCCATGTACTGGGCGCAAAAAACGATCCCCAAATTGTAACGAATTAGATGCAATCGGTTAAATGCCACGCCTGCAATTGTCAAACATCTATCCATTAGGCACAAAAATTCACACATGATGTTTAAATTTGATAAACATATATTTTATATAATATTAATTAGCTCATTAATGATTGTGTCATAGGCGTGGTCGTATTATAAACGGACGCCCACATTTTTCAAAAACCATACCTGGCACAGAATCTTTTTTCTGTTAAACACATAAATTACCTTATACAAGGTGCCCGAAAAATGGCCGTAATATGATGAAATATTTGGGCCGTGATGTGGAACCCGAAAAGAAGGTAAAAAACTTATTAAATGTTTTTATTTAGTTTACCTTTTTTAGTTATACTCGTATCTGTTTTTATATAAGTTTTTTTACCTCTTTTTATATAATTTATATAACACTCGAGGAAAAAGAAAAATTATATAAAAAGAGGTAAAAAAAACTTCAACATACGTCTGGAATTAAGCCTTTACCGAGTTTTAGGTACTAAGAAATCGCTTACAACTCTATGGTAAAATTTATTTTTAATTTGTTCCGATGCCGAATTATATACCGAAACATTTTGGCCTACTTTCCGGACATCCTGTATATGTTAATGTATTTCGGGGTTATATATTAATTTTCTCTGTTTTCTGCATATTCTAAAGATGATAACTTTATCCACTCATTCCTCGCGCAGTGCTAACAATGCAATTTACTGAAAGGTATAATGAACGAAGGAAAAAGTGGAAAATCCATATAAACAACACCAAGTACAACAACAGTACAGTACAAGTACACATAGATTAATTCAACTTTGTAGTTATAATTACTAACAGAGATAGCGAGAGGAAAGAATTGTGTACAGGATGAAGATGAAGAGGCATTACTCAAAAGTCGTTGATATAATAGAATTTTGTTGAAAGCGAGAAGAAGAGAAGCTATATAGTTCTTAAAACTAAGCCGTGCCTCTTATGCCGCCAGAAGAAATATGATAAAACAAAAACTCAGCAGCATCATTGTTCTCTCTCTCTCGCTCTCTCGCTCTACAGATTACATAACGAATCAGAGTGAAAGTAGAAAATATGAGTTATAAGCGTAGAACAAAAGTGAAAGAAGGGAATTAAAAAAAAAGTGCCATTAATACAAAGCCAACCAACCAACCAACCAGGCATTCAGCGAACTTACATTATTTTTAACTGTAAGAGTGTAAGCTATTGTTTTATAATCTCGTTAACGTGGCTTGTAAACTTTACATACCAAGAGATAGGTCGTTAAAAATTTCACTTTTCCTGTTTAAAAAAAGAGAAAAACATATTAAAACAATAAATTTAAAAACCGAGAGAAAGCTGGTTCTTTATGAATAACTTGAAAATCTTGGCAAAATTGGGCCATTGTGTTGTGTTGCAATGGAGAAGCGTTGTGAATGTCAAAGATTTTTATGCAAAATTTTTCTTTTTAGAAAAAGTATTCTTCTGAAATTTTCACGATCGTGTGTCCATCTAAAACGGTACATATTCAGCTTTCGGATGCAATTTTTTAAAATTATTTATTACTACAGAAAAAGAAAAATTTTGATCGAAAATCGGTATTTACCCAAAGATAACCTCCATTCAAAAATGGATTATTTTGCACATTTTCCAAATATTTCATGCAAAAGCAAAACTTTTCAAATAACAACATTTTCCAAACAAGGCAAATAGTTAAATAATAAATGTTGTATGTTTCATATTGTTTTATAGAAAATTTCCTTCAGGAGATGATTAAGTAAGTAAGTAAGAAGGAAAGTGGTGAGAAACTTAACTTGATAGCTTTCATAAGTAATAAGTAAGCATGCATCTCAATTTAGTTTTGTATGAAAACAGACATGCACCAACATCATTATTGTGTTATATAATACATATACATATAATACCTTGAATGTAATACATTATAACGTAATGTATATAATTTATTTAGTGGTTGTGTGCACAAAGACTGGGGCGTTGTAGTGCATACTTGTGAAAGTTTTTTAAGGGAATAATTTTTAATTTTCTTTTATACAAAAACTCAAAAAGTGTAATTAAGTAAAAGTGTTATTATTCATATTTATAAACATTTCTTATTTGTATCATTCATGCAATGGTGTCTCTTAAGGAATACAAGCACTTACAAGACCGCCTTCTGTTCTTGCTAGATTGCTTTTTATTTGAAAAATTTGTTACACCCATCCTACGACTCATGCAGTATAAAGTGCTGGCACTGTAATGAATGTTTGTTACTAAAAACAAACTAAATTGTGTTATTATTCTTATATTATATAAAAGTGGCAGTCTGGATGGGTTAGCTGTATAGCACACAAGGTTGTAAAATAATAAAATGGATGGCTGTCCGCTTTCCTCAAATCTTTAATAAATTTTAAACGGATGTTTGAACTCCTGCCACAACCATTATCAAATACACGAAACATTTCAAAATAACTTTCTAGATCCAACCCGTCCGTACGTACGCCAGTCTTTGTAAATTCGTGGTCATATGGATTATTTTTAAAACCATTTCCCATAAGAGGTCTTTGGCATATAAAAAAAACTTTTATATAAAGAAAATTCGCAAATTTTTGGAGGTATATGAAATTGCCACATGTGGACTTAGTGGGACCATATTTACAACTCTTTTCTAAATAACGATTTCCCATGAAATGACTTTTATATGATAATACCTAACGTTTACTAAATCAAATCAACTAATTATAGCCTAATTTGTCCAAGTAAGTGATAAGCTCAACCAACCACAATGTCAAGTTTTGCATCACATTAAACTTAAAATTAAGAATCTTAGCTTTAAATATTGTATTTAAATGAAATTAAAAATCCTTTCATTTGACATTTGATAAAATGAGAATTTGTTTAGTAATTAAGAAAAAACTTAATTAGAAAAGGCGACACTTTCATATTCGAATTATTTTGCTAATTGTATAATTTACTAAACAATAAACGAATAAACACTTCAAATGGAAATATTTGAAATTTGTTAAAGAATTGCATTAAACGTCTTTCCCTTTCATTTATGTGGATAATTGTCAAGCAAAGGAGAGACACTTGACATCAACATGTGTGGTATGTGTTTAAAATTCGTTATAAACATTCTTACGTTTCCTTTTCATACTACAAAGAAGGATAAGTGTGTATGCACTACAATAATAAAGGAATTCTTTGAGTCTTAATTGCCACAGTTATAAACTGCTGCAGTGTGGGTAGAGAGAGTGAGAGGGGGCAAAGAAGAACGAAGGAATAAGTTGTGTAATGTTTTAATGCAAACTCACATGAAATTTTGATAATAAATAAACAAGCAAAACACACTCAACACACTATACCAATATTTAGTCGTATTCGCAAAAGACTTTCTAGACACTTGACTTGATAGAAAGAAAATTGCTTTAAATTTTTTATTAATTAGTTTCGTTTAAGACAACCTTGTTCTCTAGCCAAACACTGCATGTATGTGTGTAAGACTTTGTTGAGGTGGCAACACATTTACTTTATTATATATTTTCTTTTTTTTTGCTGTACAATTATATGAATGTGCGACGAGTAGTTTTAGTGCATGTTGTGGCTTTCTCCACAAAGGAAACATTTTCAACAATTTCCAGTTAGTTATTGCAAGTGTACAATTTGTACACGGTGGCTAAACGTTAAATGTGAAAAACGACTAGGTAGTAGCATTCTTCTTCTAAATTAAGGGCATTAGAGAAATGTTGAAACGAAAAATATGTGGCATGTTCTTTAAGTATTGTTGGCAACAATTTTAATTGATAATTACACAAAAACCACTTATACACAAATTAAGTAAAAGTATGATAAGTTTGCCTTTTCTCTTCCAACTGCCAACAATACATTAAAGAAGCCTTGAAGGGTGGCACATACCAAGCAGAAGGTATGTGTTTGATATGAAGAACACTCCCTTGGAAAAATGTTGCTGGAACATAAACTATAATTAATGTATTTATTATTTAAATGTAAAAGGAAAACGTATTTCATTTACACATCACCTAACAACTGGGTTGCGTGCGATAGCTTACAAAAGCATAAGAAGAACTTTCACTTTTCTTAAATACGTTATGCTAGCAAAACACACGTAATTATTGAAATATAAACAAACAAGTCTGAGAGTTTTTTTTAGTGTATTTTTGAGAAAATGTTGACCCATTTTTCATAAAAAAATAAAATTCTTTTAATATCCTCTACACAAGATGGCGGTTGCACTGAGTTTGTGATTTCATTTAACACCAACAGAAAAATGCTTAAATATGCACCGAATAGAAGCAAAACTAAAACGCTTAGTTACTTTTACTATTATAGATTAAAACACTCAGGTTGGCATATGCCAAATCTTAAATACCCTCCACCTTCTCCATACAATCAGTGGGCATTCATTTACAATAATATAGGCGATATATTATTGTTTGGTCTCAAGAGTTGAAAGGGGCGAGCTGCACTTGCAAAAGTATATAAATCCACAAGCGAGTCGAGTTAGCTTTTCTGTCCGTCCGAACGTCTGTGTAAAACTTTCAAATATCAAACTAAAATTTTCTATTTTGAAAATTTGCGAAATTGCTCTACGTACGCGTGCACAATTTAACAAAGTTCAACGCGTTAGGCTAGCTACATAATTTGTGGAGCAAATTTCGATGTAAAAACATTGTAACGGTACATGAGAAAAGAAAAGAGGCAGATACATTAAAAGAAACATTTTCCAATAAATTAATTTCACACTGAATGGATTTGGGATCCACCTAATATAGCTTTTTGCCGATTTTTTAATTCGTTAGTTACCTTAAACGTAATGAAACTTTATATTTAGATCTGTGCCGGTCAAAGTTTTCTTAGAAGTAGAACAACTTCACTGAATTTTAAAAATTAAAAATACTTTTTCGGGCTGCCATAAAGTTGCGTAAGTACTGATCTTAAATTTAATCATATATTATATATAAATTTTAGCGTTGATACAGAATATTTGTTATTAGTTGAAATTTTATTGAAATCTAAAACTAATATATGTGTGATTGATTGAGGTTGATTTAATTGTTTTTAAAGAAAATTTTTGACACAATTTAGGACTAAATGGACAGATTTATGGTGTTTTAATAAAATTCCTTTCATTTAAAATTGCTTTACAACCAAAAGTATTTTATTTTATGCTTTTTAAACGCTTTGTAATAAAAATATCATATTTTAGTATAAAATATGCGTTATTACCGAGAGAGACATCCCCAAAATAATTAAATAAGTATAAATATTCATAAAATGAATGAAGCATCTACAGAGTAAACGAGTGTGATGAATTTAAAGGATTAAAAATGGATAGAACATAAAACACCAATGAACTGGTACAAGTGAAAATGTTGTATTCGCCAAAGCCCGACCATTTCATATGAAATTATGGTACAATTCGTTTCGTTTTACAGTTGTACAATAAAGGGCGAGGTATTGCTATACAAGTCACATAAGGTATACGCGTTCAAACTAAAATTTGACAAACACGTTTGGTTATGATATAGCTATTGTAGAAATTTATACTAGTCAGTTTTTGAGTGTCATTTGTGTAACGCCAAAGGTGAGGAGCTATCATTTCTTAAACCCCCTCCCTATAAAGCATTTTTGAAAAGAAGAACACACTTCCTTTAATAACAAGTAAAAAAATTATATTTGACTTAGACAAGAGATTTATACCCTCCATATACGTGGACCATAAAGTTTTTTGTAAATTTTGGGCCCATTTTTGGCGCACTTTGGTATAGAGCTTACAAAGGGTCCGACTCGACTGCCTACCTTGAAGCCAGTAAAAATTGTTATAGACAGTCAAGTCCGACCCTTTTTTTAGTAGAACCTTATATGGGGAGGGATTCTAAAAATGGTCCGATCCAGTCATTTTCAATAGGGTTTTTCTTTGGGACAATATATGTTTTTATACTAAATTTCAAATATCTCAAGAAATGCAACCTATAGCTTTGACATGTATACAGACAGACGGACCGACGGACACGGTTAATTCGATTCAGATGTTGATTCTGAATTAATCGGATTGATTGAAGTTGTATATGATATTCGTCGTTTACAAAACTTAACATACCCTTTGCCACAAGTGTGTGCTGCATTATATAAAAATTGATATTATTTCACTTAAAATCTTTATATAAAAGAAAGCGGCTTAAGGAAAATACTTGAAGCCATTCAAGTAAACCTGTAAAGATGTAGATAAGATGCACAATCATTGCATAAACCATATAATGGATTTGGGGGAAGAGTAACTTGCTTAAGCTGCTTATATTAAGAGAAGATAAGAAATTTCAATGTGATGGATTTTGTCTTGAATTTTGAATAAACTCAGATTTTATATATATTTTTCTTTATTCTTTAAATATGAAATTTAAAAATAGATTTAATGTCACACTCACTTAAGCTCTTATTTTACTTCCTTTTGTGCATACATCCTGCAAGGGAAAATACTTGAAAAAATAAACATAAATGTCAGCAACATAAATACAGTTGGTGGATGGTTTACTCGTCTATTAAACTAATACGTTTTTTAGGACATACGTACATATACCAATAAATTATATGCACTGACTTGAATAGCATATATGTACATAATATTGTTTAAAAAAAAAAATTGTGTTCTTAAGAAGGTTCACATATTGCTGCAGGGTATTAATTGGGACACAAGTTAATTTTTGCACAATGAAATCCAAAAATACATCTAATACTACTGCAACAATATAAAACAACAACAACAACAACAACCTTAACCACAACAATATCAATAACAACATAATCATGAAGCAGTAATGACTACATTGTGGACTAAAGAGCATAAAACATGCACTAAAGCAAAACATGACAACTTTAAGGGAAAAACTAAGAATATAAGAAGATGACGATGATGTGGGAGATGAAGAAAAGTTATAACGTTCGAGTGTAAGGATAAAGTTTTCATATGTTTCGGAAATTACTTCGTCTTTACACATATTGTACAGAGTGTGTCTGTATGTGCGTAGCCACATGAATGGGTGTGTATGACTTTCATACACTTTGTTGAAGTAATAAAGATGTTGAATATACACAAAAAGGGATTTACTCTCATTCGGGGGGTTTTTCCTTCTCCCTTCCATTTCTATTTAGAGTTCTGTGCTATGCAAAAAAGTTTGCAGCCGGCAGAAGGGGAAATTTTATTTTGTTCACACTTTTGTTTGTGAAGCTAAGCTGTGTAAGCTAAGTTACAAACATCGACTGTATTGCAGTTGTAGTAGTAAAATCTAAAGCCTTCCCCTATCAAACTCAAGTTTTTAACTTGAACGTTTAGTGTTGCTTGCCTTGTTGCTATTGTTGTTGTTGTTGTTGTTGTTAACGCTATACTTGTTTTCAAATTTTTCATTAAAGAAAAAACGCATATCTTAGCCCCCACAAAATATCGTACTGTTTCTTGTGTATGCTTCTAGGTGTATGTGTGTAAGTGTTGGCGAATATTAAAAAGCAAAACCTCAAGTAAAACTTCTTTGCAATGCTGGCACTTTTGTTAACTTTCTCTCTCTCTCTCTCTCTCTCTCTCTACCTGGACATACTTCAATACTTTTAATACTTCACACACTTACCAGCAAAAACAAACCTTACAAACAAACCTTACAAACAAAACCTTATGGTCAGAAAAGAAAGATGCTTAAGGCAAAATAATCTTTATGGTCCTCGTAAATAGTTCGTAAGGTAGCTGTAAATACCGAATGAAAACAGAAATGATGAAAGAGGTGGAATGCTTTGATAAATACATATTCTTAGTAGTGGGATGTTGTTCCGATTTTATCCATCATTATAATGATTATGGGGGTATATTGGTTTTTTTCAAATGTTTGTAAATACCAGCAGGAAGCAAGTCACACCCCTAAGAAGCATTTATATTCTTAGTCGGCACGATTTAGCCCTTCTATCAGCCCGTGCATCTGTAACGATCACCAACACTGAGCGTACAGTATTACAAATGGGCAAAATCCATCCAGGGACGGCCTAATTATTCAATGAAATCCATTTATTTCCATGCAGTAAATTTCAATCTCTAATTTAGTCCTTCTTTCATTCATTCTAACAGTATATGAATAAAGAGAATGGGACCAGAGACATTCGGAAGATATATTTAAAAAAGTGATATAATTTTCAATGCATGATTAATATACGAAATGTTCACGTTTCCGTGCTTGTTTGCTTTTCTACAAAACCTGAAATTTGGGACAAATTATTTTTAGGTACTTTTGCTTTGAAAATAGGTTAAATCGGTCCACGAACCTTTCTATAATATTATAAAGCAAATGTTGGAGTTTTAAGACTTTGTCTTTTATGAACTAATAGAACGACGTAGTTCAGGAACGAGTTTCCTGCAATAACAGGAACTAAAAGAATTGGTCATCCGAACGAAGTCAACTCTAATATCCATCCATCTATTTTTCCAGGTCCTATTTGAGATATTTCAATGAAATTTCCATCTTTATATAACTTGGTATACTTTAATATTATTTAAAAATCACTCCGGCTTAAATTTATTGGAAAATCCATTTTTTCTGTAACCCTAACTTAGGGTATATAGAAATTCGATTCGAAATACCACAAGAGTCTGTAACTTTTTCATTTTTGCATCAGTTTGGAAAAAAAAAACTATCTAACTTAGCCTGTAGCTTTTTAAGGGATAAAGAAATTTGAAAAGTTTGTTTTTAGTTCGTTAACAATTTTGTGGGTGAACAATTTGTTTATTAGTATATTACACTTATTCAGGTACGCATTATTAAAAAATCTTAAAAAAATCTTAAATATCTTCCACCACTACAATAGTAGGCGTGGCAGGGACATGATTAGGCCCTTTAATAGTGTATGCATTACACATCAGCGTAAAAGTCGAGTTTTACGTGGAATAAGGTTTTTTGTAAATTGTGGGTGTGTCTGCTATCCGACTAATGTGTAGAGTCTGGCACATTTAAGGATGGGATAAATACAAATATGCGTAACAAATTTCAACACAGTATGTGAATTTTTGAGACGAACAAATATATTTTTGTTGATTGTGGGCGTGGATCTTGATTAATTTTACCCATTTTAAATACCGATGTGCGTGCAGAAACTAAAAGTTTAGCTCAATATCTCAAAATTTACGCCCGTGAAGCAGACACACGGAAAAGATCTAGATCGACTCAGTTTTCGAATTTGGTCAAAAATATATTGTGTATATCATACTTTGAACAGTTTCTGACTCGTCCTTCTGGGTGTTGCAAACGGAATGACAACTTCATACATCCCCATCTTATGTGGAGGATATAAAAAAACTTGCACTTGTCTATAATTAAAAAACAAATTTATTTGTTTTATAATTTTATTGAACTTCATTTTAAGTTTCTTACTTAACTAAAACTTTTTAGTAATTTCTATTCCGTTTTACGTGCTCGATGTTCTTACAGATTGCTAAGGCCATTTTAGTAGTTCCTTTCTTTACAAGTCAGACATTTCATGTTTTTGACTTTTTTGCATCATTTTTGAATTATTTTTTTATTTTATGAAATCATTTTAATTATTGGATATTTATTAAGTTATAAAAGAGTAATATTTGTTTATATTTTTCCCGCGTTATTTAAATAATTGTCTAAAAAACATAAAAAGTGAGAAATTTTTTTTTACAAAATTTTTAGAATAGTTTATATGCCTACACTTGAATCATTTCACTGAAGATTCTTTTATTTTTAAACGCATGAATATTGGAAAGAAAAACTCTAGCAAACGCATACCAACATGGGTGCATGGGGAAAACTAGGAAACTTTTAAACGGCCCAAGTAATAATTTGTCGCATTGCGGATGTGTTTTTTCGTTCGGCTGCACTACCTCTTCTATCTCTGTAACACATAAGACTACAGGCACGTTTGCTAAGAGAAGTTTTGAAGTAAATTCTTCACACAAGTTAGAGGATATATTAAATTTGTTATGCAGTTTGTAGGTCGCAGAAGTAGATGTCAGGGGCCCTGAGCACTTCAAGAGCAGAAACTTATGTAGCTCCCTTATGAAGCTTTCTTCTGCTTGTATTCATTTGTTCCGCATAATGTTGATATTATCTTTTCATCTTTCGCATCCTGCCATTAATAATGAATTATGAAAAAGAATAATAATTTTTTATACGCATTTCTGTTCCTTCACATCCACTCTGCTATGCTAATATTTATGCGTTCGATATTTGCATTTATGCTACGTAGATAAATAGCATTGATATGCAAATAAAGTACGAAATGATTATTTGATGACAAACGGAAGCAAATGTCTTATTTTCCTTACATACGTTTTTTCCATATTGTTTACAACTGCTGCTGCTGCCGCTGATAATTTCCATTTGCTTTACGGCATATGTAAATATTTTCACATTCACATAAAAAATAAAATGAAATGAAATGAATATATATCGCAAGTAATTGTTTTGCTTTTTTCCTTTTTTGTCTTCACAAAAGGTTTATGTAATTATTTATTTTTATCTTGAAAATGTCTCTTTTGTAGTTATTAATTTTAATGGAGTCGTAGATAAAGTGCGAGTAAAATTTATTGTAATTTGTTAAGCATATAAAACTAAAAGTAACTTATGTCTTGGTGTCAAGTAGGGTCCCAGTTTTGTTTGCCAGTTTCAGCTCTTTTTGGCTACGTTTTATTTCTAAAAGTGGAGATATTTTATACAGGCCCATAATGTACCATATTTGACGCATAGTCCGACTTGTTAGTTGGTGCGTAATGCAAAGAGTATAAAAAGCATAACCAAGTACACGCGACGGCCCCTATTTGTAGATATATGCACATGGAGGTTATTTAAGATTTGACCTAAGCCCAATTTAGTTGCCTTACTTGTTATGTTCAATATATAGATGTAAATGTATGTGAAGCTTACCGGAATTTTGTAATACCTGGTTAGTAGCACAAAATCCTAAAATATTAAAACTTATAAAAAAAAACAATGAAAGAATTTTCTTTCCTGCCCTCGTAAATCATCGCAATTACAGCACAATTTATTATAAAACTAAAATAAATAAACGTAAATTACAACGTTAATATTTATGTACAATAAATAATTTGCAAGGTTACCGCCACCTGAATATTTCACAAATCACAATCAAAATCACTGATAACACATTTAAACACAAAAAAAAGGAAAAACAAATTACATATTTGCTGCTGCTGCTGCTGCTTGCCGTCTTTATATGTGCCTGCAATCGGGCTCATTATCATTCACATAAATCTGGGTCGCATGTGTGGATTGTGTGTGATAGTCATCATCATCAGCAGCAGCAGACATCGATGAATTATTACAAAATTCCTATACACTGAATACAAAACTATAACCAAACTGAACTGCATGCACCTTCTCTCACTGCAATCTAGACACTATAATTTTTATGTCTTTGTACACAGTGCCATACGTATGAGTGTGTATGTTTTTTCCATCATTACTGACACACTTTCTCCACCATTATGTATTATGCAAAATGGAGTAGAAAGAAGTGCCAGAAGAACAAGGAAAAAGCAGAATTGTACAAAATCGGTTGAACAAAGGGAAAACGTGGAAATTGGTATGGAAGTGAGCACTATTTTACATAAATCGATAGTGGATTTATTAAAGTTTCACTCGAAATGACACTAAGTGTATATTGAATGGTTCTTATTTTTATCTCCATCTCACTTTTCTTCTCTGATTTATTTTATTTTTATATTTTGACTGACTTGGCAATTTTTTCTACGTAAAATATTAGATGCCAGCTATATAGGTTACGTAACATGGTTTCTGGATTTTTCTTTTTCCTTGCGTCAAGTGGTTATAAAGAGATTATTAAAGGTACAATCTATCGCTAAATACAACTTTTTTTTATTATCATCTTTTAAGTCTATAATTGGATGGATATTTTCTAAAATTTCAATTCTTTACTGAATAACTGGTCTGATGTACAAATTTCATGCACCTTTAAACGGATTGCAAACATGTCAAGAGAATGTGTAGCACTTTCCAGATTAACTTTTCCGCGTCGATTTACAAGATGTAATCCAGGCATTGTTATGCCGAAAAAATAATTATTTTTTGCTCTTCTTTAAGCCGTTTAATGTTTAGTTTGTGACAAACACATCAATAGTATTGGAGAGGGATACACTGTTACAGCTTCGCTTCCGATTAAAAAGAACTCCCGCCCTTGCTACGTTTCTTAATTTTACTTGATTGGATTTTCTTGCTTTAGAATTATTCTTAACCCGCAGAAACTTTAAGTTAAACGCTTCGGAAATAACTCTTAATATTATTGCATTTTGTTTTAGTGAAAGTTTTATGGTATTATCTCCTTATTTCCTCACTTTCCACCACGCTATCTAAACATTCAGATTAAACTTTGCAGGGTTCTGCTGTTTTGACAACGTTTTTATTTTGAAGGAGACTTTTATAAGTTCCGATCTTACGCTTCCCAATTTTAAATATCTATTTTACTCAAGCACCAATGCTGGTTCTCTTTTTACCCTTTTTTATCTACTTCGACTTTGCGATTTTTAAAGGTTATATTTTTATATATTTTTTATAAAAAGTATCGTATTTTACTTTTTACCTGATATAGCAGTTTTAACTACGATGCTTCTTTACCAAAAAAGTATGAGTAAACGCAAGGTAGATATCATTTGATAACAAAGAAAAAGAAATTATAAATAAAAAAAAAACTCAATCAAATTCCGAACAATAGAAAATAAAGTCATGCAACTAATTCAATATGAAACAAGTGTTGAAATGTGTCGGAATGCTAACTGTGTTCTATATAAAGAAATTAGTGTTTTAGCACATTTCACACATTTATGTCACAAACTGGTTTTGCACAAATGTCTATCATTACTTTGTCTTCCCCCTCTCCCTCTACCCTCACCCGCTCCAATTCTATCCATGCATACATGGGAATGTATAAGTGTTGAATACAATGATATTCAATAAGCACTTTTCAATGCTTTAAACATGACATGAATAATTGAATGCCATAAAATATAAAAAGACATTCAATTTTCCTTTATTGTCTATAATTGAGTATCCATGATGACACTAACATAGCCGTCCACTTTGCAAGGGAGGGGAATGGAATGAGTGGTTTTTTATAGATAAGTAACTTATAGTTTATTATTTATGTAAATGTGAATGCAACTTGAATATTTCTATACAAGAAGGAGGAAATTTATTTATTTTATGTTTCTATGGTTTCTGCAAGGTACGTGTTGTTGAAAGTTATTTAATAACATTTTATAAAAATTTCTATGAAAATATGCAGAAAGTCTATTGACAAGGTGAACAAAAGCGAACCACATGCCACTCCAAGTGGTACACACAATACTCTCATATATATTCACAGGTTTTTTAAAAATATATCTCATACAAAATTGTGTTGGCCTGATGTCTATATTTGGGGTTGCTGTTGGTTAAGTGTTATATGCGATCGATTATACGATTTCCTTTAAACTGTTTTTGTTTTTCTAACGCTCGCTTTCTTGTTTTCTTTGCGAGATGATTGCAATATTTCAATAGGAGGCAAATTTCTATAGGTTGAAATTTATTTTTCTATCAAATATATTTAAAAAAAAAATGTCCATATTTAAAAACATGTCTTATTTTAAAGATCAAACAAAAAATATTCTGAAGAGATTTTTTATAAAAGATTTTAAAAATACATTTGTACGTTTAACAAGTAAGAAAACTAGATTTGACTTAAATACCCTTCACATCTACAATAGTGGGCGTGGCATGTACATGAATACGCCCTATAATACTGGATATAATACGTATGGCCTTCTAAGTCGAGTTTTACGTGTAGTATGGTTTTTTGTAAATTGTGGGCGTGTCTGTTATCCGAATATACCCATTTTTGGCACATTGAAGAATGGGATAATTACAAATAAGTGTACTAAATTTCAACTTCGATTGTGAATTTTTGTGGCGGATAAATATAATTTTGTTGATTGTGGGCGTGGCTCTTGACCGATTATGCCCATTTTAAATAATTATCTGCGTTTAAAAATTAGAAGTATCTGTACAAAATTTCAGCACAATATCTCAAAATTTACGCCCATGAAAATGCCAAAGACTGATCGACTGAGGGATCTGGATTGACACAGTTTTTGATGTTGATTTTCTTAATCAACTTATATATACTTCGTCTATGACACCTCCAATCCTAAAAGGAGGGTATAAAAAGCAAAATTCTTTGTTGCCGATTTTAAATAATATGAAGATTTTCGGCATTAATTTACTGCTGGATAGAGGACATCATAATATAATAAACAGCTTAATAAAAAAATTGCGAAATATTTGAATCTGCAAAAATTGTTGAGTTTCCATTTCAATTTTCCTCACTGGATATTCTGTAACTTATGTCGATTAATTTCGATGTAAATAAAAACGAAGGGAACCATAAAACCATAAAATACAAGGTAACCTATTATTATTATTAGAGAATTAAATTCTCAGACTAACTGATATTCAAAGAGCACTAGTAGCGAGGCCATCAGCTCTGCCTATAAATAAAAGTTGTTCATGCTTTAACATATTTCTCAAGTCCTACGTCTCTGGTAATATATGCTACATTACATTTCCCTGCAGTTATAAGTGTATTTACTCCCATTTTCAATGCAAGGATATTTATGTGAATTGTTACTGTTAAATAAAACTGCAGCAATCAATTGATTTATTATCGGGTTATTTGTTTTGTTATGCAACCGTACCATACATTTATTTATATCTATACTCGTATATGCAAAGGAACAACTCTATCTATGATTTTCTAAGTTTAGCCTTAAATTTTATTGCATTTTATGTGCTTTCCAAATATTGTATTGTTTGTATTTCTTCTCTATGTTATTTATTTTATTTTCATCTATTAGTTTGTATGCTATTTGAATGGTTGATTGGTTGGTTGTCTGCTTGGTTAGCTACCTAACAATTTATTTCTTTTTGTACCCTGCCCTACGCGTAGCAAAGGGTATATTAATTTTGTGCAAATGTTTGGTAGTTCCTAAGCGGCAAACACCACCACAATCAAAAGCAATTCGGGAATCCTATTAACCATGTGCGCCCGTCTGTCCATGAAAATTTGTGCGCAAGCTTTAAGTTGCATTTTTTGAGATGTTTCGATAAAAATTGGCACAAGAACATATATTTGTCCGAAGAGGAACCCTGTTGAATATGTATCAACTTGGACCATTTTTAGAAACCCTCCCCGAGGAAAGGATTACGAAAATGCTCAAATGTTAAAAGATTTTAATAATTTAAGTTTAAGTTTAGTTAATTGACTTACTTATTGGTTGTATTAAATTTGGACCCGATAGGACTATTTTTAGAACTCCTTTTCATATAACGATATTTCACGAAGTGACTTATATGGCAATGCCTTGTGTTGCTTAATTATAACATAATTTGGGAACTATTAGGTGGTCGGGCATAACCGACTACAACATTTAACAATTGGATTTTTTTCCAAATTTTTTTTTCTTTCTTTATATCTCCAGGGGGTGAAAGTGCATGATGCTTGAAAAGGATTTCTAGTAAACAAGCTTTAATTAGTATAAAGAGAAATCTATAAGAGTGTTGCCCGAATTTTATACTGTACATTCAATAAAATTCCGTTTCGCCCATTCGTTCAGTTAGATTGTATGCATTTACGTACGGAAATATTTATTGTTGTATTCATATGCTGTTTTGTTTGCTTTAGTATTTAATCTAAATCGTTTTGGAAATTTTTATTCATTTTAATCCATTTGCTGTTCTTCTATTATTTCAATCTTCAATGTACCTATGTGTGTATGTTCGTAATGCCATAGTATCCGTTTGTGCAACTGTGGTATTTGAAAATTTGTTGATTTCTTTAGGAGTGATTTTAAATTCATTCGTTTGAAGGGGTTCTTGCAAATTTGCTGATAATCATGATGATTGGGATAAGTAGAAGACTCAAAGGACTTTCTACAGAAAAAGGAAAACTTTAATTAAAACAACTCTAAGAAGCAAAAGCACAAAAGAAATAAAAATAAATCGACATTTAAGTCTAAGCATTAACCACCCTACACCCATCAAGAAGTGTTACTCATGGTCACATAAAAGTTGCGCCTTATAAAAACTCATTTCACAATTTAATACTCTACGAAGAAGATTGCTAAAAAATTGTCTCATTTCCAATAAATATTTTACGAACTCGTAAAATTTTATGGAAATATCTTAAAAAGTGGATCAAAAATTTAAACAAATACATAGACAGACAGACTTGCTTAAATATGTGCACAAAGAGGCACATCTGTCTGTTCTCTTTAACTATTTAGAGGTTATAAAAATCCTCGCACACTTACTAGAAAGTACAATAAAAATATATACAAAACGAACATTTTCTCATGAACCTAATTTTGTGAATGTGCCAACTTCGAAAATATGTTGTTTTTTATTTTGATATCATGCATCACTTGAGACAAAGGGTAGATTAAGTTTGTGAGGATGTTTGTAACCTAACCTAAACGGTAAATGCCATTATAGCGATCGATTTAGAATAAAAAGCTGATCAGAATGAAAATCTGAATCGATCTAACCATGTCCGTCTGACTATGCGAATTTGTACGAATCTATATTTCGATAAAATTTGGTACAAGGTCGTGTATTGGAACCAAAAAGGAACCCTATCCTGATCGCACTATATTTAGAATCTCTCCCCTTGGAAGTCAAATTATAATGAAAAACTCTTTAAGGCAAAAAATCGTAATTCTTAATATTTTTGAACAAAATTTTCCTTTTTAGAACCTCTTCTCCTATATTTCACGCTTTAACTAATTTACGGACACAACTGAACTAATTGTAGTATATTTTAAGGAGTTAAGCGGTATTAAAGGGTCGACCCTAACTATAACATTTACACTTGTTTTTATTACTGTTGTTGTTGTTACGACTTTTCCATTTACATAACTGTGAAATTATATAGGGTCATAGAGTCCTTAAAGAATTCCTAACAGACTGTATGAAACGACTAGAAGTGAATTGAAAATTTTCAAAACTATTTAAATAAACAATTAGTTTAATAAGTTAAACATGTTTTAAATGTGCAAAATGGAAGTGTGCTGTCCTTGCTTCGCCAGCCAATAAACTCTTCTCTAAACGTATCATGTGTTCCTTTCTATAGCCCCGACGCGAAAACTTTTTACAACTCATTTAGAAGTATAACGTTACGTTTGCAAATAATTTCGGCACTTTCACTACATACCGTGCAGAACTTTAAAAACAAAAATACTTGACACCAATTTGGCAGTGCATGTCAATTGGCATTAAAGCTGAAAATGGGAAATAAATGATTTCGCTCTTCTACAAAACTTTCCATGTTCATTTATTTGGTAACACTTCGCGGTAATAGACATAATTACACAATAGTCATAACAGCCAAAAATATAAACTATAATAAAACAATTTAGCTTTGGCCAAAATTTTGAAGAGAATAAACAAATTAATAGTATGGGCAGCTATGCCACTTGGGATATACGGAATATTTAAGGTTTGTTTGGATGAAGTGTCTAAGAAAACCTTTTTAATAATCTATACCTTCTATATACTTTAGAGAGTGTGTTATTCAATCATACTACTCTATTTCCGTTGGCTGTCAAATTTGTAATGGTGGTAAATTTTTGAAATATTTCTGTTACTAGGTTTATATTTAACTAAAAAAGGACAAATCGCTTGAGAGCTACGCCCAAAAGCCACTAAAATGTACATGTTGGACAAATAATATCAGGACATGAAGTTAAAATTTATTAATTAAGAGGATAGGCACGCCCATAATATACAAAAAGAACTTATTTAATACAGAATCTAGCTTGCAGTTTATACCTACCTACCTATAAAATATCACAGAACTTAATCAGGTATCTACCGTCCTCGTACCTGGTTCATTTATAGATGTGGAAGGTATTTAAGGATTATCTTAAAGCAAACTTTTATTTAGCTTTACACCCGTTTTTAATTGTTTTAAATACATCTGCTGTCTTTGTTGATGTGACTAATTTTTCCATCCCAAATTACTTAAGATTTTCATTTCTTTTACTTCTGGGACAAGCCGTCTAAAGCAATAAATATTCCACATTGTTATTTAAATTGTTTGAAAAATACTCTATTATGATATTATTCGTTGAAATATTGAAAAACTTGGAAAGCCTATAAAATGTCGGCACTAATTGCTATAGTTGATCGCATGAAGCATTCATTCATTCAATCACTCATTGAAGAATTTATTGAAGAATACGAATAATATACCAGACACGCACACCTATGTATATCAAATGTTTTATTTACTAACTTGCACATCATTACTCAAGTATAATGTGTTCCAAAGCAAACACTCATCCATTCACTCGTACTCGTATACTCCTCCATTGCGGCTTCATGCAAATAATAATAAGTTTGTGTTAATGCTTTTTGTATAGTTTTCTTTCTGTAATGTGTGATGGCGGACGTTTGGCTGCAATGAAACTCATGTTTAAACACGCCCCTGTGTCAACAGCACAACCATACCAAACAATGTGTAGAATGTGGTAAAAACAGGTTAAACGTAAAACGTAGCAAGAGATTTTTGTAAATGCGTAACACACCAGCGCGTCTGGTACAAATGAATGTCATTGGAATCAACAACCCCTCCCTTACTCTACTTCTACTGGCAAAACGCGTTTTTAGTTTTAACCTAATTTATCAAAGTTGGATATATGAGTAGGCGAGTATATGTGTGTGTTAAGCAAAAAAAAAAAAAAAAAAAGACTACATGGACACGTTTCTCATATGTTTTGTGCTAAGAGCTTATGGGGGGGAAAACACTGCAAAAAATATGTAATTGCGTGTAAAAAACTAATCAACTCGGCACAACTGACCGGGACCGCATAACAATGAAGTAGTGGTAGTGGTGGTGGTGGTAGCAGCAGCAAGAACAGTTACAAAATGTAATGAAATGTTAGCACGTGATGAGCCTGCCATACACACATACACACATAATCGCACACAACAAACTTATGCAATAACAGAAAGGTTATTAGAGGTGCTCACCCTGTCTCTCTAACCCAGCGCATGAGGATAAAGTACTTTACTGTGAACGAAAAAGCTATAATAGGTAGTTTGTATATATGAAGGAGTACACTTATGAGAGTTATGTCACAGACACAGTTAAGTAAAGAGCAGCACCGAGTACCGCCACCCTCTTCCCAATTACTCACTCATTGATACCAACACATGGTACAGCGTTTGCGCTTTTATGGATTTTTAAGTATGCAGGAAAAAGCAATTGTATTATGGCAGCACATGTGTATGAGTGCAATACTACTTGTTTACGTTGCTCATATACATGTTGTGTGGTAAACTTATTAAAATGTTCAAGTGTTTGTTTAAAATGTTTGCATTGTTTTGTTTACACATGTTTACCATTTTACAATATAAATGTAAACATATTGTACATTTATTTCTGTATATATGTGGTCAAGTTTACAATAAAACGGAATCGTTAAAAACCTTAACATACCAGTCACCACTGATTACAACGGCTAATTATTTTGTGGAGATACGGCAGCAATTCTTCGGGAGCAAGGTCCTATTATATGTATATATATAATCACAGTGTGGAAGAATTTTGTAATTTTGTGTAATTTTGAGAGATGTGGGCATGACTACTTAATGAGAAACTAGGATACTACCCATATAAACTAAGGGGGTCTGCATCAAGTTTCGGACCATTAAAAATATTTTAAAACTGATCAAGAGTACATATAGCCTTTTTCTAGTAACTTGACTTAGTAATCCTTCCACCGTAATGTGAAGGTTATAAAATTCAAATCTAAATTTGATGCACTTCCCTTGTAGATATCAATATATTATGAGGACCCATGTAATACAAACTTTATACACTTTTCTTTATGCTAGACTAGATAAGAAATCTCATCGTATGAAAATTTATGTATTTTTCACTTGCGGACGTACAGACAAAAATTACTTTTTCTTGCGTTAATGTAGATGTTCATTTAAAGTATATGATTATGCATTTTGTTTAATATCATTTATTATATATTGTGATGGTATATTTCCTTTTTATATTTACTTTCAATTTGCGTCATTACCACTTGAATTTTTCAAACACCATCGGTCCAAAGTCAAACGTTAAATATTATTTAAAAAAAAAAAAACATGTATATGTATAATTAACTAAATGTATTCCACTCACCTGGATCATCATCGTCATCCCAATCGATTTGGCCGTATGCAATATTCATGTTGCCCACCAATACCAACAACATCAATGTTAAAAGACCTACTAATTGCCGCCAGGTGAGCATCACAGTGAAAGCTGCACTACTATGTGCGGTATGCTGCCTAAACAAATCCATGGTGTAATTATTGTGACTATGAATCACAATTCGATTCCGCTGTTCGGTTCGTTGTGGTATACGAATGGAAATGCACAGTGTGAGCTTGTGCGCTATATACAGTATTGTCTCTCGGGAAAATGGTGCAATTATTGTACGCTGTTGTCACGTTATTACACAAACACTTTACTCAAAATTACTTTTCAACGATTTTTGCTTTAAATTTTTGCATAACTTTCTTGAAATTATTCGCCTTTTGCTTTTATTCTTTTCATTTATTTTATTTGTTGTTTGTGTATGTTATTCAGTTTTGTTTTATGGTGAAATTTAATTTCCTTTTGTGGAAAGTTCTTTTTCGGGTGCTTGTGTTGAGTTGTGTGTTTTGTTATAATTCAAAATTCTAGACGCTTACTGACTTGAACTCATGCTGTGAACGAAACATAAGAAGGAGGTGTTGGTATTCACACAGCATGTTTTCTTAAAGCACTAATTAATTTGTTTCCATTTCCGGCGTAGTTGCTGTTTGCCTGCCTGCCTGCCTGCCTGTTTGTTTGCTTACCTGCCAACCAGCCAGTAAGCTAGTCAGTGAGCTTTGCCTTTAAGTTATCGTGGTGTTTATATCTTAATGAAATGATTAACATCAACAGTTGCAGGAGGGGCGCGTCATGTCTTTTCCAATAAAACTTGGTAGTAAAAGCATGTCTAGTTATCTGAAATAGACAATCATACAAGATAACGATTTTAGGTTGAGGTTTAATTGCACTTTGCTACAACTACTGTAGAAGTATCACTTCTAAGTAAACACAACTTTAATTTGCATACATCTCCAACCATTATTACTCTTCATTCCTTAACTCTCTTACTTGGCTGTATGAATTGTGAGTGTAAATGGGAGTGTGTACACTTGGATATGATAGTGATGGTGATGATGATGATATTCAAAGTACAACACAAGTACAAACAAAAAAGTTTCATTAACTCGTTCTAAAAAGAGCTTAAATGAAATTCATTATTTTATATATATATATATATATATATATATATATATATATACTGCATATATGTGTGTGTGTTGGTACATATTTGTATAGTTTTTGTGATCTGTTTTGCAAACTTGTTCGTATTAATTTTTATGCACTTTTGGCAAATTCTCACTTCTGTTTGCCACTTGAAGCGTGTCCTTCTCTTCAAGTGCTGATATTTTTATTTTTTCAATTGTTATTATCAGCTAGTGTCGGTAGGTTGTTTCTTTATATATTGTGCCAACTTTCAAGCACACATACTATGTTGAGCTTATAGGGTGTAGGTTTGTATTAAGGGCTTTGTGTAAAATTTCTATATCCATCTCTCTCTCTCTCTCTCTCTCTCTCTCTCTCTTATGGTCTCTTGGACCGATAAAAAGTACAATTGTTGTGTACGTCCTTAATATACATATTTCGTAATGAAATGTTAAGCATTTTGTTAAAATGTTCGCTCATCATTGTGGTAATTGTAGTTGTTACGGTTGTTGTTGTTGTTGTTGTTGTTGTTGTTCTCTTTCGTGTACACGTTACGTGTATACACCCATACATTGAAAACTCTTGTATACGATTTATCTGAATTTTAAGTTAAATTAAAATAATTTTTGTAGTGCATGCAATAATAACAACAACAACAATAACAACAGCAACAACAATATTATTTTTCCACTTGCATATTGCCAATTGTGCTGGGCAGTGCTGTGTTTGTTCAAAGAAGGCTCCAAATGAATTGAAAGGCAACAAAAACAACAACAACAAATAAAGAAGCTTAAGTTTTACTCTTCAAGGAGTGCAGCACTTGCTAGCACGCTATAAACAGTTTTTCACTCTACGCGAAGACACGTTTGTAGCTTATTTCTTATTTTCATGTTTTTCTTTCCCTTTTGCAGTTCTCCCCACCCAATTGGTGGCTTCTTCTCATTTTATTATTCTTGTTGGAAAATTTATTTTTTTCGTTTAATGTTATGCATTTGGGTTAAAAAGTTTACCGCGAAAAAAACACAAAAAAAACATAAAAATGTGAAGAATATATTATGAGGTAAAGAAAACGCATAACAAGAGCAATAAACTGGATGAAATTCAGTTTCGTCAATTGAATACTTGTGTCCAAAAAATAAAATTAAATAAATTAAAAAATTAAAGGAATTTTATTGTTGTAACAATCTCGGCTTCGTAACCAATGTTTTCATTCTTTTTCTTTTCACGAGCCATCAAATTTAAGCTAAAATATCTGACTGAATTACTACAGCAAATATTTTTATACCCTTCACATAAATTCCATCATAAGGTCAGATTAGTATGAAAGTCTGAATGTGTCTGTCTGTTGTTGGCATATCCAAAGTCCTAAATTTTGATATATTGAAATGACACTTTGTACAGACATTCTTACTTTCCGCACACATATCGCTACTTAGGTTAGAAAAAATCGATCAAGAGCCTAAACAATCTATTCATCTACCACAAAAATGTGAGTGCGATTCAAATTTAATTCAAGGTCGATCGATATAATTAAAAATGGGTTGTGGAATTTGCCGTTAGGAGTAGCAAACATCCGTCTAAACTTAACTTGTACAGGATGCAAACATAATACGTTTTTGGTTTTCGACAACGCTGGCCCCATTCAATGAAATGTATTTTAAAAAGCAATTATATCGCGAACTTCCAAAAATGAAATAAATGATTTAACTTTTCGAAGCCCTGACTAATTAGTCAGACTATGTATGCAGTCTCTTGGATTAGAACTTATTATACTTTCAAACGAAACAAAAAACACAAAAAAACAATAACAATTTGATCCCACAATTGAATTTAATGAAAACTTTCTTATTCCCATTTACCATTCAGTGGCTCTTTTTTTGCACTAAATTTTAATTTAATTAAAAATGTTTAGTCATAAAATACTCCTAACACCTGAAACTACTTGAAGCACACAAACGAGCACACACTTACACTGCAAAACTTATTTCATATGAATATCCAAAGCACAACATAACAAAACAAACTACAATAAAATTTGTTTCCACCAGAAGGAGTCCACCTCATTCCACTGTGTTTTCTTTTTTTTCGTGCAGTTCTTGAAAACACATGAGCTTGGGTGCAATGTATAAGAGTGAAATGTTCCAGTGAAGCACAGGTGCAGGCAGCTTACACATATCTCACAAATGGAAATAATACCAGAGTGATAAAAAACCAAAACGCAAAACTATGCTTCAAAAAACGAACGAAAACGCCCGAATTAAGCATAAACTTAAGCTTTAGGTGGGGGGGAGGGGCAGTAATGTATTACGGTAAGCCGCAATCAGATGAAAATGTAACGGAAATGGTAGCGCATGAATAGGTGCCGTGTACAAAATGTGCCAGAGACAGCTTACAACTAATCCACACTGAATCCGCAAAACGCTTCACTTCATTCACTACCACGGTGACAACAAATTAACAACCAAATAAAATTTCATCATTCAATGCATTGGAGATCAAAAGAATTTTTTATTTCTGAAAAACAAAAAAAAAAAAACAATTACTTCAAATTATTTATATTTTTTTTAATCAAACATTCCTATCATTATAAAAAATAAAGATATAACGAGATGTAGAGAACACATCCAGTTGAAGCAACCAAAGCAATCGTTGTACGTTGCCTGTTATTTCGTGTGTACGTGGAGTCCACTTGATTATATTTTTCCATTAGAAAAACTCTTATTTATACATGTTTTTCTATAAAAAGTAAATAAATTCATGAAAAATTTCCAGTACACGGGTAGCACTATATAAACAAGTAACATGCTATCGTATCTTGCTCGCACGCACACCACATAAATATAGATTACATAATAATTTTCAAAATTCATCGCCTCGCTTGTATAATAAAATAATGCAGATAAACTTTAAACTTTTAAAGGAAAAAATCAAAAAAATCAAAAAATCAAAATAAAATTTTTCGAGGAAGAGGAAGAAAATGAAATATTTTGACGGCAGGTATTGTCTTAGTCCATATCACCTCCTTAGCGGCAGTCGTAAAACTTTCAACTTTTTCAACGATTTATAACAACCATGGCTCTCTGGACATTTCATGTTTGAAACATAACTCAAGAATCTTAGAATGCTGAAACTTTTCAAAGCATCTTTCAAATATTCCAACAAGGCAAATATGCTTGTAGTAGAAGAAGTTGGGTTGGGTGCGGCGAACTGCAAAATGCCAAAAACGTACAGAACAGGTTATGACAAAGGAATAACAAATAGCTTAACCGAGTGTAATGAGTAAAGGCGTGCCTGTATAATGAAAAATGCTGGCAACGGTAGTCGGTGCACATACTTTGAGAGCATACTGTTGGTACATGTCCAACTACAAAACATAACACAGAGTAGCAGTTGAATTCCTTGAGTGTTGCCACAACAATTACATCATTTTCAAGAGCACAACTCTTACTCCCTCTCTTTATGTGTCGTTTTTATACCACCCAGCAGCCAACACGTACGCAATCTTATGAATAAAGACGCACAGATGTGTTGTAATAATTTGACATCGCCAATGAGATGAATTAAAGCAATGGCAAGAAAAATTGTCATACTTAACAATGTCATCAACGAAACGATAATAATAATAATAGCAACAATAGTAAAATAATTATCGTCATAAACTTATACAGATCATTACTATCGCCATTGCCATCATGCTGATGATCATCACCGCCATTGTTGTTGTACCCTTTGGATGATGTCAATGTTACTTAATGTCTGGAACAATGAAATATTTGCAAAGAAAAGAAAAAAAAGAAAAAAAAACATAAACAATGGATATAACAACAACTTAGAGTCATGTAACAACACACACACACACATATATATATAGAGATATTTGTCTACATAAATGAAAGCCTGTTTGCCAGCCTACCTACGCCATGGCTGGGGTTTGTCTATAAATTTAAACGATACTCATGTTTATAGCTCGCATGGTACACATCTCGGCATGGTACATTACTCCGCTATTATATGAGTATTCCAATTATTGTAATGCAGGAACGCCATTATGATATGCTACTGCTGGCTGTGACGATGCTCGGCGCTGGGCTCGATGCTCTCAAAAGTTAGAACTCTTGAGAGTATGCCAGTGCAGTATGTGAAAACAAGCCTCAGACTCATAAAAATTATCTGCAACCAAAACAACAACGACAACAACATGGCATATATAGCTCGTAGTAACATTAAACCTATACAATAAGGGAAAACAATAACAATGTTTTGCTAAGGATAGCAAAACACCAGCATTATTATCAAAAGCTATTGCAACTCAAGTGCATGTGTATATAGAAGCTTAGATGTACTTATATACATAATGTACATGACAAGTATTCTGTATATACGTACATGTACTTGTAGGCATGTGAGTACCACGTACGTACCACTTACAACAACTTGACATTGTCGTTATAGCTAAAGTCATGCCATGTAATTTATATACGACTCCCTTAAGTACAATTTCTCCAACAAATCTTTTTACTTTCAAGTTATAAAAGGCATAAATATTTCTACACTTTTTTCTTCAACTATTTTCCGGCAACTTTTTATTACTGCGTTCATATAATAAAGATAAAGTTTTGATTTTCATTTACATACAATATATACAAAAAATCCTCATTGGGACTTTTTTTTTAAGGTGTAAGCTTTTATATATTCTTGATTCCAAACGAAATCACAGTTCATTCGAACACAACTGTCCATACATCCATTGTTAAAGCATATCATTGTATTCTAGACCCCGTGTGGCAAGCTTTTAAGTTTTTACAAATGTTTGTTTGTTAGATTCAAAAGCCATCGCTTCAAAATAACTGCTTATAAGATTTTCACTTGTGCAGAATTAAAAAAAATTATATTACTCATACGTACCGTATGCCCAGCTTAATAATTACTTACATAAAGCTGCTTTTTAAAGTATATTAAATATTGAGACCTGCCTGACTAGAACTGAACTCAAACACAAAAATAATTTCAAACAAGTGTATGGTTTTACATAACGTAAACAAACCCTTTAATGTAGAGATTGTTATTGCAATGCTTTAAATAAAACCGTCTCCCCACTGGTTTAAGCATTTTCTCAAGGACGGAAATTGCAACTACAGCTGCACGCTTACGTACACAAATCGCTTATACTCCAGCACGTTTTCCACACTACGGACTTTTCACGCTGTACGAAAGTTGTGTTTGTCTCGTTGTCTCACACGCAAATAAAATTCTGTTTCAGTTTTTTGCATACATTTGTTTGCTTTCAGTTGTATGAGTTACCCTTTGTCTTTATTTATTTTTAAACCAAAAGTTGAGCACAAAACATTTTCTTGGCTATGATTTCAGGCGAAATGAATTTTTTGAAATAATTAAGTGTTTTTATACCCTTTACCACTGGTGGTAAAAAGTACACTAAGTTTGTACAGATGTATGTAACTCCTAAACGGCAAATGCCACTCCCACCTTAAATTATAGCGATCGATTCAGAATTAAAATCTGAATCTATTTAACCATGTCCGTTTGTCCATCTGTCTGTCTATACAAATTTGTGCTCAAGCTAATAGGTCGCATGGCCCAAAGAGGTACGAAAATGAATTGCATCGCGCTTCTGATACATAATATATGAACTATTAGAGAGCGTAACCATATACCTGCCAGGTCCATCATTTGTATGTAGATGTGGAAGGTATTTAAGATGTGGCCTAAGTCGTGCTTTGTAACAAGTTTAAACTTTTATAAAGAATCTACGTGGTTTTTTTTTTCAAGATTAATGAAATTTTTTCTTTAATTCATTCACAGAGAAATGCATGAAACTCTCATCATTGTTTGATTATATTAAGGCACACGGATACACACATTAGTTATCAGGTTCATAACCATATCAAAAATTAGGGAAATTTTTATAAACACATTATCATAAAAACATATTTAAAATACTTTCCAAATAATTTTCATAAAAACTGCCTTGAGCTGGATGCTTTTTTTTATTTCTCTGCAGAGCTCAATCAGCCACAAACAAATAATAACATTAACTTGAACCTACTATTTTATTATTTTACCATATGGCAATTATACAATTATTATAATGTGCTTGCATGTCTGATCATTAACAGAAAAAAAACGCGTTTAAATTACATTTAAATGAAATGTTTTAATTAAACCGCGCGTAGTAAAATACAAAAATATTCTGCGAAGTAAAAAAAACTAATTAATTAATAGAGTCGCACAGAGGATTATCATTACTTGCATAATGAAATTGTACAATGATTCTCCCTTCATTTGCTGCCAATATTAATATTAAGCTGATTTATAGGCCCAGCATTCTTGAATGCACGAATTTACACAGAAGTGAAATACATGGCTGTGTATTTGGGTGTCCGTGTGTGTGTATGTTTTAAGGCCTTTTAAAAAGATAAACAATGAAACAACAACAACAAGCACAATATAATTTAAGCTCAAGAATTGCATCGTAGTTATAATTTGCACACCTTATCCGCATGAATATACTTAGGTGTGCATATGGTAAATAAAACAAAAGAGTACTTTATACCATAAAGATATATAAGGGACAAAAGAAAGTCTGCTACCAAGTCATATATTTTACATTCTCATGCGACACTTAAGAAATTTGGCTAAGGCCAACTCTTAAATACGTTCCACATCTATATCAAAATTGTGAACGATCATTAAGGCCTTTAACTCACTAGGTATCAACTTGTGCTTTGAGTCCTACACACAGAAAATCTTTTTGTAAATTGAGGACATGTTCGCTATCTGACCCCACCCATTTTTAAAGCATCGTCGAATGAACTAATTATAGACATGTGTACTAAATTTCAACTTTACAGCTTCATTCTTGTGGCAGATGAATATATTTCTACCAATTGCAGGCCTTACCGATTTTAAACAGCGATTTGGATCCAAACATTAGGTTTAGGGTGTGTACTAAATTTGACCCAAAGAAGGCAAAGTTGTAATGGACAAAAAAATCAATCGAAATGTATCTATACTATTCGACCACGCCCACTTTTCATATACGCGCGTATATCAAATTAAAATTTTATAACTCCATTTTTTGTAAAAGATAAACAGATGGTTTTTGTCTATTGTGGGCGTGGCACTTGGCCGACCTGACTCAACTTAAATGGGAGCCAGAAACTAAAAATTCGGGCTCGATATCTCAAAATTCACAACTGACACATGACGGACATGCCTAAATCAACTCTTGCTCTTATTGGAACTATATTATATACCTTGTACTCTAAAGTTCTCTTTTAAGCGTGTGGCAAGTAAAGCAATAAACTTAGTATACTTCCAATCTAACTTTTCAAAGTCAATTGTTTAACTTTTAAAAATACTCAAATTCTGTAGTCAGTGACTTTTTTTGTACTCTACTTTTGTCACGCCCACCTACAAGTGATTATTATTCCAATAATACAATAATTTTATTTTATCCTGCAATTGTAGCAACATGAGTGTATGTTGCGTGCCATAGTCTAACATATAACTCTAATAATAACAGAGTGCAAAGTTTACACAATAGAGTTAATTCAATAACATGTTTTTATTTATTTAGAGACATGTTGCCACAGAGAACAATGTACCATTAATTCTTAATTGTCCCGGCTAAGGTGTTACAACTGTTTGCTATAACAATCAATTGTTATTATTAAATACCAACATTGCCATCAACATTAACAGATTATTATTTTGCATACCATAACACACTTAAACACCTTTAGCTATAAATCAATTTAATGGGAAAAGAGTTTTTATAACGCTTGCACTAAGTTTCTGTTAATGCATTGATTTTTGGTTATTGGTTAAACCAATTTTAATATACAACAAGTAAGAAAACTAAATCTTAAGTACCCTCCATGTCTAAAAAAGTAGGCGTAGCAAATATATGTAATAACGTGTCAGCTTAAAAGTCGAGTGTTACGTTAAAAATGTTTTTTTCTTAATTGTGACATTTTGACATAACAGTGGTTGAAATAATTATGGAAAGCATACTAAATTAATTGTAGGCGTGTTCGTTATCAGACCATGTCCAATTTTGGCACATTGATGGATTAGATAATTTCAAATATGTGTACCAAATTTCAACTCTATAGCTCAATTTTGTGGTAGACAAATAGATTTTTGTCGGTTGTGGGCGTGGCTCTTGACCGATTTTGACTATTTAAAGTAGCGATCTGCATGCAAAAACTAAAAGTTTAGCCCAATATCTTAAAATTTGCGATCGTGAGAATGCCAACAACATATATGCCTAGATCGACTCAGTTTTTCACGCTTATCAACAATATATATACTTTGTAGGATCTCTGACGCCTTTTTCTGCGTGAGTTGTGTCTTATGTGGAGGTTATAAGAAAAAATTAAATATAGAACCTCATACATATTAAATAATATTTGATGTGTTGAATGAATTTTTTATTCAAAAATTATTAATATCTGCTTTAACTATAATAATGCTATATAAATACATACATACACACATTCAAATATATATATTGCTCATAATATATATAAGTTTATTTAAAGAGCGCTTTTAACACACAAGTATTCTTCTACTTAAACTTGTTTGTACAAGTATGGAAAATGTTTTACATGCTCTTAAAAATTGTAGGTGAACTGCCATAGTACTAGTAGTTTAGTAGTAGTAGTAGTCTTACTTCGCATCTTACTATTAAGGCATATAAGCTTAGCATGCTTATATGATTATAAACATTAAAACATGGTTTAGTATGGTTTATAAAGATGTCGTCTCTCTCTCTGTGTGTTCACCACATTTTCATTACACAATATATACCAAGCATGTATGTGTCACAAAGGCTTAAATTAATAGTAAAAGACAAACACACACACACATATAAATATATAATTTAGCTCTTCTCTCATTCTTTGCCTTTCATTCATTCATACACCACACATGCTTGTCTATTAAGTAACAATGTTTACGAGTGTCTTTATGTGCCAAGTTGTTTGTCTTGAAAGATTTTTCATGTATATGTAAATGTTTGTGTATGTATAACGGATTTTTGTGGTTGTTCAAGTTGTTAACAGTCAAGCATCAAGGTCAAAGGGTATTAGTGAAGAAGATGTTGAGTCTTAGTGGGGAGAGGATTATTATCAAAGTCTCTATTAACCAACGTGGTGTATGAAAAACAAGACGTTTATATTTTATGCTACAACTAATAATGAGATTTCGCGTAAGATTTAACGTTAGGGAATTAAAAGAAAATTCTATTTTTTAAGTGGAATTTTGTCAATTTCATAAATGTTGTTTAAACTTAAAAATAATTTATATTTTTTTACCCTCCATACATACTAAGTCTAATATTCCGCATACAACACCCAGGTGAAAGCCTCGGAGACTCTCCAAAATATATATATCATTGATCCACACCAAAATCCACAATGATCTAGATATGTCCGTTCATATGTTTTGTTGGCAACACCGCGAACGACAGTATCCACGGTAATAACAGCATACACAATGCATGCTAAAGCATCATCGACGAGGTGGGTGAAAATCAAAATTAACTAACAGAGACTTACGAACGTTAGAAAGAGTTGTGGCCAGACAACATAAAACTACTGGTTCGATTTAAAAAAAAAAAAAATTGTACGGCAATGATAAATTCTTTATATAAGGTGTTCATATTATTTTGTCCATACCCCATACTTCATCATTAGAGAATTGCATGAAAATGATGAAGTACAAATGAACTAATTATAAAATGCAATTGTCAACTGATGAATTCCAAAGGACGATATCTGAAGCACACTTACAAATGGTGTAGCATGTGGATAATATGCATTATTTAAATTGTGTTGTTGCTGTGTTATTTAAGTGACACATAATTTTTGGAAATGTTCTTTAAAGCAAACTTTATTAAGAAGAAACACATTTTATGTAACCACAACATTTACACCACACACTCATGACGGCATAAATACTGAAAACACATTCACTTAATGCAGCCACTTACTTACTTTCCACTTAGTATACATTGATATCCTATTGATGTTATCATTAAGAAACTTTCGTTTTTCCCTTTTTCAATATTCTGAATAAAAAAAAAACAATAACGACATTATTTGTTTACAAGTATGGGACATCATACAAGTAAAGGCCTGTTGGTATGGATATAAGAGCTGTAGCCCTACCACATGTGTGGTATACACACACTTAAGCAATGGTTAATGTTGTTGTTGTTGTTATCAAATATTCTATAAATATTTCTTGTCTCTGACTTTAGGAATTTCTCTAATAATAAACAGACATAGAGGGTGAGAGAGGAAGAGCTCAAGTTACAACCCTTTCAAACTTACTTGGTTTACAGATCATTGACCGTAAACAAATTATTTATGTTCTTGTTATTATTATTATTATTTACTTGAGTGTATAAAAATAAAAATAAAACTTAAACTTTATCATCTTGTTCTCGTTCGATCATAATGATGTTTCTAACAGCCAATATTTATACATACTTATATGTATATTGTATATAAAGTATATGAAAATGTATGTAAAGTTTGCTGCAAAACCTATAAGTAAATATTTATAAGCAAATATATTTATTTATAAAGAAAATAGTTTTTTCTTGATCGAAAATTCTTAACAACTACAACCAGATGCATCAAAAAAAACTGCATGTTGTTTAATAATTTATAGTTGATACATCTTGCAGGCAGGCAATGTTCATTGGAGAGAGGGAGAAAGAACGCATTTTTCGTTTATCTCACATCTACAATATATTTCAATAAAAATATATAATAAAAATTAATGAACTATAAAACAATTTGTTGGCATTTATGTTGTTTTTTTTTTTTTTTTTGTTATTGGCCATTGTGTGCGGCTTGTGCTGTTGTAAGGAAAACATTTTCATTTACTTGTGCATTGCACATAATTCGGGCATCCTTTTATTTAATATTGTTACTGTTGTTGTTATATTTTTATACTCGCAATTTGCCTTTGCTTATCAATTTCAAAATGATTGAACATTTTTCAGGTATTTGTTTAATTTTATTTAATTTTCTCTTCGTCCGATTGAATTGTTGCAATTGACCTTTCACGCACTCTCGCATATCATATTGAAATTTTGCACATACCTTCGACTGCAATGAAAATTGTTCAGTAATATAATGAATTTTTGGTATGTATTCGAAATAGCAGCGTCCGCAAAACGTTCCGTTTTCGTTTCTACATTATGAGTGGCATATGAAAGGGTGCAACGATTATTCGTTACATATTCGTATACTTTACTTTGTTTCTTAACGTTTGCAACGCCCAAAAATAAGCGTCCCACAAAGTATATATATTTTGAATCAGTTGATCTAACCAGATGTCCATCTGTCCTTCTGTTCGATTTATGTGTTCTATGCTCGCAAAAATTGAGATATCGATTTTAAACTTGGCATACTTGGCTGTTCGTACTTTTCATACGCTGGTTAGTTGGGAAATTGAACAGGATTGGCTAAGCGACACGTCCACAATGTAACGAAAATTGAAACAGAAGCAATTTTTTTAACATTTTTTCCGAATTACAGATAGAGTACAGAATACAGAAAGGGAAGCTTTGTATAATTGATGGTGGGTTTTCAAGATTTTTAATTTATGCTTATTATGCCCTCCACATAAGATGGAATATTGTTGTAAAATAAAAAATTGTTTTCCCTTTTTATCTTAGTTGTGTAATTGGTGGCACATTCGTAAAGTTGCACAAAATTGGAAAATATTTCATCCTCTCGAAAGTTGCGCAAATTACAACATAACCAAATCCTGTTCTATCGAGCGACGTACATTTCTATAATGCAATAGAACTTTTTCTAAACTTTTGTAAAACCTTGACATCAATAAAGTGCTTTTTGTTGATTTTCTAATTTACAAAAATAAAGTGTTTGTTTTTTTGTTGCTCTGACCCAATATAGGTTGTGTGCATGGTACATACTTTTAAATTATTGAAAGTGAAAAATTTACTGTGTATATCCACAGAAAACAAAAAAATCAAATAAAAAAAAATATTACGAACAAACAAATGAAAAAATCATATATTCTCTGTGTAAACAAGTAAGCGTTCTACTTTTTCTTTACTCTACTACTGCTGCCTGTTGTGGTTGGTTGGTATGTAATAACTGGTAAAATATATGTGATATGTGTATGTGTGTGTATATGTGTAAGTGTGGTTTTACAGCACAAAATAAAAATTATAAAAATAACACAACACAAACACATTTACATTTGTATGCATGTGCAGTTGTTGTTCTTGTTATTGTTGTTATTTTTTACACTTTTGACAAATTCTTTTTAATTGTTATTGTTGTTATTTCACATTGCTGTATAATATTGGTTTATTTTTATATGAATTCATATGAATTTCCATAACAAACGAGTTTAACAAAAAACTCAGCCAAAAAACAAAACAAAAAAAGAAGAAGAAATATTCTTGCGTACCATAAAAATAACCCAAAAAAACCAAACATTTAGCTTAGGCCAAATCTTAAATACCTCCCATATTTACGTAAAAAAAAGTGGGCGTGGCAGATACACAATTACGCACTCTAATAATTTATATATCAACTTACAAATCGAATTTTTCTTAATGTAAGGTTTCTTAAAATTGTGGGCGTGTATGCTATATTTTAATTTTTACAATAATTAATTTATAAAATAGATTTTTATCACTTATGGGCGTGGATGCGTACACTACATGTGTCAAGATTACACATAATTGTAAGACCTTCTTCTAGGCGTAACAAACGGATTAGCAAACTTAGTATATTCTCATCATTAAGATAAAGGATATAAAAAGTGTCCTTGTTTTAACAAAAACAGGACACATGTATATGTATAATTCTTATGTATGATTTTTTATTTGCATAACTTTTTTGACATACATAAATAAATTTTAAATAAAATAAAATCAATATTTTAATGGATTGCAGAACACATTCACAGTTGCTTATTCGGGTTTGGTAGAATTGGTAAATCTTTCGAGACTAATTTCTGCTTAATGTCTAAAAGTTGAAAATATATATTTTTTTACCCACTACATAAAGTGAAGGTATACTAAGGTGGTCATTGTATTTGCAACACCCGAAAGAAGACGTCAGACACACTACAATGTATATAGACAGATATTTTTGACCACCATTACAAACAGAGTTGTGTCACGGTCGTAAATTTTGAAATTCTAATCCAAAATTTTGTACAAACACTTCTGGTGTCTACGGGAAGACTTCTATTTAGAATGGGTAAAATCGGTTATGAGTAAAATATACTTACGTGTCACAAAAATTGAAATTAGATATGCATATTTATAATCACTCGATCCATCAATGTGGCAAAAATGGGCGTAATTGGATAACAAACAAACCCCCAATGAATAAAAATATACATACATGCCACAAGAATTAACCTATGAACTTGAAATGCGGTACTCCTATTTATAGTTATCCCATCTATCGATGTGCAAAAAGCGGCCGTAGTCGAATAACAGACACGCCCACAATTTACGAAAAATCATATTCAGCGTATAACTCGACTAGAAAGTTGATACGTAATCCATACACTATTAGAGGGCGCAATCATATACCTGCCACGCCCCCTATTGCAAATGTGGAAGGTATTTAAGATTTGACCTAAACCAAATGTTTGATTTTTTCTTCGTTTCTTTAAGTTCTTTTATAAAAGTTTACATTCTTACAACGCGTCACTAATTAAACTTTCTTCACATCATTTATACCAACAATGAATAGCAAGTCATCAACAATAAACAAATTCCCTTTTAATTAACATCGTGTATGAGTACATATACTTGTTTCATGTATCTGAATAGAGCTTTAGTAATAAAAGCACAAAACATAGTTTACAATGATTCAACAAAAAAAATCACTGTAGCGTGTAAAAAGTAAAGATCATCAATTTTTAATTAAGCAAACAATTGATAGCAACTTTAATACATACGTCAACGATAAAATACAATATTTACTGTATGATGCAAAAGTTAAGCAAACAACAACACAAATTGTTTTTTTTTTTATTACAAACCGTGAAAAATATGATTAAGTACTTAGTTGGTTTTTTTTTTTGTTATATATGAATTTCCGAATCAAACGGCTAATGTATATATTTGTGAGAAATTCTGTCAACAGTCAGTTGTTCAAATATTATATTAGTTGAAAATGAATGAAAACATTATAGTAGGGCAAGCATGACTATTTGCTGTTTAGGAGTTCCAAACACCTGCACCAACTCCCCTTATATACCCTTTGTCACATGAGACGCAGCATTATTCAGAGCCGTATTTCTAATAAATTGTGGGCGTGCTTATATATTTTCGTCCCGCCCATTTTTACTACTTCCTAAGAATATTTTATTTTTAATCTTCATTTGTACCTTTTTTGATGTGACAATTTTTCAATTGTGGGCATGGTTATGAAACAATTTTGTTCACTTTAAAAGAAAATCTAGTAACATAATGTTAAAGGTACCAAATAGTCCCCTAGATAGCACAATTTTTGCGAACCATTGCAAAGTAAAAGTATGGACGGATGGACATTGTTATAATGGCTTGGATTCTTATGTTGAACAAAAGTGTAATATATATTATAAGGCCTTATTCTGGAAGTTGCGAATAGAATAACAAACTTTTTATACATTCCATCGTGTTATGGATTAAGATGAAAGTAAGAAAACATCCGGGACTGTCCGTAGAACATCTTTTTGCGGATTCGTATTGTTTTAAAAATTACACCAAATATGTGTAAAAATTAATTATTAAATATGTGTTAGAACACAAATCCTTATGCACGAATAATTATGAAATACCTAAAATTCATAAATTGCACACCCACACACATGTATAATTCCCTTTGTTCTTGTATTAAATCCCATTTTTAACATTTGCAAAGCAGTCATAGAAAATTCCGGCATTAAAGTGCTGTCGAGGAGAGAAGTGCGGAAGGGCAAATACAATCCACAATTCCTGAAAGAGTCACATGTGCGAAATATTTTTTTAATCCAACTAAAATTAAACATAAATAATAATAAACATATATGCGTATGCATCCATATGCACATGTGCATGCATGTGGGTATACCTACAATATTTTATTTGTTGTTTCATAAGCTTGAATACATGCCGAGCTGTATATAAGCTGATGTACACACATACAGCTATCCTAACCAGTTTGGTAAACAACAAGTGCGTACCACAGTAAACAGAGATGCATACATATACACACATACACTCAGTGTGGAACAGTAGTAGAATTATGTTGGTGACGATTTTGAAATGCTAGTATGTGCAGCAGTTGGTGATGCTTTTCAAATAATATTGTTATCATTATATTAAGAGAAATATGCTTATATGCACTTGTGTATATGCGGGCATAAACATGCACACTGACTTCTTACGAGACAATATGTATCTATTTGTACAGACATGCGAGTATGTATGTATGGAGATGTATGGTTTTATACGTTCAAGTTGATCTTGTAAAGTAAAAATCATTGTTTTTGTGTTGCAGTGATGTCATTTAATTTTAGCATAAACGTAAATATTTGCCAAGAAACCGGATTGTTTACTATATACGTGTGCTATGTCTGCAACAGATAAATATATCATATTTACCAAGGGGGGTTTTCCGGCTTCCTCTTCTTTGGCGTGCAGGGAATTCCATACGCCTTCACAATATTTTGTTTTCATTTTCTCTACTCTTTCAGTTTTATATTTAGCAGCGTTATGAATGGATTGTGTTTTTAACCAGAAGAGCACGAATACACATCAACACGTTAACAAGCGCATACATATGTATGTAGCATACATACACACATATTTACTTCTTAAGTATAAATATATGAAAGTAACAGGAAATGTGTTTTTAAGGGTTTAGTGTGAAGGATTTTAAAAAAGCTATGTAAGGTTTAAAGCAAATTTTAGATACTTTACATATTTGAACCGAAATTGTAGGCGTGGTATATTTAAAATTGCACTTTATTTTTAACTTCCAATAAAATATATGACGTGAGGGTTTCAAAGTTTTTTGTAAATTGTAAGCGTTAACCTGCCTATTTTCAACATTGTTTGATAAGATTTTAGCTTTCATTTTAGGGCCCTTATATCAGACGTGTTCCTTTACAAAATTTCGCCCAATCTATAAAGAAACTAGAAATGTTTGTAAACAATTTCAAATGAGAGAGAATTTCAATAAAATCCCCATGAGACTGTTAGAATAGCCAAGAACAGATAGGCAAGGCTAAATTGTTTCAAAAATAGATCCTTGAAACCGCCTTCTGCGTGTTGTAAATTGAGTAATAAACTAAGTCTGTACATCTCGTATGCCAGTGGTGTATAAAAATCATCATCATATTTTTTCTAATCTTCTTCTGCACCCTTGCGGTTGGTTATGCATAAATAATATTTAGATGAGGAATATAGACACAAACGCATTGCACATCCATATATACGTACGTACAAGATGTGACATAGTATGCGTAAGCGAATTGCTACTTTAACGTATAATCTTAATCAGATTAAACATTTTCTCCAGCTTCTTTCAGGCAACTAATGTACTTAAGATTACGTGTACACTCTGATTAAGAATGTTGTTACTTATGAAAATGTATGAATATAAATTATACATACACATTTCACATAAAATTATGCATGCTTTAAATAATCTCCAAGGAGTATAAAATTTTGCAAAATTGAATTTTAAGTAAAAATAAAAACTAAAATTATATAGAAAACAAAAGTTTAGTTTTTATCATATCTTCAGTATAGCGTGTTTATGGGTTTGAAATATGATACTATTGTACAAATTGATTACAGAGAAGAAAGCTAAAATCGAAAGATTGTAACTAACGGATTTTTCTATTAGCACAGCTAGCCAACACATATTTATTTGAAACTAAAGTGAGTGAATTTCATTTGTATACCAGCTACAGCTAACACTTATTTATAAATGGTATTTGAAAGTTGTTAAAACTTATCGTATTACACTCCTTGCTTATGAAAAACGTTCGAATAAAACTAACTATGTAGTGCGAGGGTTAATCAAACCAAACCAAACCAAACCATTTGTATGAGGGTGTGTTTTAAGGCCCTTCAATATAATTAAAACACAAGTTAAACAAATAAAAATGTTTTAGTCAAGTCCGACTATATAATGCGCTACACTAATTAATCCACAGATAATGCTACAATTAATTTACTTACAACAACAACATAATATTGAAAAATAAAGAATTTTCTAGTGCATTTTTTACTAATAGAGTTTTAACCAACAAAACGCTAACTAAAAAAATTGTTCCTAACAATTTTACTTTTCACAATTTTTCTTTATTAGACCTTGAAATTGTGGCACTTCCCTCGTTTACTCTAGTACGCTGTTTCATCTTTTCATATACATACATTTGTACACTTATTTTCTGCTATTTATGCAAAAAAAAAATATTTAATCGAAAGGACGTACGTACACCCGTGTAGGTATATTAAACTTTTCAAAGTATATGTTATTGATTTATGGGTATTAGTCCATGTAGAACATCTTATTTAAAATTTTTTACTTTTTTTTAGGAATCTATTCGCAAGATTTAAAAAAGAGTATTTTTCATTAAAACACTCAAGTGATCGCAATCAATATGAAATGTTGGTCTGTCATCCTAGTTTCATATCTTAATACTAGTATAGATTCTTCAAATTCATCAATATATCCAGATCCTTAAATATATTACATGTGATATATGTATTTGGTTCATAAAAACTATTTGGCAGATAAGCCGACATGATATGGTTAGTCCTCCCTTTACATGCAGCATTTTTCTCTTCCTGCATGTATTTTATGTTCATTTGACAACAAGTAGTTCTCACTCATATCCATATGAAAGAGCATTTCTTTTTTTTTTTGGCTTAAAGTTGTATTATAAAGCAGTATACTTAAGCATTTCAGTGTGTATACTTGCATTCAAAAATATTTCTACACAAAAAAAAAGAATTCTTTTCAATTTTTTTTTTTTTATTTTGACTATATGTATAGAGGCAGAAATTTTACGAAGAATTTTTTTTATTTTTTTGTTTATTTTTTAAAGAGAAAGTCATACCAACTGCTCTTCTTTTCATTCCTGCGCCCAACACGTTTATGTTTATGCATAAAAATTGTTACTTCCTTATATAGTATTCGTATGTATCCATATGAATCTGCAGAGTATAATAAGTGAAAAACAAAAAAAAACGAAAAGAAAGAGGAATATAAAGATGATACTTTTATATTCAAATCTCCTGTTATCCTCTTTTATTATGTTGTTATTGTTGTTGCTATGCTTTCTATTTTTATTTTCTTGTTTATTTTGTTATTATTGTTGTACACTCTTTGTGCTGCACTGTTATTCATGAGTATCATAGGTACAGGGTGTCCGGTAAATCAACCGAAATATTTCGGTATGTGATTCGGCATCCGAAAACTAGGACCAAAAACTATACAAATATATGTGTAGGTCGGGGCATAAGCCGTTTCCTAGTAATGTTGAGAAAAACGCTTACAACCCTGTGGTTAAATTGCAATCGGGGAATAGGTTAAAAGAGTTTAAAACAAACGCAAGTTCTCAAACTTGTAAACTCGAAATTTGGCAAAGTACTGGAAGACTTCTCAGATATAGACTGGGGAGCAAGGCACGATGTCAGATTACAGTGTCGTGAGGTTAGAAAATAAAACACAGTCCCCATGTTTAGTACAGAAGCAGAATGCATGGCTTTACCCGACTCCGGCAAACATTTAAAGAAAATTCCTAAAAGAATTAATCGGCATTAAAGAGAAAATTTCATAACAAAGTTTCAAAAAATTATGCAGGAACTCAATCTAACACAACAAAAGAATAGTCAACGATCAACAGTGAACGATAAAAGGCATCACTTTATAAGAGACGCTGTGAAAAAGAAGGATTGAACACCTAAATATAGACCAAGAAATTATCAGCAAAAAACACTAAAAATCTATAAACATTTCGAAAACATAACACTTTTTATTTTATCTAAATTATGTTATACAGTATGAATTAGATTTAAGCAGACACAACATAAAGGTCTTGACCTCATTGCACTATGGTTGTTCATAAAATGACCCATATCGTTGATTTGAGTACTACGATTTCAGCCGAAGCTAACCTTGGATAAGGCAAGGAGAAGTGAAAAATGAACTTGTTCTACAGATATTGCAGTCGATTTTCCGGACACCCTGTATATACCATTGTATATATTATATGTGGTGTGTGTTGTATCAACATGACACTCGTATACTGCTGCTGCTTGAAACCTGTGTACGTGTGCATACACAACACTTTACTACAGTGTTAGCAAACAGTTTATCCATAAACTTTATGATACGCTTTTGTTTTCTTTTTTGGTGCATATGAAATACTTACACATGGACGGCTTACATGTAAATACAAGTGTATACAAAAATTTAGCATAAAATTTCGCTTTATAAAATCTTTATTTTGTTTATTTAAATTGTGCCAACATTTGTTAAGCTTAACGCATACACATAAATCAGGTCTTAAGTCCAGTTACAGATCTAACCTCTATAAGTATTTGTATTGGCTCCATACCATACAGTTTATAAAAAAGAAAAAAAAATCAATCACGTTTATAAACGTTCTATGGCTCATCTTGCGATACGCATTATACGCATGAATAAATTATTAAATTAATGCCAAACTCAAATTCCACATATGGTCTTTATGCCATCTCTTGTGCGAACTATTCCGTATATGCAATGTAAATGAATGGTATGTACACGTATTCAATAAATGGAATTAAATCATCATGATAAATAAACAATTAATGTGCACAATGTCGTAAATAATAATGAAAAGAAAAATTCATAAATCAGAAAAGTGTTTGGAAGAACCAAAGTTCATCTGTTGAAATTTTTATAAAACATTTTCAGTAAATATAGAATATTTCTATGATCGAGAGAGTGTCACTAATTTTACGTTATAATTAGAAAAATGTTTCAACTTTTAAAGAGGGTTACAGTAGACATACATCTCTAGATTGACTTGGTTTTTCATTCTGATCATTACTTTCTAACGTCTCTGACGCCTCCTTCTGGTTATTTTACAAATTAAAAATAACCCACATTTATGTAGAGGATATAATGAATAAAATTGATTAGCGGCCACGCCTATAATTAACAAAAACCTCTCTCGTTTATAACAATTAAGCTACACAGTTGAAATCTAGTATAAATGTCAGCTCTCCTCTTCACCACTTAGTTTTAAAAAAGATGCTGTTAATGTCCGATAACTACATATTTTTCACAAAATTTTATAAAAATCTTCACTTTCACTTTTTATATAATAGAGTACTATGGGGGGGGGGTATTCTAAAAACACTCCAATTTGGTCCATTTGCAATAGACTTTCGCCCAATACACATCTTTGTCATACCGAGGTTGATTAAATCGATTAAAGGTGAAGGTGACATTTGCCCTTTGGGAGTTACAAACTTAATGTTCACTTTGCTATAAGTAGTGTATAAAGGTTTCGAACTATATATCCCCTTGGATCAAATTTAATCGGAACATGTCAACAAGCTAAAACGGCAAAGACAATGGTTTCGAAATATTTCGTATGCGAATCTCTTTTTAAAGGCTGAGGAGTTACAGCATTCGCGCAACCTAAAAATATTATCTATGTAATTATTATTATTATAAAAGAAAATGTGCCATAATTTTTTGCAAAAAAAAAAAAAAACAATGTTACTCCCGTAAACATTTTACTCATGCGTTTTATTTTTTCTGCTGACACTTTCATTCCCATTAAATGAGAAAACACTCCGTATGTTACATAATATTGATTAAACTATTCTTTTTTATTGTACTTTTATATTTTATAACAATATTTACAGAGCAGAGTTGTATAAAAAGAGTTGTTTGTGCTGGAAACCCATTAAAATACGGCTAAGGGCAAAAACAACTTCATAAGTAGTAACCACATACAAGGGCGTGTAATATTACAATATTAAAAAAAATTGCAACTATCGGACAATACGAATGCTTATATAAATGATGTTAAATTTTTATATATTGTGTTGTGCTCGTTAAAAAAATGCATTAATCTTTCTGTAATGATTCATGTTCATATGACAACTTTGCTGAAGTATGTATTTCGGGTATTTTTTTTTCAATATTGAGCAAAACTTTCACCGTTTTCAAAATCTGAATATGTGAAAAATGTTTGTTATTATTGTAGAAGACCCCTTCCTTCGGTGATTTCAATATGTGAGCCATTGTGAAACTCCGTTTTGTGGAACACGTCAATTTACAAAGTATATATAGTCTTGATCAGCATCAAAAACTGAGTTGGTTTAGACATGTATGTCCGTGGGTCCATGTGTCTATATGTTGTTGGCTTTCTCACGAGCGTGAATTTGAAGATATTGAGCTGAAATGGGCAAGAGCCACGCCCACAAGCGACAAAAATCTATATATCTACCACAAAAATTGACCTATGAACTTGAAATTTGGTACATATATATATATTTATCCCATCAATTGATCTGCCAAAAATGGGCATGGTTGAGCCGCGGACGCGCCAAAAAAATAAAAGCGCTCATCACCTAAAAACTCGACATGCAAGCTGATACGTAATATATACACTATTAGAGGGCGTAATCAGCCACGCCCACTATTCTAGATGTGGAGCCTATTTAAGATTTGGCCGAAGCCAAATTTAATTACCTTACGAATTATTATAATGATTTTGGACTTACTTCACTTTTATTTTGTAAGAGAACGAGATTTGAAGTTCATATAATTTTTAGAGGGAAATTTAGTAGACGTTATCTATTTCAATGAAAATACAAAAATTTTAAGAGCATAAAACTATTTTTGAACCCAATTTTTCTTATTTTTCTACATTTTTCGAAATGCCTTTTTACAAAGCCCCGCGTTTACTAGTACTGTTATATGCATTATAGTTCAAATTAAGAGAAAAAAAAAAATGTATTCCATTTTTTAAGCATACTCAGCGTAAAATTATACAATACTGACTTTTTTTGTCACACCCCTTTAATGTTATAACATAATTTTTTTTGATGATATTTTTTAAAGATTTGATGAATATATTTATTTTTGAACAAGTTGAAGATTTTTTCTCATCTCTTGTTGATAGAATAAAGTGAGTTGTTTTGTTTGACTATATTTTTCTAATGATTTAATGCGTAGCGAATGCTGGCACATATTATGTAGCGAATAATGGCACATTTTTTCTTAGGTTTCATTATTACTCTTCCACAAAACGTAATCAAATCGTGTTTTTAAAAATTTCCATTTTATTTCAAAAGTATTGAAAATGGAAAGAAAATCAACTGAAAGTTTTTAGAGATTATTTAGAATATTAAAATATTCCCTTAAAAAAATGACCGAAATGACCAAATTGCTGGTTGAGGACATTCACGGTTCAAAACTTTATTTCTTTTCTTTAAAATGTAAATAAAAATTAAATGAATGCATTGAAAAATACACTAATTTTAGTTTAATGATTAACGATAATTTCCTTGAAGATTTTAAAACTCAACAATATGCGACACCAGTAATGTTTTTGAAAAAACTATATTTATAATTATTAAACACGTATCTCCCTTGCTTTGACATCACTTATATAAGCACTTCATACAAATAAACTCACCGTACTTATCCCTTAGCACGCACACACATACAGTTACGATAATCATAAATTCATTTAACATCTTATTAATGTAAAATATTCTTTTTATATTTCATTAATTCAGCAATAATTAACTTGACTTACTTTTTAATATTGCAGGCATCAGCCAGATGATGAAGGTTATCTTGCATATGTTAAGGCGCGCAATACAACACAACACTCACATTAACGAAAGTTGGACGTTAAAATCCTTTATCTTTGTTTAATGCGTTATAACACCTGTTTTCATAAGTGTACCACATATACATAAATGTGCTGGTGTGTGTGTTTGCATGCAATATAAATTTCTCATTTCCATGTGAATATATTTTCTTTCTCTTTTATTTATTAAGGATATTACACGTATAACTGCATCAATTATGCATTTTTATATATTGTATGATGCACATCCTTAAATATATTGTACGTGTGGGTGTGTGTATGTTTTTTTTTAATATTATTATTTTTATTTTCACTCAAGTTTATTTAACGCTTAAAAATGGTACAATAAACGGCAGAGCAATAAATATAAAAACTTTAAACGAGACTAACGCACAATGCCCGTCAAGTGTCCGCGCGTATGTTTATATAGGTGTATGTTTGTATGTGCGTGTATGACATTGTTTGCTGTGTACACTAACTAACAATGCATTCGTATGGCAAGGAATAAATGTGGATATTTTATGGATATGGAGAGAGACAGAGAGAGAGAGAGATAGAGAGAGGGGGGGATATGTTGAATACTTTTCATAAATATGCAGATATGTTGAGGATATGCACGTGTATGTATGAGAATACTTTATTTCACTTTCACACTTGTCAACACATTTATAGTGGTGTCATTTTTGTTGTTGTTGTTGTTGTTGTTGTTTTTATATGTATATAAGATATATTCCGTTGTGTGTTTGTGCGGTCTTGGTTAAAGAATGCAATGTCACAACACTTAATTATATTACAGTTGTCTGTGTGCGTGTGTGTGTTGTGTGTGTGTTTGTTTGTGCATTTGTGTTGACTGCCATAGCCTGAACTTGTGTTTATTACACAAGCGTACATTTCCACTTATTAACTGAGTCAAGGCATCATAAACATTACAAGCATCAACCAGAGCTCCACCACATTTCTCTTTCCATCTCTAATTGAATACTTGAACACACACAACACTTGGCCTAAGTAATTATTTACATTGTAGACATGATTTGCATTATTATGCTGCTGCATTAATAGCTAAACAAATAGATAAGCGCCTGCTGTTCTACGTATACACGCAGCCGAGTACTTGCTGTGGGGGATAACTGTGCTGTGCTGATTGATTATTCAAATTTTGTGCCTTTCATATGTGCATGCGTGTGGTGTTTTTTTTTCTTTTTTTGTATGCCACAACAAAGTATTTGCATCAATTTAATTAAATTGGATTTTCATAATATCCTCGGATTTTTTCTTTCTACTGCCTTAACATGCATGCAGTTTATTCAGTTGTTCAGGCATTGCCTGACATGACATGTGCGTGTTAAAGTTTGTATGCTATCGTAACGGTAGCACCCATACATAAAGTGGGTGACATTGCGTTGTTTTACGTGTGGTATGTTACATACATACGTACACATATGCACACACTAGGACTGGCGGTCATATACACAAGCACGAACGCTTTTGCTTTTGTTTTGTTTTTGTTTTTGTTTTTGTTTTTCAGCTTGCTGATGATGCACAACACTATGATTATAACGATAGGAACGTGTATGTAACGCGTACAACAACGTGCAAGGAATTTTCATTAGTTACAACATTGTTCAATTGCTTGGGATTACATTACGCGTGCTTTGTTAAGAGAACAATTTTTTTTTCTTTTTTGGGAATTCTTTTCCTTATATTGTTTATCTATCAAGAGGAAAAAACCTTTAATCACACTTGATATATAATAATTTCATGTCCTTTTTTTGAATTACTTCATATTATACACTTCACTCGTATTTTTTTTTTTTTTTGTAAATTCTCCAAATCTTTCCCGAAACTAGATTAAGTAAGTGGTTGTTATATTGAGCCCGCTTTGTTATTAATAATGGTAGACTGCGTGTCCTTGCAGAACGACCTAACGCTACGTTCAAATACGAATGTAAAACTGAGCGATGGTTAAGCGAAAATTTTTATCGTGTCAAATACAACTACACAACGCCGCACCATACAACCAACGTGTGTGTGTGTTTGTGGAATCTACAAAACTCTTAACTTCTTCAATATTGCCGACAACAACAGCAACGACTGCAGCTTTTGTAAAAGTCGATGGAAGAGTCGTTTCTAATATTCAGGTTGTTCGGTAGTAAGTTAATTTAACTGCCAACTCTCCCAAATATTCTTACATAACTAGAAACGCTTCCAATAAGAGTCATTTATCACAGACTAGGCAAAGAGAATCTTTTAAAAAGAGAAAGCTTATCCAATGTCATGCATTTTCAAAAAATAGTAACAGCATGCTTTTTATTTATTTTCCTTGCATTGTTTTGCTTTTATTTTATTAAATTTTTCATTAAATAATTTTCTAAATTTTTTTCCACAAAAACCTTTTTTTTATATTTCATCAGCATTTCTAAGAATTGGTGCTCAAATCGATTGTGTTTTTTTATTCTCTTTTATGATTTCCTTATATAAGCTTGCGCATTGTTTCATTTCCAATGGCCCTTGACCTGTATAAGAGTTTCGTTATTATTAATATGAAAAACGCACAAATTTCTTGCTTCTCTTTATTAAGCAAAATATCCCTTCTTCTGATTAATACTGCTTTAATACCGTTATGAAAATATGAAAATTGTTGTAATAATACTGGCACCGCAAGTGGTAAAATGACAACTTTTAAAAATGATTGAAAGAAAGCTGCGAAAAGATTTAAAAAAATTATGTAAAACAAGTGAAAATATTATAGTCGGTCAAGCCCGACCATCAAATATCCTACAATACTTGATGTATTATTAAACATGTATACCATTCCATCACTTGACTCCACAGGTTAGTTTAGGAAACTCGAGTCTTCGCCACAAGTCACTTCCTAAAACATCTCTTTATGAAAAGAAGTTCTAAGAACGGCTAGATCAGGTTCAAATTTGTTCCAGTCATTTAGTAATCTAGTCTTTACCAAATTTTATTTAAAAATATTAAAAATTAGAATTCTTACAAATTAGGGCGTTGTAAAAATTGACTGATCCAGTCTTTAGTTCGCTAAAATTTTATCAAAATATCTTAAAAACTGCGGTCAAAAGATTGCACACAAATATACATAAAAACAGACAGACGCACAGGGTTTAAACGATTCAAATGATTATAAATGAGACCTTTTGCATCCCTATAGTTTATGTATTTTGGAACCAACTAGACAGGTTATGTGCCAAATAAGATTTTTGTGGAAACTGCATAATTTTTTTAACAATGTTTGTCAGATAACAACTTTATAGAAATATTTGTGTGCCAGTAAAAGGTTTTTGTTAATGGTGGGTGTGACATTTGACCAATTTCACCCATTTTAAATAGGAACCTACTTACAAATACTAGAAATATTTGTCTAAATATGTCATTATTCCAAAATCTACGACCGCGTTCGTTGCAATAACAATGGACGTTAATCCCATTGCATACTTTCCCAACCAGCCGACCGAGGGGTCAACCAAGCCTGCCTTACCTTGCACATTTCGAAACCGTAAACCAAGTGAGTCAAACCATGCTACAATAGGAAAATTGTGCAACAATTTTTTCAGGTAAATAAAGTGATTCTTTATACAAAGTCAGCACTATCTCCATAACCCACTAATTTATAATATTGATTGTACTGCTTGCTTAGCCTGCGGAAAGATCGATTCAGATTTTTATTCGTACTTGAATAACTAGCGTGGAATACTTCCCCCCATTATATACAAACAATTGTAAAATACGTATATTTTATGTCAGCAAGTTGCATTCTTGGTGGCCTTTAATGTGTTTTAATGATCTTTCAATTCTGTTGGTATCATTTCTTACTTTCAACTTTTTTTTTCTGCATGTTTTAGAGAGTTTTCATTATGAAAATTATGCCAGAAGCTGTTTGGTTTTTTCTTAATCTCCATCTTATTTGCCCTCTCAACTCATCAGTTTTAATTTGTCTACTCAGTTGTTGAAATGTCCTCGTTTTCTGTAATAAGCCCAGCTATAACTATGAATGCGTTGCTGTTGGTGCCTTTCACTCAGCGGGTACTTGAGTAATTTTTCGCAGTTTTTGCATACACACAGTCTGAATTCACAAAGTTCAAACAGGCACACACACACACACACACACACACACACACACACACGGAAAGAGTCAAGCGCTCGTTGAAGTAACCCCCACCCAACGAAACCGACCCGCTCTTGTATCTACCATTACATGTAATTCAGTATGTATATATCTTATATATAAATATGAGTCTCGTCTGTGCTGTTATAAGGTTTCGGTTCTATATACTAACGGCAATGTGGTGTGCAATTTGTCATCGTAACCGCAATGTGATATTGTGATAAAAATGTAACATTTATCATCTTTATTTGAAGCAGCTAGCGAACACTGGCAATATAAGCAACCATAATATTTATGCTTATGTCCATATGTATGTATTTAGGTACGATACAATGCCAGAGCATTGCCCACTCAACTACTTCAAACACGCTTTCTTCGTTGATGCATTGTCTGTCATTGTTTGCTGTACAGGTAATCAAATAAATTGTAAACAATTTTCTTCTAAGCGACTTGAAGAATCTTATGCAAGGCAAGTATATTTGGAGGATTTACAATTTCTTTTAATAAAAAAGCAATTGCATAAATCACCTTTGCAAGAGGTCGAGAGGAAGAAGGAACGGAACGTTTATCATAAAAGTAGGGCAGCTTGCAAAAATAATTTTAGAAATGACTCTAACTATAAATTTATTTTGAAAACAAGTAAGAAAACGAAATTTGGCTGAAGCCAAATCTTAACTAACCCTCCCTCCACACATCTACACATAATGATTACGCCCTCGAATAGTTTGTATATCAGTTTGCAAGTCGGGTGTGTTTATTATCCGACCATGCCTACTTACATCGCTAAATAGGATAACCTTACATATGTGTAACAAATGTCAAGTTCATAGGTCAATATTTGTGACAAATATATAAATTTTTGTCCATTGTGGGCGTGGCATTTAACCATTTATGATCAAGAATTTATAAGAATTTTTATATAATTTGCAAACGGAATAACAAACGCAATATACTCCTCATCTTATGTGGAGGATATATAAATATTTCCACAACAATATTTTTTTTTTGAAAGCGTAAAAAATAAAAGAATAGTAATGAGTATAAGTGCTCCGCCAAGAGCGGAAGTCTTACCCAAGTCTTTTGCTGGTTTTTAGATAAATATTCTATAGATCATTATGCCCTAAGAACTTCTAGTGGAGGTTCAGTCTGTTTTTGCCCTACAAGCGCTTAAATCCCGTACAAACCAGATTAGACGAATATTATTTAGGGTTGAATAAATTTTTGAACTATGAGAAGCGAAAAATGTAAGTGAAACTAAAATCGGAGGGAGATGCTGAAAAGTTTTTATTGTTCAATCGCCCAGTGATAATAATAATATTGCTATGGCGTTTGCCTAATATTTATCCTAAAACTTTTTATTAAAATACGTCCATCAGTGGCTAACGTTTGCATGTTATTGGCACAATTACCCAATCACAGTAATACAGATATAACACTTTATTATATCACATCCTCATATCTAAATAAGTTTATACAGCAAAGATATTTTATAATAAAGACCCCACCCTCCGCAGTTCGTTTAATTATATTTAATGCGTTTATATGATGAAACTAATATTGCGAGCGTATCGCATTTCTAATTATCTCAACATGACTATTTCACATATTTTAGCAGATTGCACTGAATATAATGGTATTAACCGTACGAATAAATAAATTTAAAATAAATATTGTCACGTTTCTTCTAAACTTTTCATACAGACACATGCACCACATGGCAATGGCAAGTGCCACCCTCACACATAAAATGGTTGAATAGTGGCAGCAACTAAGCCAATTAGTATTTTAAACTGTAAGTATTAAAAAAGCACACACACATACACATATATGTTAGATGTATGTATGTATTTAACAAAATCCAACTTTAAATGATGAGAATCGTATGTGCGTGTATGTGGTATATGGGTGTGTGGGTGTATGGGTGTTGGTGATATTCATATATCATCAAACAACACCTTGTTTCTATGGATACACCCGCCCACAGCACATAAAGTGTTTTTTGTTTTTATGTTTTTTCCTATCTATGGTGTGCGAGAGAGTGAGTGCCGCCTACAGTAAACCTTAATCTAAAAATCATCTTAACACATATACCAACAAAAAATGACAAACCCAACAACAACAACAACAAAAACATTCTTCTAAAAGTACACACGCACGTATGCATATACATAAATGTTGTGGTTATTTTATCCATTACGTATCCATGTATATAGTTACAGTACCATTCGCATGACCACACATACATCCATTTATGTTTGTGCGTATGTACATATTTTAAGTAAACAAGGCTCATACTGCACATGCATAGACATTGATTTGAAATACGTTTGCCGCAACAATTTTTATACATATTTGATTCATGTTTGACATGGTGTGCGTAATACAGTGCGGTATACTATCGGCATTGGATCTCTATAAATTTACGTATGGTTACGTATTGCGGAAATTTGATTAATTTGAAAAATCCGCTTCGTTTTTATACCATCCAAAAAAAGAGATGAAGGGTGTACAAGGTTTGTTCTTCCGTTTGCAACATCCAGAAAGAGACGTCAAGGATCCTACAAATCAGCATCAAAAACTGAGTCGGTTTAGAGGTGTGTGTCCGTGTAACCGTCTGTTGATGGGATTCTCACGGCGCAAATTTTGAGATAATGAGCCGAAATTTTGTACAAACGCTTTCACTTTCATGTCACGTACTTGAAATTACGGTTGAAATTACAAAAACTCGATTTGCATGTTGTTTCCTAGTTTATAAACTATTGGTAGCCGGAATCACTTACTTGCTACTGCCTCCGCTTGTATGTTAATGTGAAGCGAATTAAGGAATGAGCCCAATCTTAATTTAGTTTTTCTATTATTTTCCTATTTGCTATTTACGTATATATTTTTATTATTTAATTACGTGTATATGTTAAATGTTTAATTCAGTGTGCGGAAAATTTCAAAAATAAGTTAATTCTAAAGCTTCTTTAAAAATGAAAATGATTTCTTGCCAAAAATATGTTGTTGTTGTTTTTTTCAAATTTACATTTTCAAATAGTTTTCTTTGCAAACTCCTGCCAAGACCTGAACATAATTTATTGATTATTACGAAGTTTCCCTTAGTTTAGTATTTAGATAAGGCTTATAAAAATGAGAATTACAGCATTCATCACTTGGTTATTTTTGCCAAAAGTACTTTTATTAACTTTTGAAAACTTTCACTTTCAAAAATTAACTTTTGTTATTATAGAAAAATATTGATATATTTCCCGAATAAAGATTTGAGGTAGCATTTGTTCTTGTTGTCACGGTTCCCAACCGATTTTACCCAAATTAAAAATTCATCTTTGTGCAGAAACTAAGAATGGCTGCACAAAATATTTTACTCACATATCTCAGAATTTACGATCGCGAGAGTGCCAATACAAATACACAGACGGACATCCGATTTTAATGCTAATTGAAAACATATATTATACGGTGTCTGACGCCTTTTTCTAAGTGTTGAAAACGGAACATCCAATCACTAAAACTCATTATTTAAATCAATTATCTTAATTGTTTTGTTAAATGTATTTATAAGAATTTGTATCGATATGTATGTTTATATATGTAAATACTTAGACGAGAAGCGTAAACACTCGGTTTACAGGTTTACTTTTTGATTGTAACGTAAATAACTACAATATAAATATTTACGCGGATACATGTTCACCTCGATAATATAATTATAGTGAATAAAATTATACTATATATGAAATATATATATGTGTAAATGTGAATATGTGTGTGTATTGTGTAATCATAGAGTATATAAATGTGTATGCAAATTGCATCTATGTGCACACTCGTGCTTAAAGCCGCATTTTAATAACTAGCCTTAATACTAGGTACTGCACACACGCATACAAATTATGCATGCATCCTCAACAGCATTATAATAATAATCGCCGCCAATAATAGTATTTAGTTAGTTAGTTACATGCCTACACATATCTTGGTTGGCGTTAAGCTCTAATGTAATTAGGCCTTTAAACTGCAACAGCGCGTACAATTTGAAAAAAAAAAACGGCGAAAAAAAGCATTTTGGATGAAAGCAGAAATTCACGTTGTCAGCCATTACTGTGACAGTGAGCATTGTCATATTTAGTTTATCAAGAGATTTATAGCAATAAATTGATGTTTCAAATGTGTTTAGCAGCACTTAGCGGAATTCTACATGATGGGAATTTGGAGGTGTTAATATATGCATATAAACACAACGATTAAATAATACTTTTTATGGATGAATATAAAACAAATTTAAGGTTTTTATTTTTAAGTAATATGTGCAGCAAATCTCTTAAATACAAATTGTAACAGATTTCAGATTTCAGTTTTTGTTTTTGTTTTTGTTTTTTTATTATTTCGCTGACGCTAACCATTGTTGTGTGAGGTAAAACTAGGCCACACAATTCCCCGGATATTCTTTCACCATATTACACTGAATACTCTAAATTATATATATTGACACATTTTGTGGTTTTAGGACTTGATGTATTTTGTCAAATAGTATAAAAAGCACAAAAAACTGAAAATAATGCTAAACTAAGCTAAAAATGCATGCCATTCGTTTCAGTACAAAAAAAAGGAAAAAAGGGAAAAAAAAGTGTGAATGCTGAACATAAAAAAAGTGCAAAATTTTACAATTACAATTGATTTATACCATCTAAACGCATACGAGGAAACAAGGACACTTTTACCAGGCACGACAAAAAATTTACATTGATTGTTATATAGCAACTAAACAAATTTTTAAAACACCACCACCATCATGCAGTGAAACAATCTACTGCTCCACTCACACACATATCCATACATACACATATATATACACATATATATATATGTAACGGAAAAACATATATTTGCATACAAATGTATATTTTATTCATAGAACATGGTGCAAATGACGGACGTGCTGTTAATTCAATTGCTATTGACAAGTGTTGCCCAAATTTAAGTCCCACCCAAAATATCATAAAAGCAACATTACGCAGACTATGCTTATAGCTTTAAAGTACACATGCGAGCAGAGACCCAATATAAAATTTCATTAGCACATATATGCAAAATGTTGCTAGGATTGGGAACAAATTTTGAAATCACTGAAGAATCACGATATAAGTTCTTATAATCCTGCATCATATTTGTCACATATTAACGATTAGCGATTAATAAAAACTTGTTTTGTATTTAGAATCATTTTCTGCATCGATATAATGAAATCCATCCGTCCGTCCTTTATATCATACGGTACGGTACGGGTCGCAATTTTTAGGTAATTTTTCAAAATTTTAAATTTCACTACTCTTGGAATTCACAATAAGTATTAAAATTCTAAAGTCTAGTCTCTGTCTTTAGGTGATTGCCAATGTAATAAATGTAAGAGTGCGAGCAAGGAGATTCTATTAGTTTAGAACTTTGATAAAACATATGGTTTGTAGCACTTTCTCTAATTACATCTGTTTTAATACAAAGAATCTTTGATCATCTTCTTCGTAGCTCTGCACAAAGTTGTTCCCCATAATTGAATCTTGTGCGATTCTATTGTCTTAATAATAGCAATGTAGAGAAATATTTTATTGTCAAGACTAAGTCTTAAGTTGAATTTAACAGGCACCCCACAACTCAATCGTTTTTATATCTCCACATAATGCAAACTCCCACACACCACCCAAAAAGTATGCATCAGAGACCCTACAAAGAAAATATATTCTTAATAAGCATCAAAAACTGAGTCCATCTAGTTATCTACGTCCATGCGTCCGTCTATTTTTGATATTCTCGCGATTGTAAAATGTATAATATTGAGCTGAAATTTTCCACAGCCAACTTTTGGTTTTTACAAAGTTTTCTCTATTTAAATTTGGTAAATTCGGTCATGCCACGGTCAAGCCACGCCTACAATTAACAAAAATTTATTTATCTGCCACAAAAATTTAATTATGAAGATGGAATTTGGTACACATATATATAATTGCACCTTTCAATAAGCCAGAAATGGGCATGGTCGGATAACAGATACGCCCACAAGTTACAAAAAGCCGCACTCAGCGTTAAAGTCGACTTGCAAATTGATGCGTAATACATACATTACTAAAGGGCGTAATCAAATACATGCCACGCCTACTATGGAAAAGATAATGGAGGATATTTAATATATTTAAAATGATGATTAATTAAAGAAATCAGCCAACGCTACAACGTCCAAGCATATGAACTGAATTTATTTCCCACCCTCTGTACGTAAATTTGCTTAATGTTGTTGTTATCACTCCCACAAACTTAGCTAATAGCTGACATGAAATTACCGTAATCGCTGTAAAATTTATCCGGTGCAACAATAACAATTATTACCTTGAAAAGCAAACTAAAGAACGCATAAAAATATATTTTATATACAAAAATAAAATAGAAGAACAATAAAAAAGTGCTCAGCACCACATCTGACCAAAAAGAAAGAAAACAAAAAATGTTTAGTTCAGTACGCACACCAAACCACTGAAAGATTTCTGCTAAATGTTAAAGATTTTAAAACTACAAGTAAAGGACTAAAAAAAACAAGAAATTAACAGAAAGGTAGAGAGAAAGAACAAGTAGAGAATGGAGATAATTTTAATTCCATTTCAATAATTACAATACGCACTTTATATAAGCACACAAGTACAACAAAAATGAATGAAAACGAGTGCTGCGGACAACAAACAATAGAGCGGCAAACAAACTCACAAGACTTTTTAATTCGTCTTCTTTTCCTATTCTCTTTACAAATTTTCCAGGCATTTGGTTACATTAAAATTGAATAATAATAAAAGAACAAGGAAGAAAAGTAAATTTGGTTTAGGCCAAATTTCAAACACCCTCCACATCTACCACGGTGAGCGTGGCAGGTATATGATTAAGCCCTATAATTTGGCAGCTGAATATATTTTTGTTAACCATGGGCGTGACTCTTGATTAATTTTGCACGGACACATAGTCAAAGGCATACATGTCTAAACCGACTCAGTTTTCGATGCTGATCAAGAATACTTTATTACTTTGTAGAGTCTCTGATGCCTTCCGAGCGTTACAAACGGAATGACAAACTTAATAAATTTTCCATTTTATGTGGGGGTATAAAAAAACAAGTGAAGAATGCAAAAAGCAAGCAACCGAGCGATGGCACACAATAACAAAAATAAAATCAACCAAAAAAACTTACCACTCAACTCCACTCGAAGTTACATTTTCGAGGTTCATTACAGAGTTAGAGGAAAGTTTCCAATGTATTGCAGTATAAATGTCGTATTGTAACAAAAACTTGCAAATAAATTTTTATAAACTGTCATCACAACAATATTCTTCACAAATTATATTATTTTTTCATTCAATATAATCCGATTTAAATGTTCATTTTTTATACACAACAAATGAATTCAATTATCGCACAGACAAAAAAATCTCACAATTCTCACTCTAATGGGTTTTTTTGGAAAATGTCGCTTTACCCGCAAACCATCAAATTATTGAATTTCATATGAAAAATAACTATAGAATTATTAACCAGTAGGTTTTTGTAAGGTGTTTTTTTATATTAAAAAAGGGCAGAGGTAGGGTTTCAGTTAATATTCTATTGTATTATTGTATAAATATATGTGTAGGAGTATGAGATTTGCCTTGGTTATGTGTACTGATTTTTATAATAAATAAACTATATTGAAAGGTTATAGAAATACTCACTGCAACTACAGGGCTGGTAGTGCCATCAGATGCAAGCTACATTGCTTTAAATTTTCTATAGGAAAAGTTATGATGTGAAAATGAACTAATTTCTAGTGTAGCATTAGCGATAACGGTTATCGCGCTTACTCTGTGGCCTTGGATAAATTGCAATCGAAATAAGATCAACAGGAAAACGATCTCTGCAGTCTTCGGAATCATTATGTAAGACTGTCTTATAGGCCACATGGCCATGAGGTACTGTGCCCCTTAAATGATTTCTAAAAAGGAGGAAATTAAACTTGCAAAACATGTAATATGGAAGAATATATAGCTATACACTGTGATAACTATACCAAACACTTAGTGACAGGTTCGCGAACGATGTGGAATCACTAGCAGTAATACAGATTTTTAACCTGAAAATATTTATTACATCATCTCGATGAGCCTTGAATGCTTGTTCTGTAGGTATTTATTTTCTGATTACCCCAAGGGAACACTCTTTCTACCTTCCTATCTACTTAAAATATTAATGCATTTGATGAGTCTATTGGACACAAAATAGGTTTTCTTATGACGAAATTGTATTCACTACCGTGGCAAACAGCAATGAATTGCCGCATAAAGAACATGACAATAAATCGCTCAATATTTCTATAAGAAAAAGTGAAAAAGTAGATAAAATTTTTATACTGAACAAACAAGCAAAAATGTTATAGTCGGACAAGTCCGACCATTTAGCCACACCACTTAGCTCCTTAAAATATGCTACAATTAGTTTAGTTGTATCTGTATACGCGAGGTACTGCCATATAAGTTACATCGTGAAATAATTAATATATGGGAAGGGGTTCTAAAAATGGTCGAATCGTATCCAAATTTTGCGCAGCCAATTATGAAGCTAAAGAACTATTTTTCAAATATTTTTAACAAAATATATTAAAGACCTCCATTATAACAGGTCGTTGTATGACTAGGGGTTCTAAAAATGGTCCAATCCGGTTTATTTTCAATAGGATTTCTATTTAGGCTTATTCATGTCCTTGTACCAAACTCGACGAAATATCTCAATAAATGCGATTTATAGCTTGGCAACACATTTCTATGGACAGGCGAATATGACTAAATCGATTCAGATTTTATGTTTTGTTTCAGAATCAATCTGTATAATTGAAGCTGAGTGTGCTATTTGCCGTTACAAACTAGGTATAAATATACTTTCGTATATAAATTTATCCATAAAACTATTGCATCAAAGTATTATATAAACTACTTGTTATGTTGTGTTATATTTTTTATTATTATTATATAAAAATTGTTACTAAAATATTTAAACTCTTCTGTACTTCCTGCATAGTTTCCTTGTTCATAAATAGTATATTATCTGAATGCTTGTGTAAGATAATTGAACATAACATTAATCCTAAATAGAATTTGTGTTTTGCTGCTTAACAGATTATTACACTGGAAAATGTCTTTTGTGTTAAAACATGACAAACAAATTGAAAAATAAGTTCTAGGTAGCAATTAATAATGCTCTGTTCTGTTCCGTTATCTATATATAGTTTTGTTTTTTATTTTGCATTTTTTGAAATATTGTTTGCAACACCTGTCATTTAATGTTTAGTTAATTGTCCGAATAATACAATGGACACATATTGTCTTGCCAGAGAAATCACATTACAGAAACAAAAACAATATAAAAAGATAAAGTGAAATTTGAAATTGAAAGAAAATGTCATCTGGCAGCAGGATGTGCTGCTCTCAAGCATACAATGTATATTATACACACACACACATATATATATATACATATATTCTTATATACTAATATTTTTTATCGCTTTCTCTAGGACGGTATTTTAAATAAAATATACGTACTCTACCATACATACGTACATCCGTCTATTATTATCTTTGTTCACTTTTATGATATTTAATATCAAATTACTAAAAGTAGTTGCCGTCTCTTTTTTAATTTCTTTATTATCAGACATAAACTTATGGATCATAAAGCACATTTTTATGATTTATAACTAAATCAACGATAAAGGAGACAATAGCTAAGCACACACAGAGAGCGAATAACAGTTGAATGACTGGTCAATACTTGTGCTTTTTGTATAGAATTTCTTTCACATTTTTATAACATTAAAGAAATTCTGATAATTTTATGATGCTGGACTCTGTTATTGTTTATTAAGTGAAAAGAATTATAATGTCTTTACTCTCTGTGCCGTAATATTAAATTTATTATTCAAGGCGTTCTTTACAGAAATTGAGTAAATTCTGTCACATGAAAGAAATTGTTTCAACTAATTATCATAATTCTTATAAGATTTCTTTGTTTATCATCCCCAATAATATGGGGGTCTATTGATTTTGTGGAAACATTTTTATATGACAGAATAGGGCACGCCACACCCCTAAAAGTTTATATTTTCTTGCTTAATGTGTAGTTAAGGTGAGCATGTACGTGCAATTTATATAATTTCTTTATATTCAACTATAAAATATATAAACTGAACATACAACACAACACAACAAACCTATAGTTATGATATTAGATTATGAATGGATTTGGCGTACGCTTCATATAATCCTTTTTTATTTGTTTTTTACTAAAATATTACAAGTGAGTATTCTCTCCTTCTGCCAATACATCAAATTTAATATAAATGCAAATTTTTTACATAATGAAAGCGTAATTTTTTTATTAAATATTATTTCTCTTTTGCGTGCTTTTGAAATATGGTCGACACTCTAATTAACAGTTATGTATAGTTTAGTGCGGGTGTGAGTGTGTGCGTGACTAAAAAACTAAACTATAGTTTGAAAACTAAATTTTGCTCCTAAGTCAAATGTTATATACCATACAAAGGGTGGGCGTTGAAAGTATATGATGACGCTCTCTAATAGTGTATGTATGTTATTATCTGGAAGTCGAGTTATACGCTGAAAATTATTTTTTGTTAATTTTGGCATATCTAATATTCTACCACGCCCATTTTTGGCCCAGTAATGGATGTAACACTTATGGAAATTCATATAAAATTTCAAGCTTTTAGGTGAATTTTTGTGCCAGATATATAGGTTTTGGTCGCTTGTAGGTGTGTCCATTATTTGACCACGTCTATTTTTGGCACATCGTTGAATGAGATTATAACAAATTTGTGTACCAAATTTCAACTCTATAGCTTAATTTTTGTGGCAGATAAATAAATTTTTATTATCGATTGTGGGCGTGGCTTTTGTCTATTTCTGCCCAATTTTATATAGCAATCTGAAATCAAAAGTGTCTGTACAAAATTTTAGCTCGATATCTTAAAACAAACAACAAACTGAAAAACCGCTTTGTTACAAGTGGTGCAATATATAATTATTAAATATCTCTCAGACGGACATAGCTAGATCAAGTGATTCAAGGGGTGTATAATGTTCCCTCTTGGGTTTTGCAAGCGTAGCAACAAATTTAATACTCCCCTCATATGACTAGAGAATAATGAGTGATTTGAACGCACATTTCACATAAAAATTTTAATTATTATCTGCTCCAATCACTGAAATTTTAAATGGTTAAACAGTACGTGCATAAGTTACTAGCATAGCTAATTTTTGTAGCTTCAGCATAGTTTTTACCAGATAGCTTTACAAGCTACCAAGAAAACCAATTCTATCTCTCGAGGAGCTTTGTGCCTCGAAGTTACTGATTTCTACCAGCTAGTTGTAATGATTCCATTTTCGGTTTATATACTATCACGCGGTTTTCTTGTTTATGAAATTAACAAAAAGTTATATAAACATATATATGTTTGGTTATATTGTGTGCCGCAAAGTGTGAGAAAAACTTTTCACATAAATTTAAATAAAAATGTTCCTTATATATTATATATTTATTAATGGAGCGCCATAAGAGGGAGGTGGAGAAAAACTTCAAAGATGGTGAATGAAAATTAATGGTACTGAAAAGGAAAAACAAATAGTCAAACTCCAACATTTATCAAAATAAATTTATGTAACAATATTATTATAACATCTCCTCTGAGGAAAAGCTTCCCAAAGTAATCTACTCTGGCCGAATATGTAAATATTTAATTAACTAATAGAGATTTAAAGAAAAAGTTGCAAATAAAAGTTGTGTTCAATGTAAAAGTTTTTGGATCAAGAATAGCAATCAACTAAATTTGGCTTAGGCCAATGTTCTTACAAAATTTCAGCTCAATATCTCAAAAAGTGCGCCCGTGATTAAACCAACAATACTCAGACGCACGGTTATACGTAACATATCTAGAAGGATTCAAATTTTGATGCTTATCAAGAAAATATATACTTTGTAGGGTCCCTGATGCCTCCTTCTGGGCGTAGCAAATAGAATGCCAAACTTAGTATATCCCCCATGTGAAGGGTATAAAAATTAATTGATCCAAAGTTTATATGTACCACAAATTTTAAACAGATTCAATCTATATTTTAACTCCCAGAGCAATTTTCAATCGCCGGACGTACGAACAAAACTACTCTAGCAAGTAAAAAATGTTCAAATATATGTTGTGTTATAAAGCATATATTTGGACTGGATGAAATAATTCGTTGGAAAAAGCCCTCACATAATATGCCCAAAATTTTCTAATGTTAAAAAACGCTTTTCCAACGTAGCAAATATAAATATGAGGTAAAGAGATTAGTGGCTGTATTATTACATTGGTGTTTACGAAAGGAAAACAGTGAAAGAACGACGATGCAGAGGAAAAACCTTCATTAAGTTGAATATTGGCCAAAAAGTTCACACAAGCACATGTACGATTAAGGGGCATAATACCTCTAATATGATTTATGTATTCTATAGATAAGATCGTATGACATCATTTTTTGTTTGTTTACCCGACACAAACACACAAATATTTACTTGGCTTGTAAGATTATGGTAAGTACAGTAGCTAACAAAAATATAAATCTAATAATAGTATAAAAATGCCTTGAGGCTGCTGTTCAAAAAATCAATATCGAGATAATTCTTCTTGTTCAAACACTAGAGCGAATCACTGTTGATTTTTCTTTATATACTTTTTTAAGTAATGCTTTTATACGTACTATGTAATATACATATGTACTCATATATATGTATATATTCTTTTATCTTGGACTATTGTATGTTATAGGCAAAGTAAGCATTTGGCTGAGGCATAAATGTCCACGACCTTCTAACATTTTTGGCATTTACTGGTGGAATAACTTAAGCGCTTAAAGCGAAATAGCTATATACGTAAAAATTTGGGTACAAAAAATAAGAGATGCGCTGGGAAATTTTTAAAAAAATTTCTGAACTTTGGTGTGTACGTAAGTGTTGAAACGTTTCATGCAAGAAGAAAATTATAACGCTTGGAACGATAAATTGCAATTTTTTTAGCAAAACAAATAATTTGAATTCCATAAAAAAGGCCAGTCCTTAGAAAAAGTACACATTTACTTATGTACGCAACACTTTGGCATTCTCATAGAAATGTTATATCCGGATCTTTATGAATGACTGACTTTTGTAATAACCTGCAAAATACTAAATAAAAGAAAGGAAATATATTATATACTTGTAAACACTGAGCGCACTCGTTACCCCACCTAATATTGAACTCAACGCAATTGTTGAAGAAGAATCTTTCATCAGTGACAAATACAAGCACCAACAACCACTTGATTGGTGAACGGTACTCACATCATCTGAACTTCCAATTTATTACGCAATCCACATTTCCGTACTCCACTCAATGATGCAACATTTCGTGGACTTCACAGCAGTCTAAACGTAGCAATCGCAAAACATGGCAATTAAAGTGAATGAAACGTGTAGGTGGGAAGGTATTGTTACCTCCTCAACACAATTATCAGTTGCGCTACTTTGTTTGCACTTTACAAATAAAGTATTCACTGTTGCTTTTAAAACATGTCCACAACATAAAGAAAAACTACACGCAAGTCCAAAGTTTTTATTTCTTTTAATCTAAATGATGAAGTTTTCTATAAAAATATAAAGGTTTTACAAATTGTGCTACCAATACACCCCCCTAGCTTTCTATAAATATGCACCACCGATCGATACAGAATCGTTTTCTCAATTGATTTAACCATGTCTGTCTGTCTGTCGAGGATATACTTAGGCCCTAGTAACGTCACTGAACATGAAATCCTATTGAATGTAGACCGAATTGCACCATTGTTTCTCCGTCCATATATATATTGTTGTATAATGGAGGTCTTTATACGTCGAAAAAGGGCAATTCTTCATAATTTTTTGACAAAATATGGTGGAGATTAGGATTAATACCAAAGTTATACCAAAGTTAAACAATTTTTAGAAACCCTTCCCATATAACAATGTTTCACGAAGTGACTTATATAGGGTAACTATTCCATTTCCAACACCCAGAACATTTTGGCCACAGCCATTATGCTTATTATATAATATATTAATATAGTCTACACATAAGAGAGTTCAATTATTTGGGCAGATTTTCAACCTAAAAGTTATCAATTCTCTAAAGTGCTACCAAAAATGGTTTTACCATATTTCATATTCTCAATTTTTTGCAATTTCATTTGAAAATCTCTTATTTCAAAATATTTATTTTCTCATGTTTTTATTATTGTTGTTGTTTTTTGCATAGATTGATTTTGTATCCATTTTAGAGCAATTTCTTTGGAATTGTTTTGTACACATTTCCATTTAGAACAATTAGGACATTGAACAAACAAACAAACAAATATAACAAGTACAACATTTAGTTGGAGTCGCACCTTAGATATCCAACATTTTATATCATACAGAAGAACAAAAAAAAATATTTGTCAATTATCGATAAAATGATAAGATGAACAAGGAAGGCATTTTTTTCTATTGAATACGCGCGAATAGTGATTATTAAAATCCTATGGTTTTCACTTTAAGTTTTAGATGAGTTTTCTCAGGGTTTTAGGCTAAATAGTAAACAACGGCTATATCTGTAGAGTCTTTTTTTCGTAAATAAGTTACAGTATATACATGTTATGTGCTTACGTTTGCATATATTTCTCACATCTCTCTGTTTGTTGACAACATTTGATGTAAAAACAAATCGATTTTGTCATCGATTTCGTTCAACACCCTAGGAAACAAGGTTGGACTGATACTGAATGTTTTGTAATATTATTCATAAGAAAATTCTATTCTATTGGTTTTATAAGGCAGTGTTTCTCAATTCATGCTCCGTGCATACCCTGTGATGCGCGCTGAACTGGACTCAATCACAATATCTAAGCTCGCAAATTTCTTTATGTTCATTATTTAAAACTAACCACCGCAATAATAAATAATAAATGATCGGACTTGACCGACTATAATATTTTAACTTGTACTTTACTTTACACGCACAAGTTTTTGTGACAAAGGTGTGTTGGGTCCGTACATACGGAAAGTGTGAGAATCACTGCTGTAGGCCATAATAAGTGGTTTATTGCTATGTCGTTGCTGGTGTATTATGCATTTAGAGCATAAATTAAAAGATAGATAGGTTTTCCGTATTATTAGGACAACTGCTGTGTGCTGTATGCTGTGTACAGTATGCATGCGTTAGAATAATAATCAACTTAATTTGTAGTTGCAAACAAATTCATAACTTGAGCTGGGCAACACCTACAAAAATTTTCTTTTATTGTTAAGAAAAAAAAAGGGTATCGAGTGTACTTCACCCAAAAATGTGTATGAAATTGATATTATCGTTATGTGTGTGTGACTGCTTTTCTCTCTCTCTCCCTCTCTCTCTCTCTCTCCCCAACCCTTGGTCGTCTTTGTGCGAGATATGCAAATATGCATTCAAGTACATTTACCCAAACGTACCAACTATGTTATATGGTACAATACTAATGGCCTGTTCTGTGGTCAAATTAACTAAAACATCGCATTAGAATCTTATATACGAGTGCAATACCTGCAGCCACATGTCGGCAGCAATAGTATTTTAGCAATTGCAATTTACATGTGTAATTTTTGGTGTCGACAATGTCCATGCATGTGTGTGTGTGTGTGCACACAACATAATGTGTGTAGAAAAATTTTTCAAAATATTCACACAAACACCAATACGCTGGATGGGAAGATGGGGAGACATGAGCGAAGCGAAGGGAAAATGATGGAAAAAGTGCTGACACTCTCTCTCTGTATTTACTTGTTTCGAACTTGTACTAGAATTCATTGGTCAAAAAACGGAAATGGCAAATGGTTGCTGTCTTTCAGTCTAAAACGCACACACATACGAACCCAGTATAGAGAGAATAAACCACAACTTTAGTGTACGAAAAAAAAAAACGAAAAAAGCACTACATCGGCCCTGCTGAACACACTTACATATGTATGCGTGCATGTACACGGGAAAGCCAACATATATATATGCAAGCTATTGAAATAACAGCAGTGAAGCAACAATTATGCAAATTTTCAGTTCTCAAAATTTTTAGGAATACAAGACAAGTGCCCGAAATTTCTATGGTGGCCAACACAACAACAACAACAACAGCAATAACCAGCCAGAACAAAACATCATAAAAATCTATACATGTATGTATGTTATCAGAGTAGTGGATGGATGGATGGATGGATGGACGTCTAGCTTTTCGTTCTTGTTACAGGGTATGCAGGGTGTATGATTGTTGTTTGTATGGTAGATTATTATTTGTTGTTTTTTGCTTGTTGGTGTTTGTGTTGGTGTTTGCCATACATAATTTAAAACACTGGTAAATGGGACTTTGCATTTCTCAAAATTGAATAATAATGAATACGTAAGTATATGACGCAAATACAAAAACAAAAACAAAACAAACCAAAAACAAAACTTTAAAAAGTTCATTTTTTTTCCGCATGATCCAACTGTATGAGCTGGTGTGCTCTGAAGATAAAGAAAACTTTCGAAGATTTTCCAATTGTATAAATTATTCAAATGGACATGAGTACCGTTATAAAGTTACGACCAATAATATACCACGTAAGGCCAATGACGCCTCTTATGAGTACACCTCCATCTTATATACTTAAGGATATAAAAATGTTTAGTATGTTAGAGTGCAATGATCCAACATGTTGTCTTTGTTCACTTTAATTATAGCGGGATGTGAAGAACGAAACAAAAATTAATCTTAAGCTTAAAATGCTTTCAGCCAAACACACAAATCCTTTTTAGCTGGAAAAGCGATTGCGTTTATCAAAGGCGTCGACTTCATATATTATTTTTAGGATTCTGTATATCCTTCAATTTTCAAAATGCATGCCACCACGTAGAAAAACAAAACAACAAACAATTCGTATTGTTTCGCGACAAACATTCACATTTCTTACACACTCGTGTCTTACCTACGATTTCACGTTGCGTTGTTGCAATCTGCTATAATTGAAAACCATCTTTTTATTATCCAACATAGTATTGACGTGATATTGCTGGTGTGTTAAGAAATATGCCACAGCAGCACCTTATCTTGATTGCAAAGAAAAAAAAAGGATGTTTTTCAATCAAACGCAATCACATAATGACAACGACACGTTTAGGTTACTTTGTAACATGTAAGCAATCAGTCATATAGAGACCGAGAGAGGTTCAATCAATGTTAGATAAAGTTAAAGCCTAAAGTGCAACCAAATTACATCCAAGCTGGCTAAACATCTTTGAACTGGCGGATGCTTGATGCCAAACGCTTTAGTTGTATTTGTGCTTTCACTGTATTCACGTTGTCGTGATGAGTTGTTGACTTTACTTGTGAATTATTAATCAACACATACGCTTGCCTCCTTAGGGTGCTGTACCAACTGTAAGGAGTTTATTGAAATTTCTTATTCCATTATTCATTCAAATGCACCACAATTCGTCACTTGACTGAATTGGGCACGTTTTTATTGCGTTCATTCATTTATATTATGTACACATCACACTTCAGTTTTTAGTTGTTTTCGTTCGTATAAATATTATTTATGATACATTGCCGCTTAACGTACACCATGTGTATTTATTAATATCTGCATTATGGGTTGGCATCAAATTAACTCAAAATTATACTCGACCACTGTAATAATATGCATTTAATAACATGTTATTACCATTGCTCTTATATTCTTGATATATTAATCGGTTGTGGAAATACTCCAGCCAGCATGGGCGCCTACCAAAAACCACGCATTGGCGGCCACCACACACGTACATCTATCGCCAACTCTGCACATACATGAAGCTTTAAAATGGTGACCAATTATTAAATTATTCCTGATAACTATGTGTGAGCGGCTTATATTATATTCAATTTTATAATATGTCCTACTGGTGACAAAGGGTATATTAAGTATATTATTAAGTATATTATCCGTCTGTATGTATGTCCATGTAAAATTATGCTTAAGCTACAGCTTGAATTTTTCAACACATTTTGATGAAATTTCTTACAAGGACATGTTTTGACGCCAAAAGGAACCCTTTTAAAAATGGACCAAATAAGACCTGTTTTTAACCCCTCCCCGTATAGGCACTAACTAAAAAACAAAAAATCTCAATTCTTAATATTTTTTGTTAAAAATTTGGTGAAGAATAGTTAAATAGCTTAATAAGTGGCTGGGCTAAATTTTGACTAGACCGGACCAATGTTAGAACCTCTTTCCATAAACCGATATTACAAGAAGAGACTTGTATGGCAATGACTCGGTGATGTAGGGTATTAATGGTCGGGTATAACCAGCTTTTACTTGTTTCTTATACCCAACAAACCATATATGGGGGAATATGAGACTTTGTCAAAACGTTTACAACGCCCAAAATGAAGCGCTGTAGACCCCACAAAATTTATTGTGAATCAGCATCAATTATTAAATCGATCCAGCCTTGTCTGTGTATGCGCCTATCCATGTGTTCTGGGGCAATCACTTTCATGAGATATCAATTCCAAACTTGGCAGAAGCAAAACCATTACAAAAAAAAAAAAAAAATAAATAATAGATTGAAAAAAAATTCAAATTTTTCTAAAGTAAAAGTAAAGAAAGTATATTTTATTAAGTTCTTTTTTAATTCTTTTGTGAATTTTTCTCATTTAAAATAATGTAGAAACAAAAAAAACTGAAAAAATATTTCTAATTACATGAATTTAAGAAGCGCCTACCATCTAGCAGCTATGATTTTTTTGTTTTTATATATATTTTTGTAACCTGTACTTGTAGAAATCTAAAGTAAAGTAAATAAACTCGAGAAACACTTGCAACCATGAGTTGAGTGTGAAAAGGTGGCGAAACTAAATATTGAAGCCGCCGCATGCGGCACTCACTTACAGCTCAGCAAACACTTTGCCAAGTTGAAATTGTAGCAAATCTACTACAAAACTTTAGTAGTCGTAACCCAAGGCAATGGACATGGATGCAGCCGTAACAGTTGATAAAGATATAGGTATTAAAACTGGCAGCACACTTTCACAATTTCTATTGGACGGATTGATGGACATGATGATGATGATGATGTATCGTTAGGGTATATTGGCTTATTTCCAATTGCGGCCAAACTTTCTGAATAAATTAATACTCTCTCTTCTATTGTGATTTATAAAATTAGTGTATAGTAGTTATACAGCCACCCAAACACACACACACACACACAGACACATTTACAAGAAGATACACATCAAATTGTGAATGTTTTCGGAATAAAACTTTTAATTAAACGAGTTGTTCTTTTTCCATTATATTGTTTGTTCCACTTTTGTTACATTTTCGTCTACTTAGGTTGTTGCATGAAACCGTAATACATGTGCTTGTGTGTATATTTGTGCATAGTTTATGTTAGAACTCTTTTTTGTTTTTTGTTTTTTATAACGCAAACTTTCAGAGAAATTTTTTTTTAAATTTAAATTAAAAACAAAGTAAAACGCATAAAATTATTAAGGAAGTAATGAATAAATAGAATAAAATAAAATAAAAAATACCCAAATAAGAGACTTGAGGATTTTTATAACACAGTTGCTTGCATCCCTCCACCACTTTTACAGTTAATTTAATTATAAGTGTTTGGTTTTTATTTTTTGCTGCATGGGTGACTGTAACAACAGCAACAACAAAAATACTAGTTAAACATGGTATCTCCCAACAAGAGCCAAAAGTATGTATGAAAGAGTGAAAAGCATAAAGTAAAATAAAAAACTAAAAAAACTAAAAAAATATGTGAAAGTTTAAGTATGTGCGAACGTTGTTGTTGTACAGCATACAGGCAGGGCCGTTTCCATTCAAAAAGAGAATTATTTGACAAAAGTTTTCTGAACGAATAACACAGCCACAGACTATCTTCATTTATTTATACACGTATGTACTACAAATAGATGAGATTTTCGAAATATTTTTAGGCTTTTTTTTCGTTTTTGGTACTCGTAACATTATCAAAACAATAATACAAGCGGCGGTTCATGGTGAGTGTATAATAAAATAAAACAGAACAGAACAAGTTAGCAAATGTGCGTTTTAGTTACACATTCGCAAATAATTTTAATTCCGTGCATGTATGTGTGTGTGTGTGTAAGAATGTGGCAGTAAAACTTGTTTATATAGAGAAAACTTTTTAATAAAGGCAAAAGAACGCCACACAACGCCATGGAACGCATTTAACATGTAACGAAATGTAAAATGGAATATATGGTAGACGCGCGCGCACTACTACACGTGCCAAAAACTTTTTTTTTTTCCAAAAATAAAAAAAACACTTATGTGAATGCTTGAACGCATGTGTGTGTGCGTGTAAGCTTTGGAACAGCAAGTGTTTTATATATACATATACACACATAAACTGTGAAAACATTTCAATGCTTACATATGTAGAGCAAGAGTAATAAAAGTTAACATTTTGGTTGAACATACGCACACATGCCCTTTTATATATATTTTATAAAGAGATACTCTGTGATATTTGGAATTGCCCAAAATTAACAGATTTAATGAAACAACAAATAAGAAAGTGATGTTGTTGTAATTGGTAGTAGTGGTATGAGATTGTTTAGAAATTAATTTCGTTTAGAATTAAAGCTAATGATAAAGGCTTAAATTCATTGGTCATCGTAAGCTCTCAAAAAACACCAACTCAAAGGAAAAATTTTCTTTTTTTTTTTTTGTAATCCTCTATACACTCTTGGACCAACTGACTTACAAATGGATTCCATATATTCTTACGCAATGAAATTTGTCCCTTCGCACTGCCTTCTGTAGTGTGCTTATCAAATATAGAGAAAATATTCCATTTTCGAAGCTAAATCATAACTGAAGACGAGAACTTGATTATCTGGTAAACTCCTGAAATCATTGAGCAAAAAATATGAATCGTTCAAAATTATTCGAAACCCGATTTTCATCAAAACATCGATCACTGGAAAAGATTATTAAGATTCTCTGTCATAAAAAACACACATCTTATTAGAATCATGCGTGAGAGCAGTTATCAGTTATCAATGACATGAAATTTTGAAACTGACCTCGTTAAATAATTGGTGATAAAAAGTGTATCTTCAGTATTTGGCAACTTGCTAGTCAGTTTTGTATATGCATTCAATTGAATTTTTATGATGACTCGTATAAAAATGTTTCCGCACAGAGTGCAATAACATTTTGCCATAACTTTTAAGAACTAATTATGAGGAGAGTCGTTAGCTTTTTCAATATAAATATTCTGTTGATCCTTAATATTGTTTATCAGTGGTGCTTAATATCTTCTTAGAGATGGAGAGTAATGGAAAAAGTGGCACTTAAGCAATTAAATGAGAAGCATCGCATACAAAACACAATCGTAATATTATTATTAGAGTATTTGCACATAATTCTTAAATGTTTGTTGTCCATGTGTGTGTGACGGGTAACAGACTCTAATTGAATATTGTCATGGACAATTTCACTTTGTAACTGTACTAGTGCACTCTCGTCATCTTTCACAGAGACGTAGAGAAACTAGGAAATTTGTGCTGTGACGATGTTTTCATAATCGTCTGTGCTTCATACCAAACCAAACAAACTCCACTGAAATAATAAAAAAAACCGAAAAAAAATGCTCAGAATCTCTCAACCCAATCATTCCCATCATGAATAATACAAAGTACTGGCATCCAAGAGCTCAAAGCGAACACTTTATGCTTATGTTGGAAATAATTTGCATAGTTTGCGATAAACTCATACCTTGTGATAAATTTTTTCAATTGCATTATGTCTCATTTTCATTTCTCTCAAATCTAGATGTTTGTTTTTATTCACGAGTAAAAAAGCGCTTACCCGTAAAGTTTAGTGGCTAGTGTTGTATTATGGATAACACGTACACACCATTTCTACTTTAAACGTTTAAACGTGAAAGCAACCGTATTGCATTATTATCGTCCTCATCATTTTATTGGTTGGATGTTATGTAATAAAAAATATTTATATTCACTTGTTTATGTCGTTTTATAAAGCATTTACTTGTTTCACAAAGTATTTAATTATTAATATTTTTATACCCACCATCACATAATGATGTGGGGGTATATTGGTTTTGTTCAAGCATTTGTGTAGAACTAAACGAAAGGCACACCAACTTGCTCGCGGATATGTAAGACATACACTATTAGAGGGCGCAATATATGTATATTTGCCACGCCCACTGTTATAAATATGGAGAGTATTTAAGATTTGGCCTAAGCCAAATGTAGTTTTCTATAGTGAACATGATAGTGGTGGAAAAAATCTCTTCCAATGATTTGTACTTTAAGTTGGGAATTGAAATAGACTCGAATAATATTAACACTTGTTATATATATGTTATATATAATATATATATATATTATAAATAGTTTTGCAAAATATATGTAAATTCAAACTCATTCAAGTATTTTCATTTCGATTGACTTTTAATCACCAGCGAGCTGTACAGAACATTTATAAATTTATCACGTAATATTTCTGTAATATAAACATGGCGCACACATACACACGTTATAATATGCTAGTGTTTGAATTGCAGTCATGCCCACATTTTGTAGCAAAAAAGTCTGTACAACCTGTACACGCAATAAAATTTTAAGTGACAATTTTTATTGAAATGATTGTTTGTAACTCGGCGCTTGTACCGTTTAATTGAAACAGCATATGCATGCAACAATAACAAGGTGATTATAAATAAATGAATGAACCGGAAATCTATTGAATATGAATGAGTTGAATAGTTGTACGTATGTGCGGGCATGCTAAACATCAATAAAATGCTAATAATTTGAAAAGTAGAAAACTTCCCCAAGAAGCATACATTACGTAGAATGCTAGAGAAATTCAATATTACAGTTTGTTACTCGTACAGCATACGTATAATAATTTCTTATATTTATAAATGTAAATCTACATAAATTCATACTTAGCAAAGAGAATGTTTAAATCCATTCTTAATTGTATTATGCCAGAAAATGTACTCAACTGGTGGTATGAGCTCATTTATTATGATGTGGGTGAACTCTTACCTTGCTGTCTTTAATTAAATGATGAATTATAACTCATATCTTGTTATCACTCTCACACCTCCGCACAATTGTATGCCTTCTGCAAGAATTGTTCATACAAGCGTATGCGTGTGTTTATATTAAAATCAATGCTTCTTAATGATAAGATAATTAATTATGACAGAAATCTGTGTGTGTGTGTGTGCATGTGTGTGTTTAATAATTGTATGCATTAGGCACAAACTAATTATTCCAAGTTGTACAATCGTGTGTTGTAAAATTTAAATTAAAAGGAGAACCGAAGGCACGTTTTAAAAAACGAGAATTTTATTGTGAAATGCTTTTAACCACTTCACAGACTTTAAAGAAGTATTAAATGTTTTTTACTCAACACACAAAATTCTACATCGACCACTAATTATCATTTTATAAGGGGAGGAGTCTCATCCCATCTTTCGAATTACTGTAAACATATATGCACATATGAGACGGACTGATGGACATACCCAAGGTGCCATTTATAAAAATACAATAAAACAAGAAAAATAACTACCTTTGAATCAAACATTCACAGTAAGTAATGAAAATATTATGTGCGGTAGAATTTTGCACTAAAATCTTGTTTTTTTTCTAAATTGTAGGCGTGTTTGCTAACCGATCGCACCCATTTTTAACTTATTGTTGGAAATTTTAAAACGTGTAAGAAACTTTTACTTCGTACCTTCTTTACATGTTTATAGATTTTGAAAAATTTTTGATCATTTTTGGTAAGTGTGGTTCCAAACCGATTTTGTTTAATTAATAGAATCCTACCTCCAGATACTATAAAGATTTTTACATCAAAATTTTCGCTCAATACCTCAAAATTTATGACGGTAAGCCTTAAAACATATGAGCAAACATGTCTAGATTATCTCAGATTTTGATCAAGCTGATCAAGAACTTTCTTGCATTATCCAGAGAGAGTTTATAACTGTAAATAAAATTTCACAATTATTAGTAAAATCAAGTATTTGAACCAGTTGGTGAAGGTACCGTAAAAACACTTTGATAATGACCTCTAAATACCAGAAATATTTTTAAATACTTATTTTTTAATAAATAGAAAAATGTTTTACACTAACAACAAATCTATTTACCAACCATCCAACCATGTGACATTTGTCCAAAAAAAAAAAAAATACAATAGAAAAAAGAAAAAAAACATAGAAAAGTAGAAATAAAACAAAACGAACTAACAACCGGAAGCTTTAGTTTCAGTGTCACATGTATTACTCAACTCAAATGTTTAATTTATTACTTAATTAAACCAACTTGTACGGGTGGGTTGGTTGTTGCCAGCCAGCCATTCTTTACATGTGTGTGTGTGTGTGTGTGTGTGTGTGTGTCATTTGCGGCTTGATATTTTATTCCCATACACTGCTCCTCTCTCTCTTTCTTTTTATCAATTACACGCACAAATACATATGTAAGAACACCCAACCAACTTCAACTTTATATTCATTGTCCTTTTAATCTGTATTTATACGGTTTGCTCATTTATTTATCATTTGTTATTGTTATGTACTTGTACATAACATATATATTGTGTATATATAGTATATATGGGGACCGTTGTGCAAATTCAAGAGGACGGGCGGCCTCTTTCCCTTTTTCACACTTGAATAATGTATCACTACTTAGTTGCTTTGAATTGCTTGTTCTCTTAATTGAATCGTAATCGTCTGTTTGCTGTTGTGGTCTACTGTTTAGGATATTACAACAACAAGAATGAAATGAACACTTAATAACATTTATACATATACTGTACGTAGCTTCTTATTTTTAGTCCATAAATGAGTGAAGAAGTTTTCGCTGGCTTTTTATTTAAACATGTGACTTTTTCACTTGTGCTAGACTTGTGGAAATAGCACTAGAAAGTTGAATTCATATGGTCGCTTAATTGTGAGGCTACCCTCGCACATGCACATTCGCGTAATAATAGATTTGAAAATGCCAAATTATTTTGTAGTAAATTTATTATTTTACACATTTTTTTTTCGCTTTTTGTAAAACATGCACAACTGCCAGCAAATTATTCATGATAGGCATTTGAACAGAGGGACGTACGGACATTTCCTCACACACCACCACCACAGCTCTGATTAAATTGTAAATTACATATTCGCCAATGCGTAATTACGAAGTGAACATGGGTGCAACAGGGTAACAACAATAATTGTGGTAATGTGTAAAGCAATTTGAATGCGGCCCTGAGTGGTACTGAACAATAAAACATAATAAAATCGAATAAATAATATAACAGGATGCAAAATATGTGACATTTGAAGTGGTCTCTAATAAAGTGTCATTGATTGTTGCGGTATGTGTGTGTGTATGGATCACAGCACGCATAATGTTATAGCGTGCATATTTATGCTAAGTGCGAGGCAAGGATGCCGTTAAAAAAATTATTTGGAAATGATTTGGAAAACATTCAAACAAGTAAGAAAACTAGACCAAATCTTAAATACTCTCCATATTTATAACAGTGGGCGTGGCAAATATATATAAATTACGCCCTCTAATAGTGTATGTCTTACGTATCAGCTTGCAAGTCTAATTTTATGGTGAATATGTTTTTTGTAAATTTTGGGCGTGTCTGCAAACCAACTACGCCCATTTTTGGCACATCAGTGAATGAAATAATCATGGATAGGTACACCAAATTCCAAGTTCATAGCTCAATTTTTGTGTTGAATATATAGATTTTTGTTGCTTGTGGGCGTGGCTCTTGACTGATTTTGCCATTTTTAATAGAGATCTCAGAGAGAGAGCAAAATCTAAAAGTGTCTGTACATAATTTCAGTTTAGTTACTGTTTCAATCGACTCAGATTGTGGTTCTTAATAATTGAAGGTGGGTGTGGCATTTAGGAGTTACAAACACGACCACAAGTGATGCAGAGTCTAAACAATTTTGTAGTGTACGCCCGGTTTTACAATAGTCACTTAGTTTTTAGCATTCTGTACCTCGATACCTTTGATTTGAATACCACATCGTATACATATCCATATAGTATATATACTCCACCATATTAAATGGATAATTTAGTATTCTACTCGTCAAACCCTTTCGTTTGATATCCATAAAAAATATTTAAAAAAAATCCAACCCGCCATCTTGGACTGGCGGCCATTTCGACGCTACAATTCTAGTAAAATCACCAACGATATAAATAAGTAAAATTGCAGCTTGAACGCTACATAGTCTCTTAGGAAGATAATTTTTGGATTAATCTAGACTTGAACCTGACGTCTACGTGTTTTTAGAACTTTAATGGTCGCAAACTTTTATTTTGTGCGATAGGTACGTTTCTAGTTTGAGCCTGCTGTTTGCTATTTAAAATGGTTGAGAGTAATGCCCTTATGGGGCTCCAAACTTTTTATCAGATTTGAACTGACAATGCCTACAATTTACAGGAAACCTTACATGTGCATGTACCGTTATTATTATTATATTTTCTTATATGTCATTAGCGCCGTTTTTGTATTTTACAACAGTATCCTTTCGCCATTGCCGGACTGTAATTGTGATGGCTACTAAATGGAACTGATAATGAAAAAATCTACACCCCCGCACTGAGCTCTGCTCTCTCTCTTTTGATGCCAGACTTTTGCCACACATACACACATCAATGACATGTGTTCCCATTTAAATGTTTTCGGTATACCTATATATATAGTACATATTATTGGTCTCGAAAATTCGCAATCAAGTTAATTAAAGTTCAAATCAATATCGACTATAAAGTAATGTAGAAGATTGTACCAAAATAAGTGAAAAAAGCGAGTTATACGAAAGCGAGAAATGGTGGAGAAAAGAGTTTCATTCAAATTGTATGCCAACCGCCCTGGTTAAAGCCCATGACTGAATGAATGCCACCCAGATAGTACACAAGTAGGTGCAGGAGAAATGCTTGGTAATATTTATTGTATCTGGTTTAAGAAATGTGTCTGTGTGAGTGTGTGTGTGTGTGTGAAGAGAAAGCACTTAGGCAAACGCGACTAGAATCGCACATAACCGTAACGACAGTTAAAATACATTTAGAACCATCTGGTTCACTTGGATTCGAACTCAAGTGTGAAATAATTAATGAATCGTAGATGATGATTAGGATCATGCAACAGGCATTATGATACCGAAATTTGTTAAAAAATTAATAGTTTTTCTTTGACTTCATCTAACTACTAAACCAATTAGGTGAAAGATACTTAATTAGATTCAAAATTTTCTGTGCCAGAGTTGAAAACAATCGGACCATTTCTAGAGCTCCTTTCCATATAACGATATTTTGCAAAGTTATTGACACCTAATTCTCTTTTTACACGATAGATACGTTCCCAAAAAATTCGTGTGAAAAAGATATTGGCTAAATGGAAGAATGGATTGATTCCAGACCTAAAAAAAAATTGAAAATCGTGTTGAAACAAAACAATTCGTGTTTAACCCGTGTTAAATCAAATTCGTGTAAAAGGAGAATTTTTTTTCGTTTTAACCCGTGTTAAATCAAATTCGTGTAAAAAAAATTCGTGTAAACAGAGAATTAGGTGTATATGAAAATGTCTGGACTTACTGAAGCATAATTTGTGGAGCTAAGTGTTGAATGGTCGGGCTTGGCCGTCTATAACATTTTCACTTGTTACTACTCTAACTTTAGTTTCAAATGGTTTAATTTGTAATTCTGACAGTCCCTCCTCTCCATTACATCATGTGTAGTAGATTTTCCAAATTAATAGCAGTAAAGTAAAGTTGACTTCAGATGTACCTCTCACAGCCTCTTAAAGCTGCCCTTGCGTTCATTCATTTGCCAATTGTATGAACATTTCTCATTACGCTTGGTTTACCCACAGTGTGTCCATCCAGCAGATTTGCGTTATTTACGTAAAACTTTACACAATTTACAATTACAGCTGTCAGCCAGTTGGCATCCATCACATTAAATTGTTTATATTTCTTCTCTATTAGGTTGATGTGTGTGTGCACGGGTATATGCGTGACACTAACACAACACCGACTTGATTATTTTCTTATAATTTATGGTTTGTATTATAAGAGCGTATAATATGTTTACGTATAACATCACGCACCGACACTTTGGCGTTCTGTACGAACGTGTACATTATGTAAATGGAAAAATTCTATTATTTAAGCATTTAGCTGGATACATAATTTATTATTATAATAATACCTGCACCTGTTTGTCTGTAGCTTAACTAAAGTCAACCACAAAAGTTACAAACCGCACACACACACACACAAACACACATAACTTTATATATTATGGTTCATAAAACGTGTATCAACTTTACTGTAAACATGTCATAAACGCAGAGATCACGTTACAGGTTTCATGTATGCATGTACGTTTGTGTCTTTATTCTCAGAGTTCGTTTTATAAACAGGGTACAGCTAAGAGGGCACCAACCACCACCAGCTACCGAGTATAAAAGAAAAGTTAATATAATATTTTAGCTTAACGGGAAAAGTGTGACAGTTTCATGAGAGCTGTAATTATACGGAGAAAAGACACAACTTTTAATAGGCGATTACATGCAGGTACGCTGGCTACTGGTGGGGCTTAAGTGTTGTTAAATTATTCAATGATTGTTTTTTTATAAACAACATTAAATTTGAGTCTTTTGGGGGCTCTTTCTACGGTTAGTGTTATGTTACACATGTTTCCCTCATTAAAAATACAATAGTTCCAGATTTTTTTTTTTTAATCCAAAGAAGCAGAAAACCACAAATATTTCCAAGTAAAGTCTAGACAAATCAAAGACAGGATAATGAACAACACTGCAAGCACCTAAAACACCGTAAAAATGAAAATTCCAACTAAACTATTAAGAAGGAGCTGTATTAGGCAAACGCCACATCTATGATGGGCATTATTATTGGCCTGCGTCTGTTATGTTATGTTTTTAATTAGCCACTGTCGGCGCCTACATTAACCAATCACGCCCATTTTCACAGTAAAGCAGAAATATTCCGTCCAAAATTCAAAACTGTACAGGGTCACCCACATCAAATATTCTAAAGAAATCCTTTAAACAAATAAGCACCTACAACATGTTCATTAAAAGTAGGCGTGGTTAAAATTATGTAAAAAGTCTTTCTTAATATTTTGCCTCAATTTGAAGTTATTATCTCCTGTGGTTGGTCTGGCGGAAAAACTCTATTGTATTGTTTTCAGGTGGATCCTTAGACCGATTTTTACTAAACTTTCTATATAATAAATAAATTTGTACTAAATTTCAGAACAAAATCTGAACTTTTGTGGCTAGAAAAGTAAATTCTTGGGCGTGTGGGCGTGTGGGCGTGTGGGCGTGTGGGCGTGTTACTTTGGCCCAATTCTGCCTAATCAAAATACCAAAGAACTCACTCGTATAAAAATTATACATTTCAAAATTTCAGCTGGGCTACTGATACTAAGCTAAATGTTTTTGGGATGTGCGGCACGCCTTTTTCTGGTTTTTATATATATTTGGCCAAATCCACTATACCCTCATATGATTAATATGAAAGGTATTAAAAAAAGAAAATCCTCATTCCATGATTTCATGTTTGTGTCAGCAATCTCTTCTTCTCTTCCTTACCGTAATGGCTACTTATCGTAATTTCAGTACGAGTTTCTCAGCTGAGTTTGTAGACCATAAAACTATCCAGCAACCACCACAAAATGGTTCATCTCCAATTAATTTATAATCTGTACGAAATGAATATTTAAAGGAAAAGGCTTGATGAGTAAAAGACTGTAAGCAAAGTGTCTTTAAATGCAATAAGGCGGCCGCCCAAGAATATTTATATGCGTCGATGTTTGCAGCATTTCATAAATTCAATCATATCGAAATGTTGCACAATTATGTGGCATATTAGGCAGCTCTAAGAAGGTCTACCATAAATTTCCCAATCTTTTCTTGCCAAGAGGCATATAAAACTAAATTCGATCTAGGGGACGCTCGAAAAATTTCGCTAGATTGTTCTTCACAATCTATCAATATGGGCATCAAATAACCGAGCTTAAAGAGTGAACTACAATAAGATAAATTTCAGCAGCCAAAGATGGCGCATAATCGTCTTATCCCCGATCTATATAATATGCAGGTCAAATGAAAGGGGTGGACAAGTAAAAAGCCATAAATTAGACGACATATCGAATATGATGGCGGCCTAAAATTTTATCCACTTAAGCTGTAGGAACCAAAGTGGTTTTCCTCCAAGTACCAGTAACCGCTGCTCTCTGTAAATTCGATACAATATTTATAACAAAAAAGAAAATTAAGTTTATCTTCATCAAGTCTTTACCATCCATCTGTACTGCACCCACTACCACAGGGTATAAAAATTTGTTTACATTATGCACGAGTAATAAGTTTTTATGCCCTTAAAAAAAATCAATTAGCATCCATTACAACGTCAGTCTGTTAATCTTTTTGTTTACTTCTCTCATGACATATTGCGCAACAATTCTTCGCAACAATAATTGAATGAGTCTGGAATAAAGATTTCTGTCCGTTTTGGCATTTGTGTGTAATGTATGTAAAAAGATTTTGTGTGTGTGTGTGTATGCATGCATATGTATAATGTGTATTAAATCCGGGTGGTTTTCATTAAAGTTTTCGTTAAACAAAAGTTTAATTGGCAGGTAGCACGGTCAATAAGTTTTTAAGTGTCGAACACACACATACACACCCGTACATTTCATGGCAACAGCTGGTATTTACATAAAAAAAAATTATGTAGCAATTTCATTTTATGTCTCTTTCTTCTTCCTTTGCCGCCCACCATTCATTCATACAAAATTGTGCGTAAACATTTAAATGAAGGAAAACATTACACACACACACACACACACACACACACGCGAACACAGACCCTAGCACAGCTGAACAAAAGCCCAATGAACTAGCCTCACTAGCAAGCTATTCAGACGCCCTTAATCACTTTGGGGAACTAAGGAATGCCGTGCAGTTGGTTGGTCATAAAAGCCAGCAAAAAACTATATTTCAAAAATGCAGGGTAGTTACAAAAAAAAGACATGAAGAACAATCAACAAGCAATGGACTCTATAACCCTTTTCCCTAAAGTACTGACGGGTTCAGCATTACAAACGAAGGAATATCGGTAGTTTGCAATAAAAGAGAGGATGGCAAGGTGCCATGATATGTGAGGGACTAGACTTATTTGTTGAATCTCTCCACAAATGTCTGGAAAAAGGCGTGGGTTCAAAATTTTATAAGCGGCAACCCAACAACTCGGGTTAGTAGTTCAAACCGCAGCGCAAGCCATTTAAAACAAGTGATGGAAAGACAGCACCACACAAAAATGCTTCTAATACAACCACAAGGCCAATGGTAAATGCCCTTAGACGGACAGATATACTGAAGCTTATGTTGAGCTATCTCAAGCAAAAAGGTTGAAAAAGAAGAAAGAAAAGACCCGATGATGATCACATTTCAAACAAACGCTCCCGCAATTGACCAAAATCGTCCTCTTGAGTTTCAAGCAACAATTTCAAGAACACATACTGAAGAGTGGCTAAATCGGCTTAAATTTTGGTGCAGAATGAACGATGCCTGACCTTTCAACAAAATGACAACCTTAATACACCCGCATAATTGGAAGTTTTGTAGTCAGCACATAACGGAAACCTAACAGTAAACCCTTCTGAAATGTAACTCTAATGGACACAAGGTACGAAATCGGCGGTAGTGGCTGTCAATGCACACGTCACTTCCATTTACTATTTACCTGAATCTCAACACAAAACATTTCATTTATTCGATGTTTATTCTCCGATTAATTAGTATGCAATTAAGTGATTCTTTCAACACCTTGGTTCTATGAAAACTGCAATTATTAAAAGTCAAACACGTTCTTCTACTGTTTCATTTATTGGTTGGCCAAGAGCGATCATAAAAAGATTGATTAAGAAACGATTAGTTTTCGTGTATGATGCACATATTTATGTCTAGAAATTACATATATTTATAAAAAAAGATCTCATTTGCAAAATTAAATACAATTTTTTGTTTACATTTTAATTTATGTAAATATTATTCAAATACAAATTTCACGCACACGCACACACATATGCATGCATTTAAATCAGATAATAAGTACAAGGAAAAGGCTTTTTCTCCAAGTACTAATTAACTAAGAGAATGCTTACATATGTGCATGCGTGTGATTGTATGTACCGTTAATCATTTGATAAAAGTATAATTCAAAAGTATATCACAAGCAGAATTCTACACATTTTGAGCTACATTAAATGTTTCAATGTGACATGTGAGAGACGAGTAGCTACGATTTTATATGAGAAAATTTTGAATGTGTGTAAAAAAAAAAAAAAATTTATGATATTTTTAAAACTAACATTAATTTAAAATTACATCCTTATGCTCTACTTAGTTAGCTGGTGGGAGGGGCTGGGCTGGGCTGATGTGGTGTGGCTGTTTAATCAAAACGCGTATGTCGACGCGAATTATTGCCCCCACCTCCATAACTGTTGTCATTACCGTAGCCATTACTGCGATTATTATTATAATTGTTACTACTGCCGCCGCCACTGTGATTGCCATAACCACCGCGGCCACCGCCAACGAAACCCTTTTTAAAGGTGCCCGAGGAGCGTGAGCCTCCATTATTGTTACCATAGCGAGAGCGGCCGCCACCATCGAAACGATTATTGCGCGCCATACTCTCCAATTCCGGATCAATTTCCTTTACACACATAAATCGAAGAAAAATTATATTAAAAAAAAAAACATTTGAAGCAAATCTTGCCATCTTTATTACCTGATTCGCTTCTCTAAGTACATCAACCAAAGCTCTGGCTTGTTTGCCATTGTTGCGTGTGAAGAAGGCGTATGAAGTGCCTTTTGTGTTGGAGCGACCGGTACGACCAATACGATGTATATAGTCCTCTGATGATTGCGGATAATCGAAATTAATCACGAATTTAATGCCATCAACATCTGTTGGTGTCAACAAGAATATGAAACAAATATAAATTTGATTAAAGCAATACGAGAACATTTAATAAATTGTGGGACAGGCAAAATGAACTTTAATAAAAATTAATCGTAAGCTCGGTAATTGAATTGTTATGTTCTGCCGTGTGCTTCACATGTACATACAAAAACAAGAAAAAAAAAGAAAGGAATATGCTGTTTTTTTATTTATTAATTTTTTTTTTTTTTATTTAAGCTGATGTTTTACTTTACCTTGTTTGTAATTTGTGTACATATATGGGGGCAAACTCTTCACTCGTCGCTCGGCTTTCATCTGAAGAAAGGTGTTGAGAAGGCGTTACGACGAAGTTGAAGAGCCTGTAGTACTACTAAAGAAACTAATCGTCTGTAGTGATCAGTTTCCTAAATATGTTTGTTTTAGACTAGACACACTGAAGCAGCAGATAAGTTGGAGTTGCACAGTAGACATGGAGATGATGATGATATATAGATAAATAGACGCCCAGCCATCACTTGAAGTATTATTCAAAGTGTTTTGCGCACTGCGTCCATATATAAAACAAGATTTGGTGCGCGTGTAAGGCTTGAGCATCTTATTCGTCATCATCCGTTAATGTAAACCTTTCTAAACACGCTGATGATTTTAAGTATGTTTCTGTTACTTATAGTTTTAACGAGAAAATAGAATATATGCACTATTTCATAAATTATTCCGTGTTTCAACTGCTAAAGCGTGTTTTTCAATCAAAATGTAAACAAAATCACGCCGCGTACCGTGTTTCATCCACAGCGAACGATTGGAATGAAACAAATAAACTCCATGTCAATGCTGTGCTGTGGTGTGTCCCCATAAACGAAACACAGGTAAAGATTTTCATACACACTCTCACTCTCTCTCTCTCTCTTTCTCTACTATACACTCAAACAACACAAATCGAAAATAAATTCAAATAATTCACGTATATGCAAGCAAACAATCATTATTGTGACTGCAGAGGCCGCTTATGGTGCGTGATGATAGGGATATTTTATGTTTACCCGACTGATTCGTTCTATTCATTATGTACAGATTTCTTAAGGTGGCGGTATATTTATATTCCAGGCTACGCTCAGATCGTGTCTCTACGTGTCCAGTGAGATTACTGCAGATCACTGCAGGCTTGATTACTCAAGCGTAACAATAATATACCTCCTCCTTCTATATATACACATATACACATATATATGGTGCATCCAGCTTAGTATTTATAACAAAATCGCACCCAAAACAACCAGTAATCGTCATGTGCTGTGTTCTGTGAAGGTGGTCGGGGTGGTGGTGCTAGACAGCTGAGAAAAGCGGTAGGCAGTGGTGGGTACGGTTTATGCCACATACCCCTTTTTAAGTATGCCAGTAAAAAGTGTTGCTGCCCGCTGCCGCTTCTCGTCTGTACTCAATAATTAGCACTCGTCTATGTTGCACATGTTTTGAAATCCATTACTGAGGATGCTTACAATTCTTAATAAATTTGTGCTCATATCAAACGATGAGACATTGCAAGCTGACATTTTTTATCCCCACCATACAACGTGCTTTGGCCTCTGTGAACGAAACAAAAAAAGACAGAACCGGAAAAGAAAAAAAGACGTGTTGAGAGGTTGGAAAAGAGACAGAAGGAAAATTCCGTGTAAGTAAAAATATCAAATTTGTTTATAAAAAAAAACGATCTTAATGCTAAAATACTTTAGCTCGCATAACCCTCCTCTCCTCCTCCTCTCTGTAACAATAGTTGTTATTTTATTATAATAATAATAAATCTGACATCATAACAACATCAAACTCAACCATTCATGATGTTGACCGACCTATTCATCTTTAGAGAGAGTCAAGAAAATTAAATTTAAATTAAATTGAGTGTCTGTTAAGAGAGCTTAACATCAAGAATATTCCCGTTAACAATACCGTAGTATTTATGCACACATGCGTTTTTTTGCTGTTTGTGAAAAAAACTTTTTAGCTTTAAATCAAACGAATTGTATAAATACGAAAAAAGAAACGCAAACCAGCTCAATCCGAACCTTATTAAAATTTCAACTTACCCAGTCCACGAGCCGCAACATCAGTGGCCACTAAGATGTTAGATTTGCCGGAACGGAATTCACGCAGAACAAAGTCTCGCTCTGACTGTGATTTGTCGCCATGTATGGCGCCGCATCGCACACCAAAACTACGTATAAAACGCACTAAATGATCGACACGACGTTTCGTCTCCACAAAGATGATAATCTTTCCCGGGTTCTCGCCTGTATCATAAATTTCCGACAGCAGACTTTTTAACCTTGAACAAAAAAAAAAAGCTTGCTATAGTATATTGTCTTTGTTATTTTTACAAGTTATTTCACTTACTTTTCTTCTTTGTCATCTTCGTCACAAACTTCAATAACTTGACGAATATTGTGATTGGCTGATAGTTCCAAGGAGCCAATATTTATTTGTATATAATTGCCAAGAAAATCTTCGGCCAATTGTTTGACCTCTTTCGGCCATGTGGCCGACCACATCAATGTCTGCCGGTCAGGTCGGATTTGTGAGAGAATTTTGCGTATTTGTGGTTCGAAACCCATATCTAACATTCGATCGGCCTCATCCAGCACAAGGTAAGTGCAACGTTTCAAGTTTATAGTACCAGCCGCCAAGAAGTCTATCAAACGACCAGGTGTAGCAATTACAATTTCACTGCCGCGCATTAAATCGCGCACTTGACCACCCTTGGGCGCACCACCGAATACAGCAGTGTTGCGTACATACGACGATGAACCGAATTCGGTGGCGACTTGTTGGATTTGTTGGGCTAATTCTCGCGTGGGTGCGAGTATAAGAGCAATGGGACCTTCGCCCCTCTGTAGTGGTTGCTGATTATTAATGTGAACAATGGCTGGCAAAGTATAGCCTAAAGTTTTACCCGAACCCGTCTTGGCAATGCCCACCAAATTATGGCCACTCATGGCAATTGGCCAGCCTTGGGCCTGAATCGGGGTGGGTATCTTGTAACCTTGTCTTTTGATCTCTTTCATAACATAATCCGGGAAGTAGGCTTCGCTGAAATCTGTTATGGGGTTCGGCGCCTTGCCACGTATAGTAATCTCATGTTGATCACGGTAACGTTGAACGTCATGGGGTGGACGATTGGCAACCAGAGGGTGCTCTTGATAGAAGTTCTTTTTAAATGGCGTCAAGTTGTTGAAATCCATGGGACGAATGTTCAAATCTTGTGTGTTTCCACCACCGCGACGATCGCCTCCTCCGTAGCCGCCGCCACCACCATAACCACCGCCGCCGTAGCCGCCGCCACCACCTCCATAACCACTACCGCCTCCACCATAACCACCACCACGACCTCCAGTGCCACCGCCCATATTTCCGCGACCCTTCTCAATGCGACCTTTACGAACGCCATGATAATCGCCTCCGCCTCCACCACCGCCACTACCACCACCAGATTTATAACCCGAATTATTGCCGCCGTAACGATTACCGCCGCCATTGCGATCATCGCGACCACCCCGACCACCACCACCGCCGTAATTCTTATCATGAGGAGCCCTGAAAAAAAAATATTTTTGTCATAATAATGAAAAATTCTCCCTTGTATGACACATAAATTATATACGCATTATATAAACATATAGAATCATTAGCTGTCTGCACTTGCCTATTATGGTGATACCACGATAATTTATGATTTACAATTACTTCACCCATATTTTGCGAAATAAACATATAGCGACTACAAAAAAAATTCACAAAATTTTGTTTGAAATATTTTTTTGGGAATTTTTCCCAAAAAACTCACAATTTTGATTGAAAATCACTTTTCATATACAAGACGTATATAGACGTCGTGGAAATGAAACAATAAAGGAAAAGTTTGACTTAACTTTCATTTACAATACACCTGCTGTTTTGTTTATACAGTTTCATTAAAATTATAAATGTTTAAATTAATTACAGTTAGTTCAATCTTTAATAGAATTATCGCAATGTACTTATTTTGTTTATTCTCCAATTTAGTACAATTCATGAACGCATCGTATTTACTTAACAAGTTAAAGAAGTAAACAAACAAAACTTTTCGTGCTTAAAGTTTGAGTAGACAAATAAACTGAATTACAAAGTAATCGTTTAAATGAGTCTTCGTTTATATTTTATATTACTTGCGTGTTTTAGTTCTATAAAAATCGCTAGAATGTAATACAAGTAAATTAAGAATGTCATGCAACGATTCGCGTTAATGCATCTTTCATATAATTCGGTTAAAATATTTTCTAGATATTACCATTCACATTCCAACAATACATACACGGACGGACAAGGCTGTTTCAATTTACATTGTGATATGTACGTTTTTGTTGTAGTCTCCTGATTATTGCAAACCAAACGACAAAGTATTTTAAAGAATAATAACTAATCAAATAAAGAATGTAAAAAATGGAAGTTTTACACTCAATTTATATAGAAGTCAATTTCATGTATTTATTTTCAAGCAGTACTTGACGTCTTTAATTAAATATAAAAGTTGATTCATTTTATAAAGTTTACTATGCCCATATATATATATTACCGTTACCAAGAAAATGCAAATTCAACCGAACACTAGCAGAATTATTTCACAAACGTTGAATTGAAGCCCCAATAAAAATGCATAGAAACTCAAATTACAAATAAACAATGTGTATAACACACTCCGAGTATTACCCAAAACTGGTATAGAGAAATAATTTGCTGACTCTGTAAGTTAATACAAGTTTATATACAGTATATGTATGTATGTATTAAAGGAATGGCACGTATACATACACAAAAATGAGCTTGCCTTTCAAACAGAAGTTATTAAAGAGTTAATTGAATATTGTGTGCATATACTTACATTATAAAATTATCGTCGTCGTATTCTTCTTCTTCGTCAAAATCTGTTAACGATTTGCTAGACGTTTTAAAGTTAGATAACGCTTCAAGGGAATTTTCCGCCTCGTTAGTTTTCACAAATACCACACTAGAGTTGTGAAATCTTCTACAAAATTGATTATTGTAACTATTGTAGAAGCCGTTGCTGTTCCGGAGGAAACTATTTTCAATAAACTCTAGTTGACCTAGACGGGTGACTCCCAATTGATTATTAGTTAATAGAAATGCTTTGTTGGCGTTTCTGGTGGTAGAGAAAAAAAAATGGCGTCGTTCAATATTACTTTTCACTTTGTTACATGAAGTTGCAAATAAAACATTTTCAAAACATGAAGTTGAAAACAAATTCTCCTTGCATGCATTTCTTGTGATTTTTTGCACTAATATTCTTAACATTATATAAATTATTATACACTTTGTAACTTTATATCTTTTCCCTGCGAAAATCTAGAAAGCACAACTACACTATTTAAGACGTTCTTACCTAACCTCGTCCAAAAATTGAATGACGCATGGCAATATTTTGGCATTATTCCATTCATTTCATCAACCTAGGGTTGCAAATAGCTGCTACGTGAAACGTAAGAGAATGAAACACAGTAAGGCTTGCAAATAAATATTCATGCATCATGAATTAAGATGGCGCTAAGCATTTAACTAAAGTAAAATACGCAGCTTACACTTATGAATGTTCCTTTTTCTTACAATGTAAAAATTGTGCAACTGTATATTCACATACGAAATGGCATTTCGTTAATAAATTGTTTTATATTATAATAACATTTTAATCCCGTATTGAAATTATTGAATAAGAATGTTACTCTTAAATTAAATCAACTCTAATGTGAAATATTTTGTTGAATTACGTGATGCATTACACTACTTATAATTAATAAAAGTAAAATTTACATGCAACTAATTATTATTAATTATGTTTTGAAAGTTTAGGCAAGAACATATTAGATATGAAAAATTGTCTGTATGAAAAGCGTGCATTAAGTTGAACTTGTAAGCTTGACCTAATGTTCAACAACTGTGTAACAAAAATATCAACGATGAGTCGCTCGCTTTTTTTATAGAGAGATGAATCAAAAGTAAGCGAATTGAAATGAAACAAAATGATTGTACATGTCATGTATTATGAAATGAACACACAATGTCCACACAAATATAAAAAAAAATGCATGAAATTTGTCAAATAAAAATTCAACAAATGTTGAAAATTCTTTTACAGCTTTAATAAAAAAAACAAACAAATTCAAATCAATACATAACTTAATTAATAGATCTTAAAAAATTGTTATAGAGCTTGGACTAATAGGAAGGGTTATATAATGCTATGAATTGCTCATTCTCAACAACGTTTAGCAGTAATGTACGATATTGTAAATCACGTGTAAAATACGTTATTAAAAACGATCTATTTTTAGATGCTACGTTCACATAACACTCCCATAACAAAAGCTTTCAATAGCCCAATAAATGGCAGAAACTTTTATACATTTTCGCCTGGCGCCCTTCCAGACAGTCGTACAAATCATTAATTTTTAAACAATCAGTTTTGCTTATGGACTTCCTTTGACCAATTCGAACACCCGGCTGTAGAGGTGTCAAGGTTGGCTTTTTACCTTTCTTTTTACTAAAATAATATTCACCATAATGCATCACCGAATTATAATCGTAATTGAATGAGTATTTGCCCCTTTTACGGGAAACTAATTTAAAGTTTTTCCGAAATTTCGGTACAATATTTTCCCAATGTACTTTTATATAGCTGTCACGATCGTACCGCGACTGTTCGTGATATATACCTATGGCATGCATCAATTCGTGCATTATACGGCCCTCACTGCTAAAACAGTGTTGACTCTTTTCGTCTGGTTGCTCTAATGCCACAATTTGTTCGCCACCCTTTTTACCCACGTACGACCAGCAGCCTTTGGGACCATCTTCGGGCGGCGTTATCAAAATGTAATCATCTTCTAGGCCATGGTAGGGTATAAACTTGATACAGGTGAGCGCATTAAATGTTTGTAGTACCCGTTTAATAGTCTTTCTTTCGAGCGGCGTATAAAGAGGACTAATTTCGTACGGTATGGTACCATTGGGCCATAAACGTTTTGGGCGCTTCATCGGATTCACTCCCAAACGCAGCGACACATAAGTAAAGGGATCGATGGCAATGTCACCTTGAAATAGTTTTGGTTTCGTCTCCGGCTCATCTTCATCAAAATCAAATTCATTATTTGCGTTCACATTTACTCTGAATGGGTTGAATTCGTCTGAAATATTATATAAATAAATATTCATCATCACTGAATAATTAGGTTATTTAAAAAATTGCCATCACTTGTTGTTTATTGATAAAAATTAATCAAATCAAACGGAATTTTTAAAAATTCTTAGAATTCATGTCAATAAAAGTGATCGATATTTTATACCCTGCACTTATGGCAAAAAGTATATTAAGTTTGTGCGGATGTTTGTAACTCCTAAACGACAAATTTCACACACCCCTCTTTCAGTTATACCGATCGATTCATAGTCAAAATCTGAATCGATTTAACAAAGTCCGTCTGTGTGTTCATGTAAATTTATGCGCAAGCTACAGATGGAATTTTTTAAGACATTTTGATGAAATTTGGTACAAGAACTTGTATTGACCCAAAGAAGAACGCTATTGATAATGGATAGGATCGGACCATTTTTAGAACCCCTCCCCATATAAGCTCTCATTATAATGGAAGTCTTTACACGGCAAAAAGTCACAATTCTTAATATTTTTTCACAACATTCGGTGAAGAATAGTTAATTAGCTCAATAATTGACTGTGCTCAATTTGGAACCGATCGCTCCATTTTTAGGACCGCTCCTTATGTAACGTTTTATTATAAAAGAAATCGTTCTATAACGAAAATGCGCAATTCTTTATATTTTTTTGTAGAAATTGGTGAAAAATATTTAATAGTATAAATTAAAAAAAAAATAAAATAAAAAAATAAAAAAAAATACAATTAAGTATAAGAAAATAAAATTTTCAAAAAAAAAAATTAATTAAGTGATGTAGGGTATTTGATGACCGGTCTTGACCAACCATATTATTTTCACTTGTTTAACTGTGCAGAACGTACTCGTTTTACCTTTCGCCTGACTGACGTTTTCTAATTTATTGTTTTGCTCAACACTTACCTAAGCTGGCATGGATGTCAAGTTCGAAATCATCCACACCTCTTGTGTTATAAGTGTTGGACAACTTTGCGGCGTTGACACAATGCATTAGTATGCAAATAATGATAATCACGTAAACACTAGAGCTACAGCTCCAACAGCAAACTAATGGACGGCACATGTCTTTACTATTTCTTTTGTAACTTGTCGTGTATACTATAATTTTGTTTACCACGCAAACCATCCAACTGCTTACATAAATATTTGCGCGCATGTGTGCATTTGTTTTTGTTACTATACACACTGTATACATGTATATTTATAACACTAATGTAATTTTATAAAACTAGTAACTTGATGGATGGTTGTGCGTACGATTTGATAGTGACGACGTCTGTGTACAGATTAAATAGTGTCGGATTGGATATCAATGATAAGGCAACACACTGTTTATAAACCTCAACACTTTCGCTCTCTACCGTTGTTACCGTTGTTTTTTGTTAATGGTTGGCTTGAACGGTGGTGCAATGGTGCCGCAGAGCTATGCAGTAACGCAACTAAACCCAAATTAAGTAAATTCGTATAAAGCGAAACAGAAATACTAGCAGTGCTCTCAATAACAAATGGTTTTTGATTTGCCACTGTTTGGCAAAACAATTACATGGAAACTAAAATTATGGGACAAAAATATCTCAAGGAAGGTAAAAAAAGCTACATTTCCAACCAACTTCATTGCAACAAAGCCGCCGTACTGAAATTAATGAGTAACACGGTAAAGAATCTTAAAAAATAATTTATTTTCAAATTTTCGTTGCGTAGTCGGTTCGTTGTAAGACCGATTTGGCATATTTTTTGTTCCAACCAATGTAAGCTTCTGCGAAGTTTAAAAGTTTAGAATCGATTTCACAAAGATGATTAAAAAAAAAGAAAATTAAATTCCAACATACGGACACATGATATTCACGTAAAATTTACTGTTAAATAAAAAAAAAAAAGTGGCAAAGGGGTGTACCGTTCACTCTAATATGACTGGTAGGGCAGATATCTTCATATAATATTTTGTGATTGCCTACTTTTAGGCAACCACTAAAATTGAAATTTTATTAGTAGCGTGATGTTGTGATACTGGGGCTGTGACTGATTATTTTCCAGTTTTATTGACATTAATGAAATATTCATATATTTGTAGGCGGAGAGGAGGTTATTAGAAAGGTCTGCGTCGTTAATTTAGAGAACTACACAAAAAATCCAGTGGTGTTCAACATTTTATTAAACTCGTTTTAAGCCCTTTAATCGCATCAAGGGTGGTTGCTTTAAAAACTTGACAATTTTCTAAGTTTCATGATAAATGAATGTCCACGAAAGTAGGTAAAGATTCTGGTGGCCATAATTTTTTGGCCTTTTTTATATATATAACACAAATAATATTTATGGATCCATAAATTCCATGAAGCGTTATTTTTGGACAAAGACCTGTTTGCTGGAGTTGTGAGTACAAAATGTATGTGTGTGCGTGATGATCCGAGCCGACCGGCCATAAATTGATTACTGGTATGGGTACAAATTATACAACCCTAAATGATGTACGAGTGCAAAGGAAGAAAAACCTTATCCCAACCAACGCTGTTTGGACTAAGGCAACATTGTTGCAAAGCGAAAAAAGAAAAGATCAAATATGTGTTATGTACTCTGGGTAGAACAACAATAATTTATTTTCAAAGACTTTACATATAAAAGTGTATGATGAGGAGCACTTACCGCAAATTCGGCACAACGATAAAGGACATCAAAGTTGTTTGGCCTGGAGTGCAAGTAAGCAATGGCTGCACAACTTGAGAGCAGGTAAAACAATGTAACTGAGAGAATATACTTTCATTTTGCAACCTAGACCAGCAGTCGGTATGTATGATTCATGGCCTGGTTGGTGGTGTGGTGTCGCCTTGCTTGAGAAAAAGACAAATTACACTTTAACCACAAACATAACTCAAATATTCATGTCTTTACACCACAAATGCGCATATTGTAGAAAATTGAAGTGACTATACCACCCCAACTCAACGCACACCGCGGCAATGCAATCCATGGCACAGGAGTATGGGCAGACAAACTGGGACGGCTTGTGTAAGTTTTATTATGTCTTCTTTGTTTGCTCACTCAACACCATGAATTATTTTTCTTTTCTTCCGTGTGTGTGTGCGTGTGTGCATGTATATGCACTTGTACTCTTAGATGGATGGTCACAAGGTGTGATTGTAATTATAGATTGGCAAATTTTCTAAATTGTCATTAATTTTGTAATCATTGTTGTCATTGTATTTAATATATCGTGCGGTTTAAAAAGAGTCATTCATGCAAACCACACACACACACACACACAAATATATATATCGTTCTACATTCTTTATAAAGCTCTCAGTAACACCGTTAAGTGCTTTTATTTAAATGAAGTACTTTTCGCGTATCTCAGCAACAGGAAGTGTGACACCCAACCATCATCTATCCATATGCAGCTGGCCACTGATTACGGCGGAACGACCGCACAGTTTAGCAAAGAACAAAAGGCCATAAACAAATAGCAGCGCAAATACTTAATGACACCAGCCACACACTCTATATAAATATGCATAAAATTGTCAGTGGGTTGTGTAGCGAAAAGAAAAATAATAACTCACGCGGTTATGCTATCTTTTCTCGTTTTAGCAAAGTAATGGAAATTAATCCATAAAAAAGGGGAATTTCTTGGATACCCTGCACAATTATGATTGGTGGGCGTGGCTAGTTACTTGTTATCGTCTCAGTCGAATTATGCACCGAGAGGACTTGTGATTTGTTCTATATATGTTAACAACACTTGGAGAGATAATTAGATAATTTCCTGTGAAATTTTAGAAAACTTATGTTTTATTAAAAATAATAAAAATTCATTAAGTAAATAAAAATACAAATCAACAATTAAAAAAAAATATATATTTTAAGTGCACGCTGACGGACGTATGACAGGACTGTGTGCACTCGTTTAATATAACCTAATCACGGACAGACGAATATGGTTAAATCGATTCAGATTTTGATTTTGAATCGATCGGTATTATTGAAGGTGGGTGTGGCATTTGCCGCACAAGCTTAACGTACCTTTTTCCACAGGGTGGTGCAGGGTATAAAAAGGAAATAATAGAAAATTTTTTATTGATTAATGATGTTGATTATTGAGGTTATACTAAAAAAAACAAAAATTAAGGAAAAGTAAAAAGTTTATGTGAAATATTTCTTAAGAAAATTTCTCACTATTTCGTTTTTTTAAATTTCTGGTCAAAATCAATGCGATCTTGTGATATCGGCAAGATGCTGGGAATTATAAAAGCAACGATTCTAAAACAAAAAGTGATAATTTGTAAAAATATTATTCGGTTCATATAATCATCATGCAAATAAGTGACATTTTACTAAATCTACAAAAAATCAATGATTGGGGTACAATATCAAATTTATCAATATCAAAGTTGTGTAAATTATTGTTAATTACAGGGAGTGGACAAAATAATATGAACACCTTACATATATACAACATTTATTTATTAGTCATCGTTTGTTTTTAGGACAGTTGCAATTCTTTATGGTATAGATTCGTAGAGTGTCTGAATACTAAAGGGAATATTAAGTTGATGTAATAGTCCTGCCGTCACTTATGCTGCGGCAGTTTTATGTTGTCTGGGCACAATTCTCTGTCACCGTAACTGCGTAAACTGTACAATACATACACGTCGCATTATTTATTTACCCACAAGTTACAAGAAAAACTATTCACCGTAAAGGTTTAGATTTGCAAGCTAATACGTAATATATACACTATTAGAAAGCGTATTTTGCCACGCCCACTATTGTAGATATGAAGGGTATTTAAGATTCGGCCTAAGCCAAATTTAGTTTTTTTACTTGTTATGTTTGACATGGAATTATTTTAAATGATATTCATTTTCATTTTTTTCAAAGCCAACTATTAAATATTTCATGTAACTTTTTTTTTCGTATCAGTCTTTTTTAAGTAGATCTCCATGAATATTAGGCGGATATACTCCAAATGAATGCCATTTCAAATGAATATTTAAAATGGTAAAGAAACAGAAATGTACACAAAAAATAGCCCACATAAATAATTTAACGAAAGACTGAAAACAATGTTTGTGGAATAATAAGAATAAAATGAAATTTCATTTTTAAGAGGATTAAAAACTTTGTTATTGTATTTTTTCTCCAGTATTGTTGTTCGCTTGTTATTCAATTCAATTTCACTTCACTTCACTTTTCTCTTATTGCTGGCTTTCCCTTGCGATGGTCGGGTGGCGTTGCTGGTTGGCAGTTAGGCGCACACAAAGTTACCAGAAAACACAAATATAAAATAAAATGAATACAAAACTGTATTTATATGTAAACGTCAACAATTATTTGCTGCACTCGCATTGATAACAAATTACAAAATAATTTGTTAAAGCAAAAAAAAAGAAGTGAAAATGTTTGAATGTTGGTCAAACCCGATCCACCGTTGAATACCCTACACCCCTTACTTCCAATATTTATATTGTACTACAATTTGTCTCAGCACCAGTTATTGCCGCATAAGTCATCTTGTGACAAAATCTATATGAGAAGGAAGGTTCAAAGTGGGTGTGGCATTTGTAACACCCTCTTATCACATGAGGTGTAAGGTATGAATATATGTAAACGTAGATCGGGTGTTATTCGCTGGCTTTCGCTCTACTCACTATCACTCGGAGGTTTGCAGGTATGTGATGTGATCCTTAATATAAACTCACTTGTATAATTTATATCATTAATCACCTTGTTTTTTTTTTTTCGAAGAGTAATCGAATATTTATTTGGGCCACGGCCGCATCCACTTTTTGTCACGGTATAATTTCATTATTAATACATTTTCACTCCTACTTGAGAATTTGAATTTTTCACACAATTTTTCACGCTTTTTCGTATTTGAAATTCATCATTGTTATACTATTTATGTATGCATCTTACAATTATCATAACCAAGTGACATTGTTTTGTGTTGGTTCATCTAAAATTCATTTTGTTCTTGCAAAGTGGATTTTTGTAGCCACCTTCAAGCGCGTGGTTGGTTATATACACACTTTGTCACAACGTTTGTAATACGCTGAAAAAATCACAAGAAAAAGGTCAGGAATTCTCAATTGATTACAAACTATTTCATTGATTGTTAAATGTCCACTTGTAATCGTTTTTCGACCGTAAAAAATTTACTTTTTAATTTCATACTTGACAGAAGTGTGAAATTGAGGCAGTTTTGTATTGAGATTGGTCAAAATTAGATAGTTGGAGCTTTGTAATGCATTTTTCATTTGGAAATTATAAAAGGACCCCCATTTAATATTTGTATTTCATTGACATTCCTATGCTTGAAGAGGGAGATTATCCAAGATTTTTCCCAAGACAAGTTTTTATACCCTTCACATAAGATGAAGGGTACACTAAGTTTGTCATTACGTTTGCAGAGTCCCCTCAAAGTACATATTTTGATCAGCATCTTTGATTTTCATCTAGATATGAATGTCCGTTTGTCCACGTTCCGGTCTGTTGTTAGTATACTCACGATCGATCAATTTGGTATGTAGCGGACACGCCCACAATTTTACAAAAACCCATTTTCAGCATCCAACCCGACTTGCAAGCTGAGACGTAATACATATACTATTAGAGGGCGTACCTACCTACGACGCCCACCATTTCTAAGTCGATGCGCAGGGTATTTAAGATTTGGCTCAAACCCCAAAGTTAGTTTTCTTACTTTTCTTTACTAGTCTCTTATAAAATTGTCGCGAGACTTTCGTTGCATTTTGAAATATTAATGTGTGTGGGAAAGAAATTCTGACACTTGTAATTGTTGTTCAATTTATTTGCATTTCTCACACAGAACTTTTGAATCTTATACGAGATTGTAGGGTTTTGTATTCAGATTGATTGACGTTACTGTTAAGGACTTTACAAGGACTGAGACTGAAACTCTTTAAATCAGTTGCAAGTATTAGAGAATTTTCACTTTATTTTTATGTATTTAATAATTATTTAAAAATATTTGCGGTTGCTTCTGTACATGTCATCTTGTTCTCGTTGAATTTTGTGCCGTTGAAGTCTTGTTAGTAGTGGTAAATTTTCCTTTTTAACAAGTCTGCCCATCGATTTGATATCAGGTCGAGAAAATCTCTTCTCAATAACTACCGGCAACGGTGGAAATTCTTCAGATTCATCGCCCTCCTCTTCCTCCTCCACCTCCTCATCCGATAAGTCAAATTCCTCCGGATTCTTACTGGTAGAAGTGGGTTGACGTTGAGCTCTTGTTTTCACATTAAATTGTATTAAGTTTCGTAGAAAGTGTAAAACAAATGGTTGGAGTTCTTTTATTTGGTCATCGAAAAGCGGATCTTCAAGGATCATTTTAATTTTTCGCAAGGATGGCAAGAGCTCCTTTGACTTTGAATCTTCTTCGTTCATTTGTTTGTTAATAAAACGCAAGAAAAGTTGTTTCAATTGTTTCAATTTCTTGAACAATAATGGATCTTCAAGGATCTGTTTGGCATCTTGCAAATTTTTCAATAATGGACTTGAAATCGTATTCCTTGTGTCTGGTGATTCTTGTTTATGATTCATATTTATCAGATGGTTTAAGAAGCGTAGAATAATGGGTTTGAACTCAAATAATTTACTGACTAAATGCGGATCCTCAAAAGCGGCTTTCATCTTCAACACCAAGTCCATAGTATCTTGAGATATAAATGTATTGTTCCTTTTCTCTGCAGTTGTACTCAAATCGATAGTTGTTGTTCCATGATTGTGAATACGATGAAAGGTTTTTTTAAAGTATTCATTAATCTCATCGCCACCCGATTGCTTATATCTTCTGGGATTGAAGCCATGTTCCCTTCTAAGCATATTGAAGGTGTCATAAAAATCATCGGAATCATCCTCCACAGCACTGTTTAAAGCAATTGCATAAAAAACGATTGTCAATGACAACCAGGCGGTAAATTTGAAAGACATCGTTTTTCCCGACTAATGCTTTAGAAGGGCGTATATAATGTATGTTGGAAATGTTAGCAAGATTTGACTGGAACTTAAAAAACTACAACTTACCTTTTATAGCTTCAACCTGTAGCTAGCTAGCCGTGCTTGTCACATTGCATTGAATTGGTTTTCTTTTTTTTTTTTTTATAGTAGTTTAATTAAATTTAACAAAGTAAACGAATCTGATTTTATTAGTGCGTGGAAAATGAATTAACAATTAACGGCATGGAAAAAGCTGTAAATAGAATTAATAATCAAGGTCACAATTAATTGGATTTAATATTTATTTATTGGTTGATTAATAATTTATATAAGATAACAAAGAGTCTTTCATTGCTTCTAAAAATAAATAAAAGTTATAAAGTTGAAATATTATGAAGGGTCTGCGCATTCTTATTAAAGACATTGCAAAATCCTTAATCGAACTCTGACTTCTAACCAATCCCCGTGGAAACGAATGCCGCGGGAACCAAAATTCCACTAGCGGTTTTGCGTTGTGGAATTTATGCTAAAGGCGAAACACTATTCCTTCAAATTGATAAATTTTTGGTTTAAACTCTGAATGAAAGCGAAAGCGTCCCTTTTGCACATTGTAACCTTTTCATCTGTCTGTAATTTGAGTAATTAAATGCCGTATGCGGACGCGTAAATGCAAATTCAAGAGAATAGAAATAAAATGAAATATATATTTACATGCGAAAATATGGTAACTAACTAACGATGATTGAACGATTCCGCTTGGTTTATCTTTTACTACATTGCACACAGTTCACACGGTTATTCGCATGTGTACGATTAATGGTTATACATTTGCGTGCCACACACATGTGAAATATTTTATAAGTACACATACACGTACGATGCAAATACTTTGCGTCATACCAACAGTTTGCATGCGCAAGATAGTTGGAACGAATCTAAACCATCTAACGGAGCGCACTTAGCAAATGTTCAATTTACATGTATATACTTACGTATGTACACGCATTTCATACATACATACATCTGATATGTGGTGTATTGGATGACTGCAGTTTTACAATGTTGACACAAAAACTCATAAGAGCACTAACAAGCACTCAAGCACATACCGTAGTTGTCGAGGATTCAGAAATTGTAAGCATTTGCAACGAAAGCTGATGAAAGATGAGTTTTCTACGACAGTTGCCTGATATTTGCGGTCGTACAGTGCAGTGCGTCTGTGTGTCTTCATATATGTATGGATGGTAAATTTTTGTGTAAGTTTTGTTTACTCGCGAAGGAGCTATGAAGGAAATTACTGTACACAGTTCATTGCAGCAGAATGAATGCGTCAGGTGAAAGCTGCATTTTGCATGAACGATTTTTCGCACTTTTATTCATTTCATTGAGAAGGAGAGAATCAATATTTTTAAGGCTTTGGAAATCATTCATTTACATACATAGCATATATGCCACTTCTTCCCTTTTTAAAGTGTGTTTCGAAATTGTTTTGGTGTTTAATTGTGACACCGCGTACGGTTTGTAATGCCGAGCATGAAATGTTAAGTTGGTGCGGATGGTAATAATATGTGTATTATGTATGAATATTGTACCAAGAATGTTCTTTTGTAAAATGTGGGCGTGTCGCTTCCTTTTAGCATATAGATGAAGCTATAATTATGTTAAGTTAAGTAATTTTCTTGGATAAATTTTCCTAACTGTGGGCGTGTCTCCTATTCGAATTCGCAATTGTACTTAAAATGTTAAACTTTAAGTGTTCATCTCTTTTGCAACCTCATTTATGGTTATTTAAACCATTGCCCCACTAAATGTGAGGGATAGACATTCTGCCCTTTAAATAACACATCAACTTTAGAATTGTGTGAGCATGTGGAATTGTACAATTCCCATTATCAAATAAGTTTATTATTATTATTAGTATTGTTGTTGTTGTTATGGTTATTGTTTAACAAAGTTTTCAATTTGAGTGAAGAAAGTGTGAAAATGATAAATGATGACACACGCAAAACATCTACAGACTGCATTACAGTTCTGTCCGCCTTCATACAATACTTGAGCATTAACACATATTTACATTTATATACAGTTCAGGTGCAACAATTGGAAATTTAAATTTTGATACTAATTGACCATGAATTTAATGAGTTGAGATGGTAAATCAATTTAATAGTCTCCTTCCTGCTAAACAAAATGTTAAAGTTTTCGTATTTGCTAATGACATTATTATGGTTAACTGATTCAATTATTCCCATTAAGTCATGCTTTCAACTACAATCACAATCACAATTACAATCGACGAACAAACCATGAATTCGATACAGATAATTTTGACCACCAAATGCTAGTCAATGATTTCAATATCAGTTCTATTCAATGTCTAAAGGATGCGAAATATTCCCCACTTTTTATTTACATACCATTTCCCCCCTTACTAGTTCTATATGTGTTTAGGATTAAAATTTTCGGTAGTGATCTGCAAATTACGGCTCCTGTTGCATTTTCTCCATTTGTAATATCTGATCGAACTTTTTTTAATGCGTTTTTACACTTACTTAAAAAGGAACAAATTTTGTAATTTCTCAGCTTTATTATAATTTTCAAAAATATAAAACACTTTAATTTTTATTTTCTTTTTCTTTAAAAACGAACAATAAGGCAGGGATTGAATGTGCTCTTCCGATTAAGCATATAAAAGGCTTGATTGACACACTAATCGGTTGGTTTCAGGAAGAGTAAAAGTAAACTTTACCCATAAACATATACTTGCCCACAAACACACAAACATTCATCTGGCCAGATGATCTATATGAAATGGTTTGTTGTTGTTTTTCTTACATCAATTTGTATTTGTGTGTATATGTATGTGTTTGCGTGTATTTATACAATGTATATGAAAAACGAACGTACTTACAGCATACACGAGTATGCACTTAGTCATGTAGTGCAGATCCTTAAGTTTGTCCTATACAACAAAGGACATTACAAGGACGTTTGCATATGAGCAATAATTTTAAGCAGTTTACTAATATTGAACCTGACCAAACGAAAGGCTAAAGAATTCTCCTTTTATAGATTTATGTACAATTGAGCTTTTCTGTCCACATACTTAACTCTTCGTGTTTGTGTATGCACAAGTATTATGCATACAGCTTGTATCTAAAGCATTTTAGATGTTATTGAAAATAGAGTCTTTTATGCTTAGGTTAATAAAATGCTTCATATGTGTGTGTATGAATAAAACTCACTATATATATGAGGCAGTCAATACAAGAATTTACAAAAAAAAAATTTATTTTTCAATGTTGCTTTTTTTTAGGTAATTGAATGACTTCTTAGGTGATTTTATACAAGAATCTGACAAATTTTAATAATTACGCCTTAAATGTTAAATTATTTACCCACAGAACTATATCTATATATCAAATGATAGACAACAATAAGAAAGAACTAATTTGACAAATAGGAAGCAAAAAAAATTGGTCTAGTGCCACGTCTACAGGGGAGAACAATTACTCATTAACCAAAAAACGAGTAAGAAAATTAAATGTGTCTTAGGGGCGAAATCTTAAATAACATCCTCATCCACACACAAAAGGTGGGCGTGGCAGGTACTAGATAACGCCGTATGTATTACGCCTGCAAGTAGAGTTTTACACTAAGTACGGTTTCTTGTAAATTGTGGACATGTCTGTTTTTGATCACGCCCATTTTTGGCACATCTATGAATGGGGTAATTATACATATGTGTACTAAATTCCAACTTCATAGGTTAATTTTTGTGGCAGATAAATCGATTTCTGTCGATTGTGGGCGTTACTACCACGCCCATTTTTGGTACTTAGATGGATGGGGCAATTATAAATGTATGCGCCAAATTTCACCTCCATAGCTGTATTTTTGTGGTAGATAATTCAATTTTTGTACATTGTAGGCGTGGCTTTTGAAGGATTTTTGTCCCATTTAAATAGCGACCTGGGTGCAGAAACTAACTTGTATGAAAATACAGCTCAATATCTCAAATTTTACGAACCTAAGGCAGCCACACAGCCTTAGATATATGGGTCCACTCAGTCTTTGATGCTGATTATGAATATGGTCTCCAATGCCTTTTTCTCGGTGTTACAAATGGAATAACAAACTTATTAAACCCTCTATCTCTTAAGTGGTGGGTGTAACTAAGCCATAGAGATTGCAAATTTGGATGTATATCGATAGCAGTTCTGTCGCAATCCACCAAAACATTTATTTGGCGCAGTACCAAATAAGTTAATACTTAATGAATACTTTACCACGCCCACAGTTTGCTTATATATGTGGAGAATAATTTGAATTTCGCTAAAACAAGTTTAATTTTTTGTTGTTGTTATTTTTAAACTTTAAAATAAATACTTTTTATATATATATAATTTGATAAGATTTTATTTATTTATTATACAATAAAACAAAATCTTTGCTTTAGATTTATTTGTAAATAAAAATTCATCAAATAAATAGAAATTCTGTTCCGTTTCAGTGCTCTTCCGGGCAACATATGCAACCTAACTTCCGTCATCTTGTTTGGCATACGAAAAATAAAAAGAAATTATTTAATCAATAATGCACACAAAATAATATTCATATAAATATAGCAGGGGTTTACATGTGCTTTTTTTAGCTTAGGGGGTAGTTTTTATTCCCCCTATTTTATATGATATATATGGTCAAGTTTTTATTGTTAGATTATTTCGATCGTTGGCCGGCCAAACGGTACGTACAATCAAAATTTGTTCTTGCATCACTATATGATGCTCTCTCTGTTCATTATTTTTGCAAACATATAAAAATTTCTGCTATTTCAACGCCAAGTCTTTCAAGTAATTTGCAACTTCATTAATTGGAAATACTTTTGTGAACACTTTGCGAAAGAAATATGACAAATAAAATAAGTTTCTTATATATAACGAATGGTTTCTACATATTTGCATAAAATCTTTCATTTTACATCTATTCGGTACAGACTGTTGGCAGCTAAAGCATTCATATGAACGACGATAATTTCGTTTTAGTTCATTTTCAGAGTTACAAAGAATTCTACACAATGCAAAGTAATGGAAACGGAACAACATTTGTTGCAAATTAAATTATTAGTTTAAAAACACAAGAGCAAGAATGTTTGCGAATATTACGAATAATTATGAGAGAGCACATGTTGTCCTCGTTATGAACTTTTCTTTCTTTTTTTTATATATATATCGTAGAAATGTGTGTGCTTGTGTGTGTGTGTGTATTACGTTTACAATATTTTATTTGTACATGTGTGTATGTAAGCTTTATTACTGGTGTTCATAAAGAATTTCTCAAACGCCTGTGGATGGAGTAAGTTACGATTTGTACCAAATTTTGGATACCCTGTGATTTTCAATGAAAAACGTCTAAAATTCATTATCGATGGTATTGCATTTTTTTTTAAAGGAACATTTATAATTTTGTCTATCTATACTTCGGTTGCTAGGATTAAATTTTCGACCTAAGATGGGATAAAATAAGATAAAATAAAATAGACAGAATAAAATAGGCAAGTATAGGGGAGATCGGATAGGGTGGCAAGAGATGATGTATGAATTTTTTTTTAATTTCATATATGTAACTAAAATAATATGTAAAAAAACATTTATCTATAATTAATAGCCTCCACCTGTACTTACAAATAATGGGCGCCTCCGACTTTTAATAGAGTATGTACTAGAATCAGCTTTAGAGTCTAGTTTTACTTTGGGTAGGTTTTTTTTTGTAAATTGTAGGCGTACTTGTTATCCGACCACGCCCATTATTGTAAATTTATGGATGAAATAATTATAGATATTAATACCAAATTTCAAGTTCATAAGTCAAGTCAATTTTTTTTAAACAGATATATAGATTTTTATTGATTTGCGGGCATGTCTGTTATCCGAACCGCATCTATTTTTGGCATATCGATGGATAAGATAATTATAGATACGTGTAACAAATTTCAACTAAATAGCTCAATTTTTATAGCAGATAAATAGTCGATTGTGGGCGTGGCTTACGACAATGGCACATCCACGAATTCGATAATTCCGAATATGTATGTGTACGCATTTCAACTTCATAGTTTAACTTTTGTAGCAGAAAAATTAATTTTTGTCTGATTTGGAACAATTTAAATAACAATCTGCAGGCGGATACAAAATTTCAGCCCAATATCTTAAAATTTACGACTGTTAGAGCGTTAACAACACATAGGTACACAGACGGACACTCCTAGAATAACTCAAATTTTGATATTTAGCGCCCATATATATACTAGAGCGTAGAGTGTACGCTCTACTCTAATGTTACCTTATTAGTGTTGTGAGCTACCAAACTTTGTATACTCACTACGTTATGGGGAGAGTATGATTTCAAGTATTTGAAAGTAATGAAATAGTACCAAAAAGTCTAAGGCTGGGCATAAATTCATATTGAGTTGACAACTAGAGAAAGCAAATTCCAAGAATTATAAATACAATGGAGCTTTTAGAGTTGCCCCTAGAGAAATGCAACCGATATGAAATCATAACATAAAACTATTTCAAAATAATGGCAAAGAAATGGAAACATATTTGTTACTTGTGAGTGAATACGTAAGAAATGCTATCGGAATTTCTCAAATTTTCAATTCCTTTTTTTTTGCCCGAAATATTTTTTAATTGGTATGTATTTATAACGGTTTTAATGATTTATTCATGTGCTCTCAACATTTGTACGTGATTGTAATGAAGTTCTTTAGTTTTTATTATAAATTTGTTAACATTTGAGTGAAAAATCAAAATGACCTCAAACACAGTTGTAATGACTTTTTGAAAATCTCAACCACATTATTTCTCATTAAAAACTTATTTGACGCACATCAAGCCTTATACAAAACTATTATGTTAACGTAGTAGTTGGAGAGCAAGTTAAGTGCGTAAGCAAAATAGTATTTTTTATGATTATTATTATTATTGTTATCTTGTCAAGCATTTTAGAAAATTTCGCAACTTTATCTTAATCAAGCAGTCAGTCAGTGGTCTTTCACTCTGTACACATTGATTAACTTGCCCTTCTCTTCGATGCTTTTAAAAATCTTTATTGTTGTTGTACTTGTTATAGTTGGACCACATATTTGTGTTTCTCTCTCTCTTTCTCTAGTCTTTGGTTTGGTGTCGAACAAAATAAATAGTAAAATTCCGAGATCATTTTCACTGTTGTTGATTTTTTTGGTTTTTGCTGAAATACTTAAAGAAAGTAAGAGCAGTTCAGTCAACTATGAACCGCGTTACATATTGCCAACACTCAGCTAATAGTCAGCAATGATTTCACAACGAAACAATATGAGCCTGCTGCTTCAGTATAACTATTGTAGTATATTAAGTTTACTTAAGCATTTGTTCCTGACAGATCGAAGTCGGTGTAGTTATGTTAGAAATCTTGATTGGTTCATTATTGAAACGCTCCTGTTGATAGCTTACATACATTAACCGTAGTCATGTGCATAATAATCGATATAAATGGTCACGCCCACAATTGGCTATGAAATAAATTTAATTATGGCTTCAAAAAATTTAAGAAGTCGAAATTTAACATACAATGCATTGTAAATTTATATTTTGGTATATTTATCTCTATTTCAAAAATGGGGCGAATAATGAACACGCCCACATTTTTGTTCAGAATCGGTCGTATAAATTTCTACGTATTGCATATATTGTTTGAGGGCGTAGTGAGATACTTGCCACGCCCACTGTTTGTATATGGGGATAGAGGTGTAGCGTACATAAGATTTCACCTGAACCAAATTTAGTATTTTTACTTGTTTGATTTTGTTGTTTTTCTGCTGTAGTTTTAACGATGCTCTCATCAAGCAACACCAATGACAGCATATACATACATACCTATTTATAAAATTTTCCTCTTCAACACAATCGAAACATTATACACAGCCGCACATCATGGCAAGATTCAACTGAACCAAAACAAACCAAATCGAGTCAGGCTTGAAAAGACCAAGTAGGGCATTACCAGTGATAGAGATTTTATAAAAACAAATACAGAGAAAGGAAAAGGGAGAGAAAGCCAAAAATTAACTGAAAGTTTCAACTAATTCGCATTTTCGGCAATAAGTTTAGTGGTTATGTTCAAAAGGACGCTGTTAGGCAACTCATCATTTCTTATTTAAAGTTTGTCTTGACTTGTTTACGTACTCTGCTATGCTAATATTATACTATGATGTGGCTCTCCCTCCTTACATAACTGTGCTGCTATTGACATTGATACAATATCTTAACAAATTATACATAATTTCAAGAATGGTACGTTCGAGTCTAAATTTAGCAGAAACCTATCTATTGCAATGAATACCCATTAATGGGCGAATGTTCTTCTCTCTTCACACTTTTGGTAAAAGGAGTTGTTCTACGAGGAATGACCTTAATTATTTTTAATTGGGCTATCACATAACATCAAAAGCTACACAAAGTTAAACAAAAATGGATGAACTGATAGACGGGAAGATAGAAAATTGTGAATAAATCAATTTGCAAGTGTTTCTAAACCGTTTAGTGTTTTGAAGAATTTATTACATACGCTGAAATTTAATATAATCTGTGCGTTGTTTGCCGTGTTATGGCGAGATGCAAGGGAAAAATTTTGTTGCCACACTAAGCACCCGTTCACGCAAAATGATGTTCATAATTGACTTGATGCTTCGTTTGCAAAACTATGCAATATCCTCCAGCATAAAGATTGCTTTGTTGCTACTGTATAGTTATGTTGTGTTGTTGACGTTGTTGTTGTCGCTTACATCGTTCGTCTTTATTTAATAAGAGTCAAAACTCTAAGAAGAATAACGTTTTCCATTGTGGCTTAAAGGCGTTTGATTCAGTTACACTTTCGGAAGTAAATGCAATGGAGAGAGAAAGGCAGCCAGAAACACTGAATGGGGAAGAAAGGGATGTAGACACCTCGAGCACTCTTAAAGAATCTTTCAAACTACTGCCACGTTTTTGTTACTATTATTACGTTATACGATAACTTTCTTGTCTTGCTTATACAACTTCATGTAAAACATATTTTACGCCTTTTCTAATTTCCAAATTTACTACAGTGATGCCCACAACCTGCCTACCGATATACATTCTGTTTATAGTTAGTTTCAAGTAAATATTATTAAAATTTTATTCGATAACTTAAGGTCTTAGTGTGAGTTACCAAGCACATGTAGGTATTACACACCCACACACACACACACACATTATATAAAATGTTGCTTATTTATAGTTTGGTTAACATGTGTCTCCGTTGGTTTCACGTTTCTTATCCTTTATTATTGGTTCAACGTTTACTTAATAATTTTTTATGAATTTTACTCGAGAGCGCATTTATTTAATTTTATTTTACACTAGGGCGTCTGTGAAACTTCCGAAAAAAAAGAAGGAATATAAGAAATATTTCGAAATATCTGTAACGCAGCATAAACTGCTTGTTTCATCTCTTGAGAGTTTCTATAAAAAAAAATATTGTTAAACTTAACAAAGTTGTATGCGATAAGAGAGAATATTAATGTAACGACTTGAACTTAAGCATATATTGAGAAAGTTTTTGCGAACTAGTTTTTTAAGTATCGATGGAGGGTGGGGAGAAAAATTTAGGTTTTTACGTACGTACACACTTGACTGATAGCGTAATATTGGATCATAAAAGCAGAATAATCGAAAATATTAATTAAATGATTAATCTTTTAATAATACATGTTTTAAAGAATCAATTTTCAATCGAGATTCGAGTTTTATCCCGAATGTACGCAAAAAAATTATGACTAATTTAAAAAACAAATATGAAAAAATTTCAGTGAGCATGGAAAATATATCCTTCTAGAATTAATTACGCTCTTTTAAAGAAAGGTCTGGTTTACGGAGTATACTAAATTTGCTTCTTCGTTTGCAACTGCCAGAAGTAAGTTTTGAGATATTGACTTAAAAAATTGTGATCCTGTACGCATAGGGTTCTTTACATTGGGCAATATCCGTTAAAAGCCCCGCCCATATTCGATAAAAATAAAGTTAAAAATTTTAAACACATACTATCATTCAGCTCTTCCATCGATATGCAAAAATAGTTTTAATCGGACAACAGACACGCCCACATTTTACAAAAAATTACACATCGATGCGATATTCTAACATATGCATTATCAGGGTGCGAAATGGGACACATGCCACACCCACTAAAGAGGAAATGATGCAAATTTATTCAAGATTTGATTTAAGGCAAGTTTAGTTTTTTACTTGCTTTCTTTCAAAGTGAAATCCCTGAACTTTACGTATGATCGACAATATTTGTGATTTTTTAATTCATTGTTCATCACATAGTAAAAATGTATCGTATATGAAAGCGCACAGTACTGCTGCTGTGACAAGCACTTGTGTTCTTCAAAGTGCATTATAACCGCGTTTTAAAGGTAGACAGCTATCTAAAAATATCTAAAGTATTCAAGGTATTGAGTGTTGTTATAAAACTAATTACATGTGCGATTGATTTTATTTTATTTTTTTGCTTTGGCAACAAATTGCATTTCTCTCTACTTAGAGAGATAACTTTGTCTTTTTCCCTATTTCAGTCTGCGCACGAATATAAATCCCAATGGTCGCGTTTTATCAGCCAATGCAGCATGTAGTAGTAAATGTACTTAAAATGCAAATTAAATTACCAATCCAATGAAGTCATATCAGTTTTTTTTCTGTTCACCTACTATCGACCAACCATCACTATCATCACCACCACCACCTCCGTCACCACACCGCGTTAACAAAACGCAATAGAATAATGATGACGTGTTGTTATTGTTTCTGTGTGTTTTTGAAATGGTTTTAGTTGCTCATGTTTTGTTTTCATTGGTTTTGTTGGTTGCATCAACATAAAGTGCAAACGAAGTGATGACATAAAATTTAATTTTATCAAAATCTGTAGCGGTACCGATTGCATGCAAAACTGACACATAATGCAAAAATTTCACTTCAACACATAGTCAGCTTTATTACAACGCTCCTGGTATATATTTGTGTGTTAGTCTTTTTATATATATTGATGTGATTGTACCTTAGGAACATGCTAAAAAGGCGTTATTGTTGTTGTTGCATTATGGTAAGGGAAGGTTAGAGAAGGTTGTGCCCGCGAGAACGCAAAGATAAGTTGCCCTATAAAAGTGATTTCATTTTCTAATTCAAATATTTTGCCGCCTCAGCAAAAATCCAATTTCTCGGTACGAATCGAACTTGAACATAACACCCAACAATAACAACATATCATTTATTCATTCGCACACTCACGCAGCTCGCATTAAAATGCATTCGCTGCTGCTAAGCATTCCATTTCTTCTTCTTCTCCTTCTTCTTCTCGTTTCGCCTTTTTTATAGCCACCACATCACGCCATAAGTCGATGGTAAACACACTTTGTCGAAATGTTTGTAACACACTTAAGAGGAAGTTTAAGGGATTATAAAAAAATTGCAGAATCAGTTGCGCCCTCCACACACAACATAAGGTAGGTGATAAACTCATTCGTAATAATTTTTTGTTGCTCTCAAAGTTTCACTAAAAAATTGTTTTAAATTCAGATTCACTTTTTCAAGAAATGAATCATCAGACATTAGTCGTATCAGTGCTGGGTCTCTACGATTAGGTGCACACTCGCTCCCTCCGTTTTTTTTTTTAAATATTTTCTGTATAAATACATTTTTCCTCTACTTTAGTTCTACTTAACCTTTTATTGTGTGAAATTTTACTGCTCTGCTACGCTTTGGCGACGCATTCAAACTAAGGCCAGAGCGGGGTCATAAAGGAAGCAAACATGTTGTAGTTTAAATAAGGAAGAATTCAGTTAAAAAGGAAATGCGTTTTTCTTTTATTATTAGGGACATTGTACAATTTTATTTGACGAAATGAGAGAAACGAAAAGGAACAAGTAAGTGAAACGAAAATTGATTTAAGCCAAATTTTAAATGCTCTACATATCTATACATGAACGGTGGGCGAGGGCTCTAATAGTATAAGCTTGCAAATCGAGTGTTCGAGCGCGAGTGAGGTTCTTTGTTAATTGTGGGCATGTCTGTAATCCAATCAATTATAAATATTATTTTTACACAAAAACTTCAACTTCAAAACTCAATGTTTGTGGCACAAAAATAGATTTTTGTCGATTATGGGCATGGCTCTGAACTGATTTCGTCCAATTCAAAAGGAGGAGTTGTGTTCAGAAACTAAAAATGTATTTTTTCTACTCAATATTTCAAATGAATGCCAATACCAGACAGACACTCGGGCACTTCTACATACATGTCTAGATTAACTCAGTTTTTGAAGCTAATCAAGAATTCATATTTTTTGTAGGACTTCTGACGCCTTCTTTCTTTCTGTTGCAAATGGAATGACAAACTCATTTTATCACCCACCTTATGTCGGGGGCATAAAAACACGAAGAAAAGTGCGCATATTATACATGCATAAATATACATAAATGTAATCCTGTTAGTGAATGAGCGAGTGTTACTATGTTTATATGAAGGCACGCATAGGTATGTGTATCTGTGTGTGTGAGCGTGTGCGATGATATTTTATGTAAATTTTCAAGTTAAGTGTGAAAATACTACTGATTGTACAAATTCTACAAACATACCCGCAAACCACTCTCTCGCTCTCTCTCACTGTGTAAAACCGCCATCCGAGACGTTTGCAAGTAAAAGGAAATCATCTTTGCACACATACACACTCACTCACACCCACTTATATATACATACCAAAAGGAAAGGATAAAGCCGCACAACATTCATTCATTCATGTATGAGTGTTTTTGCAAGAAAATTGCAAAAATACTCTTAGCGCTACAAAAACTTTTTAGCTTAAGCATAAAAGAAAGCAAAGCGAAAAAAGGTTAAAAATATAATGCATGGAGTGCAAGTGCATGAGAGGGGAGAACGTTCAACAAACGAAAACTTGATGAGAGCTTCAGAAGTTTTATTGGATAATCGCCGCTTAAGTAGGAAAAAACATTATAAAATAGAATTAATATTGTGTGTTTTTAAGCAAAGTATTCCGCTTAACCGAAGACTCTCCACTTAGTCTGTGACAATGAATACGTATTGCATTATAAGTATGAATGTATGCGTCTTCTATTGTGTGCCTTTCTTGTCCTCGTTTTTTACCCCAATTTCTTTCATTTTTTTCATTTCGTCGTGTTTCAACAAGAAAATTTCATTTTTGAATTGTTGCAGTAAAAGTTTAATACGATTATTTGATTTTAGTATGAAACGACTGCGCATAGAAAAACGACCAACTTAACATATTTAATAATGCTTGACACTTGCAATTTTTTTCGCTTTCATTTTGTGTAACAACATATTGAAAACATTCAAAAGCTCACCCACACAGTATTGTCTTCAAAATTACATTTATGGGTTGTTATACATAATCTGTGGGAGTTAAAAAAAAACTTTACATGATTACAATTTTTATTAAAAATTTTCTCAAATTAAACTATTAAAAAATTTACTTAGCTACAAAGTTTGGCTTTTTGAGTACATAATATGATTGCATAGAAAGATGAAAGTCCATCCATCGCCGAACTGTATTTATGTGAAATGAAATTTTTTTAAACATAACGACCGATTGTACCTCTCTTTGATAGAATTCAACTTACGCAGGCCAATGTACGGCGGGACTAAAACTTATGACGAGATTTTATTAACGCATCTCAACAACTGATACATCCAACCAAGAACTCTTATGCTTCAGTTTATCTAACATCTGGTCCATAGATGCGCCCGCATTTTTGAAAATCAGCTTAGACTTTTCGCTTTGGTTCACTTTATTGGGGGAAAAATATGCAAAAATGCTGCATAATTTAGAGGCACAACAGTTGCTCAAATAAAAAACCTAATTGAGGAAATAAAAAATTTTGTGGTGCAAGGAAAGCGAGGTAGTTTAAAAGGTGACTTAACGATTGTGGACCAGAAAGGTTTGCTGAGAGTTTAAGGGAATTTGAAAGGAATTAATCACTATAAACTGTTCTGCTTCATTCTAAGCAAAACTACACCATTTGAAGGAGGCCCTATTGAATTCGTCCTACACAAATCTAAAATATGTTTAGAATGAATATAGTTTTTATACTTGGGACCAAATTTTGAATACCTCCCATCTAGAAACCAAAGCTCTCCAATCAATACAATTATTTTCCGTACTTTATTCAACCAATCGGCGTTTGAACAATTTTACCAAATTTGGAATCGATATCCGAAGCAACCTGGAGAGTGATAAATAGAACACATACACACACACTCATGGACAAACAGACATGGCTAGATGGACTCAGTATTGGATGTTGATTCCAAAACGTTTTGAGGGTGATATATACCCCATATATAAATGATGATGATGGGTGATGGAAATCACCTAAAAACGCACATTATTATTTACATGTATTCCTTAAAACATATATTTCTGTAAAGTTGATTGAAGGATAACCTCTTGCACATATAAAATACTTTCCATTATAATTTCAAACTTATGTATAACAGCTTGCTTAACCAGCGAATAATAGAAGTTCAGTTATATGAACATTTTATATATTTTTCGAGAACTTACAACCGTTTTTCCTTTTATACCCTTCACGTGAAATAGGGTTTGTACTAAGTTTGTCAATCCATTGGCAACACCCAGAAGGAGGCGTCACAGATCCTATGAGACGATCTAGAGACATATGTCCGTGTGTCTGTCTAATAAAAGTGAGCTACGATGTTGAAATTCGGTATACATACACCTAATTCTCCTTTTACACGATAGATACGTTCCCAAAAAATCCGTACAAAAAAAAATTGCTATAAAAACAGATATATTGGCTAAATGGAAGAATAGTAGATTGGTTCCAGACCTAAAAAAATTTGAAAATCGTGCTAAAACAGAACAATTCGTGTAAAAAGAGAATGTTTTTCGTGTTAACTCGTGTTAAATCAAATTCGTGTAAAAAAAAACGTGCAAAAAGAGAATTAGGTATATATCTAATTATCCCTTTCATTGATTTACTAAAAATAGGCGCGGTCGAATAATAGACACGCCCAATCACAATTTACAAAGACCCGTATGCAGTGTAAAATTTGATTTGAAAGGGTACTAAGAAGAGGGCGTAATTATTTACCTGCCGCGCCCACTGTTTATATGCAGATGTGGAGGGTATTTAAGATTTGGCCGAAGCCAAATTTAGTTTTCTTACTTGTTCTTAATCACTTGTACACCATGTGTAAGCATAAATTTCAGTGCATGAATTTCTGTATTTATTCCATGCATGCATATATGTAGTTTGCACTAATAACAACATCAGCTGTACTTCATATAACAAATACTGAATGCATTACGCGCTCATTATTATTAACAACGAACAACGTAAAACAAAACATTGTGTAGAGTTGTTCTCTGCATTTCACAGTCAAGTTAATAAAAACAAAGGAATTGTAAGATGTTTTAATTAAATTTTAGCTGAACATTTTATTTACATTGCATTATTGTTCTTGTTGTTGTTTTTTTTAAATAAAAATATGTGCTTTTATTAATTAAATGATAATTTGTGGAGAGTGTTCACTCTGAAGGTATATTCTGGAGGTGCACCAAAGTTATTTGGAAACAAGTCGAATTCATAATTACACTAAGTTTTTTAACTTGAATTTAATAATTTCTTGAAGAATTTTACACAGTTTATAACACATACAGATAAAGTTGTGTAAGAATAAGTTTATGGAGCATTCAAATACAAATTAGACACTTATTGCACTTATGATTGCTGACACAGAAACATGCAGGCAAGTCACAATTTGTTACTTTCTTGTTGTATGCAAGTGTGTGTCTGTGTGTGTGTGTGTGTGTGTGTGTGTGTGTGTATGTGTGAAAAAGAAAAGTAATAGTAAGAATAACAATAAAAACTTTTCATACATTGTCACGATTCAAAAAGTTTTTTACTTGCCCCGTAATTTATTCAAGAAATGAAATAATACGAGGGCAGTCTCGTAAAAAATTCAGGCTAACGAAAAAGAAGAAAAAATTTTTGGAGTTTTTGGAAAAAGTCATCAAAAGCACGGTCGAGAAATATATCGAACAATTCTAATAAGTACTCTGTGAAGGTTTGTTGATTTTTATATAATTTTTACGGAATACTTTCGGACGTCTTAGATGCGATAATTTGAGGTTTTGAAGATGTTGACTTCCATTGGATGAGCTTTGTTCATTTCATGCAATTCATCGTTGATCTTAAAGTGTTTCGGTACAAGTTTTACTAAGTTTAAAAGAGAACTTCATGATGGTCCTTTGTCGATATTCATTTTTGTGTCAATACAACGAACACATCTTCACTCACAGCAACTTGACTGCTAAACGTTCTATGGTCGTGAAATTTTCTCAGAACATATGTGAAAAAAGTACCTTTCCAACTCAGGCGGCCATGACATCATCATAAATATACAGTTTCGAAAAAATCCGTCTGCTTTGGAACTTTCCATAATCTAGAAAATAGGCGAGATAAACTTACACGACGTTTAAGGTGTTATTTGACCATTGATGTGATTGTTCTTTCATCGTTTTTAGTGAAAGACTTATGTTCCATCTACTAAAACAACATTTTTTTATGCAGCAGCTCCCATCTAAGTAACAGGCCGGTTACTTCTGGAACTGCTCTCGTATATACACCGTCATGTGTGTAAAAAGTATGTTGTGTGCATATTTTATACTTGTAAAATATATTTTCTGCGTCATCACATTATATCTACATGCAGTTCTTGTGTGCTAGTGTTTGTGTGTGAAAATAAGTCCTCTTTATTTATCATTATGAATCATATGCTGCGTTATTCTGTGATAATATGTAAAATATTTTTGGTAACTAAAGTGACCTTAAAATTTGTGTGTGTGTGCTTGTGCGTTTGTGTGCTTTATGTTTAAATAATATTGTTATAAATTGTGCTTAAACCAATTACATACATAAGCTGACCTCCAAAACATGCCCATTAACATAAAATATTCAAGTTGTGCGCTAATTCTTTAAACAACAAAACCGCAATATCTCTCTGTAGTGCCTTTGCCTGCTTTCAAAACTACAAAATGGTCATCTAACCATTAACTTTTACAAAAAGACTTTGTTTTTTTAAGTAGTAAGGTCAGCAAAATGTTTCATTTTATACCATGAAAATGTCAGAAAAGGTTTTTCCTTTATTTGGGGTGAGAAGCTTATGCAAAATATTCAATTGTGTATTATAAGTATGTATGTGGATACAATTTAAAACTCTCATGGTGCTGCTGTGCTACCGTGCCTCACCACCAAAGTGCTATCATGTAACTTTTCACAATTAAATGAAAAAATAAACACAAGTAAAGGAAATGTGGCTTAGGTCAAATCTTAAATACCCTCCACATCTACTTACTTGAATGATGGGTGTGCCAGGTACATGAGTCTTCCCTCTAATAGTGCATCATCCTCCAAGTCCAGTTTTACACTGAGTATAGTTTTTTTGACCACGCCCACTTTTGGCAAATTCATTAAAGGGGTATCTAATTAAACATGTACGATTCAAATTCCAACTTCATAGGAAAAGTTTGTGACAGATAAATGGATTTTTGTCGAGTGTGGGAGTGTCCCTTGAGTGATTTTTCCCAATTTAAGAGAGTATATATAAAATTTCTTAAAATTTACGACCGTAAGAACTCAAAATATACGCCCATGAGAAAGCCGCAGGGAAACATGGACATACATGCAAATACATTGTAGGGTTTCTGAGGCCTCCTTCTGGGTGTTGCAAATGGAAAAACAAACCTAGTTTACCCCCAATGTCGTCTTATATAAAGTATATAAAAAGAAAAGCTCAGCATTCATTTGTAGGTTGTAATGATGGGAGAACCACCAGCATGCAAAAAAAAAAACCATAAAACATAAATTTTGCAAAAATATTTTTAAATGTTACGCGTGAAGCGGAAAAAAGAAAACCCTAGCATAAGAAATGATGGAAGAAAGAGAGGGAATAAGGTATTTTTTCCACCATGTAGAGGAACAAAAAGAAAACCTTCGACTACAAGAATAAATAAATAATGAGAGAATCAGCGTGTTGCTGCTTCGCAAGTGCCATTGAATGTCCATTTCATGCAATGTTAACTTATTTATAAGAACAGGCTTATGCATGTTCATTGCACCTGCCATGCCTGCTTATAATGCAATATGCAATTAATAGATAAACGGGAAACATTGATATATAAAACGACACAAAGGGTCGCTAATGATATAGAGCAGAGATGTGGCAAATAATGCTTCAAACTTTATTCTGTGTAGTTGTAATTAATTTGTATCCCTAAGCAAAAGATAAGATAGGGACATTTTTCTTACTTGGAACTCTTAAGGATGCAATTGATTATGTGAAAGGTGCAAGGGCGTGTTATTTTTATTGGTAAATATGCGTTAGCTACGGAAATGAAGTCTATAACGAAGTAAAGTAAAAACACTACATTTGGTTTGAGTTAAATTTTAAATATCTACCACCTACATATACACACAGTGGACGTAGCATGTAGCTGATTACGCCTTGTAACAATGTAAGTAATACGCATCATACTTCAGAGCGTGTCTGTAATCAAACCAGATCCATATACCGTACGTAGATTAATGCCTTTGATGATGATGAATTATAAATAATGTGTGTATCAAACTTCAACTTCAGAGGATAATTTTTTTTGGCTATGAAAGATTTTTATTGATTGCGGTAGTTTTGGTAAAAACCTACGTTCACAAAAACTGAAAATATTTGTGCAAAATTTCCGCTCGAAAGCTCAAAATTTATAAATGCAAGTGTTCTAATGTCAGACACACGGACCGACATGTCTATAGGCTCCTAAATATATGCGCTTTGTAGGGTCTACGGGGCAAACATTACAGCAAAATGTCAAAGAAAGCAAAAAGGTTAAGATTATCAACAGCAATGGTATGAATTGTTAAAGAAATGAAGAGTTGGAATGGTAAAAAATCCTTAAACTTTTTAAACGTTACAATACGATCGAAAAGCAACATCAACATAAATTGTTATATAAATGTTCAACACACACACACACACACACACACACACACACACAATTCTGTTAACATAAGTTAAGAGGATGCGTTTTGAATTTGTAATTAATAAGTAGTTGCTAAAAAGGGGAAACTCTGCTCTACTATGTGTGACATACCAGTTCTTTAAATGCATGCAACGCATTGGGGCGTATTGGCAAAGGTACTAAACTTTCATAAATGAATGGATGACTGAAAACAAAGAATTTTATTTAACACTCGCATTATTTTTACTTTTATTTTTATTTTTATTGTCGTTGGTATGGTATGGCAATGCATTAATACAAATGGTAATGCAACGTGCTTGGTAAGGAAATTCTCCCCCTTTCTTTTAATAAAGCGGTAAACCAAAATGAATTATTAAGAGATTTAAAAAAAAAACCTTAAAAATCCTGCATATTATTGTTATGAACATTTATTTAACATTTCCTTTATACTCGTGTGGCGGCTGCTGCTAAAGGTGATTGTATAATTGTGTGGGCGAGCTTATGCTGTAGCCCTACCTTGTAAAAATGTAATTAAGGTTTCATTAAGCTTGTCATTAAAGTCAGTTGACTTTTAACAAATGCTCAGCCACCCCACGTATGCAGATGTCAACCAATATCTCCTTGAAAAAAAAAAAAATACACATAATTATAGATTAAATAAACTAATGGAAAAATATTATGAACGGTCAAGCAGTAGTATTTAATACCCTATACCACGACAGATTGCAAGGATATGCCAAAATAGGCACGATCATAGATAGGCTCATAATTTGAAAAAAAGAACCAGCATAGTATTAAAGAGTAGAATTAGGAACATGTCATGCCCACTAAGGTGGATATTTGGCCGAAGCCATTTGTTTTAATCTATTTTTTAAAACAGTTTAAGATTAAGACACGCGTTAAAATATCTTAAAAAGTGTTGTGTGACGGGCACACTCGTATTGATCCATAAAATGGTTCTGAATGAAAGCATAAACTTTATATATCTTTTCGTTTAAGTGGGGGGTCATGTACAACATAAAAATCATTCTTTAAAAAGAAAGAGAAGAAGAAGAAAAAACTTGACGTATGTATGCATTTATGTAGAGCATACATCAATACCAAAGCTTAAGCGCTTTATTGATGATGGCTCAACATGTAGGTGCCTTTGCTGAGAGCATACGATAATTTTAGTGAGGCAGTGAGTGGGCAAGTGACGGATGTTCGCCATGGAAATGCAACAGCCGGCCAACTCAACTTATAACGCAGTTTAAGTTTACATTCAGCCAGTATTGATATTTCTCTTTATTATTCTTTTCATTTTTATATTCTTCTATACAAGTTATTCAAAATTAAACGGATTTAATGTTGCTGTCTTTTTCTTTTTGTTCTCTGTTCATAATGGGTGACTGGCAGCGACAGGAATTCGAGTCTTATCTTATTCAATTGTATGCAATTAACTGGCGATTAAAGGGCGATTTATGTTGCATTACTTGTTATCAACAAGAAAGCATTATTTTTAGCTTTATACGTACACCGTTTATTTACTCATAATTTAATATTGTACCATAGAATATATTGTATTTTTTTGTGTATTTTATTTTATGTACTTTTAATTAACACAAGAAGAATTATACTTAATTAATACCAATGTGCATAAATGCACAACTATGCGTATGCCTGCCTGCCTGCATGGCCATAACTTTTTGTTCGGTGGTAGTTTTGTTTTTGCAATAAACGAATCACACACTTACACATAACCCACTTAGCAAATGTAGCAGAAATGTTACGTTTTATATATATTCGTCCTTATAAAAATACACACTTGCCCATAAAACAAGCAAACAAACAAATAATATGCAAGTAAACAACTCGTTTGTTGGTTTTTTGTTTTTAGAAAAAAAAAGGAAAAGAGACAGACGGACGGACAGATAGACAAATAGAAAAAGAAGAAAAGAGAGCAAAAGCTTTCTACTCAGCATATAAACGGTACAAATGTAACGGCAACAACTACATATACACACTATTCTTTAGCAATAACAAATACTATTACACCTAATTAGGCATTCTGGGCAAATTTCGCATTCTGTGCATGCTTGAAAATGAGAAAAGCATTCACATCCACGCGCACACTTTTTGTTTTCATAAATTTCATACTCGAAAAGCCATTTTACACATTAACACTCTCGTTAAAAGCATATTAAAGGGAAAACACGCTTTATGTATAATTGTGAGAGACACACACCGATTGTTCAATACTCAACAATTGCCTTTGAAATGCAACGTATTCATATATAATTTATACAAAACATTGATTTTTAACTAAAATGGAAAAAAACCATCTAAGGGGCTGGATTAAAAATATACCATGGGAATGTCAATATCAAATAATTCAAAATTTTTAGTTCCAAATAAGTGCGCCGCTCCATCTCTTGATCTTAATTTTTGTTTCAATAATTTTAATAAAATGGAAAATTCGATATTCGAGTACCGAGAGAGCACCACTCCCTTCCGTTAAAGCATCTGAACAATTGACTGCATGCCCATTGGAAACTTCAAAGCAAGATCTCCAAACTTTCCTTTATATATAAGAATTACACCTGATTTTCAGGTGAATGTTGGTCGAAATTTTAAACCATTACATTAAGTAAACATTCCTTTGGTATAGCGAGTACGAACTGCACCTTTTAATTTAATACTTTTCTACTATCTTTGAATGGGATTACGTGGAATTCCCTTCCAACGCAGAAATTCGTTGCAGCTTCTGTCACATTAGTAATGCCGGTCTTCATTTAAGCAGCTCATGTGTCCTCCACGCTTAATTGTGCGAACTTAAATAATTTAATTACAATTCAACTTGCACAACAAAAAGAAGCGAGAATCGCATCAGAGAATACCAAGGATCTGTTACCCGTTGTTACGGTTTGTGTGGCTTCACTATACACCACGGGTCACCATAAATTAATTTTTAATTAAAATGTATAAAATTGCACACCCCCCACACCCCCACTCGTTTTTGTGCAAAATGTGCACTACTTTAGCCACGCTTTGGTTTTTATTAAATTCCTCCAACTCATCCCATTCTACTTACCTGCTGTTTTGACTGGTCCATGGTAATAATAGTGTAAGGTAAGTTATTGTGTGCGTGCATGTGATGCATCAGCATAAGAAGAAAAAGAAAAATTGTCATTTAAATAAAACGTACATAAGTAGTGATGGTAGAGTAATTGTTATATATGTGCAGCAACAATGTCACCAACATGAACGCAAAAAACATTTAACTCTAACATAGCTACACAGTGTCATAGGTTAATCCTTCATGCATTTTTTTAACAATTGCTGCGCTATTAACTTTCCAAAGTGATGCCATGCTCCTAATATCAGCGGTTCTCCCAACCGACCATCACAGTTAGTGCGCTACATCCTAAGTTGTTGTCGATAAATCGATTATTTAGTCCCCTTGTAGTTCAGCATTCAGATTTAGCAAAACTGAAGCCATTTCTTCCATTAAACTAACCTCGACTTTAATTTTATTCAGTTTAATAGACAATCGATGAGTTTACCAGTTTAATCGAAAATAAAGTCCGTTTTACTTTGGTTGTCGACCTTGATAGATTTTGCCCAATTTAAATCTTAGCTCAATATTTCGAAATTTATGATCGGGAAGGTGCAAACTACAGACGGGACATATATATCTACATCGACGCAGTTTATCAAAAATATATAAATACTTTGTAGACGCCTTCTGGGTGTTGAAAATAGTATATCTCCGATCTTATGTAGAGGGTACACTAAGGTCTTAGCCAACTAGGTTAGGTTAGGTTACTCGGGTGCGCGTTAAACGAAAGCGCTTCACTTAGGTCCATAAGCAGGCTCATTGTAATACCCGACGAAACATAACATAACACAGAGTTTTATTCAATTAAGCCATCCCGAGGGAGGCTATATATGGTTTGAGGTCGAAAATATTAGCACTTGCTAGTGTATCTAGACCCTCTGAGTTTAAGTGTTTTGTGTCGTTTTCCATGTAGAGCCCGGCATTCACACAGCAGGTGCTCCACAGTTTCCGCCTCTTCCTCGTCCAACTAGGTTGTTGAAGATATTATTGCAGCACTATCAGAAGAAGGTGCTATACATCTATTCTGTTTTTATACGAAGGTTAGAATTTTTCAAAGATTTTGGAATAATTTTTTCATTTAACAGTTCAGTATCTTTTATATTTATTTCCTTTTTTTATAGTCCTTTCGGCAAATTGGGAAAATCATTTTATGTTGAATTTTTTGTTCTTTATTATATGAAGTTTTTATTCTCTACACAACTATATGTTGTGAATATATGATAACTAAAGTAATTTGTTGCACAAGTAAGAGAAGATTTACCGCACAAGTGTATATAAATTTTGATAATATCAACAATAGAATGTTACCATGAACTATTTTTTACTGATTCCACTTTTATTCTGTTCCTTCTACTGCCACTTTATTAATCGTGTACACAATAATATTTAGATTTAATAAAAACTTGAGATATATGTGCCTTCTCTGGCGAATAATTAAATACTTTCATAAGAACGTTCAAGGAAGGGTTCCAGAAAAAAGCTTCCAAGATTCTACAAAGTGAATTTTTAGTCCAGTTGTGGTTTTTAAGCGGGAATGAGAATAACTTTGCCGAATCAATATAGGTTTCTACTATTATAGTCTTATACCAGATCGAAAGGCTCTCTTTTCTACATCTAATCTAAAAGTCATTTCTTCAAAAATTACTGAATACTACGTAAAATAGGCAGCAATCATATTTTTATGGCTACATTACGCTAATCGTTCGTTATAAGGGGTTTGCGTTCAATTGAGTGATCCATGGTGCATCCAGTATTAAAAGTAAGTTTGGAGATTAAGTAAAACAAAAATAAAAGAGCAACTATACTATACTCCTGGCGACATGCTGTCAAAGTTGTGCCGGTATTCATTTATTTTCATATTATTATATTTACAAGCGCAAATGGCACCTACACTGACAGCCGCTACAAATACCCAGACGAAAGAAGACGATACCCTTTCATCAGCTGTTCTACAACATAAACTTTAATATCATTTATCATCAAAACAAAGCGAAACACGTCATACTCTAAAGATAAAATTTCACATGTTGTTGGTACTTACAGTGCAACTACATAAATTGTATAATATATGTTATATGAGTATATGCGAGATTATCTATATTTATGTACATGCGGGCTTGGTACTGCTGTAGATTTGATATTAGAGTAAAACGGCACTTTTCCATAATGCGAAAGTGTGCGCAACTCACTCGCTCCACCTTATAATAATGGATAGGTAAATGCCAGACCATGTGTAAAATGTATATATGTTTATGTACATATGTGTGTGTAGCACAACTCCTTGTAATGTTCCTGTAAGCACAATACAAACACAAGTACAACTAATGGCTGTTGTTATTCATGTTGCTTCCTATACTTCATCTTTCTTTTCTTTAATTCGGTTGGTTGTTTTTTTTTAGATCCTTAGAAGATACCTTCCTTCATTCATCATGCATACGACACAATATATACAATAGAAGGTTTCTACAAGGAAATCCCGCAACAAATTCGGGATTGAAAAATTTTTTTCTTATCCAGCATAAAAATATTAAATTTAAAATCAATGTTTTGTGTGAAGGAAAGTTGTTGATTATTATTTTATAATGATGCAATTTATTGATTGAAATGCCCTATTTATAAATACACCCAATTCTCCTTTTACACGATAGATATGTTCCCAAAAAATTCGTGTAAAAAGATATTGGCTAAATGGAATAATAGTAGATTGGTTCCAGACCTAAAAAAAAATTGAAAATTGAAAATCGTGCTAAAAGAAAACAATTCGTGCAAAAAGAGAATTAGGTGTATATATATACATAGATATTTGTACATATAAAAATTTTCATGCTCGTCTTTAATGAAGACTGATGGCTTGTCTGAAAATTATGCTTTACACTGTGTGAGATATTATAAATGATGGCTGATGGCATTGTGTTGCAATTTTCTTACAATCATCTATGAAAGCCGCAAGAGCCGTAAGGAGGCATGAGTTATTCCAATAACAATTTATAGATATGTGTATAAAGGGCAATACAAGACGGTTCAATCCTTAGATAAACGAATTTAAGCATATGAAGGAAGTGTGGTGACTGAAGTGTTCTAACGACAACCTACACCGTAAAATTCTGCTAAGTGGTAATATTTGTGTTATAAAGCGAGCATGTAAAGTGTCTACTACGTTACCTGTTTAAGGTGAATTAACGAATTAAGTAAAAAAGGCTTCCATACCCACACCCATCTCATATATACCATGTAGATATATATATGAAAGTGGTGGATTATTCTACTGCTGCGTTAACGATTATTATGGTTTATTTGGTTGTTTAAAAGGGAAACTTTTCTAATAAATTCAAAATCAATGAACTTAAAATTTATAACCTCATTTAGGAATCTCGCATAGTTAACATACAAGCAACCACTTTTCCTTTCTCTGAAAGGAACATCTCTCAATACATTCAACTTATTATATATATACACTAACAAGAACCTAACTCAACAGAATTGAGTTAGCACGGCTTGCTCGACTCTCCTTGTTGATTTCTGCATAATAACCACAACAAACGTTCAGTTTCGTTCAACTCGTTGCCACATACTTTGAACTTTTCGTATAGTCAAATATGTTCAGAAATGCTAGCATAACTGTGAGAGCCGCTCTTAATAATCTCCACTCTCCACAAGTGTATGAGAATGTTTCCTTCTTTATATGAGTTTATGAAACTATAGAAAAATTCAAAATTTACAAATAAAAAGAAAACTAAATTTGTCTCTTAGGCCAAATCTTAAATACCCTCCACATGCATAACTATAAATACGTGCACCAAATTTCAAGTTCATAGGTTCAATGTTGTGCCAGATATATAGATTTTTTTGAACGTGGGCGTGGTTCTTGACCGATTTTTTAATAAAATTTCATCCCAATATCGTACAATGTACGATGTCAACAACAAACAGAGTGACAGACATGTTTAGATCGACTAAGTTTTTGATGTTGATCAAGATAAACTTTGTAGGGTCTCTGACGTTTCCTTCTTGGGTGCAAACGAAAGAACAAAGTTAGTATACCCTCATCACTAAGGTGGAGGGTATAAAAATACATGTAAGGAATTAGATGGAATATGATTTTTATATAAAAGTTATGGTTATAAAATCAAAGTTTTGCAACTTTCCATTTCATCCTCTATAACAGACAGCCAACTATTGAGACAAACACACAGTGAGCCAGCCAATGCGTCTGCAAGTGCTTTGGCATAGTATTTTTGTTTTAAATTTTTTTTTTTTTGCTATGTGCTATGCTTTGTCATGCACTCTTTGGTATGTACTACCACTTAATCCATGCATACGTACACACATACATTTTGGATGTGCAGCAACAAAATGAAAATTCTCATTCTGATGCCCATCATATATGTTGTATGTATATGCAGGCATTACACTACTGATTCATCGCCTGGTTGATTTTATGCAGCTGAGTCCTGATGCTGGCTAAAAAAGTTCAATTGAGCGCACGTTTTGGCATAAGTCGACTTGATCCCAAAAAAATTCAATTTGTGTAAAAATCATGCCTGTATGGGAGTTTGAGTTCCAACATGTGTAAGTGTATGTGTCATGCGTGTAAGTTTACAAAAATAAGCCGGATATCAATTGATATCAATTTCCCTAAACGAAATATTGAAAATTATCTTTCAAATATCCTTCAGTCTGGGCAATTAGTTATTATAGAGTAAGGTAAAGCAACGTAAAGTAAGTCTATTAAGTACTTTGACTAAATTAAGAGTAAAGCCAATATATTAATCCCTTGATAAGTGCTGGTGTAAACAATTTCTTCTCATGCAATCTTGAGCTAATCCCCCTTTCCGAAAAATCCATATGGATATGTTGGGTACATAATCTTCGCTATTTGTAGTTTATTTTATTTTACAGCACTCCCAAGTGTATTTAAATGGAGAAATATCTGTGTCAAGCAATCCCCATTGACCCCCAAAATGATTGCTTTTACACTGATGTTGGATAATATGTTAACGCATTAGTAACCAATGAAGAGAGTCTTTAGTTGCACATACATTCATATTGATTAAGTGGAGAAAACAAACAATCCAACAAACTATAAAGATTCGATTTCTACTTCAATTTTAAATTTCTTCTTGCTTTTTTTTTTTACTTTTCAACACGATGTTATGGTTTTTTGTGACTTACTTGTTGGTTTTTTTTATTGCTTAAGATAAAACTCATTTCATCACCAATATAAGCATATGTGCTCACATAGTTATCTAAGCAAAAAGTGTCTTTTTTGTATTCCCCCTGAGTGTGTTGCTTATTCGATCCTCGTTTTATTTTATATGCTTCTGCATTGTATCAGTAAACAAACAAATAGACTAGAGAACAATACAAGTATGTATGTATGTGTGTATGGAAAGTACGCAAAACAAAGGCGCACTCTTTTTAAAACAAATATGGAGTCGATATCATAACATTTTACTACCGCATAATGTTATGTTCGTTTCATTGATAAAAGACAACAAGACAGCAAGAAAACAAAGGCCCATAGAAAAGAATATATATTTGAATTTGAATAAATCTGAGATACTCATCATCTTTATATACATCTGTAAATAATTGTACACCCGTTTGGGGTGCAGGAATTGTAATAAAGGGAAATTTGTCTCTTATTATATTAAGAAGATTTTTATATTTTACAAGTAGGTGAGTTACCATTATCAGTTTATTTATAGGTCCATCAACTCATCAGTAGAAATAGCAATAACGACAAAATGAAGTGGTGATCGCCTTTTGAAATGTTTGCCCGAAACTATATCTAGTTTAAGTTCTGACTATGTCCCAGTACGCACGACTCTGCTTTAAATATTTCGATTTTTATTTTAATTTTAATTCAACACAAAGAACTAATCCCCAACCATCCTAAATACTAATTGCTTTTTATTTAAAAAAAAACAAACCCGAAATTTCCAACAAACCAACAATAAATTAAAAAGGTTCCCCGCATTTCTACTTGTAAGCATGTTCATAAATGTAGATTTTAGGCCATTTAACAAAAAGCAACTAAAACAACGAAATATAGTTTTGTTGAACTGGAAACTGTGTTCATAAATAAACTCAAGGTGCTACCTTGTTTTATAATGTAGATAACGTGGGGGTGACACACGAGCAAAGTTTGAATTTGTTCACGTGTACAGTGCAAATGGAAAATAAATATTTTGCTTTATGTGGAGCGTGGTATGATAGGGTTGGTTGGGATAGAGTAGGGACGTACAGACGGTATACACAACTTATCAGTTTCAGTTTACTTAAGAAATAAAAATATGAACTGTTTCTGTTTAACAGCAATAATAATGAAGCAAAACTAATTAGACTTCTGTTACACAAACAGCAAAACATTGAATAATAAAAAAAAATACATGAAAATTTAAACACATACTTAGTACTTGACTTTCAATCCATGTTTGCATGCAATGAATGAACTTAGTTTATAATTGCTTTTAAACAGTTGAAACGGTATAAAAATCTTGAAATGATTCTTTTTTAAATGTTTCAAATTTCCTGACTTCAAGTTCATTGACTACATACTTGAATCGCAAAAACATTTCTGTGCAATATTAAGAAACTCGATTCATTGTAGATTTATTTCTGTGTTTTTTTGTTAAATGTCACCTTGTTGTCATGTTTTTGATATGTGTGTATGTATGTTGTTTAGTATTAATAAATGTATCGTGTCTTTATTGAGTGAAAGTCTCACATGAATGGGAGCTATCAGGCGCTGTACTTGTATCTATTCACCATTAAAATTTACTTTAAACTCAGAAAGAAAGATTGAATGGAAATACGCTAAAGTTTCCGTAAGGTCTTAAACTTTATGGAGTATATTCATGTAGGACTATTATTATTATTCAGTACAATATAAATTTGTTTGGCGACTCACCTTTATAACATAATGTCTATATACTGCGTTTATTATTATCTCTGAACAAATCTCTCAACATTGAGTTACGCACTTCATAGAAGAAGAAAAGAAAAAAACACAGCTCTGTCATCCATCCTCATCAGTTTCATGAATATTGCAAAAGTCATGGGGTGGCAAAGATAAAGTTATGTGTTATGTGTCATGTGTTACTTGTGTATTCAGTCTGTTGTTACATATAAATATTTATACGCGTCACATGCTCCACATGCGCGACATAAGCTTTATATGTTAACAAAGTATGTTACGCGGTGCGTATTTGTGTCATTCAAAATGAAATATAATTAAAGGTGATATTTTTTTTCCTTATTATATCCTCCACATAAGTTGGGTGGTATACTAAGTTCGGTTCGTAAATTTAAAAATAAGCTGAAATTTTATACAAAAACTTTTAATCTCTGCATCCTGAACGCCCTGTCCACAACCGATTTGCCACGGAAATGAAGCCAAGGACTTAAATTGCTAAATATCATACATATTTATATATACAATGTGCGGATAACAGACATGCCCACAATTTAGAAGAAACTTTATTTAGCGCAATACTCGACATCCACGATGATTCGTGATAGGTGCATGATGAAAGGGTATGTAGATGTGAAGCATGTTTCAGAGTTGGCTTAAACCAAATTTAGTTTTGCACTTATATCTTCATTAACCACATGCTTATGCGTTCACACACAATTACACATTGATGTTGTATAATTAGGAATTCAAATTAACATGATGTCTACACATGTAAATCGAAAATGAATGAATTATGTTTATTATTACTTTTTTGTGAGTAACATCATAGAAATATTTTGAATTGATGATTTATTCTCAATGGGAATTTAATAAAGATTTCAAAATTTTGAAACTTTTCTTCATTTAAGGTTCTCTCGCACAGCGAAGTAGTAATCGTTTGTTTCCATTGCTGCGCTACGTCCTTTAGTTGAATTTTAATGCCACGAATAACGACTAAACTTTAGAGTTAGGAACTTGGACTAGCATTTAGTTCGAAATCCTGACCTTGGATACATTAAGGATAACAAATAATAAAAATAGAATAAAAGTTTTGCCAAGCAAGAGAAAGATGTGGTTTAAATTTCTTCTCTAGCTCTACTTAATCCATCTTTTTATACCCTCCACATACGACAGGGGGTGTAGTGAGTTTACTATTCCATTTGAAACACCCAGAAGAAGGCGTCAGAGACACTACATAGTATATATATTCAAAGTTATCCCCATCCACTGATGTGCCAAAAATAGGCGTGGCCGAATTACAGACACGTCTAGAATCGACAAAAATCTATATATCTGCCACAAAAGTTGACCTGTGAAATTTAAATTTGATATGCATATTTATGGTTATCCCATTAATTTATGTGCTAAAAATGGGCATGGTCGTATAAGAAACACGCCCACAATTTACAAAAACCATATTCACCATAAACTAGACTTGCAAGCTGATACTTAATGCATAACCTATTAGAAGGCGCAATAGTGCCACGCCCACCTCTTTAGATGGGGGGTACTTAAGATTTAGCCCAAATTTACTTTTCATAATAAATTCAATATTTATAACCATATCCATAAATTTCAATTTAAATAAGTACAAATATATTCATACACACGCATAAAAAACCTCTTTCTTTGATATGATAAATGATTGCAGCGTAAGTATGTTTTAATAGGATGCCTACCTCTTTTTGCTCTCTCTCTCTCTCTCTCTCTATCTCCCTCTTTCTCTTTCAATGGCAATAATTTTCAATTTTTGCTATCGACAGTGAATGTTGTGAAGTGATGTGATGTGATGTGATTGCCCATTTATTTCCTATTATATTTCACTTTAATTGACATTAATATCGCATAAAAAAATCTTTCAAGAAATGTGACCGTAAAAGTTTTGTAAACTTTTAATTGCTTTGACAACAACTGCTACAAAGGAAACATTTCATATAAAGAACGAAAAGAAGAAAAGGAAGGCGCCTCCATCTGTTGACTGAAACGTCAATGCATTTATTGCTCAAGGTGAAGAAGCAATATAGTGCGTAAGCGCACTATTATAGAAAAAATATTAAATCATGAAACTTTTTTTTCTATTAAACGGAGAATTTCAAATTAAATTGCGGAAATTATTCCAACATAATAAATTTATAATGATATTACAAATGTTCGTTATTGCGGTTATTAATTGTTTTACTGCATTACTGGTCATAAACACACATACTTGTGTATTTTATTTTCATTTATACAAATGATTGTTGAGTTAATAAAAAATAAGGCTAAAATGCAGTGTGATGGACTAGTCAAGACATTAAAAATTTTTTTTTTTTTTGGGTGTGTCTGTTATATAAACCTCTCAAGTATGGCACACTCATACAATTGTTTACAATAAATTCTATTGGTGTAAGAAATGTCATTTCATTTCATTGTGGGTGTGGCATTCGTGCTTAGAAATTTTACATTTCTGTATCAGTTTTTTTTATGTCAAAACGAACTGTTTTGTCAAGAACAAGCTTACAAACACAAGAACAGACGTAAGAAAATCGATTCAATTAATATTTCGTACAGTCTCTGAGGTCTTCTGACATTTGCAAATGAAATGACTAGCTTATTATACCCTGTCCTAGTTACACATACTTACCGGTGTATACATGCATATACACTTACATAATATACAATGTACGCGTTCGTTTTGTAAGCGAAGAATTGATTTTATCATCAATCAAGCTGATTTATATCAGCAAATCATTCATGATCAATTACCTAAATTAATTATCTCTGTGCAAATGTATTTGTATATGGAAAAGAAAGAGACCGACAGAAAAGGGGAGAATGTCGTTGTGTACCAAGAAAGCACTTTCTAAGTATAAAAAACACAAAAAATACGTATTACTCATACTTACCTACACAAAGATGGGTTCAAAAAATTAAACAAGTAAAAAACTAAATTTGGTTTACACCAAATCTTAAATACTCTCTACATCTATACAGAAACACTGGGCGTGGTAAGTACATAATTACGTCCTCTAATAGTGTATCAGCTTAAAAGTACAGTTTTACACTGAGTACAATTTTTTCTAAATTGCAGGCGGATCTGTTATCTGACCACGCCCATTTTTGGCACATCAATGACTGAATTATTTATAAATATGTGTACCAAATTTCAACTTCATAGCTCAATTTTTGTAGTGAATAAATTAAGTTTTGTGGATTGTGGGCGTGGCTCTTGACTAATTTTGTCAATTTTAAATAGCGATCTTTGCAGAAACTAAAAGTGTCTCTATAAAGTTTTACAGCAATACCTTAAAATTTACAACCATGAGAATACCAATAACAGAAGGACATACCTAGAGCGACACAGATTTTGATGCTAATTATAGGATCCCTGACACCTCTTTCTGGGTGTTGCAAACGCAATTACAAGATTAGTATACTCCCCATCTTACGTGTAGGGTATAAAACACAATAATAATCAAAGTGAAAGGTAATGGTAAAGTGGAAAAACATCTTGGTATTTTATAGAATCCTTCCCATATACCATAAAGACTTTTTCATATAACATACGATTCTTGTATGTGTGTCTCACATCAAAAGTACAATGGCAATAAATTGTTTAAATTGTTTTTTATTTGAAAGAAAATATACTTGAAAGTGTGTCTGTGAGTGTGAGCCATACAAGTAATAATGACGATGATTTATGCTTCCATGTAATAATTTATTCCTGGAAAAAAACCCTTTTGGGCTGAATTATTTTTTATTGAAAATAATGGTTTTTATTTGTAATTCTTAAAAGCCTCAATAAATAAAATTATTTACCGTTTTTAGTGTGCGCGGTTTAACCAAATAATATAAATTTCATTTTTTTGCATTCTATCAAAGATTAAGTGCGTATATATATAAACACAGAGCGGAGGCTTTACCAACTAATAATATTATATGCACCTTATATAAACAGTATAATCGCACCACCACCACCACTAACAACACCAACAACAGCAACTAGACACGCTTAAAGATCACAGTCGTCGTTATACAACGCAAATGTAAAACCAGCAATAACGACGGTCACGACAAACGGCAAAATGGCTCATGATGTTTGTTGCTGTGTAATGTGGCAGGTGTGGTACATTTTCCTTTAACACGAGTTACAGGTGCTGAATCGTTATTGTCGATTAGTATACGCGCGGTTGGTTGAAAGGGGCTGGGCTGTTACTCGGCATGTACGTGTGGTGTGTTGCGATGCTTTGAGTACCTATCGCGTAATGTTTTGGTTGTGTATGCATGCTTTAGTCGCACAGTGTCGTTGCGTTTTTCAGCTTTTCCCGTTGGCAGCTAATTTATGTTTTTTTCTTTAATATAAATGTGTTTCCATATAGATGTGCAGCAGGATCTAACCTAAGATATATTTGGAAAAAAGTTAAAAGACAGTGTAGAGTAAAATGTAAAGTTATGTAGAATTTGAGCCGTTGTGAAGGTGAACTTTAAAGATTATAAAGATATATGAGACGATTGTGAATTAGTTTCACTCACGACGGCTCCAAATGTTATAAATTGTACAACAAATGTTTTAAAATTGTTTTCAAAGTATTTGTTTCCATTGATTGAATGTTGCTTGAATTGAAATTGAAACATTTTATTGTTGGAGAAACATTTTCACCTTAATTGTAGTGACTGTTGTGTGATATATTTACTAGCGTTGTAAGGGCTTTAATATAAATTGCACTTATACCCATTCTGTTGTTATATCGTCAACACAAAAGGAACATAACAGAGCAGCTGTCAGCAGAAATAAAAATTGCTTCTCCCGCTTAAACATTTTCTCTCTATACGTGTTGCCTTCCGCATGTGTGTGTGTGAGTATGGTTTGCATTGTGAATCATTAGTTTGCGTTTATGTTTCATCCACACAAAGTACAAATACATATATATGAATGTATATAAGCCGACAACACATTTTATGAAAAAAATTATTACTTTTGGCGGCTACCAGTTAAAGTTAAAGAAATTAAAACAGTAAAATGTTACTGTTGGAAAGCTTCTTAGGACGTTCACGTTGAACCTTCCATCCCGTCGTTACATGCTGGGATTGTTTGAGTAATGTGGAAATTTATTCATTCGCTTCCAATGTGAAGAGTTTTTCAAAAAATAAATGTAAAAATCTCTCAAGAATCATATTTATGATATATTCTGCACCACTTGTAGCGAAAAGTATATTAAATGTGTGCTGCTTGTAACTCTTAAGCAGCAAAACCCATCTTCAATTATACCGATCGATTCAGAATCAAAATCTGAATCAATGTAATCATATCCGTCTGTCAGTCTGACTCTACAAGTGAGTTCGTGCGCACGCTACAGATTGCATTTTTCGATATATTTCAATGAAATTTAGTACCAGAACATATATTGGCTCAAAGAAGAACTTTATTGGACTGGATCAGACTATTTTTAGAACCCCTCCCCATATAAGGTTGTCTTATAATGGAAGTCTTTATATGGAAAAAAATCGAAATTATTAATATTTTTTGACAAAATATGGTAAAAAACAATTAAGAAGCTTCATGTGTGGCTGTGCCAAATTTGGACCTGACCCGGGCAATGTGTATTAAAAGCTTGCAAACTATGAAGATTCAGGTATTGGACCCATGCCGGTGCATATGTGCCTATGTTTGCAGAGTCACTTTACGTTCTAGTGCAATTATTGCAAATATATAGCACATAGAAGCAATGTGCTTAATCGAAGAGAGTGGGAAACTTTGCAACTAATTGAAAAGCATCATCTTAAATATTTATATTTATTGCACACTAACAAAAACTACAAAATACTTAATCCACTTGTACTTTCCACGCAGTATATAGTATCTGTAGTATAGTTCTACACTTACCTGCAGTCAACCATATAAACATACTTAAAAAATTTGATTGATTCTCGAGGAGAATGCGTATAAAATCGTATTGTTTAACTTTTCTAGCCAATCACCACTACCACATATCAGTCCATCATAGTGGCTTGTTCTTATACTTGTAGTCACATTGTTTGTGTGTGTGTGTGTGTGTGTGTGTGTGTGGTAAACAGTAGTTGGCCAGCGAATTGGAATAACTGAATGAATGAAAGATGATTTGCGCTTGACATGGCACATATAATAGCAGAAATTTTATGGCTAACAAATGTGTTGTTGTTGACTATTGTTTTTGTTGTTTTGTTGTATCCATTAGGAATCGTTTAAGCGTTATTGATTGAATGAATGGTTGTTAGTTGTGTGTTCATATAGGGTATGTATGTGGCTGTGCATGTGTATGAGATGAGTTTGCTAAAATTTTCAATTATTTATGATGCACACATAAATATTTATTTTGCAATTTTCTTTTTTTTTTTGGAAAAAGAGAAAAAAATTATACACAAATGTAATGGAAATCAATGTGAATCAGATGCTTGATTATTTGATGCGTGTATAAGCTGTGAAATGAAATTAGGAATATGTACGTGTTCGTGTGCGTGTATGCGTGGAAAAGCATACTTTATAGAAGTGAAATAATTAAAATAAAAGGAACACCATTAGAGTGAGTGGGGTACTAGGCTTGTCACTTAAATTTTCAACTATTCGGACACACTCTGCTTTGTTATATATATGTCTTTTTGTTATTGACCATATAGCTGTAAACACACTGGTTACACTGTCAATTTTCTACTTAAATATTTAAAAATTCTCATCTATTCGCTTATTTTAAATTCAGCACAACTGTGTACCTGTATTCCTCTTTCAATATATTCCCAATTTATATTGTATTGATTTTTTATGCTTTCCGTCCCTGTGCAGAATCCAATCTGCAATGACCTGTCAAGAGGAGTTTTGCATGATATGAACAGATTTTGCACACATTAACAACTTCTGCCAGAACGTGCAAAGCTCCGTAAAGAGGTACTTTTTTCTTCTGTTGTTTATCACATAATTATCTAGTTTAATACATATTGGGTATGTACACATGTCCGTGCTACACAAATGCATTTGCACGTGTGTTCTCAACATTTAATGAGTCTCAAGGGTAAAACCCACAAAACCCATATAAATGAAATGCTTTTCACCTAATGACAATGGAACAGAGAGAAGAGTAATTTTTCCAACTCTATCTCTATCTAATACTTAATGCTCACTTCTGCTGATGTCACAAATCACTTTTGCCAAAGTACGTTTGTTCGTGCATATGTGTATGTGTAGGTGCATACTGTGGCGTACATTTAGCACTTGTCACATTATAATGTGTTCAATGTTCATTATCAATGTGATGGTGAATGTGAATGAAATTTTTGGTTTTTCAATAAAAAAATGCTACCACCGCGAATAGGTTAATATTGAGTTTGAATCCATAGTGTTCGTATAAGGAACAAATTTCACTTGCTGTTGCGGAAAGTATCCTCCATATAATATAAGGCGTAATCTATGTTTTCTGCAGAGGGAGGCTTCAGATATCACACAAACAAGCTTCAAAAATGAGAAAATCGGCCAATTAGCACACAGTCCGTCTACAATTTAGCAGGAGCTCAAAATCGAATTAGGCTACAGGGTGTGTTCAATTGTATTTTATAGCAAAACTCAAAGCTTGTTAGTGTAGAATGCTAAATAAATCTCTCCCTTGTTTTTTAAAAAAAATCCATTGGAGAAAATTTAACAGACTGACGCATATAAAATATTGAAAATAAAAAATATATGAAAAGCGAAAAATTAATTGAAAACTAGCAGTGGGAATATAAGCAAATTGGAAATACGCGCCATATATAAAAATAAATGTATTAAAAATAAAAGCGCCGCTTATAAAACATGACAAGGATTTACTCGTAACTGGTAAAGAATAACGAAGTTTAGGTGCGTGTTGGTTTGTGATTTTATAAACACATTTATATAATACCCGCTAGAACGTTGACTGAGCACAACACGTGCTCTACAAACAAATGCATTTCATGCGGCCGTACACATACACACACATATGGGGAAATTACTTTAAAAAACTTGTGTGTGTTTGGATGTCATCACTGTGGTGTGTCGAGTTGTATGTAAAGAGTTTGGGGTAGTGGTAGGTGGGTTCCTTTAAACATTTATAGAGTTTATAAAAAATATATATTTTGTGCGGAGACATGAGTGTTAACCGCCTTAAAAAGTGTCTTTTAACAACTTTGACAAAGATGATGAAATGTTGATGAAAGGTTTTCGTGTGACACGATTTTATTTTTTGCCTTGACTTGCGATAATAACAGTAACAACACCAATAACGACAACAATGGAAAATCCTTAGCAAAGTTTTACAGATAATTGGCGCAACTTGGCGAGCATTGCCATATTTTACATTATTGTTATATTTTTGAAAGCTTTTTCTACCTTCACAAACTTTACATGTTTTTTTAAAATTTTTTTTTATAATATGCAGTAAAGTGTCAGCTTACCTGTACAAGAAACAAATTAATACAATATTAATTTTATTATTCACCTTTAATGTTGCAAACTTTTAAGGGTGTTTGTATAAAGAAAAAAAAGAAAAACGATTTTGTTGTAATAGAAACTTTGCCAAGTTATTAAGTTTTAATGTGCAATTTGATGTTTTCAGGTTGGGAGAATCATTAAAATGGATTAAACTTTTAATTGATGATGCATATGTTGCATACACTTGTTAAATAGTTGTTCGGTTTTAATACCCTCCACATAGGATGAGTTTGTTGTTACATTTGCAACACTCAGAAGGATGCTTTAAACACCCTACGCAATGTAGATATTCTTAAACAGCATTTAAATCTGAGTCAAATATATATGTATGTCCGTACGTCCCATACAGTTGGGCTTAAATTGATATGAATTTGCAATTAGGGCATCCATCGGTAAACAAAAAGGGGGCTTAATCGAATAACACATACGCCCGCAATATCAAATAATTCGTGGACATGGAACTGAAGCTGGAGGGTTTTTAAGATTTGACCTAAACCAAATTTAGGTTTTTTACTTCTTTTTAATGAAAAAAAAGTAACTTTTTCAACATTTACGGTTTAATTTTACCTAAAATTTTCCAATACAAGAATTTTACTTTAAACGTATTTCTCTCTTCGGTTAAAATTATTTATTATTATTATTTTCCAATACCTAGCATACTCGTCCTTGTATAACATTGTAAAATTTCTCTTTAAATGTTATACGTAAACTGCAATAATAGAGTTATTAAAAGTGTCATAACAACTCAAGTTGAGGTTTGCTTTTTCTTTCGACTTTCTCGTCTTTCCACTTGGTTGATGTATGGCAATCAACCGTCATCAACTAAAAAAGTAACAAGTAAAAAAAAAAAACTAAACTTGGCTTAGTCGAAATTTAAATACCCTACAAATTTATATACAAATTGTGGGAGAGGCAGGTGCATGATAACGATCTCGTATAAACATATCGAGTTTTACGCCTAATGCGGTTTTTTAGGATTGTTAGCAATTTTTGGTTTATTGATTAATGCGGTTAATTGTATATATGAATACATACATGATGATACTTATTTGATGATGGTCAAGATTTGTATATGCTTTTCGGAGCCTCCTTCTGCGTGTTGCGTATGGAATAACAAACTTAGTGAACCCCCATCTTATGTTGAGAGTATAATAACAAAAGAACTCAACGCACACGGTGAAGTTATACTAAGAGAGATGAGAGAATGGTAGAAGGAGACAGAAGAAATAGTAGAAAAAAGATGGAAGAAAACTTTCACCTGGGAATATATATTTTATATAGAAGAAGCAAAGAGGGGGAGACAGTATGAAAGTTAAAGGTGGAACTATGACACTGACAGTGATGTTGTATACATTTACTTTTATTTTAAGTTGTTGCACATGTGTCAGCCTGTATATATATACACACACACGTATATATATATATATATATATATATATATATGTGATCATGACAGTTTTATGAAACATACACAATTAAACAATCTCAAAATGAAACTTTTATTATGAAAGTGTTGAATAACAAATTTACACTGTATGCATACCATCCCTCCATACGTATATATATTATATATGTGTGTAATATTTACTCACTTGTGTGAGTCTTGATAACAATTTGCCATATGTAAACATTTTTTATGAAAGTTATATGAATATATATGTATTTTGTAAATTGTTCTCAAAACATTCATACATACACATACACATACATGCCTGCATATACATATTTATGAGTAGTTTTTATTGTGTCCATGCATATGAACACAAACTTTATGTTTATATAGATTGTTGAGTTGTTTTTTGTGTGTGTATGGCTGGACAAAAGTATGTTTAACCAGACAATTGTGAAAAGAAACTTTGCACTAAATGGACTCGAAATAATTTGAAGTTTCCGTGCTAGCCTTGTGTTTTATATTGTTTTTATTTTTGTTTCGTTTCATTTCAGTTGTTGGAATTTGGCAACAGTTCCGTGAGAGAATATATTACATTTTTTCGTATTTTTTAGGATGTGGATACGTAGATATATAACGGTGGAGATAAGTTTTTCCAAATGACTATATACGAATATTTATTTTGTCATAACTGTGGATACAGAATCTTAATTAGTTGTCTGTATGTCCATGCTCAATAATTCTACAAGTCGCAGTTCTTAGACAATTCGGTCCGATTTCGGTGTAATTGACGTAAAGTTTGCAATTGTCGTTAATGGCATTTAAATTGAAATAAAGTGAAGTAGGATATTAACTGGTCGCTCTTAACGAATTTTATTAGTTTCACTAGTTTTATGAAATTTTATTTGCAAAAATTCATTCTATACAAAAAGTTGCGATTTAAAAAAAATTTCATATATGCGGTACTTATGACACCATCCACCATGGTAATGTAGGTAATGTATTCCGAGTTTTGTATTTCATTTGCAATACCCCAAAAAAGGCATCAGAGTCCATACAAAACATATGTATTCTTAATCAACATCAATATCTAAGACAATCTGGTCATGTCCGTCCGTACGTCTATGTGTCTAAAATTTGTGATATTGAGCTGGAATGAAATTGAGCTATAAAGTTGGTACATATAGTGTTATTTAGCTTTTTATTTAATGATAGGATAGCAGACATGCCCACAATTTACACAAAACTCTATTCATATGTCTAGGCCTAATTTTTATATTAGGCGTTAAATATTAAAGGGGCGTAATTAGGAACTATGCTACGCCTAATACGTAGGAGAGTATTTAAGGTTTGACTTAAACCAAACTTGGTTTTTTTTACTTGTATATATTTTTATTTTATTTGTAGAATAAAAATAATTGGCGCTATTTGCTTAATGATGCAATCAATATTATTAAAAATTTTATGTTTACGTTTTTCTAGCACAATTTAATATAACTAAAAAAAAAGGAAAAAAAATTAAAATTTACATGGGTGTGCATAGTAAAACATTTATGGCAATAAATGCAATATAAATATTGTATGACAATCACGCCAGTCCTTATGTATGCATTGTTTATTCTGTATAAATCCCTATTTTATTTCATTATTTATAATACTCTACAATTTATAACAAAACAAACTTGATAAATTTATAGAAAAAATTTCATTCTTCTTCTGCCATACTTGTATGTAATCGTATAACCATTAACAATCGAGGTAGTTAGTGAAGTTTTCATTTACGTTGGCAGTGGTAGTGGTTGTGCATATGCAATGTGTGTGTGTGGGCAGTCATAAAATGCGTTAATAAATGACCCATACTAATAACAATAATGTTTTATATTTGTAGGTGCACGTGTACATGTATGTTTACGTGTATGTGTCAGTGCTAACAATGATATGATTGTTATTACTACTGTTATTCGCCATAGCGTTGATTGTATGTATGATGTACTTAATGTTGCCAATAATTCACTAACTAAACGAAAGGAAAGCGTTTTTAAAAATTCAACCATATGCTGTTGGCTGAATCATCATCATTAAACACAATACCCTCGCGCACCATGTGCTTAACAATACTAACAATTATATTAATAATGATAGTAGTAATAACGCTTGTTTTTTAGTAAGCAAAAGCCTCAACTAATAGAGTCATAATGATAGATGATGTAAGAATGAAATATAGTGTGTTTGATATAGAACAAGTAAAAATGTTATACAAGGTGAAATCTTGAGTACTTACGACCTAGGCACCAAAACTCTCCAATAATTATTTACGTCAATCTATCTTTCATACTTTATGAGTAATTTGGAAAAAATTGCCCCTTTCTCAGTTTATTTTCACTGTAAGCGTAAAAAGTATTAATACTTCAGCTAGTTCTGGAATCGATATCTCAATTTTTATGATCAGAAGAGTCGTACATAAGAGATAGACACGGACAAAAATGGCTTCATCGAATTAGTATTCGATGTTGCTTCAGTATATTTTACTTTGTGGGGTCCCCGACGCCTCCTTCTGGGCTTTGCACTTTTTGACAAAGTGCTGTGTACCCCCATATGATGGTGGGTATATAAAAAAGATTATATTCATACTTAAAGACTCTTTCGAATGATTCAACAGTCAATATTTTAGTTTTAATTGATTAATAAACTTTGTAGGGTGCAGGTATTGCACCATTAATTTCCGCGGGGTGAATTATCAGCAATGCTTAAATAAATTCATAAAATAAAAACTGCTGGTATCGACTCTTACGATAGAAAAGTAATGGAACAAGTATATTGAAGACTCAGGAGTCAAACTTCTCTGATCTCTTTTTCTCTCAATAGAAATGTCATCAACTAATTGAAAACTATAATAGACCAGTATGATGCACTCGCACGTACAAATTTCAAGACATGTGATGATTGTTTTAATGTATTTAATGTGAAATTTACATTTTATTATCATTATATGGAACTGCTGAATAAGGGAGGACGCAATTCTTTATACGGATATGTTGTATATTTAATAATAGTAAGTAGTTATTAAATACAAACAATATGTTTCCATTAAATAATGTTTCCATTAAAATTTTCCAATTTGACGCATAAATTATCGTTTATTTTAATTACAAATGTATTTTATAATATATAACCAACTGCTTTTAAGCGAATTATTTATATTATTGAAATATTGCTTATAATGTGAAATGTTATTCAATATATTTTCTTTCACATAATGTGTAGAATTTTTTCATGAAATTAAAAATTTTATGAATTTTTTTAACAACAAATAATATTTCCTCCTTATAGTTACAACATCATAGCTATCAGCACCTGCATAAAATCTTATTTAAATACATTTATTAGAATTTTAATTTCAAGTCTTTATTGAAGCAAAACAACAGTCATTGTCTAATGCTTTAAAGCATTTAAAAGTATAAAGCTGACAATTTAACATATAGTGTTTAACGTAAAGAAGAGTTATAAAGCAATGTACAACAAAGTACAAAGCATATAAAAACAATAACAACAACAACAATAACAATAACGACAACAGCAGCAGAATAGTTAAATGTCACAAGATTGATAACTATACAATAAAACCAGTAAGAAAAGTATACTTGGCTTAGGTAGAAATCTTGGGCACCCATTAACCTTTATTGAATAAAAATTCAAGGGAAATAATTATAAATGTTAGTCCTCCCGAGTTTTGAATACCTTTCGCTACTTATTTCCACAATTTATGCCATAATTAGCTTAGCTATATTGGTAACCAGGAGTTCTTGTCTTATAAAAGGTACTTTGTAAAAAAGGGGTTCTAAAAATGGACCCAAAATGCATCTCCATGCCAAATTTTATCAATTCAAAAGTTTATCATTTCAAAAGTGCTACCAGCAGGTTGATTAAAAGAAACATATACAAAAAAATATATGCTTCCAGAGGTGCCAAAAGGAGCCAAAAGAGTCGTTCTGAATGTTACATATTTGGACATAATACGTCTAGGTGATGTAAATAAAATTGGGCTGAACGAACTAAACAAACAGCTAGCAGCAGCTAAGGGGTAAAATTGTTAGAAGAACAATATCACAACTATTGTTGCTGTTGTTGTTGTCGTCGTCGTTAATGTTAAAAAGGACAATAACGATGAAACGGCGTTTTGTATTAAAGTAAGAAAAGTAGCACCAGAATGTAAACGTATAATAATAACAGCAATAATAAATATATGAAACAATGCTGGCGACTGTGCGATGACAGCACATGCCAGGCACACACAAAACTACAAAAGAATCTATTATATTGTACAATATGAGTTACTAATACCTGAACACGGCAGCGTACGTACGTACGTATTGTTGTTTTTATAATAAAGCATGTTCGAAAAACTGAGACTAAGAAGAAGCAGAAGAAAATGTTGCATGTACAAGTAAAATTATTATATGTTTATATTGTACATATGTGTGTACATACCAATAGACCATAACAATTATGTATGATTGTGCTTGTTGGGTGAGAGTGAGAAGTACGTCCTCTTACCGAACAGGTTTGTGTGCATTTTATGGGTTGTAAGCTTATACGAAGCACGTATGCCATATATTTACCAGAGTCACCCACATAACCAAAATTAATTTGTATTATTTCCTGTTTTCTTCTTCTTGTTTTGTACGCTCTGCTACTTTGTTGTAGCGTTTATTTGAATTGAATGTACTGCACTATACGTGAAATGTATTTATTTTGTGGAATTCGTTTTCTTTTCGGGTTTTCTTAAAGTTTTTTCTTATACATAATTTGTTATGTGATGCCTTCATTGTTGTACATATATTTTATATATATATACGCCCGACATTATGGGTCCCTTTTTGTGTGCTTTGTGTACAATAACTATATGCGCCATGGGGGCGTATGACTAATATATTTTTTCTTTACTCAACCACATACACATATAAATATAATATAGGTATAATCAACGAACAGAGCTGCATGTTGCCAACCTTAAATATACGTACACATACATACATATATTGTAGCGGATGTATTTCGTATATAATTACACGCACAGATTTACAACTGCATGAACCGTGATTGTTCTCGCGGCTGGCGTGTATAGCCGAACATTATGTAAATATGTGTATTTATGTATGTGTATGTACGAAAAGTCTTTGACGTTCATGGAACCTAATAATTCCGCTTAGATGCCATGCCAATTATAATGGCATGCTATAATCCGTTTAAATATCATATACACACACAACTATATAGATTCAATGTTATACGTGCATACGTATGCACTATTTTAATTTGTCTTATTGCAAACAAAACATATGTAAGTGCAGCATTGTCATTAGCGTCATGTTTAGACAAAATATAACAAATAAAAAAAAAGAATTCTGCAATCATGATTAAATTTACATAAATCTTATGTTGAAAATTTGTTAATTTTTTGTACCCTTCATATAAGGTGGGGGTATATTAAGTTTGTTAGTCCGTTTGCAACATCCAGAAGGAGGTGCCAGAAACCCTCCAAAACATATATATTCTTGAACGGCAACAAAATCTGATTCGATATAAGCATGTCTGTCCGTATGTTTGCCAGTTGTTAGCACTTTCGCAGGCTTAAAGTTTGAGATATTGAGCTGAAATGAATGGGGCAAAATCAGTTAAAAGCCACGCCCACAATCAATTAAAATCTATTTTTCTGCCCTAACAAATTAGCTCTAAGATTGAAAACTAGAGAACATAATTATAATTAACCCATTCCCAACCATCGATTTGACTAAAATGGGCGTGGTCGAAAAACGGATGTTTACAATTTAAAAAATTTTAAAAAGAGTTAACTCAACTGGATTCATCATAATCCATAAACTTGTAAATAGTAAATTTAAGGCCCAGGACGAATTTAGTTTTTTATTTGTTTTGTACTAAAATTATGAGAGACAACCTGGCGATATTATATTGTACACAATTTAAAAAGTGATGTTCAACAGCTTATTCTTATAAATAGATTGCTGCAAAATCTTCTGCTCTGAAAAGATTTTCTGTCACTACATCCTTTTGTGTATTAAGCTCAAACCATATGCGTTTGGGTTTTTTTTTTTCATCTAAACATCATTACGAGCTAAATATTGCAGTAAAGTGTATTAGAAGTTCTCTGAGTACAGATGTGTATACCACGCTGAATGATTATTTATTACAACACTACTTTATATCACTATATAAAGGTTAATAGTCTCAGCATAGAATTCTGCTGTAGGAAATGTAAACAAGCTTAGTACACGTCTGCTAAGAAGAGAGTATGCGCTTGTCAACAATGAATTCACTTGAAGAAGAGAAAGAAAGAAAGAAAAAACGGAAGCAATAACAAAACGTAGAGTCAATATAATTTCTATATATACGCATCATATTATATGATGTACGTACAACCGTATGTAATGCATGCCATGTATGTTGTATTCCATAAAATCAGTTAATGTATACAAGCAAACGTGCTTCCACAGCATCTTCTCAACATTTATTTGGAGAGATACACTGCGTATGCTTTTTCCTTTTTTCCTTTTTTAGTGGAAACGTGTACCTAAAACATAATGAGAATAATTCCAGTATTACATGCATGCATAAAAGATGCATGTACTTGCATGTTCACAAGTGCGGGCGTTTGTTAACTTTACACGCACGTTCAAGTAATGGCGGCATTTTCCTTTTCTTCAGTACAGCTTTTCAATGTTCGACTTCAACTCTCACACCAATATCTTAGGCCATGCTAAGGGAGAAGCATTAACTAAATTGAGAAGGAAACTGAGTAAAGCGAATGGTTCCAGACATGATTAACAAGCGTATCGCGAACCAAAATAATCGTATGCTCCACCCCTCACAAGTGGGTGCTGTTTAAAAGCAAATCACATTATTCAGAAGTGTAGAAAATCTATTTATTGTAATTGTACGGATTTATGTCAATTCTATAAAAAAATTTATTGAGAGATTCTGTTCTGGTAGCAGTTGACTGTGTATAAATTACGTGATGATTGAGAGCTTAAATAGTAGTTAATCTGTGAGTTCGAAAATAACCCTTCCCCCCCTTCCAATTGGTCAATGCCCTCACTTTACTGTTGTATAAATCAAATAAGTTCACGTGTCACTCTCAATTTGGTAACAGTACAGTTTTAGCATGATTTCATGTTAAGGCAATAAATGTCAAAGTGTTCAATAAAGTCTATAAGGTGCATATGTGTGCGTGTATGCGTATGTAAGCGACTTAATGTACCCTGCGTATGTCACTCAATGTGATCGTTATAGTCAAAATTCTGCACTCAAAAGTCATTGTGATTGATTACCACTGCAAATTACTCATCTAACCAAGTGTGGATGTGTGCCTTTGTACTCGGTACTTATTGCAGTTATTCACTTTGCTGCAACAACTAGTGATGTGGCAACTTGGTATTGTATTGTAGTCATCAAATAGTGGGACAACTTTTTGTTAGATTTCAACTTTGACAATAAATGAATCTTCCTGTGGCAATGAGACATTAAACTGTATCAATGCATTCTTCTTCAGGTGTCCTGCCTATATGATGAATTAAAATTGGTTGAAAAAGATCGAACATCGGGCTAGAAGACATTGATTTTGCTTCCCTTGAGTAAGAAAAATCAACTTTACCAAAAAGAACTTCAATGATATATTTATTTTACCACGTATGCTGTCATCAATTAGATTTTTTCATTATTTATTGCTCTTGAAACGTATATTTACAAAACACCAAAAAGAAAACTATCAAAACTCTATTTATACAGTGAAGACCTTCAGTAGTATAGAGCGTCTTTTTTGCCTCTTAAATGACGTGGCACGTATAGGTCCTGATCGTCCTGTGCATAATCAATACCCTCACCATCATCTATAAAAGCTTCTTCTTTCTTCATTTTTTCATCATAAGTTGAAGAAACGTGATCTTCGTCCGTTTCTTTACCACTGGGGCCATGGGCATTAAGTAAAAATTGTGTACAAAAATGTTTGATGGTAGGAGTTTCCAGTGTATTGAAACAGTCGTATTCCTTGTTTAGACGCATGCACTCGTCAAAGACAGCATCCTCCTTATGGTCGCTGTATTCATTAATATCATCCAGCACATAAACACCGTTCACCAGATGAGAAAATATGTTTGTTAGAAAGCCCGGACAACCTAACTGCAGATTCACTATCACATGTCCTCTTGTTTTGTTAACCCAACAATTACCACCTCCACTTAGAATTATGTGTAAATCTCGCTTTTCCTCTTCATGTTCAATATCTGAGGTAGTTTTTAGAAACCTTAAGCATGTGAATTTTTCTATTAATTTCAAATTGTGTTTAATTAAGTCCAGAGATAAATGTTCAGCTTCCGGCGCTTCTAAAGTATATTCAATTAATGGATTTTTAGCATCGGATCGTCCTTCGCACTTGCGACTTGCGCTTGCACTGTGAACACCTGGTGCCAATACACAAACAACACTAAGCCAGTAACAGTAGCCGATCAATTTATGAATCATAATTGCTCCACACACTTTCTAGAGGTTCAGAAGTGACACTATTCTATTGTTAGTCTGGGAGCCTTTATATTGTCATGCGTGGAACAATTCTCATTATCATCCATTAAAAAGTTTACGCTTTTTAAACAGTTTTGCAACACATCAGGCTGGAAATAATTGATTTTACTGTTCATTGTGCATTATAATGTGTAACGTTTTTCATTTTTATTGCAGTGAATTTAAATAAAATATTAAATACTTTTTGTATAAGTTGAAAGGGTTTAGTTAATGAAAAACAGTAGAAAATAACAAAATGCGGATATTTTTCATAATTTGAGACAACACTATAATATAGTTGCGGAGACTCTTCTAAAACTGATTTCTCAGCGAACGTAAGGGAAAAAGTTCGTCTTCCTTTAAGTTCCAGATTAAATCAAGTTAGAAAACTAAACTTGGCTGGATTTTGTATGAAAAACAGTTTCTTGCTGATCAAGTATATGATCAACAAAATATATAGCTTGTAGGGTCTCTGACGTCCCATTTTGAGTGTTTCAAATGGAATGACAAGTCTAGTATATTCCCTATATTCTGTGGAGGGTATAAAGAAAAAGCAAAGCAGAATTAAGTCATTTTTTTTATAAAATCATCCATTACTGCTATAAATAATAAAGTTATCGAAACAAACATCATCATCATTATCATTAAGACTTGAATGTTCACTCGCCCAGTTGTGAGTGCGTGTGTTAATTTAGACATTTCTCTGGGATACTAAAATGTTTTCATAAGCTCAATAATTAAGTCCATTACCATGTAATGGAAAATGATAATAAATTTAAAATTGAGTCAATTCCAGCTAGAAAAGAGAGCTTTCTCTTTCCTCTACCCTCTACCTATCCCCTCACGTTCACTAACGTGGATATTCCCCAACATGTATATACATGGAGAATAAATACCATTTTCATTATATGCACGGTTATGCGCGCATCATATGCCAACAAATTTCACATTCATTACAACAACTAACACAACAACAAAATAACACAAGTAGTTAAACATCATTAGCGTAATTGAATCATTAAGCACAAAAGTGTAAGCAAAAACTGACACAATTACGAGTAAATATACCGAAAAAAAAAACAACAACAAAAAATCCGATATATGGAAATTCGCTTTACTCGCAAACTCAATCAAAATGCGTCCACCAAAAATAAACAAAAACAACAACAAAACAACAACAAAAGCATTTTCAACTAGGACAAGTGAAGCCCGACCATTTAATACCCTACGCCATTTAATGCCACTAATTATCCCTCAACTAATTAACTATTCTTCATTAAATTTGGTAAAAAAAATTTATGAAGATGTACGATTTTTTGTCACATAAAGACTTTCATCATAGATGGATCTTATATGGAGAGCGGTTTTAAAAATGATCCGATTCGGTCCATTCTCAATAGCAGACGACATGATTAAATATATTCAGATTTTGATTCTGAGACGATTGGTACACTTGTATAATGGGCGTGGCCTATGCAGTTTACGAGTTACAAACGTTCGCAGAAACTTATTATACGTTTTGCCACAAGTACTGCAGGATATAAAAACGACAACAATAAAAAAAAAAACTAAAATAGCAACAACAACAACATTTAGTTTCAAAATCATTTGCTTTTATAAAGAGATGCTGGAAAATAGAAAACGCAATTTTAATGAGTGCCTTGTGTACATGTGTGTTTGTAAATGTTCTAAATTGAATGGTACACACACACACACACCACTTGTAATACATACTGGGATAGCTTGGTTGGAAAACAACAACAATTTTATACATCAGTGTGTTTATTATTGCGGTTTTACAATAACAATTACACAAAAAATCAATTTGACACACTGCCTTCTATCAAGCCATCAATCTGCAACCGTTACTAGGACTTTATGATCAAATTTATAAAAAAATAAAATAAACTAATACAACAATACAAACAACTATAATCTGGCAGAAAGAGCGCGTAATAAAATACGTATGAAAACACATAAGCATAAAAGATGGAGAGAGAGAGAGAGAGAGAGAGAGAGAGAGAGATAGAAAAACTAACATAAACGCACAGGCAATTGAAGCAATAATACCGGAAACTGTGTTGACATCATCAATTTCATTAAAGAATTGCAATTGGCATCGTCTACGGCAAATTTCCGTGAGAAAATTCTCCGGTATTTCCCAACCAACAAACGAACGGAAATCGTTATGTTCTTTTCTGGGATGCTGTTGCTATTGCTGACGCTGCTACTGCTACTGCTACTGCCGTTCCCTCCAGGTTTTGTTGGTTGTTTTTTTTTCGTTCATCCATACACATACATATACACAATATATTATTTATTTATTTTCTTTTGTATGCTCTTAACAATAACGCACGCACACACCAACAACACTCGGTATTTATTGTACATTTATTTAGTGTTGCTCATACGCCTGCTGCATGGTATAAACAAAGGTGTATGTTTATATAGAATAATATGTAAAATTAAGTATAGTAATGTGCATTACTGACAGCTACTGTTTATGCACACACCTGATCATTTTGAAAGGAAATATAAAAAAATTATGTAAATAATGTATGAGAGCCAACGTACAATATAAAGCTTGTACGCATTACGCGACCATACGTACCTAAGTAAAAACATACATACATCCATGTATATGTTTTGGTTGGTGTATGATTCTCGCTGTATATTTATATGTGTATAGTTTGCGACAAACTTTTTCTGCCATCAAATGTTCCACTATTCAGATGTGAATGCGTTTTTTTGTCCGATATGTTGTTGTTATTATTAAGTACAAGAGCTGCGGGGACTCAGTGTATAATGGTAGTAAAAATCCAACAAAAACATTTCAACAGTATTCTGACACTTACACCGTAAAATATGCGCACAAACTGTTCACTGACAGACGGAATCTCATTTACATTATGTGTGCCGCAAATGGGCATCACAGCCTAAAATTGCTATTTTTTGTTTTTTTTTTGTTTTTTTGGAAACGAAGTAAATTAAAATGAATGAAATGAAATAAAACACAACACATCACACTGTTACTCTTCACCATTAACTTCTTTTTTTGTTTTTGTATTTTGTGCAATTTCCATCTCTTTAGAAATCAGCTTCAGTTATTTTATCCGTCTTTGAATGAGGCCAGCATTTAAAATGTTTGTAATTACTTTTTGGAACATAAGACAATTGCACGTGCTGTTGTGTGCGTATGAGTGCTCTTGAGTGTATATGCTTAACGTAGAAAGAACAAATTAATTAAACTTTGATAGATTAATGTGTACGTGTGGTTGTGCGTAAGTCATTGTTTTGTCATTAAAATTTACTACAGCAAACACACAACCGAACAAGTCATTCTCTTTCTTAGAAAATAGAAACTCTTTGAAAAGAGCAGATATTAGAAAATCTCTTAAACTGTAGTAATCTCTCTTAAAAAAAAGGGAATTTCTGCTGAATGGATACTGGAAAGAAATTGATGGCTGGTATAAGAGTTTCTACACATCTCTCTCTATCTCTCTGTCTCTCTCTCTCTCTCTCTCTTAAAAAAGTGGAAACTGTTCTCTTATTATAATTTACATACTTCTCTTTAATTTTTAAGTTGCACTATTTTGTTTTATTTATTCCACAGGACAGGACTTCCTTGTAATAATGTAATATGGAAATAAAACTTGTATTATACCTGAGCATGCCGTTAAGTTTCGAATAAAAACACTAATTCAAATATTTTTAACCATTTTACACCATCCTCTTTAGTGATGAGGGTATTAAATGAATTGAATAAAGGCGGCCCTTCGGAGCAAAAGTTTATTCGAAGGCATTTGCGGAAAAGCGAACATTTGCTATGTCTTTCAAGCAGATATTACCGCAGTTGACGCTGGCTGCCCCAAGAGGGTTACCCACCTCAAAGGTGGACAGTAAAGCGGCTTCTTGGCTTTCGACTCTATGAAGATTAAATTCACATATGTAGCGAAGTGTAAATGTTGGTCTAGGTGAATCGCTTTGTGACATGCATTAAATCAATCTAATTATGTCCTCAATCAGCAGTTACAAAAATGTATCTATGAAGATTGAAATTTTATATTTATAATTAAGACTGCCATTAATGTTTTAAAATCGGACATGCCCACAATTTAAAAAAAAAAACCTTTTTGCTGACAATCTAACGTATATTGAGTCGATCTAAAATAGCAAAATCGGTAAAGAGCCACGCCCACATTTAACAAAATTCTATATATCTGCCACAAAAAGTGATCTGTGATATTAAAATTTGGTTCACATCGCATCGATGTGCTAAAATTGGGCTTAGTCGGACAACAAACACGCCCCTAATTTACAAAAAACCATACTTATCGCAGAACCACACTTGCAAGCTGTACACTATTAGAGACCCTAATATATTTATCTCATTTATATATATATCTAGAATTTAGTTTTCTTATTTGTTTTTGTTGTTTTTTAGCACAATTTTTATATGAAAATCTATATTTAGGGATAAATAAAGGACCATTTACTACATATAAGAAAAAAAGTCTTGAACTTTTTCATGTAATGCTCTACCGTGCATACGTATATCCATGTATACCACAAGTATGTGCGTGTGTATGTGCCTTTTAAAAGTAATAACTTGGACAATATTGTTGCTGGTGTGCAAGTTTTGTGGTTGACCGCATTTACTGCAAAATCTGTTGTCAAAGTATTGCTTTTCCCCAATACAGAGCGATAAATATCACAGTTATAAAGAGGGGAAAGCGTGGCAATTATGTTGTTGTTAGGGTTGCTGTGCATATGTGCACATCAATATGAATACATTACTTACGTACCAATTGGTTTCGCTTTACCAATGCACCAACCATCAAACGGTGTTCGCCACTTGACCACTATCGCCTTAAGTAACTGTAATTTTTCGTCATTTTTATTATTGCCAGTGGTTACGTGTTAGTATGTCGTGTTATAAAGTGGACTTTATATACATTTTACGCACTTTCTTTGTAGAGTTTATTTTTAATTTTTAATTTTCTTTTTTTGAAAATCTTACTACTTTTACAAAGAAACCATTTTTTCAAGGGGGAAAGAAACTAATAAAAGTGTAAACATATTAATATTCTAACGGCAAATTCCCAGTTAATAAATTATTTATTTCTAAACTTATTAATAAAGAAAAGAAACTCTATTACAAAAAACAAGTAAGAAATTGAAATTTGGCTTAGGGCAAACCTTCCACATCTATATACAAAATGTGGGAGTGTCCCTCTAATAATGTCCAAAGTACGTATCAGCTTGCAAGTCGAGTTTTTCAAGAAGTATATTTTTTTTAAATGTGGGGGCATTAGACCACGCCCATTTTTGGTATATCGATTAATGGAAAAAATGTAGATAGGCATATTATAGTTTAATTTCATAGGTAATTTTTATGGCAGCTATATCGAATTTTGTCTATTGTCTGTTAACCGGACACGCCCATTTTTAGCACATCGATATATAAAACATATGTAGATATGCATAATAAATTAATAGCTTAAGTTTTGTGGGAGATAAGTGGATTTTTGTCAAGTGTGGGCGTGGCTTTTGACCAATTTTGTCCGTTTTAAATGGTTAATCCGCGTGCAGAAAGTATACAAACTTCAGATCAAAATCTCAAAATTTACGCCCACGAAAATGCCAACAGTAGACAGGCGGACGTATATGTCTTAATGAACTCTTTTTTTTGGGTATAAGAAGTGATTGCCTTTTCTAACATAGTGCATAATATATGTTACGTACAAATAGAATTTTAAGTAAATTATGGGTCTTGAGTTCAAAATAGCGAATAAATATATCTTTAAATTCAACTCAGTACCTTAAACTTATCATATGAGTGTCAACAGCAGACGTACTCAAAGACACAAAACACGCGAACGAACTTGTCTAGATCGACTGAGATTTTGATGCTGATTACGGGATCTCTGGTGCCTAGTTCTGGGTGTTGCAAACTGAGGGTATATTAAGATGCAGTGGAAGAGAGTATCAAATACTGGCCTTAAGCATTCATTGAATAATGGATAAAAATTCTGCAATATTTGTCTGATAACAACACATATTGTGTGTATCCAATATTATTATATTTTGTATAGAGATTTAATCTGGAATTCTTCCCATTCTGTTTATAAATTTTTTTTCATATTCAAAAAGACATTCAACACATATGGAATGTAAGAAAGAACATATATCGCACGGTTAGATAAAGAATTTTTTTTATTTTTTTGGAAATTCAACACTTTATATACCCTAAGAGTAGAAATGCTATAATGGGGGGCGAGGGAGTATTGGTATGGTGGCCGTATAAACCAATGACCATAAATTTCAAGTACGGGTCTGAAAGAAATTGTTGTGTGGCATTGTACAAGAAATGAAACTTAATTTTTGATTGTTAATTTTTTTCATTTCAGTTTCTTCTTCTAGCTCATATGAAACATACTTTTTTTTTTTTTTTGGTGTGTTCTGTTACCACGAATCCTTGTACTGGCACTGGTCACTAATAGACAAAAGCTTACAAATTAACAAAAAAAATTACTAAAAAAGGGAGCAAAAGAATATAAACTTATGTATAAATGAATGTGTGAGCACATAAAAGTGTAATCGGTATGAAAAGAAAGCAATTTAAAAGAAATAACGGCTGAAGGAAACAATAACTGTACAGCTCGCACCACGTATACCTACTACATACTACGTACCATAGTTGATACAGTTTGTATGCAGCACCAATAATAACAACAACAATAACAAATACATTCCCTTTCATACCATTGTTGGTTTGAGAGTCCATTTGCGAAAAGAATTTGTCTCATTGTTAGCCAGCGCCATGATGAAGAGGGAATATGTGGTGGAATAGTCGTCGCGTTGATAGTTTGTATCGTTTGTTATGTGCGTAACTCTGTCTCTGAGTGTGGTGTTGTATATTGGGTGTCAGAGATAAAGTTTTCTATTTCGCTATTTTCGTATATCCACATGTACTTGCGTGTGTATGTTTAAGTACTTATATTATGTGTACAATGCATATGTTTCTATGAACAATATTTTCCATTTATTTTTTTATGCACATATTTTGTTTTGTTATTAAGCAAGTGCGTGCATTTGTGTGTGCATATACGTACGTATACAATATCCTAAAAACATCATTCTCTATACAAAAGTTTTAATTTTTTTTCATTTTTTTTTTATGCAGCAGCTATTGTGTGCGCAAGATACCTTTAAAAAGATAATTAACGTTTGTCTTGGAATTGAAATGAAATCTTTTTCAGAATTATTCATTTTCGGAAAATCGAAGCGAATCTCACCTAATCATCATTATCACTATAAGTTATTTGGATCTGAGTTCAAGAGAATCTCACGATTTTTGGTTATTTTAAGGGTTCTCTACCCACCCAGGTTCTATACAATCGACATGTTGTTCTAGTCAGCGGAAACATTGAATTATTAGTCGAGGGTCTATGTTAGCACTCGTGCAACTCATGAATCAGTCATAAATAATTCAAAACTCATAACGAGGGCGTTCACAACCAATGATCTTTTGAAGAATTTTCATGGCAAACACTTCATCATCACTTTCATGCATTGTCTATGTTTAAAGGAGCCACTGTGAAGAGCAGGAATGATGAATTCAATAATGTTCGGGTTTATTCACTTAACTTAAAGTAACATAAGCTAGCAAACTGAACTTTTCATCTAATCTTCAAGCCAACATTTTTAGAGACATTTACATTAAAACCTAAACTTCAAAAACTATCGATTTAATATTTTTACATCCTCCACAGAAAATATACTAAGTTTGTCATTTCGTTTGCTCAGAAGGAGGCGTCAGAGACCCAGCAAAGCATACACAATTTTTGATCAGTATCAAAAACTGAGCCGATCTAGACATGTATGTCCGTACGTCTGTCTGTTATTGGCATTTACACGGTCAATCGATCCGGTGATCAAATATCAGACACGCCCACAATTCACAAAAACCCATACTCAGCGTAAAACTCGACTTGGAAGTTGTTGCGTAACCCATATACTATTAAAAGGCGTATTCAAATATGAGCTGTGCCCTTTGTTGTAGATGTTAAGGGTACTTAAGATTTAGATTTAGATTGTTCATATATGGATTTATAAAGTATCTTCGATTCGACATGAACTAACTAAATATATAAAAATTGCTGCAATTTTTTTAAAGACTCTTCCTCCTTCAACTTCTTTTATGCAGTACATGTATTACAGCCAAAAAAAAAAGAAAAGTTCTCTTTTCTATGTGCACCCATAATATGCATCATATGTTTGTGTGTATGAGCATTTGATGAAAACAACTGTATCGTACAATTGTTATTGGATTCTATATGGTTTTATAATACGGTTTCGTTATATGTGGGTGTGTATAATATCGCACTTTATCTATATACGAACAAGTGTGTATAGATGTGAAAAGGTTGAAGGTTGAACTTTGTATATATGTATTTATATGTAGCAGTTTATTTACATTATTATGTGTAAGTATGCTGCGAGAATAAGCACAATACGTGTGTCGTTTGGGTGTTATTTTACGATGCTCGCCATTGAACTTTAAAAGTCATAAGCATAAATTCTACTTTTGTCCATGCAAGTCCATTCTTCGGACGGTTTTCTTTTTTAATGTTTTTCTTTGCTATTCACTAAGCGAGAGCATTTGTATGGTGCACAAACATACTCGCATATGTAACTAAACATTTATGAACAGTAATTCAATTAATGTTTTCTTTGTGTTGCTACTTATACAATACATTTGACTTTTGTAATCAAAACGAAGCACCAAAGAGTGGTATATTTAATTTCGGGAACAGAAAGGAATCACATAGCTTCAAATGTACTCTGGGCGTTATTGCTACTCTGTTACGTTACATGTTTTGATAAAAATTTATCATCGAAGAAAACAATGAATATGTAAGCGCCTCTTTCTTGGTCCTGCTTAAACGCTTCTAACTCTACTGTAAATAATTGATACATTTTTTATTGTACTATTATTAATCCCAATTAGTTTTTGCCATTTTCATTGAGCGCTCACAAAAAAGTTGCTTGTAAATTGCAGGCGTATTTGGTTTTGTCACTGTGATGGTAGAGTACTTATTCCCTGCAACACTTGGGGCAAAATGGTGTATTGTCCAGATGTTTGTTATCCCTAGACGGCAAATGCCACATCTACCTCCAATTCAGAGTCAAAATCTGAATCAATTTAATCATGTCCGTCTGTCCGTCAATGTATATTTGTGTGCAATTGTGCAAATTTTTTGAAATATTTATAATTTTTTATAAAGACATATATTTCCCCAAAGGGGAACCCTATTAAAAATACACCGAATCGGACCATTTTTAGAACCGTACCCCATATAAGGTCTTATTATCACGGAAGTATTTATATAGGAAAAAACGAAATTCCTAATATTTTTGAACAAAATTTAGTAAAGAATTAGCTTTCATTTGGCTATGTCAAATTTGAACCTCATCGAACTATTTTTAGAAGCCCTTTCCATGTAATTAAATCTTACGAAGTAACTTATGCGGCAGTGCCTCGCGTATACAGATTCAAGCAAACTACTTGTAGCATAACTAAAGGAACTAAGAAATGTAGGGTGTTACATGGACCGTTTATTACATTTTCACTTGTTATACACATATATACGAAATTGGTACTTTGCGGCTTTAGTTTTGTGAATTTTAGAACCGATTATTAAGTGCGACGCTTTCAACGAAACTTTTGAACTATTTATTTATTTATTCACATCATTTAGTTAAAAATTAATCAACTAAATATATATAATTAATAAGTATATATAAATATAAGAAAAAACAAAATAAGCAGCATCAACAGCTTCAAAAATTTATATATATAATAAAATAAAATAAAAATAAAAAAGAACAAAAAATTTTAGTTAAAAATAGCAGAATTTTTAAAATCGTGAACTCAAATTAATACACAAACACACACGCACTGCTAAATCGATTCAGATTTTTATACTTGGTGGTACCTACGGAGCCTTTTTCTGGAATAGAATGACGACTTCAAAAGTGGAGGACATAATAAATGTCATACAGTTACAACCTCGCTCTTAGCATTATTAAAAAAAGAAATTCATCTTCTAAGCCAATGTATCAATTGCAATGTTGCGCAGCAGCTTTCGTTCAGTTTAATTAACTAAAAAAGGTATTTGTTGAATATTGCACAACTTGAAATCGTACAAAGCATTCATCACTTCTGCTGGTGCGTATATATTTCACTTTTAGTCAGACTCCCAGTTTACTACACTCCCCAATAACTCGCTATATGTGTGTATGTGTGTGCGAAGGAATAATAATATTGTTCGTATAACTAATAATATCTCTATATGCATAAAATTGATGTTTGGTTAGTGTTAAAATTGTATGTCATAAATTTCAGTATAAACTCAGTATGTATGTACGTACATACATATTTCACGTAATATACACATTCGTACAATATCTACTCAATAGTTGGTCATTAATCATAGACAACCAAAGACCGACACACCACACTGTAATTACTCATGATGTTTGAGTGGGTGAAGTCGTTTATTCTTGGATTTAACACACACACACACATGAACGTACGTAATACATCCCAGATATGCATAACTTATTGTATGTCGAATGAAAATTGTTACTATGTTAGATGATACTACTATTTGAACATTTAACTGAAGCGACAAAAAGGAGGGGGATAGATGAGCACAGTGTGTGATGGGAAGTTATATAAAATATGATAAGATTGTAAAACCTTACTTGTATGGTATCCTTATGATATTATCTCTTAATTCTGGGACCAAATTATACATTACATATAAAGACATATGTGAGTAAGCACAGCATCCTTAGAGTGGCCGTTTTTTGTGATAATTCATGTAATGACAATTTTCCAGTTCATCATATGCATGTAATAGTTTTCTTATAGAAGCCATATATACATATGCGTAAGGAAGCACTCTAATATGAATTTTGATATTTTGCACCCTTCCCATATCCTCATATTAAGGCTGTTATTTCATTTGCAATGCACAACACTGAACAGCAGAAATAAATGTTGAAAATGGAAATATTTCGTTGAAATTTGAAAACAGAGTTTTCCAAGTGGTGCCACGCCCCCAAATTTACAGAAGTATATCTAATGCCTAAAATTTTGATAAATAAATATATTTATAAAGAATTTCTTTATCGTTGTGCTTAAAATAAGCGATATCTTTTAACAGCCACGCCCACAATTTACAAAAAAAAATTCCAACTCGGAAAAAAAATTTTCAGGTGAAATTCAAAGTAAAACTTTATCAATCACTAAAATAGGACGAAATTGTATATATGCCACACCCACTAAACTAAGATTTTTTTAATGAGTGATTTTTCTATGATAAGAAAATGCATCAGATTGTGTTTGATTTTAATTTGAACTAAGTCGTGTCGGGTATAAGGCAGAGTGTAGGGTACTCATACATAAACATTTTTATTTTTTTGTACAAACCTTAAGATATTCGTCTTTTTTTAACACACACAGAACTCAAATTGGTAAAAGTTTTGAAAAAATTGGCTTGGTACCTTAAAAAGTAGAAAAAAAGAAGAAAACGTTCACGCCTCTAAAACGGTCATGGCAGCTTATCCACAAAAGTTCATCCTTTTATTTTGATTATTGTATTTTTATGCCAACAGGAGAGAAAAAACTGTTCCTTTATGGCACAGAAATGATAAATTTTATTTTTCAGCTGCTTACCCTACACTTGCATGTATGCATGTATATACACATATATGTCTAGTATGTGTTTTATGTGGGTATGTGCATAGAATTTTATTTGTTTTGTTTAACTCTATACTCTCAAGCATACAATTGATTGGTGCAACGATTTGTGTGTGAATTTGAGAAAGATGAATTTTGTGGAAAATTAGTTTGTGGCATTGTGTTGGATTTTTCAATTTTGTTTTACGATTTTAACAATAAATTGCCCTGAGGATGAAGCAAGAGCTACAGCAATAGCAACAAAGTAACAACGAGGCAATGAAACTAAACTAAACACACACAGACAGGCGCACATACAAGACAACATTGACAATGAAAATTATGCTTACAACAACATTTAACATGTGTGGTATTAAATTTATTTAACAATTTCTCTGCAGCATGCTGTGCACGTCCTTATGTATGCTATGTATGTGTATGTGTATGCATGTACTTACATTCATCTCGCATACACAATGTGGGCAACCCTAGAGAGGCGGGTAGAATACCACATAGTGTCTAATGATATTAAAATGTGTGTGTATGGGTAAGTGTGTATGTGAACGACATATATATTCCAATATTAAGCAATGTGTGGCATGCTTCACTACATGTGTGCATATATGTGCATAGGCCGTTCCAATAACTATTATCGACTTTACTGGTGTGGTAAAAAGCAAGCCTTGCTTGCCATAGTATTGGCTTAAATATATATATTACACAATACATACATGCATACTTACCACACATTTACAAATGTATGCATGTTTAATGTTTTATAGCCTCATCATTCTCTCTTTCTCTCCCTTTCACCCATTCCTTCACCTTCCTTTCGGACCATCGTGCCGCTGTGCCTCTAACGCTATACGTATAGAATTATGTGGCTAACTGATTGGTAATGCTGCTTTTATACAAAAATACCGCAACAGTTCGACACCAGCAGTGGTGACAACTTGATAAAACTAAAAGCCTTTGTAACATACAATGTTGTGGTCTTGGCGATTTCATTTACATACTGGGGGAAAAAAAAACACCAGCTATATATATCATATATAGTTGTACACAATAGAGACAATGGAGAGAGGCGCTTATCTGTGGGGGGCTATTATGTTACCCTTATGTTTACATGATGGATAAATTATATTGTATCTAAATAAAAACATGCTTACGTATTTATTGATTCACTTGTTTACATTGTTTGTATGTAAATGAAAATTCAAGTTAATAAAATTTTGTTGAACATTTACCACACACTGATAATGATATCCTTAACATTAACGTCAACATAAAAATATTTGATGAATATTTTATTCATCATTACTGCTAATCCTTGTCATATAAATCGTAAGTTTCAAATTCAAAGCTAAGTTTGGAATATGTAGTAATTATATGCCGTACAACTTGCGGCAAAGGGTATATTAAGGATGTTTATAACTCCTAAAGGACCTTCAATATTATATAATATTCAGAATCAAAATCTGAATCGATTTAATTATGTCCGTCTGTCCATATGTCTGTCCCTCTGTCCATATAAATTTGTTCGCAAGCTATTTTGATAAAATTTAAAATACAATTGTATACTACATGTTGTATTGGCTCAAAGAGGAACCTATTTTCAATAAGGTGCCAAATCGGACCATTTTTAGAACCCCTCCCATAGGGTCCTATTATTTTTTGTGATATTTCAACTTGGTCTAGTGTGGGCGTGGCTCTCTCAATAACTTTAATTTTAATATTTAAACTATGCAGTGCTCACGTACCTCATAAAAATTCCGTTTTATAAAATAGCGACGTTTTTATTTAAGCAAAATTTTTTAGTGGCGTTAGTGTTAGTAACAACAACAACAACACTAAACGCTACAATATAGGTTTATTGTTATTTTACGAATAACTGTAATTTTGTTATCTTTGTTTATGCGTCTAGGCGCACTGCATATGTAAACTAAACACATCAGCTTAATACGAAAAAGAGAAGTTTCAATGCGGAAACCGGAAAAAGATCCTTATGATTCTTGTCTTTGCTAAAATTTAAACATTTTTCAATTTTTACTATAAACACTGTGTTGTCGATAGTTGAAAGAGAATCAAGTCCTATGAACATATGGTGCACATGCAAGCGCCGAAAATTTGATGAGATGACTTCTTCTAATTACTCGTACAGTGTGTTTGTATTATGTTGGTTGCGATGCATTGGCCTAGTTCGTGCTGTAAGTATAGTTTGCCTTGTTTTGCGGATAACCATAAATGTAGCTAATGGATGAAGCGGATCTATGTGCGTATGCAGGTATGTGCTTAGATGTTACATTCGACCATTATTGTACTCGTAGTAGCCATACATAGCCAGAGTATTTTGTCTGTGTTCATTAATTTCATTGTATTATTATAGTTGTTTTTCATGTGTTGTGGATGTTCCTGGTTTTCTTGGCTGCATTGGTGTGTGTTTTACTATTTGTGATATGCCGAACAGGATTAGCTAACAGGCAATATTGGTTATTGCCAAATGAAAAACCGATTTTATTACAACAATAATAACAACGACAACAACACGAACATGAAAATTTAAATTTTTTTTGTGTTCTTTGATGAACATTCCTGCAAAACTTATTTTTAAACAAAAGATTACAAAAATGTAATTAAATGTTTACACACACATAAACATATAACAACAATGAAAATAGGTTTTATTATGTAAGCATATACTTACACATGTGCAATAATAGATTCTTTAAAATGCTTTAAAATGTAAAAGGAAATTTCATGATTGCCACATGTTTGTGATTTGTAGCAGAAACATTTCAAGTTGAGCAGAAGCAAACACACACACATACATACGCACATACGCACATACATTTAAGTTATTAACAAATTTTCAATTCAACTTTTAATTGCACGCACGTACGTAGTAGGAGAAAATGCCACACATTTATACAAACATACACACATGCATGCATACATATTTTAAATAATCATTATACATTAAATTCAATTTTCAATGTTGGTTGAAATGATTATTTATCGTTCTGTTCTGTGCTGTTCAGCATGCAGTGGATAAAAGTCACAATTAATATAAATACATTTAGGCTGTAATTAATTTGATTTCGTAACAAAACATGTTTGCCATTACATTTGATTATTTAACAAATACAAATATATTGGTAAATACAGAAACACACACATTTACATTTGCAAGCATACGCACATAAATCATACAATTATTATCATTTTCAATCTAAACAGATACCGCTGCGACGAAGCCGGCTAGATCAACATGTCTCCTGCGGCGTATGAGCGAGCCCGCAAACTACATACATTACTCATGCCCCCATAAACAAAAGTTAAATGCGTTTAATTACAAGTACCAGCTCGAAATTCTTAATAATTTGTTTAAAATCACGAAAAAACACTAAATTCGACTCAAAACAAATCGTAGACACTCTCGATATTTACGAATACACAGGAGGCGTGGCAGGTACATGATTACGTCTTTTAATAGTGTATATACTTCCGTGTCAATATATCGAGTTTTATGAAAAATATAGTTTTTTATAAATTGTGGGTGTGCCTGTCATCTTACCACCCCCATTTTTAGAACATCAAGTTAAATAAATTTCGATTCTTTAAGCAATTTATCTAAATCTAAAGTAGTACTTTTTAAGCATTCTAACGGTATATAAAGCCAACCATTAAAGAGAAAATATCATAATTTTAATAGAATAATTTCACAATCTATGAATAATAGGAGCAATGCATCCATTTATGTGCATGTTTGCTTCAGCAAAAATTTCGCATTGCTCCTGAAATAACAGACCTGTTAATATAATCACCTCTTGAGGTCCTTCATTGTTCTAGAAAATAAATTTCCTTAATTTTGAATCTGAACTGTACTGAAAATGGGTACAAATAATTCGTCCATGTACCTATACTTTTATATCGAAAATGAGTTAAATCGGTCAATGAATTTTACAATTTTACAAAATATACGACATCGTTTAGAGGATTTTTATATTTAAACCTTAAGTGGGCAATACCCCACGCCGACCTATAACAAACAGTGCATATTAGTACATATATGTAACGATTTATTTAACATATTGATGTAGGTGACTCTACATAGACCTAAAATTTTAAATATGTTTTCTGCCTTTATGTCAGGAACAAAGTTATCGGTTAACTTATAGTTAAAATCTCAATTACGTTTTCGTAGCGTTGGTTTAAAGTTGTTACTTAATCTGTAAAAAACTGCAGTAATTTTTAAATTTTTTAAAAAATTTTGTATTAAACACGCCCATTTTGGATGGGCTAGCTAACAAATTTAAAAAACTGAAAGTTAATGGCAAATATAATGGGCAAGCATTCTCCAAAAAATACATAGATTAATATGGCCCCGCCCAAAATGCCATTTTTACTTGAATACATTTGATATATTATTTGATTTGGAGCGGTAATACAGTAATGTTTTATCTGGAAGAGGTTAATGATGGTGGGTACCCTAGATGTGGCGTACACCTAATATAACCCTTTTGTTACTTTTCCATTCAAGTGTATTTTATGAAATATTTTGTGGTGTATAGTATATAGAGATTTCATGTGTGCGATACTTACGTAATAATCAAAGCACAATAGATTTATAAATTTCGGTATAAACTTTAATACGATTAGAGATTATATTTAATACTCCTTAACTGGACGTACATTGCATAATACAATATCATCTTGTACATGTTGTATTAATTATAAAACATGTATATTCGGACACAGATATTGAATGCTTATAAATGTGTGTACGCATGTCCATCTCCTTGCTATATATATATATATATAGTCTGTAATAATAGATTTTATTTCATACAAAACTTTAATTATCCATTGCTTGTTACATAATACATACATAATAAGATTTTCCCTACACCGGGCAAGAGATTACATACACTTACCAAATATTTATCGATATAGAGTACATGTCTGGTACTGTTTCTTTTTTTTTAAGTACAATACAATAATTTATACATAATTTCATTAAATACTCATGAATATCAGTTGACTACAGTGGGACTTACTCGTTCCATACATTTATTAAAGTAAAATATAAAGCCGTGCGATAAATTCAAATGAAGGAGAAGAAGAAGAAGAATGTGTAACTACAAAAATAAACAACCAAAAATTTATACATACATATGTGAATGAACGATGTTCTATAAAATGCTTCGTTACGTTTAAAAGCATTTTCAGGCACTTAACTGTGCGCACACCATACATTTAACCTGGTTCCTATAAACCTATAATTTATATTCATTACTAATACTACAGTTACATTTCTATTGGCATTTTGTTGTTGTTATTGTTATTGTTGCTGTTGTTGTTGCTGTTGCTGTTGAAACTCATGGGATTTCTACACACTATATTGTTGATGAAACAGATTTGCATTCAGTCTTTTTTTACTGGAAGAATAACAAAAAATCGTAAAAAATTAACAAAAAATAAAAACGAAAAAAGCTGACTTTTCATATTTTTAGGTGAAAAGAGAACGTTGGAACAATTCACTTTACTTTTGCTTTTGCTCTTGCTGTGCAATCCCATTTGTCTTGCTTAGTTATGTTTAAGAACTATTGGAAACACTATATTTCGTCCGATTTGCGTTTATTAATAGCCCAATTTTTTCAATGCTTTAAGATCCACATCACCGTAATAATCCTCGCTGTGCAATGCATGAACGTAGAAAAGAGAAAGAAAGAGAGGGAGAAATGATAACAAGGAAAAAAACAAAAGTATTAGTAAAAGTATATCATTGAACAGGAGTATAACAGTATGGATGACCTAACTTTATTGCTATCGTTTTTTTTTTCAGATTTTTTTTTTTGATTTTTTTATGGATAGTGAAATACTCATTTTACCCTCGAAGAATACATTAAAGTTATTGTAAGTAACTAATTAAAAACAAATAAAAAAACTATATTTGGCTAAAGCCAAATCTAAGATACCATCCACTTATAGATGGGCGTGACAGGTACATGATTGCACCTTTTAATAATATGTGTCAGCGTGCAAGCCCAGTTTTACGCTGAGTACTGTATTATTGTAAATTGTAAGCGGCCACGCCCACTTTTTACACAGCCATGAATAAATGATGTAATTATACAATTGTGTTCCAACTTCCAACTTCTTGTGGCAGATGAATAAAATTTTTTTTACTGTGGGCGTAGCTATTGAACCGATTTTATCCATTCTTAATACCAATCTGCTTGTCACTGTATTAAATACCTCAAATATAGCTCAATATCTTAAAATTTACGAACGTGAGAATGGCAACAAGAGACAGACACACGGACATCCCTGTCCAGATCGACTCGACTTTTCGATGCTGATTAAGAATACGTATACTTGGTAGGATCCCTGCGGCCCCAGGGGGAGAGTATAAAAAGTTGCAAAAAGAATTTTGTTTATTACAAAAATATACGTTTTAGTCAAGATCGCTATAGATCGTTTCTGACTAAAGCGACCAAAGCCTATTCCGACTTAGCAGCAGTTTCGTAGCACTCATTATAAAAGTGTGATTTTTTTCATGTATTCGCTTTCTTTTTATGAAATTTCAAAATTACTGGATTCGAAACATACAAAAAATTGTTTTTTTTTTATAAAATGCAGCTGCTTTTAACAATTATTGACGCAAAACTCGGCATTACTCTTTTGATTTCGATAATTCTATGCCAATCAACTCAAGATCTATACAAGTCTTTTATACGAATAGCGGGGTTCGTAAAGATTTCGACTGAAACGCATTTGTTATAAAACAAGTGAACAGGATTTAGCTCCTTTCGCATCCTTGGACCCTTTGGAACCATTTTCAAAACCCCTTTCCCCAAAAATGATATATGATAATATGATATTTAACTCATTGTAGCATAATTTGTGGAACCAAGTCATGAAAGGTAATAACTGGTCGGGCTAGACCGAATATATCATTTTTATTTGTTTGAACATAACATAACTATTGTATATACTAAATATTTGTTTATTGTTAATGACGAATGCAAGCAACTTTGTTTCCCCTGGCTATGAGCATTATGTCTCTTGCGTTTATTTTGGTTTTATTATATTTTACTTTTCTGCTGAATCAGAGCACTGCATGTTTGTTTAATTAATTACAAACAAAACTGCAAAGTTAATAAATAAACAAAAAAACAAAAAAAAACATAAAAAACAAGCAAGAGTACCTACATCAAATAAATGATTGCTGCCAAAGGGTAAAAAAGTTACAACCAACAACACAATGAAGATTTATTTTGTATATAAAATATGAAAATAGATTAATGAATGAAAAGGTATGTGAAAGTAAAGCATAAAATAAGATTTTTTTAAACGAATTGAATAAAACATGGGACATGGAGGGCGCTACGTTCTTATACTTGGAATATTTGTTTTGAAAAAAATATTGAACTTAATAAAAGGCGTGCCGCACCCCTTAAAGTGTATACATTTTGGATCTTATCTGAACATCGAATCCAGAGTAAATTTGGCCATTGTGCCTCTCCATGTGTTCAGCTCTCTCACGATCGCAAAAATTGAGACATTCAGCTGAACTTTGTTATGGACAATGTTTATTCAAGTGCACATTTTTCTCGGTTTTGGATACAACGGCCGTTGGGAAAAGGGTTCCAAAAATGGTCCCATTGGATTTAAACATAACTGAGTTAATATATAAACAAACTCAGTATATCCTCATCACTATTGTGGAGGGTATAACAACAATGTAAAAACTTAATGTATATTTTATGAGAAGATTTATAGGGTATAACGTAAACTCTGTTCAGTTAAAATGTGAGAAATATGCGTTTAGATAGGAACTCAACTAAAGTGAAAGTTAATTTTTTAAACGGTACTTCCATACCATGGTAAGGTAAAAAGAGATGCATAAAAGGAAATATGATTCATATATTAATGATGAAAGGACTTTTGCTAAGCAATATATATACAAAACATGCACACACCTAATGGAAACTTGTTATCGAAACGGACTTTAAAATTCAATTACATAACAATGGTCCATCCATGAATTGTTTGTACATAGTACATGACTAAGTGTCTACCTACTACCTAGCTACTAATCGTAGTAAATTGCAACGCTGCCTTTAGAATTATGCAGTATGAGGCAAAGAGAATATTACATATGTGTATAAAACTAAATTAAGCAAAACTTTTTGAAAGAAGATAGCATAACAGTTATGATGATAATAATAATGACGTTACTAAGTAAGAATAACATGGAATACAAGAGAGTTTTTGTAAATTAAAATGCTCAAAGGCTTCTTATGAAAGTAATAGTGAAAGAAAGAAAAGAAAGAAAAACAAATAAAACAAGTAAAAAAAACGACATTATGTGTACGCCAAATCTAAACCGATCACATCTATTTTCATTTCAGAGGTTCATAGGATTACATTTCCTGAATAATATCTAAAGCATATAAAGCATATGCAATGATTCTATTCTAGATTTGAATTTTCCAAACACGTATAAAAAGAAGCCTTCGTTAATATTCTGGCAAAACTTTATTTGTCATAAAAACTATGAGTTTTGTAAATTATGGAAAGATACATGGACTGACATAACTTAATTTCTATACCAAGGTACTTGGATATGAATGAATGATTTGTGTTAAATATTAGGTCTACAGATCTTACAGATCAGTAGTAATAATTAATTTTCAAATAAAATTGAAGGATTTCAGAAAAAGACGCAATCAATTCAAAAACAAATATAATGTGAAAAGGTATGCCGAAGAGACGCACAGTCGGACGGAAGTGTTAAATCGTTTCTATCTATTTATAAAGATTAAAAATATATATACTTTTAGAGGTGTGACACGCCCACTTCTGGTAGTTACAAACATTTGAGCAAAAACAATAAACCCATACATCGTTATGATGATGAATGTAATACATTTATGTAGAATCGCCAACTAATAGAAAAAACAAGTGAAAAAACTGAATATGGTGTAGGCCAAATCTTTAGTACACTCCATATTTATATACAAAGGGTGGGCGTGGCGAGGTTACCCAATCAATCGATGGTGTTGATGTTGATTTTCTTTCCTCTAACCCGACAACTTTTGTATAATGAAGATTGTTTTTTTGAAAATTGTCATCCTATGACGATAGTCGAAAATTTCCATTTGTTTTCCTCACTCCGTATGTCATTAGTATATGATGCAAAAATATATTGTACAAATAATAACGCAGGGGTTCTGTTGGGTCAGTATTGCTTTCATAAATATTTACTGCTCTGTGCTTTGCAATTATTTGCAAAATTTAATTATTTTCTTTAATAATTTTAGTAAAAACCGAAATTAAAACAAACAAGTAAAAAAGTAAATGTGGCTTAGACCAAATCTCAAGTACCTGCCGCATCTATGTAATCTGTAAACGTGACTCTAGGCTCTAGACGCTGAATGTCTGAATCTGTACGTAAAAAAGGTTTTTGAAAATTGTAGGCGCATAAATTTTGGTACATTAATAAAAGAGCTAAATTATTAATATGGTTCAAAATTTATACTTTTTTATGGTTATTAAATAATTTTTTGTCAATTGTGTATACTGTGACTCTCTATCAACTTTACCCAGTTTAAATAGCGCTCTGCATGCAGACACTAAAAACGACAATATCAAAAATAGATCGACCTAGTCTTGATATTAATCTATAATATGTGTGCTTTGCAGAGTCTTTAACGCCTTCTTTGAAGTCTAGCAAACGAAATGACAAACCAAGTATACGATGCATCTTATGTGGAGGGTTTAGAAAGTATAAACACTTAAAATATTAAAAATGTTCCAAACTAACAATCTTGATTGTTTAAGAAATGAAAAGAAGCGAAAACTAAATGAAAATTCTTATTATCGTTAGAAACCAGGAAATGGAAACTACAAAATTAATTTTTCAATATATATACACATTGAAATACTTTGTTAGGGTATAATGGCACATACTTTAAAATATTAAAGTGGGCAACGGAACAGTTTAATTACGTTTACATACATATATATGCTCTCTACACAAGCGAGAGAGAATACTCATATCCTTAATCGATTTTACGATACCCCCAAGGGGGCTTCAGGGCCCCTACAAAGCATATATAAGAATGCCAGAACCCAACTTGATCTTGTTCAAATATCGATATAATGAACTGTACATTTTGTATAAAATTTCAATTTTCTATGCATGGATTAGTATTTAAACGGAGAGAAATTAGTTACGTGCCACAACACAATTGACAAAAGCCTATTTATCGGCCATAAATTTCGGTACACCGAAAAGTGTGAATCCCCTTTCAATACTGATTTGTGCGTATTTGTATGTCCAAGTAGTTACGTAAACATTAATAAAGTGATTCTAAAATAAGCGCTTGGATAGTTTCAGTACGCAGCTTGAAATTGAAATGGTCGCTGCTTACTAGCGCTCTCATTATTTGACATAATTTTGTCACAAAAAATTCTAAGCGAAAGTTGGGAGTGCTTCCGAATACATAATTTTTTAAATTTTCATTCAAATTTTCTTTTCCACTTATTTTTATATAATTTACTGTAAGCATACATATTTAGAAATGTTCTAAAGATTATCATTTCTGACCTTTGTCTGTTCAAGTTAAAAATCCTTTGACTTTAGTTTTTTCTTGTTTTTTTTTTTTTTTTGGAGGAAAATGTGAATTTATATAAGTACTGCATTGTAACTCGGTTTCTAGTTCTCTCATGTCTCTTTTATACATATATATATATATATGCGTGTGTGTGTGCATTGTGTAAAGTATATAATTCCATTTCATTCTGAATCGTACATACTGTACGATATACTGTAATTGTGCAGTTGTTGTTTTAATGTCTGACTTTTGTAGCGCTTATCGTCATTAAAATTAATTAGAGTCAAAATGGCAAAAAGGATTATTTTCTGTGGCTTTTTCGTCCATAAGTCTGTACGTCCATAAGTCTCCGTATGTGCGTGTTTGTATGCAGTGCGTTTATATTATGTCTGTCTAGTTGAGCTTAAGCATTTCCACGCAGTGGATTTTGTTAAATTCGTTAAATTAGAAAGACAAGGGAGTGAACACCAGCATATTTCTCGTTGTAAATGCATGCATTCACTCATTCAATCACTCATTCGTTTCCAGAAACCAAAAATCTATTGTTCATTTATACATGCATGCAGGCATGCACAAACCATGCCGTGGTTGCTTAAGAGCTCCCACATACACTTGAACGTATATTTTATGGGAGTAAGTGGAAGAACACTTTCAGCACAGAGCACTTTCTAGATTAGCTTTACTCTTATCTAAATTAGCAATGATCTTGGCTTTAGTTTGTTGGTGGTACAGCTATATTGTTACCACTTAAATCTTTGAATTTAACTCACAATCGTGTTGTACCCTCCAAGCTAAGTTCATTATTCTGTTTGCAACATTTTGAAGGAAGCGTCAGAATCCCTGTAAAATAGTCTTTATCAGTACATATATCCGTTCCCGTGTCCGAATATCTATCCGTTGTTGGCACTTTCATGACCTTTGATTTTGGGGTATACAGGTGAAATTTCTATATTTAGGCAAAATCGGTCAAGAGCTACTCCCAAAAAGCAGATGTGTTAAAACTGGGCAAGATCGGAAAGCACACAATGTTCCAAAAACCGCATTCCTTAATATCCTTTAGCAAATTTTGTCAAAAAATATTAAGAATTACAATTTTTTTCTATATAAAGACTTCCATTATGATAGGACCTTATATGCGGAAGGGTTATAAAAAATAGTGCGATCCGGTCCATTATTTAAAGGATTCATCTTTGGACCAATACATATCTTTATACCAAATTTCACTGAAATATTTAAAAAAATGCGAGTCGTAGCATGTGCTTAGGTTTACATGGACAGACGGACAGACAAACTAATCGTTCAGATTCAAATCGATTCAGGCTTTGCGACATTTGCTGTTTAGAACTTACAAACATCTGCACAAACTTAATATACCCAATGCCACAAGGGGGGCAGGGGATAATGAATGAGTAATAAAATAATATTTTAACTATTTTCCACTTTCGTTCTTTAATGGATAAACATTTTGTCTGAACGTATATATTTGTGTATGTGTTGTGCCAGTGAATAACTTTTTAATTGGATGATCTTTCTGTTTTATTTCATTCTTTCATTCTAGTTGCGAAATGCACACACATTAACCCAATTTCATTTAATACACATTTATTTTGGCATGTAAATGGAAAAAAATTAATTCTTCTCCTGTTCTGCACTTAATCACATGCTACAACATCACTAACTCTGCTTATTAAGTTTATGGCGAATGTATGTTCATTAAACGCTTGTTGTAGAGCTTGTATGCAGTGGCGAATATGTATTTGGATGGATCACAATTTATGCGTTCATCCAAACTAAATATCGAGATAAATGATTGAAATTAAGTGAAGGGCTGTCGCAACTCTTGAATTTACAGAATTCATAATATTTACTCCTTAATTAGGTTAAATGCTAAATCTTCACTTGAATTCATTTTGAATGAACTGCGACTCTGTGCAAATTATTCCAAACACTACTTCACTCGCAATTTTATTCACTTCTACTGATTGATTTCAAGTCAAACTAAATTTTGAGTTTTTTTAAATAATTTTTTATGTATTTGTTTTAAAAAAATGTTTCTTTTCTCGTTTTTGTTTAATATACATACACATTAATATATATATATATATACATATATATATAAAATTATAAACTTAAACTCAAATTTACTTAAATTTAAACAAAATCTCTACAGAAATAATTCACGACACAACTCTTCTTTACTTCATTTTTTCTCGATACATGCGTATGTATGAACTTATTGAAAACACAAAATTAGAATTTCTCTGTTTTTCTTTTTTTTTTGTTTTTTGTAAGGACGAAAACGAGAGAAAATTGTGTAGAGAAATTCTAAATTTTTATATTACAGACTAAGAAACAAACAAACAAAAAACAGTTATTTTAATTGCTTTGAAACAAACATAAATCGTCTCTTTTGAAAAGTTCTAATATGAAGTAAGAAAAAAGAAAACGAGTTCTTTGCACGGCTTCTAATCCTTTTTAAGGGCAACAAGGACTTTAGTGGAAAAGTGTTTGAGTTGAGTTTATTATTCGGTTAGTGTTGCTCTAGTTAAAATTGTTAAATGTTATTACTGTTGTTGTTGTTGTTGTTGTTGTTGTTGTTGTTGTTGTTGTTATTGCTTGTTGCTGAGTATGATGTTTCATGTGCTGGCAATGTTTGGTGAAGTCTTCAAGTGTATATATTTGTAAGTATACCATACCATATATATGTGTGTGTGCGTGTGCTCATGTTGAAGGTTAATTAAGTGCGAGTAAGAGTTTATGAGGAGGAGGAGGCAGCTTTGGCTTTTACGCTCTTACGACCTTCACTGTTCAGACCAGCTAAAAGTTCACTTTTGCGGATGCTCTTCAAATCCAAATCGCCATAGTAGTCCTCACTGTAATGTAAAGGTACAGTTTTTTAAGGTCATATGTAGGTAAAGGATGCTTAGACAGGATGTTTATGTTTTTTTTTCTTTTTTTTGTTTTCTCTACCAAGCAAAAACTTTATATTCGCATGCTGTGATAAAACCGTTACACACATACATATATACAAACGAACAATGGCAGACTACTAAACTTGCAATTACAACTAAGATGCAAAAATACAATAAAAGCAGTAATTCAAGGTCTTCTCTACAAGCATTTAAATTGTAGCGCACGAAACAATTCATTACAGAACAAGTAACCGAGACGTAAGCAATAGAGGCAACCCCCCAATAAGTAAAAAAACATAATAAAAATAAATTAACAACAATAAAAGAACTGGCCTAGGAAACCAACACCCAATCGTATGATGATATTTTGTGTTTTTGTTTAGGATTAGAAAAGTGAAGGGATTAAACTTACCAGCCAGGAACATCTTCAGGATCTTCGCAGTTGCCACTGCCGTCGCTGTCACCAATCTTAAATACCGTACCAATCGGACAACCATATTCGCGGGCCACACCCTCCAAGCAGATATAATATTTACGGCAATCTTCGGGGTGAGCATGTCGCGAGAATGAACCAGCATTAGCCACTTCACCAGCTGCCGGACAACTGAAACCATTGGCAACTTCTAAAGAATAGCAAAACATTTACAAACACATCATTGACGATCAAATAACGATTGATTTAATTAATGAGATAACTAACCTTCATTTCGGCATTCTGGTACTTGATCGGCCCACATGCATACACGAGCTTCTCTATCGTAAGCTAAGCCAGGAGAACATTGATATCTGGAGGGTTCACCATTCCAACAATTCCAGAACACATCGCATTTATTCTCATCGGCAAAGATGCCATACAACCGAGAGCAGTGAGGTGTGGATATTGGCGGTTCTAATTATTAACGTTGTTAAAATGATTCACAAAAAGAAAAAAGGAAAAATTAACTCTCACCTAATTGTGTACGATCACCGCAATCCACATTGTGCAAATAATCACAATTTTCTGTAAGGAATTTTGGATCTGAGGCATCAAAAGCCAAACCATTGCCGCAGGTTTTCAGTTCAGCCACATTATTGTCACATTTCCAATATTTATCACAGGATACATCATGTGGATAGAAACCGAAATCATCTGGACATTTGAAATTATCCTGGGCAGCGGCTGTAAGAATTAAATAAAACAAAATCAATATTTAATGAAAATTCCAAATCATTCGTTTACACATTCATACACACACAATAAATTACATGAAACCAAACGTCAGTGTCGATCCTAATTAAAAAATACATTAAAATGCATAAAATACATTATAATCATCATCATCATCATCATCATCATCATCATCATCAGAGGAAACAGCAGCAACATTAACATCAACATGAGCATCAAACAATGAATATCACACCCACAACTAATATACAATTAATTAACAAAAATGAAATGAAATGAAACGAAATGAAATTACACACACAGGCGGCTGCTAAACTTCTATCATGTACGAAAAAAAATCAAACAGCAACCCACCAACACACAACACACAACAACAATTGTCAAACACATTTGCAAATTAATATAGAAGCGTAACACATTCACTGTCACTCCGAATTGTTGTTGTTGTTGTTGTTATTATTATTATTATTATTATTATATCCACTGATGTCACAGCTTATCAATGCATTATTAAACACAGCACATCAATATTTTGCGTTTGACACTCACACGACACCATGTATTGTGTATACAATTATATGCAACTAGTATGTAAGTGTGGGTTACGCTGTCTAACGGTGATTATGAGAGGACATTGTAATTACAATTACCAACTATGCAATCGTAATATTTAATAATAACGAAATTTATGCAGCACCGTGACATAAATCGATACAAACTGTTAACGAAATGTATTTATTTTAATTAAATATTTTATTAATATATAAATTAATGTATTTGTGTTGTTGTGTGAATAATTTATTAACCGAATGGTTTATATACCCTTCATATGAGATGGGGAATATTAAGTTCGCTATGTCGTTTGCAATACCCAAAGGAAGGTGTCAGAAACTCCACAATATACACATATTCGTGATTAGCATCAAAATCTGATTTGATCTAGAAGTGTCTGTCGGTTGTTGACACTTTCACGGTAGTAAATTTTCACATATTGAGCTAAAACTTTGAACACACACTTTGGGTATTACAAATTGACAAAAACGGTCAAAAACCACGCCCAAAATTGATAAAAATCTACCAATCTTTCACAAAAACTTTAGCTGTGAAGTTGAAACTTGGTTGAAACTTGGTTGAAACTTATTAAAAATACGAAACTTATACACTATTAGTAGGAGTAATCATGTGCCTGGTATATGCATGGAAAGGATATTTAAGGTTGGACCTAATATAAAGTTTAATTAGTTTGGAATTGAAAAAGATTTTGAGTAGATTACTTTCACATAGTAGGAGAAGCGATTCATGAATATTCCGATTCTAAAAGAGAAAAATTGAAATTGAGACTCTTCCAACTTGATTAGACTATGGTCCAATAATAATGGATTGATTTTAAATAGTTTGGAATGGAAGAGTTTTGAAAAACATTAAAAGTTTCAAATATATTTGTCGTCTATTTTGTTATAAATTTCACTGCAGCTGTAACAATGCATTGCCTTAATTTGTTGTTTACAACTGAGTAATTTTCGACGTCTAATCTTCCCCATTACTGTCTTGCGATCGTGGTCTACATAGCCACAAAATTTTTTTTTAACCCTGAATCACTGTTCACTGTTCTAAATACATTTATAAACGTCAGCACCGTATACTTAATTGTAACCTAAATCTAATGTAAAACATTTTACTAATCACCCATTTAATACAGTAGAATGCAAAAGTTATATAAACATATATTACATTGAAATTATAAAACTCCCTCTTTTCTGAAGTCATTAGTTTTATATCCACTATCATTGTATATTTGTAATCGATATAGATTGTGCGTTGGATGCGTATATTTGTTTAATTATAATAACTAATATTCAAATTTTACGTGAAAATGAAAATAATTCAATCGTACAAATAACAACAAATAGTTGCTGTTGTATTATACATCACGAGATAACTAAACAGTTGCGTAAAATATTAATATTTTGGGAATACCATTAATTGTTGTTGTTGTTGTTGTTGATTTCATTAAATTTGAAACCAAATGTAAACTTATTTAAATGGATATGTTGGACGAGTCAAAATTTCAATTACTTTTACGGTATATCTGCATTCATGTGTTTTGTGGCATGCATGTACTCTACAGGGGGCATGTAAGTTTTTTATACTTGTGGAAAAGACGGGTGTGACTCTTAAACTATAAAGGCCACACCCGTCTTTAATTGTACGGATCGATGCAGAATCACTTTCTGAATCGATTTAACCGTGTCCGTCTTTATGTCCATGTACATTTGTAAGCAAGCTTTCAGGCACATTTTTTTTTGAGATATTTCGAACAAATTTTGCACAAAAACGTAGTTGAAATTATACCGAATTGGACCGTTGTTAGAAGCTCTCCGCATATTAAAAATGTAGCCTTTATATGGCCAAATTTTGCAATTCTTAATATTTATTTGATAACATTTGATGTGAGCTAAAGTTAATTATTCATATAATTAACAACAACAAATGCGCCGTTTAAAAGGAATGTAGTGCAAATCCACTTTTCCAAAAACATCAAAAAATTTGAAGAAACAAACTTACTCCACTTTCATTCATAACTGCCCTTATATGAGAGTGGGCTCATAATTGTACAGTCACGACCTGTATTATTATTCTTATGTTGTTATTAGCCTAAACATTTTTAGTCCGCTTTACCGCCTTTTCTTTAAATTTGTTTTCCCTTTCCACTTTAGGCCAACAACTAAACAATTTCCTTACTGCTTGTATTTAAGCATATAATTTAGGGTCTAACGGTCCGCTTTTTAGTGTTTTGAGCAATATTTGCTAAACCACGTTAACTTTACAAAATCACTTGAGTAATTTTAATTGCTATGTTTGCTAATTTATCAATTTTAACACCTTTATATAAAATAACTGGCAAGCAAAAGCAGTTACACGCGAACCACATTATGTAGGCTTATGTTATATGTGGACAGTGTTGTGTACATTTAAAACAAAAGTAAATAAAATTGAGCGAAAAACCACAGAAATATATTTTGTTGGAAAAATATTCAATTGGGAAATGGAAAAACGTTTAGTGTAAATAGCAAATAAAATGAAATAAACTCCTACCACTTTGAGCAGCGGTCGGCAACTGCTTTTAGAATTTCCGGCATGTATAAAATTTTTATTTGAAAACTTTTCTGATGAAACTTTTCTAGGCAAGGAAGACAGTATATAAAAATGCTAAAAGCTTCGAAGTGGAGCCAGAATACCCAGAAAATGTGCGAGAGAGTTGCAGGTTGTTCATCGCTGAACTAGACTTTATATTTAATTACATGTCCGTACATACATATATACTGTCCATCGCTGTAGGGTACCACCACAAACAATTTGTTTTTTTTGCTAAATTTCAGGACAAATTGAAAGTATATAAAAAACAATAATAACAACAACAACAATAGTAACAGATTCTACAACATGATCACTGTTGGACTCTACGTTTTATTTCATTAGGAATTGAAAGGAATTTAAAGATTACAAAATACAATTTTTAAATAAAAAACATCCCAAATATGCTTTATCTGCAATTCGTTTAATATCAATCGCGATATTCAAAACTAAATAAATTCTGCAATTTCTTTAGTAACTTTTTAAGAATCGTGAATTATTAAAGTATCATAAGATAAATAATGTATCGCTGGAAGGCAGGCAGTGACTAATAATACACAATTGATTTAAATAAAACAAGTGAAAATGTTGTAGTCTGTCAAGCCAAGTCAAACAAGTTACTTCATTGAAATGAAATCATCCACTAATTACCTATTCTTCACCTAAGTTTTCTCAAAAAATATTAAGAATTGCGAATGTTCGTCATATAAAGAATTACATAAAATTAGGGTGTTTTATATGGTGGATTCGTAAGTGTAGTCCAATTCAAACCATTCCTAATAGTGCACATCTTTGTAGGAAAGATGAGCTCTTTATAAGGTATATAGTTTTCACTTGGTACCTATATGGTATTAAGCTTATTTGGGACCAGAGAGAGTATTCAAATGTTGGAAAAGTTTTGCTCCGATTTATTTGACAAAAGTCGAGTTAATTTTTTTACATTTTAATACTTTATTTATTGGTTTTTTATTACTTCTAAATATGTAGAAATCTCATAATAAATGCCTGCTTTTTATTTAGCTTTTTTTAATAAAATACCTAACGCTTATGTTAGATGCCACAATCAATATGTAAACGTTCAAGAATTAGTTTCGTTTTAAAATTAAATTTAATTAATAGCTTTCGGTTTTTAATTAAATTGTTTTATTGTTGCGGTTATAAGAGCAAATTACAAAAAAAGTGCTCTTTTTTGTTAAGTTCTTTTTTCACTGTCCATGCTAAAAATAAATATATAACACAATAATTAAAACAATTAACAATTGGGAAAGGGCAAAGAAGTATCAAGAGACAATATATTTACAATTGGTAGCTCAATATTTAATTCAATTTAAAGAATTAACCCGAGTTTTAATAGCCGACTAAATAACGACAGCGTGTCAATGGGAGAGGCAAGTAAGAAAGTTAAGTTAGTTTACAAAAGTGCATATTAATTTTGAATTTATCTAACTTAATTCTAAATTGTCACCTCGTCATCTAAATCCAAAACATAGATCTTAGGTCATTAGGAAATATATAGATTATATGTACATATATTTGGTTCAGGTAATATTTTAGTGTACTCAGCTGGTGCAAAGCTTCTCGTGTATCGAAGCACGAAGCATCAGCTGTTTAGCATCTCTATCTAACCTCTAAATGTACAGCTTACATAAGCAAACATATATTTGTATAAAAATGAATCCTTAGCCCTGCTTAGTCAGGCTAAGTACCTATATAAAGCATTTAAGTGGACATAAAGATAGAATAACATGAAAATCAATATTTTATGAATAAAACAAAAGAAAAAAGTTATTTTTCAACATTGTCCACTTCTATAAATACTAAGTTTCATAAACACAAATGAATATCATCCTTCATATGCATTTTCAATCAGGCTTTTAATATTCACCTCAAACGTTCTCCAATGTAATTGTTTTCTTCATTTCCTGTGTTTATTTTTTTTTATTTCATTATTAATAAATGAATATTTTGACAATATTGTTTTCAATAAATACCAAAAATCGTTACAACGTAATAAAATATTGTTATGCCCTCTACATTAGGTGAGGGCGTACTAAGTTTACTGCTCTGCTTGTAACACTCAGAAGATATCCAGAGGTATATAAAATATATATTCTTGAACATCAATCAGGACGTGTGGGTTTTTATTTTGGCACCTTCACGGTCATAAAACTGAAATTTTACACAGAGAGATTTTCTAGTTTCTGAAGGCACAGATTTCTTTTTAAAGTGAGCTTAATCAGTTAAGAGCCACGCCCCAAATCTATATATCTGCCACCTAAATTGAACTTTGTAATTTCCTTATCCATCGATATGATAAAAATGGGCGTGGTCACGCTCACAATATTCGAAAAGCCGCATTTAGTGTAAAATTTCGAGTAACAAACTGAATCATAGTCTGCCACGCCCAATATTTGTATAAAAATGTGGAGGGTATTTGGGATTCGGCCTAAGCCAAATTTAGCTCATTCATTGGTTTTACATTTTTCCCTTTATAAATATTTTTCTAATTTGTGAAATTTATGTGTTCACACAGACTGCCGAGAAAAACAAATGAAAATATTATATATGGTCAAGTTCGACCATTCAATGCTCTACATAAAAAGTTGAGTTGTATCATTAAAAGCGATGCATGGCCACATAAATCAGTTTGTTATATGTAGAGAAGTTATAAAAATAGATCTGGTCCAAACTTGGCAAGAACATATACTAAGCCAATTGACTATTCTGTAGCTTGAATAAAAGTATATGAACAGAAAGGGGGACATACGGACATTGTTAAATTGATTCAGGCAGTGACACTGAATCAATGAGTATAAAAAAGTGGGTGTGGCATACAAAGCTACAAACATCCGCACAAACTTAATGTAACCTTTGCCGCAACTGGTGCAAAATATAAAAATGTAACCAAAAATCTACAACAAAAAACCTACAAACTACATGAATAACAATATATTTTTACGTAAAAGTCATAAATTTTATTTTAGTGTTTGGTAAGCCACTAAATATTTGTCCATACATGTTTAGGTGATTGTGCGTGTGCTTGGCATTTAAGTCATAAAAGAAATGGATTTTTATTATTAAAATTTGTCTAATATGTTATACAGTGTACAATATATCCCAGCCTACGATACATATACAAATATATGTGTGCGTTATATTGTATTAACCACTTTTCACCAGCAGATCACAGTAAAAAAGAAAAGAAAAAAAAGAAAAACCAAATGTAAATCGATTGTTTTGTCTATACATGCACACACGTGTAAAAACCCAGGTTTCTCTATGCTTGGAACGTTACAAGTACGCGAGTATGAAAAATGCTTTTAATTTTCCTTCCATATGAATGATTGTACAAGTTTAAAAGTCAATGTACGTTATTACTAGGTTTTTGTTTAGTGTTGTTGTATTTTTGTTTTATTTTTTCTTTTCTATTTTCATTATTTTATTTATGCGGTTTTCAGTACAAATAAACGGATGTTCAACACTACAAAATCATAACCGCTAATCATTGCAATCGATAAATGGAACGTACAAGTACGGCGCAGCAATAAAAACTGAAAAGTCAGTCAGATATATTAAATATAAGTACAAACAAACCTAAACATATAATATATGTTTGTACATGTAGTATTGTTCGTACGTCCACCTTGATTCAGCTGCAGTCTATACATATTTATATTATTTATAAGAAACATTTTACTGTATAATAACGTTTTCACGAGAAATGTTGAAATGTTGAAAGGTTTGATTGTGTAATATAAGGCCATTTGTATATAGACGTATGCTTGTAATGAGAGGTAATAGCACTGAAGTAATGGGATGCATAAAAAGATTTAACATTGAACGGTGTAATAACGTGCAGAGGTTTGTTAATGATTTTGCACGATATTGTGCGATGGTCAATCATTATCACTTGGACTCAAAATTACAATATTTTGTAGAAAATTTTCAAACAATTCGTCAATTTTTCGCCTTCCCACAGCCTTTCCACTATTGCATGAACCCACCAAAAAGCCTCCCTTGAATATTTTCTTTTCATTTGAATTTATATGTATGCGTACAATTTACATTGTAATCATACAACTTGAATTTGACATGCCAGCAATACGTTTCTTATTGTGTTCCATTACTTCATTGATATGCATTCTCATAACAATTGACAGCACAACAACGTAAAAAAATAGTGAAAGTTTAACAGAGATTTAACCAAGAAATGGGTATACTCTAATTTTTTTCTTACACCATTATTGTGGAGTTTTACATATACATATATATTTTTTTTTGCTTACACAATTATTTGTCATTATACTGTGTAGTGATTTATAAAAAGCTTAGGCCGCAATATTTGGCTGTGTGAACAGTAAACATAAGATTATCGATATTTTTAACAATATTGTAATAACTCTAAATGGAAACGAGTAAAAAACTAAATTTGGCTTAGGCCCAGTCTTAAATACCCTTCACATTTACGTACAAGCTGTGGGTGCGGCAAGAACTTGATTTCTCCCTCTAATAATATGTGTATTACGTATCAGCTGGCAAATCGAGTTCCACTCTTAATTATATCGTTTTTTGTAACCTGTGGACGTGTCTGTTATCTAACGACGCATTTAAATACTTTGTAGGATCTCTGACGTCTCCTTCATGAACATTTGGTATACCTCCATCTTACGCGAAAGGTGTACAAATATAACCGGAAGCAGTGGAAATTTTCTACTAGGAAATAATTGTTCTTCGCTTATTTATAATTTCAATATTAGTCCCTATAGATGCAAGGTATAGTAAATTTATTACTCATGCAGATGTTTAAGATGTCTGAGATCCTTTCCCTTTATATTTCTATTCATTAAATCAATCTAGGCGAGTCTGTCCGTACGTCCTTTCTATTCTGTACAATTTAGATATTGAGCTGAATTTTCATACAAACATTTCACGCATTTTTTTTTCAAATCAATCACGTTTATAATCAACTAAAATATATCTAGAAGCCATCTAAATTCAGCTATCAAAAAAGAATTGGAATTAATTTTTGATCAAAAATTGGATAACAGACGAGCCTCCAATTTGCAAAACATCCTATTTGATATAGAATTTCACTTGTAAGTGAATATGTAATTCATACATAGCGTAATTAGATACCTGCCACGCCCACAATGTATATATACATATTGTAGAAATGGAGAATATTTAAGATTTGTCGTAAGTAAAATTTACTTTTCCATGTTATACTAGTTGGACTAGTTGTGGAAAGGAAGTTTATAACTTCCATCTTCTGATTCGATTACACAAGGTCTGTCTGTTTTCCATGTAAATTTGTGTGAAAGCTGTAGATCGCATTTTTGGCGACATTTCGATGAAATTGGGAAAATATTGTAAAAAATAAACCGAATTAAACCATTTTTAGAACTTCTCCCGCGAAAGTTTGAAATTTCTAATACTTTTAGATAAAATTCAGTGGATAAAAATTAATCGACTTAAAAATTAAGGGTATCAAATGGGACCGCATCGGACTATTTTTTGAACCTCTTTCCAGTTGTACGACAATGTCTCACGTTTACTGACACAACTGAACTAATTAAAGTACAGTTTGTTTAACTAAGTAGTGTAGGGCATTTAATGGTCGTGTATAACTGAACATGTTCAGTTGCTTATTTTTTTTTTCATAATTGATGTTAATGTTAATTGCACGATGTCACAGTTCCTTACAAATAGAATGATTTTTTATGTTGTAAGTATGAGTTTGTTCAGGTGACGATTTGTAAATTGTAAATGTGGGGTGTGTATATATGTGTACAATGGTAAAAAGAAGAAGAAGAGGAAGGTGCTGCAAATGTTGAGTTGGAGGAAAAGTAATTATCAAGTTGACAAGTTTTGCTTTTCTTCTTCTTCGTATCATTTCTGTTGTAATAAAGAAAACGAGAATAAGGAAAAGTACACGGAAAGAGTAAAAGCAAACAAAGAGAACTTAAGGAGGAGAAGAAAAAAGTGTACTTTAGAAAACTATGTAATTAAAAATTCTTAGCTAACAATTTATAGGTGCACAGACACACATACAGACGTGTTGCCTAAATAATTATGAAAGTGATCTAAGTTACGTAACTTTTGTTTGGGCATAATGCTACAGGTTAATAATATAATTAAGTGAAATAACGGATAAACAATTTTTTTTTAATGTTCACTTGGACCACTTTCATAATTATGGTAACATGAGGTGTCATCCATTTTGTGCGTACGTATACGGTATGATACTTCCCAACCATTTCGGTTTCTTCCTCTTCCTTCTATAACTACATATACTCTAAAAAAAAACAATTATAACCTTATGAATTTTATTTTCATAAAAATCTCTTATAAAACGTTATAACAAGTTGTGGAAAATTACATTATTTTATTAGTTTTTTTTTTTTTTCATCATGTTTCACTCTCTGTATGACTTCTTCTTGTTGCGTTGTGTCTTTTACACAATATCGCTGTAGGCATCCTTTCAAAAGAATAATAATAATTGTGTTATAAAGAAAAAGAAGAAGACAAACACTTGAGTACAATTCCAAGGTTAACTGGTATAATAAACATCTTCTTGGTTGTTTTTTCCTACCATGCACCATATGCTGTAATAATGCGGTACGCAATAGGTGGCTGTACGGGCAGGTGTTTGTACAACAGTACGCAAAGATGAGATGTGTAATCGGTACGTACACACATACTCTCATATTCAATAAACTTCATGTAGCGCCCCTTACCCAAACCGTTTATATTTTGTTTACAAAGAAGATGGAATTCAATACAAGTCTCTCTGTAGGCAGGCATACACATGCGTTTGTTTGTTTTTTTATATTTATTATTGTTGTTGTTTTTATTGTTGTTTTATACAAACACGTATTAAAATTTATATAAATATTTGTCTGTATTTAGTTATTACATAATTTTGAAATTTAGGTTAACATTTAAGACGGGTTTTGTTGTTGCTCAAAAACAAAAACAAAAGATGTTTATCAATAACTTGCATAAAAAAGAGCCAAAAACTGGTAAAGGACGACAATCATGCCAGGCAGTACACACATAAATAAAAATCTTAAACTCCCATACACACACATATGTACAAACGCACTTTATAAGTTGTTTCCCACTCTCAAATAAAATATTAAGTGGTACACGTGTAAAAACAACCAAACTTTATTTTGTGACATTAAAAAGTTTAAACAGGCGAAATATAAAATACTATGCATGGGGGTAGCATGGGTACCTTATTATTGGCAATAGGGGATACATCACTAGCAAGTCGAATAATAATAATAATGTGTGACTTTTTACAAGCTTAAATGCTCACTCTCGTGTCGAATCAACCTCGACATGGAAATATTCTTGTCTGATTATGAGGTCAAATTTCAATTGAAAAAACTCATTCACTTTTTTCCGCAGTTGCATTTGAACCCGTATCCTACAGCAGGACGAGTTTACTAAGACAAAGCCTCAGGCCACCCAGGTACTGAGAGGAACATATGTACCGAATTTAATTTTCTTACGTTATTTTCATTTGTGTCTATTTTTGGACTTTTTGTAGGCGTGGCACTTGATTTATTTCATTAAATTTAAGCAAACTTCACTTTCATGTGTCAAATTTTACGTTCGAAAGGGTGCCAACAATATAACATGGACACACAGACGGACTTGATTCAGATTTTGACGATATTGAAAATCGAATAAACATAAAAGGAACGAACATTTGAACACGTGTGATTCATATTGTGTCGAAATGACCCACATTTCACTATAAATGTTTTCAAAATGAAAATCATGACAGAAACTAGTATATAGTGGCCTGGTCAAGCTTAAACATCCATTGAATTGAATTTCTCTGGTCTACTAGTATCGATTGGCATCAAATTTCTTAAATGAAAAATATTTCGAAAAATGTATCGTTTTTGTCTTGGAAAAAAATTGTAAAAAAGGTAAAAATCTTCCGATTGCCTCTAAATTGGCATGATTGAGCCTGATAATAAATGAATTAAATGTGACTACATTTCATTGGAAAATATCAACAATTGTGGATTTTGTCTACATAAGCATTTTTCCAACGCTCTCTTCCCGAAGAAGTCTTGTAGTTGTTGTTGGTAAGCGGATTAATTGTAATAATGGAATATCATTTTATAACTCTTTTTGCATCAGCAACTTTGAATCAAATTATATAGGTTTCAGGTTTTACAATTTTACCGGACAATCTCCAAAGCAATGAACAACAAATGCATCTCTAACCTTAACTAATTATTCACATATAGAATTGTGCCACATATCACTAACCTTTTAATAACATTGCCTTGTAAGCACGGGCACAAGTACGTATTTCTATAAGATTTTGTCCAACTTTCCACATATAGTACAAAATCATTGTTGTCATAAATCTCAACATTTGCTAAATAGGCTGGCCTGTATTAGCATGTATTTCTAGCACAAAAATAGATTGAAGCCTTAAGATGTAAATAACTGTTACTATAAAGGCTGGTATTACCATTACCGCCATCACCACATTATAGCAGTGGTATGTGGGTGAATGTAATTACAGCCACTTAAGCAGAAAATTTGTTTACACAAATCTTGAACACATACAAGAATACAAGGAATGCTCATATGGTAAGTATCCTCATATATATATGTATGTATGTATGTATGTATGTGTGTGTGTATATAATTATATGTATTTTGTTAGGCTCCTCGTACGAGTATCACGACGACGCAAATGCATGGCCCTTGGGGTAGGTTAAACATGCGACATGTTAACTCAACAAATGCCGACTGTAACAGGACACTTGTACTGAAAACAGAAAACAAGCACCAACTAAGACAGACAGACGGACAGACCCAGGAGGAATGATTGTTGTTGTTTTTCTTCTTCTGCTTCTCTAATTCTGTAATGCGGTTACACAAACCACGCCAACATGATAGGCATTTATACATGAGCGTATTTGTATGTATATGTGTATTTTTAAGTGTAAATTGTTGATATATAAAATAAGTCTATACTACTACGCCACCTATCCTGTAAGTATAGGGCGCACGGTGGCTGTATTTTTCAAGATTTGTTTTAGTAGAATTTTTCACTTTTGTGCCTTCATTGTTGTTGTTGTTGTTGTTGTTATTATTGCTGTTATTGCAGACGAGTTTGTTTATCAACAAAACAAAATATACACAACACAACACATACACACAAACATGAACGTCGGTAATTGAAATAAGAAAACAACGCCAACGATAGCATTAAACAGCATACATTAAATAAGCACAAACAGCATAGTTCAGCACGTATGAGTATATATGTATATACAAAATTGCAAGCATTCATACACATGTACGTACGTACGTACGTACGTGCCACCCATCTATTAAGGCGATTATGTAGAAGGAGCAACATAACAATACATGCACGCATGTACGAATGCATGTATATACAGGTAGAGTGCAGCCATGTTTAGGTGGTTGGATAGAAGAGTACAAACAACATGGCCAACATGAATAATTGTTGCAGATGCTTGACTTTTAAGTGTACAACATTAACTCTTTTTTCCTTTTTTCTTGCACTCGTTTTTCTAGTTTTCTCTTAGAAAACAATTTAAGGCGTCTTATGTTTAGTTGTTGCACTGCACTGTAGACATTTTGTACTGGTTTGTTATTTAAGGTGTAGTATCATGTAGAACTTGCATTCAAAGCTTTTGCATACATACACGCGCACACCCACATATATATGGTGCATGCAGGCATGTATGCATAGTGGACTGAAGTAGCTTGAAGGAGAGTGTGTTAAAGGTACAGGCAGAGAGTACTCTACTTAGTATGTTTATAATACTGTAAACTATGTAGTCTCTGTAGTCTGTGTTGCGATTACTGGACCAATATTTTATAAAGCCTTTCCCAAAGCACACATACATCGTATATACCGACTATGGAAAATTTATGTGTGTATGGATAGAAATGCAGTCAAACGTCATTGACCAGCAGCAGACGGTAAGAATTGAAAAGAGAGTTAAATAAACTGCCGTGTGTGCGTGTGCAGTCTTGTAATGTTATCATGTTTATAGATCAAGTACTTGTTAGCAGCTGTTAAATACAATAACAACACGAATGAATTAAATCTATTTATATGGCAAACAAAAACAAATACTTAAATAATAGCAAAAACATATCAATAATACACAAGACAAATGCTTTAATCATTAGAACACATAACCCACAGACATGATTTGTGTGTCGTAAGCTAAACGGCTTGGGCGTAGGGGGTGTATTGAGGTTAAAGCCTCAACGAATGCAGGCCATAGAAACACTTATTTCATTGATTAATTTAGAATCATTAACTAAATTGTTCATGACCATGTCCGTCACTCCCTCCGTCCATGTAAATTTGTTAATTTACAATTATTAAATAATGAATATGGAAGATTTTTCAAAGAAATTTAGCATAAAACTGTTCTTCAACAATTGATATAAATTTCAACGAAATATCTCAAAAAATTCGTAAAAATTTTCAGACACAAATAGACGGACATACGGACATGGTTAAATTGATTCAGATTTTGATTCTGGATCGACCATTGGTGAGAAGTTTTCCTTATTTCGTGATCGTGACCAATCTAGATGTAATTCGACATGAAGTTACAGAAGAACCTCGAACACTATACAGGATTTATTTAAAAGTTACTTTGCTTAACGCTAATTATAATCCGACGTGTGTTTCTTTGTGTGTTTCCAATCAAGTGCCAGTAGGGTAGTAAATTGTCGTCCTTGGTTAATTGTAACATTTTTACTTGTTTCTTTATTAATAATATGCCAACCATGGCAAGACCGGTTAACTTAATTCGGTAATGTAAACCACATACGTTTACGTATATGTTCATACATATATACAACAGCAAACATGCAAAGATTTTAATATTAAATTACTAAAATTGCAACTGAAATGACATGTGTGTGCATACGAACCCACCACACATGCCAAACGTACATAATGTCGTTTCTGCATCTGAGATGTCAGCACCAATGAAATTGAAAATATACACAAAAGAGTGGAAATGCAGAAATATAAAAATACAACAACAACAAAACCAAACTGGGGAAAAGCCAACTATAATACAAACAAGTCTCTTCATCAGACGGTACATAAAAATACAAAAAACAAAAAAACGAAAAATCAGTACGTCGGGTAATAATGACAAAAAAAAAAAATTAAAAAAACAAAAAAACCAGTTCATTAATATTATACGTACGACTCACTAACCTAGAAAATGGACAAACCAACAACTGTGATGCGACTGTACACATCCACCTAGAGTATTAAACGTCAGTTTGAAGCATTTAAAATTCTTTAAAAGACTTTTACAAAATAAAAGCAACAACTCGGGAGAGTAGAGAAAAATTAATCATGCACTTATGATGAGTGCAAATTCACTTAGATCTTACTCTAAAATGGTTCGATGTCAACATCTGATCATCTTTTCTTTAAAAATATTTAATATTGAAAAGGTTTCGCTAAGCATTAGATGGTCTTGCCTTAAAGGCTAAAGTGGCATCAATGGAACAAAGTGTAGTATGTTGAGGTCTTGCAATAAACAATGACACATAATGGCTTACGCAACTTTCAAGTTTTGCATTTTAAAATGTTGCCATTCTTTAATTTGTCTTCATTATGGCAAAGCATCAATCGTTTAAATTCAAATCTATAGGAGTGATGTTGTTGACTAATAACAGTTTTTACAAGTTTGAAATCTCAAATACGCTCATCATTATTATATACAAAGTAAGGGCGTGGCAAGCACCCAATTATGCATTTTAATACAAGATGCAATTTGGGCGCGTTCGTTCTGTGATTATGTCCATTTTTTAAGCTCTATGATTACATTCGCAGCTTAATTTTTTATATTATATATATCTATATATTATGTATTTCGAATGCTTTAACAATGTAATTCGTAGGAGGGGAAGGTGTAAACATTATTTCTTAATTACTTTGAGAAATATCGTTATAGAGAAGGGGGTTTTAAAAATGGTGCAATCTAGCTAATTGACTACTTTCTACGAAAATTGGACAAAAATATTAAGAATTACGAAGAAGAAGAAGAAGAATAGAATTTTATATGGGAAGAGGTTTTCAAAATAGTCCAATTCGGTCCATTTTCAATAGAATTCTTCTTTAGGCCAATATTTGTTCTATAACAAAATTTCAACGAAATATCTCAAAAAAAGTGCGACCTGTAGCTTAAGCACAAAATATCATGGACAGACATACAGACAAATTAATTGCGCCCTTTGGCTTGGGAGTGGTATAGGATATAATCATACATTTTTACTATACCACAAATAAACATGACCAGAGATATCATAATCAATCCCAGTTTATATGCGTTTACACACATCCCATAAGCTGGGAGCAATGTTTAATTAAATCTTTATGCTAATTAACATTAAAATTGTGTAATTGTCAATAACAACAAAACCAATAACACAAATAAAATAACAACAAACACCACAACAAAAAGGCCTTTATCAGCGTAAGCACATGCATATGATAACCGTAACGGAACAAACACAAAAACATCAATAATATCAACAATTGCAAAAATTATATACAACTGTAACAAAAAAAAACACAACAACAAAACACCATTATATAAATTAAATTCATAAATAAATTAATTGATTTCATGGTATAGTTAAATGCACATTACACACAAACACTGAGTTGCATTGCAAAAGTGTTAGCGAATAAACTAACACTCAATATAGAAACATTGCATTCATATGTATTAATGCACACACACACACGTATATATATACATATATTTAATGCGATAGCGCGTGGATAACTAATTCAATTATACAGCCACAATTTACAGGTCAGAACCATCAATACATAAGCATAAATACACCATGAAGAGACACAGTGAACCTGTCCATATATAACATAAACATGCATATATAAATTTATACATACAAAAAAAGAAAACACAATACAAAAAAACACTTTTCAATTATAATTAAGTAATCACACAATAGTATTGTGGGGAAAAAAGTGAACATTAAATAAACAAATAGGCCTGCGCGTACAAAGCATAAACACACACATACACACACATATATACAAATGCATCCATCATATGGGTAAATATTGATAGTTAATAAGTTTTATAGCTCAGTGCAACATAATCAATTTATTAATGCAAATTAAATACAAGAGCATTCCCTGCATCCCAAAGCACATTTACACATAGAGCGGGTTCTATGCTTTGTTTTCGTTATATGTGTTTTTGTGTGTACAAATATGTATTTAATGATAAATGCGATGCAAAATATGAATGTATCATAAATAAGTGATTGAAACTTTATTCAGCAACAATTGACACTTGTTGAAGTTTGAGCGCATATGTATGCAAAAATGGAGACGCATTAAAAACCTTTAAACATGTATTGAGTTAACTAATTGTTTTATTTTTTATACCTGGCTATAACCGACCATGCTACTTTTGGCAGATGGATATATGGAATATATTGGTACATATACCAAATTTCAAGGGCAAAGGTCCGTTTTTGTGGCAGATAAATAGATTTTAAAAATGTCTACACATAAGCTCAATATCTCAAAATTTAAGCCCCTGAGAAAGCCAACAACAGACGAGCGTATATGACAGACAGGTTTGTCTAGATAGACTCAGGTTTTGAAGGATCTCTAAATGAATTGAAAAATTGAACTATTTGATTCATCCGAAGTAGTTGTCATCTAATGAAGCCCTTCTTTTCTTGATTATTCCCACCCCACCTAAATATAAATATTCTAGATCAGCATCAATATCTGAGTCGTTGTAGGGTACTTTAGCCAAATTTATTTTCTTTTACTTGTTTTAAATTCATGTCACGCTACTACTTAAATCAAAACTTCAAAAACTTAGATCAACACTTTTGTACAAAATTGTCAGAATTGAATGATTTGTGTTTGGTCGCGTTATTTTAATTCAAAGACGACTCTTTCCACATTACTCCTCTCACAAACAATTCAAAACAAATAAACATGAAATCGTTCGTATTGTAACAAGTTTGATTCGTTTAATCGTTTTACTGTCAGAAAAAAAAATCTTAAAACTGCATGACTACGGTACAATGCCCTTCTGAGAGCTTCTTTTATGTAATAATGATGATGACGATGATGATTATGATGTACAAAATTGTTAAGGAACGGGTGCCGACTCTTATTTTTTTGGTGATTATGAATATTGTGAACAGAAACCAGGTGCTTAAAAACACATTTATTCCAAATGACTGTAATCTCTAGTGACACAATAAATAATTTAAGTTTCATTTTGGGACTTGTCAGAAAATTTACAATACAAAACTTAGATAAAGTACACATCGTTGTATATTGTTTATTGTTATTGTTTTTGGGTGCATATCAACAAATATACACGCATACGAGCAACAACAAAAACAAAAATCCTTTCGAAAATTACTTAAAGTTCACAGTTTTCTGTATTTTCTGTTTGTCTTTATTATACCCATACACGTAATGGCATGTGTAAGTGTTTGTATATGATTTTATGAAAGCAAATTATTACACAAGTTATGTTGTTATGTTGTTGTTACGTTTTTGTTGTTCCCTTCTTTTCTGGCACCAAAAATATTTTCTAGTATTTTTTATTTATTTAACATATATACATACATATATAGATATAAACAATAAAACACACACAGGCAAACACACACACACACGTGCATTTCATATCGTTGTTGGGGGTACAGTTTGTGGAATAGAGTTGACGATTTGTGTTGTAGACACAATATATGCGACATACATACATACACACACATACACACACATAGAGAGAAGTGTTTGGCAAATATTTGCATACCATTATAACTCTGGCTTTAACGAAGGATGCAAAATGTAAATAAAAACGTGGTAAAATGCCAGTAAACACAACATTTTTAAATGCATAAAATTATACAATATGTAGATATATCCCTTTAATGCAATATATTATACTATAGGCAGGCGTACTTTTATATATATATAGGTACACCTAAGTAAGTAAATATATATATATATATGTGTGTGTGTGTTTGAAATGCATTTAAGTGCTTATGAATGCTTCACAGAAAAACACAAATAATAGGTAAACTCCTCTGGGGCAATCATTAAACCCTACACATTTTTTCTTTTCTACTTTCAAGCATACAACTGCAGCAGAAAATGTACACTAAGTTTATTACGATGAACGTAACTTGAGAGGCCTTTATAAACAACATATCTTGATCGGTATATAATTCTTAGTGAATGGAAACATAAATTGATGCAAGGAGCGTGTAATGGTAAAAAGTTACATAAGTAGGTCAATTTTTAAGGCTAATTGATTGTGGGCGTGGCACTTGACCAATTTTATCAATTATAAACGGAATGACAAACTTAATATACTCGCCATCTAATGTGGAACATAAGAAAATTGCAATTTTGGAACTTTTAGTCTTTACGCCTAGTCTTAAGGTCCTATATATAAGGTCCAAGTTTCCAATTGTGCGTTCAGCACCTAATACGCCATTCCGTGTGTATGTGTCATACTGCTGAGCTAATTATTTCGTACAATTTCATATAAATCAGCCGCTTGCTTTAACTTTTCAGTATTCTATCCTATTATTCTTTGCTCCAACTTATGCAAATTATATACCAAACGAAAGGAAAAAGGATGTACTTTTTAAACATCTATACTGTACTTAACTTTATAATAACTTTCTGCAAGAAAGTCTTCAATTTCCTTCAAAAAAAAAAAAATAAGAAAAGAAAAAATGATGCATTTTTAATTATCTTTAATAAATCCTCGAAAAGGATACCAAAGATATAGTGTTATATAAAAATAAAAAGGTTCAACGAACGCTTATTTTTTATTTAGATTTTCTACAGCTACCGATACTGAAAAATTTAACGTTAAATTCGAACCCTCCGAATATCAAACTTATGACATATTTTCTTTCAAAGGAGTGAAGTAATAGGAGTTCGTGTGGTATAATATCACATTATACGTATTAAAGATAATTCTGTGCAATTGCAATATGTTACATACATAGATACGTACGTACAATATATTCATTCATGTATAAAATTTAAAATAAACTTCATATGAGACAAGTAAAAACATGAAATTTTTAGCTTGAACTGAAATCTGAAATACCCTCCAGATCTCTATACGAACAGTGGGCGTGGCAGGTGTTTGATTAGGTTCTCTTACATAACAACTAACAAGTCAAATTCTACGGTAAATAAAGTTTTTCGTAACCTGTCAATGTGTCTGGGTTGCGACTACGCCCTCTTTGCGACTACGCCCTCTTTCCCATTTAGATGGATGCTATAATTATAATTATGTATATATTTATAGAAAATTTAGATCTATTTACATAGCTTATGGATGAAATATGGGCGTGGCAATTGACCAACTTTACCCTTTATAAAGAACACTCAAAATATCAGCATAATATCATAATATATTAACAATCAGGATTAGAGAGTACCAGCAACAGACAGACGTTCGGGTCAACATGTACAAGTTGACTGAGATTTTAGTGCTAATGAAAAATGCGTTGCAGAGTCCCTGGAACTTTCTTTTCGATAACAAACTTAGTATACCCTGCGTCTTATAAGGCTATTCGAATATACAGATGCATTTAATCATGCTGGTCTGTGTGTCTGGTTTGGGGCATATGATATATTTGCAGATTTAAAAATTGTAATATACTGGTATCTACTAATACACATATGCATGTATATACATGTGTAGTATATGGATATTTTTTTTGCTCAAAATGATTTACAATTATATAAAATTACAAATTTTCGTAAAAAACTTGTTCAACTTCTATAATATTAAAAACTTTTCGTCTACAATATATTTTGGTCAGAATTTAATAAAGTAAAATAAAATTTGCTATAAAAATTAAAGTTAGTATGGGTTATATCACAGATGGAAGAAAAATGGTAGGATTTTTTAAAAATCCAATCATATCGCTTCGATGTATATATAACATATATAATATAGAATAAAATCACTTAAGCAATCTACAGCAATTGAAATCTACATAGTGTTTGGTATTCTTTTCATGGAAATATTATAACAAGTAAAAAATTATATTTAACTAAATTTTGAATACCTTGCATCGATGCCTAAAAGCTTACCGAGGACTGCATACATATAAGTTAACATAGCTCCTGTAGAAATACGGAAAAATTGCTTCATTTTTAATGATATGATGATGATGCCCAATAAGAAGACTTCTGTCGAGTTTAAAATCGTTATCTTAATTTTTACGATCAGGAGAGTGATTACTTTCGGACACACACGCCAGACAAAAGCATGTTATTTCATATATTAATGCTTTCGTTTCGTTAAGCATTCCCCAACTAGTTATGAAATAATTATATTAAAAGCGGTAAATCTACTTCATATATATGTCTAGTCTATATATAACGACTGACACACATTTATAGAGCACGTATGGTCAAGCAGGAAGCTATTGAATTGAATCCATAATCAAACTTTATGTTTTTCAACTTATTATGAGAAATTGTTGCTAATGCTTGCGCAACTTGTGTGATGTGTGTGGATTGTAATGTTCTATTCATTGCCAACCGGTTATATCTTTGCTTTAATTTTTCATTTTTTCTTAGGGAGGAATTTAGAATTAAGAAAATTGAATTAAATCAATTACGCAGTTATTTCATTAATTTTATATCGAAAGTTTGGCAAGAAATTTTCTTGTATCTTAATAATCGTAATTTCTATACCCTCTCCCTCAGTGATGACCGTATACTAAGTTTGCTCATCCGTTTGCAATACTTGGAGGAAAACCACCGATACCAAATTTATAATCAACAGCAAAAACTATGTATGAAGCGCAGAATCATATCAATCAATTATATATAACTAGAAGTATAAATATATACAAATTTATAAAAAATAAATAAATAAACGCGAGCCATTGCCCTTTACATTCATCTGAAAAAATGTATGACAAGTTTCTTCGTAAAAGAGCATTACATGGGAAGAGGTTCTAAAGATGACCCAATCGGGTTCAAATTTGCCACAGTCACACCTTGCGTCAATTAACGAAGTTTTGTCAAAAGGTCTTAAGGATTGAGAATTTTCATCACATAAAAACACTTCAAATACGAGCGTTATATGGGGAGGGGTCTTAAAAATGGTTCAATTTAAGTACACATCTGTGGCTCCAGATACACCTTTTTACCAAATTTCATTGAAATATCTTAAACACAAACATGCATGCGCACAAACCTAATAAACCCTTTGCCTGAAGCGGTGCAGGTTATAAATTTCAATTGTTTAAAGCTCAAGGTTATTAACATTGATCTTTCTAAATTTTTTTCTCTTTATGTATTTATGTCATTGCCACTATAACACGCATAATGTTTATTCGAAACTCTGGCTCTTTTATTAACTTATTATCATTCAAATACCATCAATACTGACCTAGAAACTCCCAAAAAAAAAAACATCAACTTAAACTAAATACATTTTATTGATTTCTATTGAGGTTTAATTTTTATTGCAACTTAATGTAAAAACTAAACCTCAGAAAGTGAAAACATATCCTCACAAGTTAAAGGTTAATTAACTGTCAACAAAAAAATTTTCAAAAAATATAAAAAAAGTATATAAAAATTAATTATTAATAAAGCTTAAAGATTACAATCGTAAATTCAGTGTCAATGTCAGTGCGAATATAACATCCGCTTGAGAAATCTACTCAACACGAGTATTTTCATAATATTTTGTACAACGTGTTAATAATTTTCATATAAGTAGATGCCAGACTGCCGGGCCAATGGTAGTGCAACAAGTTTTTATGCATGCTATAGTGCTTCGCACTTACGGTAATTAAAATTCCAATGAAATCAGCTTGTTTTTTATTTGGTATGTTTAGAGTGGAACCAAAACAAAAAAAACAATATCCAATCTCTTTTTTTTTGAGTTTATTTTTATTGCAGACACATTCCAACGTCCAGTTAATCTTATTATTATTATTAAAATAAATTCCGTCATTAACAGCAGCATTCAACCATGTATACCAATAACGAAGTACAGTATTAGAGTATTCGCTAGTGAAAGATATCCGCAAAATACCAATTTTGCAAAAGCAAATATTTCGTACAAGCATTTTTTTGATACAATTCTTGGTAAATATGCCGGATATGGAAGAAATGGACATTTATGAAAAACTTTTTTGTCGAACACTCATCCAACTTGTATTACACGAAACAAACACCATTAGAGAGTACAATAAGGTCTCTGCCACGCCCACATATAGGGAGTATTTAAGATTTGCACAATTTTCCTGCATTTTTTTTCTTATTTCTTAATCTCGTCAAAGATTTCGAAGGGCCACACCCAAATGTTTTTAACTTCAATTCTTTATTAATACGTATAATGCAAGTGAGAAAATGAAACAAAACAAACCAAAACCAAAAAAAAAAAAATCGAATATTCCACAAAAAATGAGCAAACAATTAATCCCAGAATAAAAAAAAAATAAAATAAAAAAAATAAGTGAAAAACAATTGGTCTCGAAGAAGTATTTGATAAAATGTATATAATAAGGAATGTAAAACAAAGAGATTTGAAAAGAAGTAAAGTGAAGTGAAGTGAAGTGAATTTCAACTCGCGTACGCTGAACTGCAAGTGTTCGCTCTATTGTTCATTCATGCTTTTCCATTACTTCACTTACTACTCCATTGTTATACACACGCACACACATGCATGCATGTATAAATATTGTTTTCGATCTTTGCGCTATTACGAGTAGGATACATACCAACGACAATGTAACTATAAACACAACATTGTATCACGAAACATATTATCGCTGCTTCTGTATATATTCGCGGATATATTTTCACACACAACTTATTGCACAACTGCAACAACAATAAATATTATCCAAGACCGTGGCTTGAGGTTTCTTTTTTATTTTATAATTTTACACAATCGTTCATTTAATTTATATAGCATGTGTGTGTGTGTGTGTGTGAGTGTGATAAATATATGAGCGTGTTAAGATTCATTTTTAACTACTTGAAGAAAAATCAACCAATATAAGTTATATACATATATATATGATACATATTGTTATTATAAATATTATATTAAGCATGAATGCATTATGAATGCAATCATTAGACTTTGAAACCATTATCTCTTGGGAAAAATCATTATTCATGGCTTTCGGTGATGAGCATGCTTACATGTGGTGAAAGTGTACGTTTCATGCAAGAAAGAAAATTCAAATGATTTTTACAAATTGAAGTGATTGAATGATGGAAAATGTTTAAGAAATGATAAAAAGTTGTATACGTCGTAAGATCATTAGATTGCTCTTTAATGATTGGTAACAAACTAGGTATACCTTAATGTTATAGACAGGTTTAAAGCTACACTAACATATCTAACTTGTGCGCCAAGCTTTGTGATGAAATCTTAAAAACCTGAAAGAATAATTCACACTTGAGTTAGGCGGACGGATGTACAGACAAACGAATATGTTTTTGAAAATGATTAGACGGACTTATACGAATTGATTCAGAAAATAATTCTATATTTATAAATATAGGTATTTACAGAAATTATTATTTAAATAGGTTTAATTAAAAAAATTGATTTGTCCATTCGTCCGTCTTCTTATGAATAAAGTCTATTTGACCATTTTCTCTACTTTGCAATGGACAGCTGGACATATTTATATTGATTCGAAATTTATGATTTTCATAAAACAAATTAAATATTCTATTTACATATTTGTTAATGGTTCTTTCATTTAAAATTTAATTTCATATATTTCTTGTTACTTCTAAAATGAATTTACTTTGAAACTTTACTTATTTGAAACTAATTTCCTTTTGGGCTTTGCATGGGATCAAAGCACCCTTTATCTGAATCAGCACTTCCAAAATAAATTCTTTACATTGATCTCCTAGGTCCAATACAAATATATTCATTTCGAATTTCACCCAGATTGGTTACAAAAGGTGGAAGTACTTAAGGTGAAAACTTTTTTCGTATAAGGATTGATATTTACTCATCCAAACGATCAATAATAAATAATAATTAAAGCTTATGTTTGTTTCCCAAGTGAGAAATATCTCTAATTATTTAATAAATTATTTATTTATCCAATCAGTAGGCATGTGCAAAAATTCATTGATTAAGAAAGGTACGAGGTGTTAAGAAAGAACCGCTTACACCCACTTTTTTATATAAAACCTTATCATTAAAAAATTACATACAAAATTAATTAAAAGTAAATTAAAAAAAAAATATAAAAAGTAAATTTTTTTAAATACAGACAAGTGATGTTTTCAGCAGCCCGGCTGCTGTAATGCTTTCTTAGATATTATTACATCATATTTTTTTAAAATATTTCAATAAAATTTGGCATAAATGGATCCTATTTGAATTGTATTTATTTGTACCATATATTGTTTAAGGCCATTCCTTATATAACTCCTTAAGTCATCCCCTAATGAACTGGGATAATTATTAGTATTTTTCAGTGAAACTTGTTACAGAACAGCTTTCCAATTCTGTAGGAATATGAAATAGTTTCTAAATGCGATTGTTATTAAAATATTTTCTGTTATGGGAGTTTCTTTAATATGCTTTTTAGAACAAATCTCGCATGAGAGAGAAAAGTTTCTCTTTGAAACAAATAAGATAAATACAATAAAATGGGTGAATTTTAGGGTCACGTTTTTATGATTTTAAGGAATCGCACACTATCGTTAGCAACTGTCTTGTCAGTAAACTTTTTTCAGTTTACAATACACCGCTTGAAAGCATTACTAGGACCTACAATTATAATATTTTGAAATCCATTACAATTAATAAGATCGAAATAAGAAAAAAGAAGCTTTAATCACATTTCACAAACAAGTTTGGGTACAACTTTTTCCAAAGTGATTTTTGGAAATATTTTCCTTTCATTGTATTTAATATTTTCATAGGCTACAAAACGTCAATTAGAATAGAATAAAAAAAATGTACAATTTTACACAATTTGCATCATTTTATAAACACATAAATTATTAAAATAATTGTTTTACTAGTCCCATGAGCAATTGCATCGTTTTCATTTCTATCAAATTTTTGTTTTTCTCTTTTTTTTTAATTTGTTATAAATAAATATATTGTGCATGACACTTTTACGTTTGGTTTCGTATTCTATTATTTCAGTTGACATGAATGATATGTGGGTAGAAAGAAATACCTACCGGCTCCCAAAAAGGCAACAAACACAATCACAAACTTATTCATTTTTGTATTTCAGTGTAAAGTGAGGAAACTTTTCTAAACAGCTTTCAGTCCAGAGTATGGAACAATTGAGAAATCCAAATCTATTTCGTTAAGATACGTTTAATAATATTTTTTTATTGCTTGCGACAACGCGAAACACTTGAACCGACTGTGTGTGGTTGCCGGGCTGACATTCGCTTTTTATACCGCTGCAATGGTGCGCACGCGTGCCTGAACGGTAAGCGTAGCAAAAAATGTCGCTAGCACATCCAGTTGTGTATCGATTCCCAACGCAACAAATGCAGCCGCAACTCTCTGCAATAACAGGCGATATAACGGTTGATGTTACATTTACTGTTAATGTCACTGCTGTTGTTACTGCTGCTGCTTCTGACACTTGTGCTGCTCACGTTCTTTTTAACGTACTCGCTTACCACAAAACAAAACTTTGATGAAAGAAAAAAATTGTAAAAACCAAGAAAAACTCTACTCAATTGTGCCAAGAAAACACTCACATCGAGAGTGTATATGTACAAGAGTGGTGTGGTGTGGTGGATACAAAATATTACTCATAGATAATTCAACTAAAGCAACTACTTATCACGTATAACGTGTTAATACCACGTAAACTACTCATGTGTGCATAAAATTTATTAACGTTTGTTTGTACAACATGTTGTTTCGTTGTAGCTACCTACTCAACTCAGTTTAGCTCAACAAGTTATGACGGTTGTTTGAACGCGTTACCAAGACCGTTAACTATCCGTTAGCTGTTGGCTTAACTGTGTAAGCAAAACTTTAATAATAAATAAACGTTGTATATACACGCCAATGATAACACGTCACATTCAATATCGTGTGTGTTGTTATTCAATTTATTTTCTATATTTTAGAAACGATGTAAGGTGAGGATGAACAAATTCTTTTGTTAGATTTTAAAATTTTTTTGAGATCATTTTCCAAGTTGGATTACACATGTTTATGTATTGGTTGGTAATAGAATACAAATGAGCGCTGCTCAATACACATTGATTGCTGAACTTAGTATGTGTTGACATTTAAGCGAACCATATATCATTTCCTTGTACAATATTTTAAATAAATTCATTTATTTTCCTTAAGCTTTATGCAAATATTTAGCATTCGGTGATCAAAAGCTACTGCGCAACCTTTATAGTTGTGCGCAAGATTTATCAATTTTTAATGTATTTTAAAATTTAATTTTATACGCATCGGTAAGAGCAACATATCTTAACCGGTAGACCACGACTCCAGGAAGATGCCTGAACGACAATTAATTTTAAATTAAAAACTACCAAGATAATAGAGTTGTGATAGAGGGGTTCATGATTTTGAAAGGGACAGACTAAACAAAGTCTACATCAGCATCCAATACGTCCTAAAATCTGGTTTGTCTCGTCTCGTCTATCTGAGCGCACTTCATTTAGATCACTGTTAGTAGATGTCATAAATTAAAAGCATGAATGCATTGGCATTTAATAGCATTTAAAAAATGCACAAATAAATTAAAATTACTGCGACTGCTACACATTTTAAGCACAAACGTATGAACGTCATGCAAATGGCACCTGAGCGAAAAAGGTGGATTGTGTTTAAATATAGAAAATTGAATCAGCGCGCCAAGAACAAGTTAATAAATATTATTATGTATAATGAAGACAACGACAGCGTGCGAGTAGTGCTTCAAGACAACAATAAAACCGGTTTAAAATATGATTCAAGGTTTCGGTATGCAGGAAGAACATTCATATACATGTCATGTTCTTTTATCCGTGTATGCACTTGTTATTGCAGGTGACTACGAACTCCACATAACTGCTACTTTATTAAAGTGACATATCAATGAAGTGCTACCAGATTACTGCAGTTTACAGAGTACCCGCTGAAAGCATATGAAGCAGAAATGACGCCATTATGATTATGAATTTATGCATTTAAGCAGAGCTCCTTAGGTAATCAAAAGACGAAATCTTTTATTATTCGCTTATTTGCAAATTTCAGATTTTTTAATCTGTTTGTAAGATTGCCTCAACAACATCCCAACAACAACTACCACAATAGAGAACAAATTCAACGCTTCATTACATTTTCTGGTAATCACCAGTGTCGAGAGTAACCCTCTCGTTGCAGCTAAACAAAGTAAATGAAAATGAAAGCAAAAGCAAGCTACCTTGTCAAAGTAGCTTTTGCTTTCAGTAGTCAATTGTTTTATATACAGAGAATGATTTAAATTTATATAAACAATACATATATGGCAAGGGTAATATATAGCAGCTTCGCCTATATATATATGCCTATAGAGTTAAAACGCTGAAATATGCAAAGGTCTGTAACATTACAATAAAAAGCTGTTATACCAGATAAGTAAGTAATTGGGCTTGGGTCAAATCTGAAATACCCTGCCCGTATATGTGCATACAGTGGGTGCAACAGGGGCTGATTATACCCTGCCATAATGTACATAATACGTATCCACTTACGTCAGATTCGCCAAACAAAAGGTTTTTTATAAATAGTGGGCGTAACCACGACTACTTTTTTGATACATCAGTGAATGTCTTAATTTGAACTTCATAAATTTTCGTGTTTGTGGTTGTGGACGTATTATTGTCGATTGTGGGCGTGGCAGTTACCCATTTTTAATACTAGAAATATTATGATTTCGAAATTTTAAATCATTATTTTAAAATTAACGACTAGGGGAGTTCCGTGTGGCAAACGGGAGCGTTCGCCGTCATCACTAAGGTGTAGGGTATAGAAACCCAACAGCCGAAAACATGAAAAATAAAAATTTAGTTGTCTGTATAACGAGCCGCGAAACGCTAAGCTGACAAAATCTGTGTGTATGTGAGTATAAAATCTTCATAATCTCATATCGGTTATGCACCACAGCACAAGAGCGCATACGGCTTTCAACCTCTATATATAGTTCACTCAACGAAAAAACGTGGTGATTGCAAATAGTTCAGAGCAACCAATTCAGGCTTTGCCAGCACATTTGACTGCTGTGGAATTCATATTGTAAACACTGCAGCCAATGACCAATAAAATTGGCTCCAAGCACACTGTGCATAAAAATAAATACTTGCTTTGTTTTCAACTCATTGCTTGATACAAAATATATCTACATACACATACAATCCTACATATTCCAGTAACTTTTTAAATGTGTCTCTAATGTAGGTGATTTCAACAGAAATGCAATCACTCACTCACTCGCATTTGTACGAGTGTTGAATGTTTTCAGTTTTATTACATTTTTGTTGTTTTGTTTTGTTTGAAAAATTGGAAAAAGAAACAAAACTATTATGAAATCACAATAAACCATAAAAAATACGTAAAAACCATAACCATCACCATCACCGTCAGTCACTCCAGTGCCAGTCAAAGTTTAATTTAAACTCCTCGTATGCAATCTTTATAGGCGCTTGACAACAATCTTTTAAAGCACAAATTAAGTAGCTCGCACGCATGTGTAAGTACGGGTTTGCCTATGTGTGTCATTGCAAGGTGTGAACAACTATTTCTCCTACAACACACAACAACTGCTTTGAACTGTTTTTTTTTTTTTAATTTTTTGATTTTGATTTGCATTGTTGAACTAACCAGTTCCTCTGATCTTCAATGGAGACTCAAAATGTTTATTATTTCAGGTTTTTTACCTTTTTTCTATTTTGAGTTATTAAACTAAATTACTAGTTACGTTAGTAGAGGACAGAAGTTAACCTTGACTGAAGTATTCAACGGTGCAAATATGTGCTTCAATTAAATTCTAAGGTACGTACCAAGACTTAACAGTAAGGCACGAGTAGAGTACACGAGTACAGTGTTTAATCATAACAGTTTTAAAGTTAACTCTTCGATTTGCGGTTTATGGCACTTCGAATATATTTTCACAACATTCAATTAAGAAATAAGCAAAACTTTATGAACCCATTATTTTAATCACCAATTAAAAATGTTAGCGAGTAAAAAATAATATTGACCTAAAAATAAAAATCGTATACACCATCCGTATGTAGATACAAACAAGGGGCGTGGCAAACATATTAATTGTGTTCGTATTACGTATCAATTTGCACTTCGAATTTTACGCCGAATAAGGATTTTTGTAAATTTTTTTTGTTTTTAGTGCAGATTAACAGATTTTTGTCGATTTTGGTTGTGGCCCTTGACCCATTTAGCTTTATATCTCTTTGCTAGCGGAAAGTGCCAAGAAGATGGACATACGTACAAATATATTTATTTCGACTCAGATCAACAATATTTACGTACTTTGGGTCTCTGACACCTCCCTCTGGAGGTTGCAAAGGGAATGGAAAACTTAGTTTACCACTCATCTTATGTGAGGATACAAAAACCGTTTTTGTATATTTCATTGAAGTTTTATTGTTTTGTAACAACTTGGTAACCGTTAACGAGCACATTTGCCTTTAATTCACGCTCTTAAAGTTTTGTTTGTTAGATTCAAAATTTTTCAAAACTCACAACAGTTCATTAAATTAGTTTAATTGCATTCGAAAAATAATACGAAGTAGAAGTCAATTGCTGGTATCTGACTAAAATTCGTCACAAATGCATGAATACTGAGTGAAATTATTAAATATTTGAGAGAATAATTAAATAAAGTTCGGAATAGATCCGCAGTAATTGAGGTCAGAGTCGTAAAAATCCAAAGTTAATGCGCCTTCCTCTTTTGTGGAAGGTATAAAAATATAATTTTACATAAACAACAATTTTCAGTTTTTAATTGATCATCATATTATTAATTATTTTTAATAGTTTACAGGGTGCACACTGTAGTTGAAGACAAATTGATATTAAAACTAATGTGTTCACATTTTTTGCAAAATTTATTATAATAACATGAAATTTTTACACGACATTAATTCACCCCTAGACTATACAATTATTAAGATGTGGTTGCTGCAAACTTCGTGTAAATAACACGGGGAGTCTCTGTAGAAAGTGAGCATAACAGAAAAAAATTCTAACACGTTGGGAACTTCAGGATACTAAACTTGTTCAAACGACATTTTCCTCGGATAAGTTCTCGAGTTTGTGCCGACATAAACTTTTCCCTACACATAACGTAAGACGTATAGCAGAGATCTTTGTGCACAACTCTACGGATTAGGCTCTCAGAGTCATTTGGATCCCTCGCAATGGCCCCCATTGGCTTTGAAGGGCTTTTGTCAACGATCTATTGCATCTGTTGGACAAATTGTGTATTTCTAGTATTGTCCGAACGTTCCACATATTTTTTCCGTTTTGCAACAGTGTCTACATCGCCAGCTGCTGCTTCCAATTCACACAGAACCTTATGTTCGAATAAACGGACACTATTAAAAAAGTTGGAGTGTGTTTCACGCTTATAGCGACGATAACTTTTTGTTTCTGAATTTCTTGCGTTATTTTATAGCCTTGATCTGACAAGAAACAAAACAAACAAACAAAATTGTTCTACAGAAATTACACATTCACATACATGAGTGTTTTTAACTGTATTTATAAATAATACAATAGAAAAAGGTTTATATCGATATGGTTGTTAATTGTGTAAAAATTTTAATATTGAACTAATTAGGGAATAATTACATCACGAAAATTGTTATGAAGAAACCGAAAGAGCAAAGAAAAATTTGACATTAATATGATATTCAAAAAATCATTTTTATGAATACGAAGCCGGCACATGAACGTGTTTTTTCTTCTTTTTCGTTTTCTTTTTTGCCAAATAAATTGAAAATTATTTCTAAATTATAATAATATGTTAGTGGTAGTGAGTAATTTTTAGAAAACAAAAAAAAACTTAAAAAACGGGATTGCCAGTCAAACACTCCTTCACTCCCTTCTGAATGGCACCAATATTAAGGAGAGGTTGAGAGTGGGTTTTGCAACTTTTCGCTAAAAATACAATACATGAACAAAAGTCGGTCAAGGTCGACCATTTAATACCTTAATCCACTAGATTGTACAAATAATGCTAAAAGTAGTTTATTGGTATCAGAAAAGGCAAAAAATTTGCACTTTGCGGTATATCGTTATATGGTAATGGGTCTGAAAATAGCCCGATCTGATTCTAAATTGGTCAATTAACCATTATGCACCAAATGTTCGCTAAACCTATTTAGATTGGCTCAATTCATAGTAATTTAACAAAATGTTGTTCCAAAATGGGGCCTTGTGTAGAGGAGGCTCTAAAAATGGTCCACATCGGTCCATCTGCAATATGTTTTTGTGCCAAATTTCATCACAATAGCTCAAATTAAGCGTTCCTATAGCTTGTGCAAAAATTTCTATGGATATGGTTAAATGTAGGTGTGGCATTATTTGGTTGGTTACAAACATCCTCTCGCGCTTAATATACCCTTTGCCCAAGTGGTGCAGAGCATAAATATGAATAAATGCATGTATTTAAATATAATTCGACAAAAAATTATCTCCGTCTACCCAAGTAAACCGCAAAATTTGTCAAACCATTTGCGGAATACTGCTGGAAAACTCCATTCACCCCACAGCAATGTATTTACAATACAATCGATTCTAGAAAAATGTAAAGTGACTTAAGTGCTTTTCATATATATCTCGGCTTGTATGTATGTACAATTTATGCATTTTATTGATTTGCAACCATAAGAAACCGGATTTATAGCTGGTGACCAACAAACGACTATTTAGAGGTAAAAATTCTTTATGCATTGCTAAGCTGGCCAGACACCAGTTCAGTTAACCGTGCACACATACATACAAACGCAGCACAAACGAAAATATGACAGAATACAAGTTAAAAGAAAATCAATAAAAACAAATATAAAACAAAAGAGCGGGCGTTTGAAAATCCAAAGACTTTAAATAGAATGAATGCACTTTACCTCTCAACTAAAACTGTAACTGCATGTCTTAACGTCCACACTATAGTCAACAATTACATACCGTTGTATCATGTATGTAATCATGGGGATAATGGAAACAAAGAAAACTTCAATGCAAATAGATAAAAAAAACGTTGCAATTTCAATATACTGTTATGAGTATGTAACATATATACGTAAGTATGTGTGTGTATATATAAACAATTTGAGTAAGCTAAACACGTTTAGATTAACAATAAAATGGTTTAAAAAGAAACACAATTTTGATATATTCCGTAAATTACATCAGCACACAGCACGGCACACAGCACAACTTTGTCTCTTATTCTGTTGTGATTATTTGTCTGTCTTTCTGTCCGTCCGTCGTATAAATGTCGTATAAACTGGCTGCACAATCATGTTTGTGGAACGTGGATGTATGACGGGTGTGTCTGCTAACGTAAAACTTGCCTTCCGTTGCACTGCAAAGAAAGCCTTATTTTTGCTTAGATTTATATCTATAAACATATGCGCTGAGATATGCTTGCACAGTTTATATATTATCATCGACATAGTTTTGTAATGAATGTAACTTCATTATTGTTTAACATTAAGTAGGAGTTAATTGAACACTAACACTTACAAAGCTGGATAGAATTTACACTGAATGCGTTTTGTGTTTTGTATTTTGAAATACTAACTTAAACTAAAAAGAATTGTTTTCAAAGAATTCCATTTAAATAAAAAAAAAACACACCCTCCACATCTACATACGAAAGTAAGGCGTGGCAAGTATATGATTGCTCCCTCTAATAGGGTATGTATTACATACTAAGTTGAAGTTGAGTTTTAGGCTGTATATGGTTTTTTGTAAATTGTAAGCGTGCCTGTTGTCCGACCCCACCCATTTTTGGCCTATCGCTGGATGGGATAATTATAGATATATATTTTAAATTTCAAGTTTAAAGCTCAACTTTTGTTGCAATCAATATCTTAAAATTTACGACCTTGAGAATGCCAACAACAGACAGACACACGGACATACGGACATACATGTCTAGATCGACTTAGTTTTTGATGCTGATAAGAAGAAATATATTTTGCAGAATCTTTGACGCCTCCTTCTGGGTGTTGCAAACGGAATGACAAACTTAGTATACCCCTAATATTATGTGGGGGGTATAAAAAATACTGATCAACTAAAAAGGTTAAACTTTTGTTTATTATAGTTAAAGCAAAGAATAGAAATAAAAAAGAAAACAATTGTCGGATTACATGTCAAATGATGTTTTTTGTAAATTTTTGGGCGCGTCTGCTATCCAACCGTTCCCCTTGGTGGCACATTTATGGGTCGACTAATCAAAAACATTTATATCAAATTTCAATTGCAAAAGTCAATTTTTGTGGAAGACATATAGACCGGCTTCTATTGTAAGCTAATCTCTTATACCCCGCGTCCATTTTTCGTACCTCAATGGATGATATAATTATATAATTTGTGTACTAAATTACAACTTTAAATTTAAATTGTGATCTGCGTAGAGTACGCACAGAATTTCAGCGAAATATCTCAAAACTTATGATCGTAAGAGTGGCAGTTATAGACAGACAGTTGTCTAGATTGACACAGTTGTTGATGCTGATTATATATATTGTACGTTTTAGGGCCTCCAAGGCTTCCTTTAAGGTGTTGTAAACGGAATAGCAAAACCCAACACTAAGGTGAAGGGGATAAGAAGGCACGTCACACGTACTGTAAATTACGATTTTCTAAAAGTGGGACTTGTGCTTATATAACTTTATCCATTTCTTCTATTCAATGCCAAGTTGATCTTTTTAAACAATATTCTCATCTTTATAAAGAAGCAGCACAATACTAATAACGATAATTATTCCGCGTTAATCTTTACCTAGATTCTTTTCATTATTAAAACGTTTTTAAGTGAATTACAAATAATATCTTTCTTATCTCGTAGAGTTCTGGCCAAGGCTGAAATGTTTTTAAACGTCACTACATATTTCAAAAATTCTAAATATTGGCCAACATCCGCTCAAATTATAATCTACAGAGATTCTTTCATACTCTGCTAAAAACACTAATAATTATAAATATCTCATATATTATTAAATTTATTGGACAATGGAATGAAGGCCTATTTATGGAAATAGAAGTAACCCAATCTAAACTAAATTCTTGATACGTTCATTTACATGTTTCTGGTTCCGTAATAAATAATGATGTAAAAAAGCGCTTGAATTCTACAACTTGTTCATTTTTTTTTGCAAACATTAAGTATGTAGTGTGTAGTGTGTAGTGAGCGCCTTTTTACTAGTAGTTATATAATTTTTTATTAACATAGTAACACACTTAAAGTTTATTAACACTTAACTGCATGCTCAGTATGCAAACGTCTTATGAATAGTAATTCCGTCTAATAGCGACTTCGATGCATAGACAACACTTAATGAAAATAAACTATTATGTACAATAAAAGGTGAGACATCTTTCAATAATAGGTGCAGCATTACATGCACGTATGTTGTGTACGTGTAAAGTGTAATATATTAATTTACATGCTTTAATATACATGTACTCGCATAGTACAATATTTTTTCTTATGTCGACAATTATACGCACACACGTACTACCCTTTAATGCTGGTATTAAATTACCAATTGAAATGTAATATTTTGTGAATTAAAGGCATAAACAGCATGCGGGTATAAAAATTGTTTTGGTTTATTTTTTGCTTTCTTTTATTCTCGTGTATTGTACAATGACCTTGGTTAAGTTTCTTGAATGATGAAGTTTTCACATACTTTGTTTAGGCAGCAATATTTTAATACTCTCCACATAAGGTGGGGGGTATACTAAGTTTGTCACCTTATTTGTAACACTCAGGCGAAAACGTCAGAGACCCTTTAAAGTGTATATATTCTTAGTCAGTGTCAAACGCGGAACTATGTATGTCCATATGTCTATCTGATGAGTCGCGGTCGTAAATTTCGAGATATTGGTAATTGATCTTTTTTTTTTACCGAAAATTCTATATTCTCTTATCTTAACATTGTATTACGATGAGAATCATAAGAGGCTGAGGCTTTACTTTTATATGTTACAAACATTTAGTTAAACTGAAAAAATTTTTAAGTAATAGCAGTAATCTTTTTAAAAACACGGAAAGCTGATATTTCACAATTCAGTGAATGAGAAAAATCTTTTATATCAGCATTCGCTCTCGTAGTAAACAGTATGTTTTATAGCGTTTATATACAAACTGACCTATGACAATTGAGTGACTTACAATATACATGCGTATGTAGTAGTAGATTAGTAAATATGTGTAGTATCAAATAATTAAAATTTTGTTCATCTTTAAAATTGGAATTTTGCCATTGCTTATACAAAAATTTTGAAACCTCGACCATTTGTGGCAAATGGTATATTTAGTTTATGTGGATATTTGTAACTCTGAATCCACCTTCAATTAAACCCATCGTTTTGGAATTAAATCTGAAATCTGAAAATCTGAATCCGTGTAGTAATAGACAGGTATGGCCGACATTCAAAAATGTTTATGGTTACTTGTAGGCGTGGCAGATATATACCATTAACTAAGATAAGTTAATGTATTTATTTATTTTTTTTACCTTCCACCTTATGGATGCTTTTTGAAATCGGCAAAATATGTTCGATGCCACGCCCATAATAGAAAAAAATCTATGCGTTAGCTACAAAAATTTAACTATGAAGTCAAAATTTGCTACACTCATTAATACAATATGTAGTTCTCTCGTTCAAATGTCGAAAATGGGCGCGATCAAATAATACTTACGCCCACAATATACATAAAAGTACACTTGGCGCAAAATTTTACTCAAATGTTAACGCGTAATATACTTATAATTAGAGGACGTAATCAGGAACATGCCACGCCCACCATAGAGAAGGTGGTGAAGTGTATTTTTTACTTGTCTTTTATTTAGAATATTTTATAATATATTGTACACAAGTTTTGAGTTGCCACATGGATTACTACCTTGATGATATTATAGCTCAACAGCCTTCAGAGCAAAATTGTTTTTCTTGTATTTTAATTTTTTTATGGCTTCCCTTTACAAGGTCACATATATATAAAATTGTATGAACTGCAACACAACAATTTGAGTTATTTAATGAAATAGTGTTGTAAACAAATTCATCACAAAGTCAATCTTGCGGCATTAGAAAGCTTCTTGATAACTGGTGCTATAACACAATAATTTTAATGAAATATTTTATATAATTTTCTCTAATAAATGCCTTCATTACCACCAGTATTACTGTTGTCAACATCGTCATTGTCATTGCATACCGGAGTTTTACTATTTTGACATTTACTTTAATTGAAATTCTTTTCTGCAAACAAAATTTCTTGCAAATTACGGAATTTTGTTGTTAGCAACCGTGGTTAATTATTTCAACTTTTTACATGTTTGTTGTTATTCTTTGAAAGCCACAAATAACTTGTTGCTGCAGCAAGTATTCATACAATCCTAAGTTTAATAAACTCATTAAACTTATGTTAAACTTTATGCGTAGGCGATTCGAAGAAGTTTCAATGTTGTGACACATAAGTAATACTTGGTGATCGAAATGAACAAAATTCACTGTGAAAAAATCACTCAATTGTTTACTTAATATTAAATTCTGCTCATAGCTTATGCCAAGCAATCACTGTAAATATTCTCTAAGCTAATAGCTCAAATGTACGATTGCATACTAAATAAAACCAAAGTGATGAGGTTGGTGTTTAACAAGCGTGATAAGCAACATTCCTATAAAAAAAAAATCAAGACAATAAAACAATTATTTGCATATGCTTCGCAATTGCTACTTCTCACTACTGCAGGGAGACATCAATTTCGGATGTCTGCCAGTGATAAAGATTTGCAAAACAGTTTCATACCATGAGTGTCTTATCGATAGAATTTTACATATTAAATTATTTCGTAGAACAACTTAATGACATCAGTAGATCCACAGTGTATTCTGAAACTGTTATAAGTTTCGCATCTAATCGCGACAATAAAATGTTTGAAGCATTTTTGAATAATTTTTTCAAAGATTACTTTAAAGAATATTAAAACAAATGTTATAAAATATTTAATTATCATTATTATATCATAACGATTTTCAATCAATAGCTTTTATGCGGCATACACTAACCTTTGCCAATTGTACATATTGCAATATATTTGGGAGTATAATAAAATGTAATAATATTTTTATACCCTCCACATTAAATGGGGGAACAGTAAGTTTGTCATTTCATTTGCAACACCCATAAGGAGGCGTCAGAAACCCTGCAAAGTATATTTATTCTTAATCAGCGTCGAAAACTGAGTCGACCTAAACGTGTTCTCACGAGCGTAAATTTTGATATATATAGCGGACACTTAATTTTTCATTTAAATTGGGCAAAATCAGTCAATAGCCATGCCCATAATCCGACAAAAATCTATTTATCTGCCACAAAAATAGAGCTTCTGAACTATGAACTAATTTGGAAAGCATATGTGTAATTATCCCATCCATGGATGTTAAAAAAGGGCGTGGTTAAATAACAGACACGCCCAAAATTTACAAAAATCAAACTCAGTGTAAAAAATCAACTTGCAAGTTGATACGTAATACATACACTTTTAGAGAACGTAATCATTTGCCTGCCATGCCCATGGTTTGTAGAGGGTGTTAAGATTTAATCTTAACAAAATTTACTTTTCTGACTCATTTTATTTATTGTATTTTATACAGCCATATTAAAACATGTTAACTCCGTATATATCCAACGGCAAATATTATTAGTGCGATATTTGGTAAGAGTGAAACAATTATCGTAAGTTGCATTCGCCTTAGGTACACCCAGCTTTGATTGTAAGGCTTCTATGTTCCATTTTTTAAAGCGATACGAAAACAATTGCAATTTATCCACAAAACAACGCGTATAACAGGGTATGGGTTCTTGTGTCGGATATTGCCGATATCTGACCAGACTATTAAACCAATCGGCTTGTGGGAATCTTTGAAGACAATCTTTTAAAACTGTTTTAGCTTCAGCACTAATACGCGATATATTATCAATGAAAATGAACGGATCCGTTTCAAGCTGTTTATGATTGAACGATATATAATCAGTAAGTGTATATTGAACGTATTAGAAAACTTACTTTAATTAAACAGAGAAAGCCACGGTAAGCCAATTTGCAATTGTCTTCCGCCTGCGTTAAACTCAATTGGCACTTTTCGTAAGCCGGTTGACCATATTTAGCAATAATGTTGTCCTCGTTAAAGCCCTCTGCCTCGTTGTAAATATTTAACATTTTGTTTAGATAACAATTTGTAAAGCAGGGAAATTCTTCATAATTATCCGACCAATGTTTAAATCTAGCCAGACGTTGAACATTTTCTGCCGATAAGCCACCAAACGAGGCCAAGCACTCGTGCAATACTCGACCTTCGTCTATACTCAATGAGCCCTTAGCTAACCACTACATTTTATAAAATGCAAACGCTTTAGATTTTCGATTCATTTGCGCGATTCATTTGTTTCAAAACTTACCATCAAGTTTATACTTAGACTAAGTAAGAGAATCAATTTCATATTGCCGTGAAATGTTGTCGGTGACAAATTCTAATCGTAACTGATTATAAATAATTATGTACGTATGTGATTGGTTTGGCCTTTTCATAAATCAAAATGAGATTATGTTACTCGCCAGTCTCATAATTACCGTGCATATACATAAATCTTTTAATATATATAACATACAACAACAACAAAATAAACAACTAGGTAATGTTCTAAAAGTTTTGAAAGGGTGTCATGTACAATGTTTCATTGAAAAAAAGAACACAGCTCAACTTTCAATCTCTTGTCTTGAGCATGAGAAATATTTTTGAATTTTATTATTTATATATATTTGATTTGACATTTAAAATACGAATATGACGTACACACAGTCCTTACTCGTTGCCTCTCCTGGAAATGCATACATAAGGCCATTTTATTCTAAACTCTAGTACCGCCAAGGACGAAAAATATTCTAAAACGTGTTCATCTAACCAGACAATAATATTCAAAAATCATCGGATTGGAGTAAATTACCACCAGAGATATTTCCCACCACATCAAGTCTACACAGATTCGAATCGAATGTCCACAGATTAGATAGAATAGATTGGTATATTTAAAGGTGGGTGTGGCATTTAACGTTTAGAAATTAAAAACTTTATATACCGCTTATGCCCTGTAGTGCAGAGTATAAAAGTGTAAGATAATGTTTAAGGCGTATTTAGCAACACAGAAAATTGTTTTTGAAACAAATGAACAAATAGTTGGGTGCCACAATACAATAAAAACAACTAAGGAAACTTAATTTGGCGCCCTCGCGCGCTTAGGCCAAATGTTACATACCCTCCATTTCCACATATAAACAGGTCAACTTTTTGTGGCATATAAATATAATTTTGTTGATTGTGGGCGTCACTTGTATCCGATTTTGCCACAATTTTAATAGTAATATCTAAATACAAATACCTTTTGAGGTCAATACCTCAAAACTTACAATCGCGAGAGTGTCCACAATAGATGGACATACAGACATGTATGTTTGGACCGTCTCAGTTTTTAATACGTTATAAAATTTTTAACACCACCTTCTGAGTATTGCAAATAGAATGAAAAGCTTAGTATACCACAAATCGTATGTGGAAAGTATAAAAATTCAATTTGCCTGAAGCCTTAATTATAACGATTGCGCAGATAAAAGATTAAGTAAAACTTTACTTAAATATATCTTAACAAACAACAGCATTAATAATATTAGTATGAACACGAAGAATATATTATATATTATATAATATAACGCATCAAGCATATATTTTATTACAATTTACGATGTACGATGCACAAGGTCTGGTTGAAGCATTTATCAAGCCTAAGTATTAATGCATTGCAAGGTTTATTGACATCATTTTTTACAGATAATGTTTATGCTGTCAAGTCTGGTCAATTTCGGAATTCATATCGGATTAAAACAAAGGAAAAACATTGACCTAGTCCATTGGCGTGGTGACTCACACTATAAACTGCTTCAAATGACGATAACCTTTGACTGTGCGGCAGCCACTCTTTATTTACCAGACCCATTGATAAGCTGCACCATTATCACAATAATTCATTCAATTACTTTTCTTTGCATCACAATTATCTTTGTGCGCTTCTAGTAGTTGTACAATGCATTCCAACAGTTGTATAAAAGCGCTGCCCAGGAGAACAACACCACAATGAAACTTACTTCACTAATTATTCTGTTAATATATTTTGATAAAAAGGTATAAAACTTATTTTGAATGGATAATTGTGAATTAATCAATTGCTATCGTATGAAAGGCTGGTAGCAATGTGGACGTGACTCATCATAGTGAAATATTGCGCAAATGTTTGGAACAAATTGCGCATCCTCAGTACAGCACTACCACTCAGTTTTTGGATGAGTTTAAAAATGCCGATTATTACATGAGATCCGAAGAAGTGGTGCCATGCCTTGCTCGCTGTGTAGCCCACAAAAAGGGATGGTTCGATCTAAAAGCGCATCGCTGGCATAAGCAACTCATTGTTGATGAACTAGGAGATAACATGTACAACTATTGTCGTTTGGAATTCAATCGACAATTTGAAAATGTTTGCACGTTTGCTTTTCGAGGACTCAAGTGCCTTAAACAGGAATGCAACGTATATACTACACACATAATTTTATTTAATAATGTTTAATCCAATAGGCCGAACTATCTTCTCTGAGGGCTCACAAAAACTTATTGGAATGTCTTGACGAGAAAGCCATTACCTTGGCACAATTGTTGGAATATAACCATTTTCCTCGAAACGAAACCATACCCTGTCTGTTTAAATGTTTTGCGGATAAGTCACTACTGTACAATAAAGACAACAACTGGATTATCAACAATTGGATTAAGTCCTTTGGGCCAGTAGGCGATGAAAATATTGACATATCAAAATGTCGCTTTAATGAGGAACGCCGCAGGAATATGGATATCTGTGCCATAATGTATGAAGACTACATTTGCTGGGAACGGCTTAATGACAACGTACTGATTGCCCATTCTTATAAAAAAGCATTGAAGAAATTTGTTACTACCTAAAACGCAATTGAAGAGTTTTTTTCAGTTTTTCTTGCATCCTTATATTGCTATTAAGGATGATTAAGAAAATGTATAAAATAATAATTAGGATTTTTATTGTAATAATTCTCATTCACTTTAACTACTTTATGCCATATGTTCAATAATACAAAAAAATAAAAACAACAATCTTCTAAGCTACAAAAGCTTTTCGTATGATGTGTCGATTAACTTTAAGCCAACATGAAAATACCCGATTGGCCCAAGTGCAATTATCCGAATCCCATTCATTGTGATCGATACACTTCTCTAGGCCATGACGCACCGATTCTAAATTTTTATAATTTTCGTAAGTAAACTGAGTTATGATGTGATTCTCATTGAATCCCTTCAATTCAGTGAACAATTCCATCTTTTCCAACCAACATTTCACATAACAATTTGTGCGCCGATGTTCGGGGAATTCATAATTTAGAAACTGTTCGTATATGTCGGGGGGCACATTGAATTCATCTTGACAGCCTTCATGAGCTTTTAAAGCATCCTCTTTGGTGCGTATATTGAATTTAGCTGCCACCTACGGAGCGCATAATTATTATTTTTAAAGAACGAAAATTATTCGAATGCACTTACCACAGCGAAGATGGTTATGAAAATCAAAAAATTTATTTGCATTTTTATTTTATTTTGCTTTCGTTTAGTTTTTATTTATAATTGCAATGATGTAGTTGTAGTATTGAAAGTTTCCATATGACTGTTTGCCTTGTTCGCCATGGTGTAGCGATATAAAGAGATTTCAATTTTCTGCAGTTTCAAACTGGTTTCTTTCTGATGCGTACTAGTTGGTGACCACTTTTAAACCAGATTCATATTCGGTCAAAAGTTGGCTTTTCATGTATTTTAATGTCACTAGTATGTTCGGATGTACAGTGCTACTCACAGATACCACATAGTAATTAATGAGTTAAGAAAATATTAAAAGTGTTAACAGATATTAACCTTTATATTTAATTTATGTAAAATCTTGCAGTACTTCCCTCTCCCTTGTAATCTTTGTAAATTCAAGTATTTTTAAGCTAAAAACAACTTTTCATGTTTATGTTGGAATATTGCACACAAACAAGTGGGAAAACCTAAAGTGGCTTAAATCAAATTTCGAATATCCTCTACATCTACAATAGAGGGCGTGGCAGGCGTAATATTGTATGTATTAGATATCAGCTTAGAAGTTCACTTTTACGTGGAGTACGTTTTTATGTAAATTGACCACGCCCATTTTTGGCGCATTAATGGTAGGAGAAATTCATATCTATAGCATTTTAAATTTCAACTTAATAGCTCTTTTTTTTTTGGGCAGATAAATAGATTTTTGGTGATTTTGAGCGTGGCTCTTGATTGATTTTGTCCATTTTAAATAGCGTGCAAAAACCAAAAATGTCTGATTAATATTTCAATGCCAACAACAGACAGACATACGGACATACGGACATACATTTCTAGATCGACTTAGTTTTTAATGCTGATCAAGAATATATATACTTTATAGGGTCTCTGAGACCTTCTTCTAAGGGTTGCAAACGAAATGACAAACTTAGTGGATATAATAAGTGGGCGTAGCTGATTACGCCCTCACTAATTTGTATCTATCAAATCCCATTTTATGATATATAAGATTTTTTTATAAATTGATGGCGTGATTGGTATCCAACACGCCCATTTCTAGGAGATAAATAAATGACTTAACTAGAATAATGTGCATGTTGATAGATTGAATTGATTTGTTAATTGTGGGCGTGTACACATTGACAGAGACGTACAAAAGGACATCTAAATAAACTTTGTATAATTATACAAAATAGTGCTATACATATAGTTTAAGCCACCCTGTACCTGAAGTGTTGTAAGGGATTAAAAAACGCCGCCATTTTCAAATCGTTAAATAAATAAATACAGGTTCTTAACAACAATCGCTCCTGCATAAATATATCAAAACAATTCAACATATTTTTATAACTGCCGACATAAACAAAAATTACACACATCCTTCACTTCCGCTTTAATGATACATATACATGACCAAATATGTGCATATGTGTGATTGCGTATACTGCTCTTAAAGTGATGGTTGTTTATAAGGGACGGAGGGAGGGTGCTGCTGGTCACCAATTTATATATGTTTTATTTTCGGCAATTTGCATGCCAGTCGTTGTCACCATCACAACCATACATGCATACAAGCATACGTACAATATAATATTGTATGTTGCAACGAAACGTAACAATTCACTTGTACGGCAATAAATGCTAAACTGTATTCGAATTTTATTTCGGCTTTGTTTTTATATGGTATATACGCGCAAACACCAAATGTGTAATATCGCAAAAGGGCCGCAACAGTAGCAACAACAATGTTAAGCACAACAATAATAATAACATTGTAAACATTGAGCGGAACGCATACTATCAGCGATGATATGGTGAGCATTGCAATGAAGTTGTACGATGTTGGCTTGTGTGTGCATATGTGCATGTGTGCATGTGTACCGAATCGGTAAAACAAATTAAATAAATTATTCAATTGAATTTATTTATTGCTAGCCACTCGGTCACATCAGACTTTGCATTTGTATAATTATCGTACACAACAGTGCAGCAGTGCTGGATTTTTGTATATTGTGCAACGGTCTTCTCCTTTTTTTCCTGTTCTTTGTTTTTTGGTTTTTGTGAGTGCACCGTTTAACACTGGGATTGCCAGCATTTACAAGTATGCAGATGTTAACTACCATACACATATAAATATATTTGGGATTGTATTTGTACATGTAACGGACTACCGCTGCATTTATATGCAAGTGTATATAGAATTTATTTCAAAAATTGCCAACTATTGAAGTTAGCAAACTGTACTCTGGCATCAGGGGCAAGACAAAATAATTACCGAAAAAGTATTGTCCATAAAACATACCATGCAAGTGCATATATGATGCAATAAGCCAAATTAAAAAGTTGCATCTCAAAACTCACAAACCATATCACAGCTTATGCATACAAATGCATAGATAGGTACTCGTGTATGTGTGTGTGTTTACTTTGGGTATTTTGACCCTTAAGCTTTTTTCGCCGCATATCCTCAGATTGTTTTTGCACCTGACTACACTATGCCAGCACGCGTTAACATGTGGCTGCTTCTTTAAACGGAACAAATTCAGTCATTTGCCTAAAAACAACCACAAAAATGAAGCAACGGAGTTAAAAGCATTTGCATCTATGTGATAAAAGTAGGTGAGATCGGATAACGAACATGCCCACAATGTAGAAAAAACCTTTTCCTTTTTGAACAAAAACTCACTTTGTTTGTAAATAGCTTTGGCTGCGTTATAAAACGGTTGCCCACCACTGCAATGCGTTTTGTATTTCGCTATAAAGTTGTGTATAATTTTTTTTCCGTATTTAAAATTTCTGCAATGCGAAACGTGATAAGCCGTTTGTATATGTAGTACGAGGATTCTGGATGTACGTACATTTTTTTCTCATATTAATTATTTGATTTTTTGGAGTGTTACGGATGTCCCAAAGATAAATATACTTACACGCACGAGTTTATACATCCAAAAGAGTTATATACAATACAATATAAGTAGTATGTGTGAAATATAACCCTTCAAATATAAAATATTACAAGGGCAATGATGGGGTATTTGTTTTATTTTTTTATTATTTTGTACATTTTTCATCTCTTTTTTCTTTATTTTATTTATATAAAAAGTAATATTATTAATATTTTATTTATTATTAATAATAAGAGCAAGTGTTTTGAGACCTATTCAGCATCTATTATGCTTGCCATAGCTCTCACCTTAGCTTAGTGATGTTATAAGTTGGCTTGTATTTCTGTTATATTAAACCATTCCTACGTCCGGCCAAAGACATCATAAGAAGGTGTCAAAGATCCTTCAAAGTATATATATTCTTACCCAGAAATAAAAAATGAGTCGATCTAGACATGTATGTCCGTATGTCTGTCTTCTGTTGGCATTCTCACCTAAATTTTAAACATAAAACTACACTTGCAAGCTGGTACGTAATATTTGCAATATTAGAGGGCGTAATATATATATATATCTGCCACACCCACCATTGTAGATGTGAAGGGTATCTAATTATTTTGTTACTTAATAATAATTAATAATTAATAATTAATAATTAATAATTAATAAATTTGTATAAATATTAAAACTATTGAAACCCCGATTGGCGCGTATACAAAATATTTAAAATATTTACTACAAGTTCTCAATGAAAAAGGTCAAATCATTTAATTTTCAAACTGTGTACCTGTACCTGTGCACTGTGTAACAGCTGCTTTCGTGTATTAGATTATTAAGCTATATTCTATCACTATGCATAACGAATTCTATTAAAGCATAGCTGCAGCAAGGTGCCCGTGCAAGTATGGTAATATATGCAAATATTTTATATATGTATGTATAATAAAGCAACTAAACATTACTGTTATTATTTCATTATGAAATGTCTAACATGTGTGAAAAATTGTAACATTGTTATTAAAATCAAAACCAAGTAGCATAGTAGAGAATCAATATTTTCGATTATGTATACAATTAATAACAAGGTAAAGTGTGTCCGTTCTACGCATGTAAGTAATTAGTACGTGTAGAATTTTTATACACTAAACATCATGACAGCCCCTCATGTAACGCCCATAATTAACAAAGTTGGAAGTGAAAAAAAAAACAACGCTAACGGATAGGTATGGTAATGATGTGTAAAATAAAATGCAGATTTTTATTACTAAGCTTAAATATTGATAAAGTTATTAAAATCTTATCTAGCTTAAGACACTAATCGCCGGTACGTACCTACAAGTTTTTCTTTTTATAACATGCACCACTTGTGGCAAAGAATGTATTAAGTTTGTGTGGTGGTTTGTAACTTTTACGCAAGAAATTCCACATCCACCTTCAACTATACCGAACGATTAAGAAATATTTTCTATAACCGTCTGTCCATCCATTCAAATTTGTGCGCAAGCTATAGGCTGCACTTTTTGAGATATTTCAATGAAATTGGACATATTTTGACGTAAAAAGAAACCCTTTTTAAAATGGTCTGCATATCCAATATATTTTAGAAAGTCTTCATATGAAAAAATTCCTAGTTCTTCTAAAAAAATGGCCAAGAACAATTAATTACCTTGTCTGTACCAAATTTGAACCCAATCGAACTATTTTTAGAGACCCTTTCCTTATAAGGGTACAACTCGAAGTGGCTTTTATGACAATACCTCACGTTTACTGATACAACTAAACTTAATGAAACAAAATTTGTGGAACCAAGTGCTCTACAGTGAAGCATAAGCGGACTATAAAGTTTACACTTTTTAAATAAAAAGGTCTTTGTACAGAATGTTATAAACAACAACTTTGCAATTTACAACGCATCGATATCGCACAAAACCATCTTTTAATCACCACCAACCATGAAATGTTTGGAATTTCTCAAACATAATATCCATGCGAATAGTCGCCACGTCCCTGAAAGAGAAATATCATTGTTCCAAGGGACTTGTTAACAAAAGTCATAACCGGATTACACAAACACAAGCGTAAAGGGGGAAAAAGTCAAAATTCCTCGCGGAATAATAAATAGTTCGTTTCACTCTGTATGTGCTCAGACACAATAACTAGTGGTTGTGGTGATAGAAAGTCAAATATGAAGTCTTGTGAAAACACAACACGAACGAATTTTTAAATGTTTTCTGACCGCACAAAACAAATCTCAATTCATTCTTTTTGATTTTTCCTCCCTCTAGCAGTCTCTCTGTTGACCAAATCACATTTGCGTGCATACATACAGAGGTATGCACGTCTGAATAGAATGTAGAATGCTTGCATGTTTTTGTGGATAAAAAGTGTTTTCTTGTAGTTTTATCCTACACCCCCCACTTCGTGGCACATGCATAATATATGCGTCTATAGATGTATGCAAATTGTACGACAGGAACAGCTAACTCGAAGATATTTTTTAGTTTTTATTTTATACTACACTCCTTGTGTTGGAGGGTATATCAAGTTTGTGTAGATGTTTGTAACTTAACATGACTTTAACCAGAACTTTTCTCCTCTTTAACAAGGCAAGGCAAGGTGATATTTGGTGCCAAAATGGAAGATTTCCTTGGGTTTGAAATTCGACGGTTGAGTCATTTAACAGTTTTTAAAAGAGGGCGCAATTATATACATAACCCATGTATGTATGTACATGGAGGGTATCCAAGATTTGGACAAAGTTATTTTACTTGTGTTAAGAGTATTTAAAATTGGTGCTTAAGCCGAAAACTCTAGTTTCTAAACAAGTTATAAAGTCCCCTCCAAAAAAAAAAAATTTGGCTTAAGCTAAATATTAAATACCCTCCAAATCTACAATGGTGGGCGTGAATTTTTTACACGCCGATAGATGGGAAAATTTTTGTAGAAGATATATAGATTTTTGTCGATCGCGAGCGTGGCTTTTGACCTTTTTAAATAGCGATCTGCAAGCAGAAACTAAAAAGAAGTGTTTGTACAAGATTTCAGCTCAATATCTCAAAATTTAAGTCCGTGAGAATGCCAACAACAGACAGAAACATGGACACACGGACGGACATGTCTTGATAGACTCAGTTTTTGATGTCTATCAAGAATATATATACTCTGTAGAGCGTATGACATTTTCTTCTACATGTTGCAAATGGAATGACAATTTCAGTATACCCCTCTATATTATATGGCGGGTATAAGAAAAACAACAGAAACATTGCTATTCAACAACTAATATAATTGTTCTAATACTTGAATATCAAAGAGTTGGTTGGTGTAACAAATAAAAAAAGTGGAGAAGAAAATATTGATGCTGCTCAATTAAACGTAAAGAGATTTCATTTTATAAGAGCAACAATAACAAACAAACAAACAAACAATTATTCAACAGCACACAAAAAGTAGATCCTCAACAACAATAACATGGAAGTGTGTTAAGAAAAACAAATTTTCAAAGCAAAGCAAATAATTTTGTAAATACAACAAAAATTTCAAAAGTTTTAAAAGATTTTATAATAAACTTAAACTTACGCTTTGACTGTGAGCCAATTAGAAGATTAGAGATATGTTCCGTTTGGCAATTATGTTGTCTGGTTAACACAATAAATTTGAACGGAATACAAACTTATTTTAATGCAAAATTCATGGTAATGATTTTTAAATAGAACACTCATCACACATCGTGTACGTAAGCGTCACGTTACACTCAACCTGTCACTGTTTTCATTGGTTTTTTCTCTGGTACCATTAAAACACCGTTAAAACAATTTGAACATATTGATGTAGAACACACTAATGGGAAAAATACATGAAATTGTATTGTGAACAATACAATATTGATTTAACTAGATTTTCTTTTTGTACGAATAACTTACAATCTAGAGTGTAAAGATCGGTGGTATGCTCACTTGATAACACTTGTTAATAGCCGGTAGAAAGAAGGAAACAAATTATTTATATTCTGATACGATTCAATAATGTCTGCGTCTGTCCTCTCCTCTTTGTCCGTCACTCCGTCTTTGCCTGCCTGCGAAAATATTCCCTCAGTTGGATAAATTTATTCAAAAATTAGGTTTTAAAACTTTTTATTTATAGATTGATATTGAAAATGGACAATATCTGTTGAGCTGCAGGCAAAGGGTATAAAAAAAATCAAAAAATTAGCAACATTTTAGGGGTTTTGAATATTTTTCAATAAAAAACTTGAAATTAGCTTTTGAGATCCATTTTTAGCCACGCCTATTATAAAACAAAAAATAAGCAAATTTCAGTTTTATTTAAGTTTATTTTAACGAGAGTTGAAATAAATTTGATTTACTTTAACAAACTAAAGCAAACAGTATCCAAGATTTGGCGTAACTCTAATGTAGCTTTTTTATGTGTTTTGTTTCATAAAAAAATATCGTAAAATGAACGGAAAATATCACACACAATCAGAATCACACTACACCGGTTGCTGGTATCAACTTACGCATATACACACACCACCTCAACGCAACAAACCAAACCAAACCACAAACTATAGAATATTCTATCACTAGAAATCAATGATTCGTTCAATGATTTATTCGTTTGAAAAAAACGGTCACGTAATTATTACAAATACATTCAAAAATGTTTAAATATAAAAGAGAGAAAAAAAATTGAATAAAAATCCCTACAAATCAACACGCATACGTGCAACATGTGGCAAAAAAGCGCTTTTTATGTCATCAATACGATTTATAAAAACGCATAGCATACAAAAAGATCACCCTATAATGTCAGGCACACTCATTTGCATACCTAACGTCGCTACATATTGTACATTACAATTACATTTATGTAAATGCTGTGCCTGCAGAGATGGCTGGCTATTTGTTTGTCTGGTATAAGTATTGGTATTGGACTGCTATAGAGAATATTCAGTCATTTTTAATATTCTAATCACATACATCTAGAATAACGTCAAAGAACAAAGTTCCTGAAATGATTTCCAAACAATTTAAGATATTTTGAAAACGTTTTATATTCGATGTTATGTTTAATAAAACATGGATTAAGTAACCAAGTATTGGGCGTGAATGTAATTAAAACCGTCTATAGGGTATTTCGAAGCTAAACAACGTAGGTGACTCACGTTAATCATTCAACACATTTAATAACAATTAATTTGCAAGGCAAACGTACTTACTTGGGTTGCTTTAGGATACTTTACCTTACCTTTGGACACTCATTCACAATTGTTATGAAGAAAGAATTCGGCGAATATTTTTCTTGACAGCAATGTTGTGTTGATTAAGCTTACAACAAGATTATTAAATATTTTGTAATGGATTTTGTAAAGATATCTAGTTTTCATACAAAACAAATAATAATACCTCAAATAAGATGAGCTCGACGAATGCCACCTCATGAATAACACAGCAGACTAAAACGTAAGGTAAGTGGACACGATATAGATAAATAAATGTCCCATTTAGCGAGTTTATACATTGGCATGTGCCCAACAGTTAAATTAACATAATTTGTAAGATTCATATTAAGAGATGTCCACAAAAACGAATTAAAATATAATATATAAAAAAAACACCTTTATTCGGGCATTTATTATCAATCACACAAATTGTCTCTTCAGATAATGTTATCGCAAAAGGACGGCTAGTTAAGTAACAATACAAAGGTTCAATGATTTCGTGACAACGCCATTTCACATAAATCAACACTGTGAGAATGTCAACGCACACGATACAATAAATAAGACATGTTAAGTTTATTTTGTTGTTGACATAATATATATCATATACATATCTTGTTTATATAATATATACGATTGCGCCAAATTTGGCTGAATACAATTAATACAGATTAATAATACAATAGAAGAGTTAAGGTTAGAGAAGCTTTAATTAAAGGAAGCGCTGAAAAACTGATGGGTATCCAAGACGCGCTCTTAGCGAAACTTTTTTTCTTGTTTCAAATGAATTTGTGTTGTGTAGCTGAGGCTAAGGCTTTGTATTAGTAAACTCTCTTTCAACTCCAGCTGATGAAAAAAGTGAAAAAGTTTTTTCAGCTGGAATTTAAATTTAAGTGTCGCGTTGGACAGTTAAGAATATTACCATGAAAGTTGATGTTGGTTTGACAAGCGAATGAACATCTAAGCTTTTATTATTAATATATGAAATTGTACAATAAAATAAAACAATTTTGTTTATACGCCCAAAACAAATGGACGCACAGACATGTGTCTGATTATGTAATCGGTCAACTGACATTTTGATGTTGATTAATAGTATTTTTATGTTGTAGGGTATCTGGCGTCTCCTTCTGGATCTTGCAGACACAATGACCAACTTGGTGTATCCCCTTCACTAATTGGAGAATGTATTAAAATTTAATCAAAATTGAATGAAATAATTTTCAAAGTAATAAAGCTGAAAGTAATGTAAGACAAACTCTATTTTAAACTCATAAATACGAGTATATACATAAATAAGTAATTTTAATATTTTCGATTTCGTTCTTTGAAAATCTTTTCACATAATTAATGGCTGTACAGTCATATTAAGAATTTTTTGATACGTGACTTCCTCCTAAAAATCACCAATAAAGGTACAACAAAATATTTATATTTTATTTATTTGTATGAGTAAGGGCAATTAAATGTTCTTTTTCGTTATGCCAAAAAAGAATTTCTCAACTTTGTTTTTACCATATAAGGAATTAGTGAAAATTATTCTTTTTGGATCAAGGGACCCACTGACCCTATTCCAGCTGTTTTACTTAACTACCTAATCAATATTCTAGATGAAAAAAGTTTAAATTTTAGCAAATTGTATAGAAATTGTGTACAGTTAGTTTTATCAATATATTTATTATCTGTATTGTAAATGGCATTATGGAACAATTTTAAAAGGTTTCTTCAATGCAAGGTTAATCGAATGAGAAGAGTATATGCCACGCCCACGTTTAAAAAAGCACATGCGAAGGGTGTACGCGATTTACCTTAACCCAAATGAAGTTCTTACACTAGTTTTTTAATTCACTTTGGATATTTCCTTAATACACTCACCTCGAAAGGTGAAATTACAAGTATTTGTGAAAATCTATTTTCATTGTAAAGTTAATTTTCATTATTTTCAGGTCTTAAGTGACAAACACACAAAAATGTTTGAAAACATAACAAACAGAACATTTGTTGTTTTGTTTTTTTTTTAGTCATAATGACAGTTTACCTATAATTATCAAATTTGGCAATAAATGATATTATTGTTCCATAAAATTTCTTGTTCAGTGCATTCCAATGTAAATTTAGCCAAGAACCTATATTCGTTCTATCTCTTTTGGTTGTCTCTCCATCTGCATGCATCTCTCTCACCGGTATTGCTTTGCACCTGATGATAATTGATTGTTTCCAGATATGCTGCAGCAGCGTATAAATTTCACACTTGTGAATAGTTTATCTCTATGTTCTATATATTTCACCTTAATCACGTTACGATTAAACGGAAGGATGTACATTTTCCATTGTAATCGTCAGCGTCATCGTCATTGTTATCATCATTATTATCATTATCATTACTACCTGGTGCAAATAGAAATGGCTGACAAATGAACAACCATTTAAATGTAATATGAAAACAGCAACAAAAACATGAACAACAACAACAACAAATAACGCTCAGGCCTTTTCTTTGGCATTTGAAATCAAATCATTCTATAAATCTCATATATTATTGTTGTCGTTGCAGTTCATACCTTCACAACTTTTCCATTCCTAATGGCATTCATTCTCTCCGTTCCATTCCATTCCATTCGATTGTTATGATAATCACTTGGCAGTGATGCCAAATGCCACTTTGACTAATTAGTTTACTATCGGTGGGTATGTCAACACACAAATTTTTTGTTGACCTGATTTTTTGGCCAATTTAGTGGGTGAAAGGAAAAAAAAAACGAAAAACACACACACACTCACACAACTATTTGCATTGTGTAAATAAATGTTTATGCAAAATGCGATGAAGTGAAAATCGAATTTGAAAATGTTTGTTTTTAGTTTAATTTTTACCCAGCAGCCCCCACTAACATGACAGTTGATATATGTAAAATGTATTCAATCAATGATAAATCACGATGTTTGCTTGTTTGTGGTATTATTTTAAATAAAACATTATCTCATACATATGCAGTATTTTATTTACTACTACACACCATTTGGGGAGTTCACAAAAAAGTTATATTTTGAGTTAAATTTTGTGTATGAAATAAAAAACCAGTAATAATGTTAAAGTCCATCAAGACCGACCATTTAATACCGCAAACCAGTAAGTTACTCGGAGAAATATAATTATATGAAAATGTTCCGATCGGGTCCATACTTGGACCAGGCTTAACTATTCTTCATTAAATTTTGTTTAAAAAATATTAAGAATGAGGATTTTTTGCCATATAAAGACTTTCATTATAATAGGACCTCAAATGGGGAAGGACTCTAAAAATGGTCCGATTCAGTCCATTTTCAATAGAATTTCTTGTGCCAAATTGTAGCTTGCAGTGGTGGAGGGTATAATGAGTATTACTGTTGAAATAGTCACAATTTAGATTCAGATAGTATCGGCTAAGCCCTAGAACCCTTTCCAGTTTTTGCTTTAGTACTTCAAAGTATAACAAGTAAAAATGCTATTTATAGCTGAAGACAAATCTTGAATATCTACCAAGAATGCACCTGCAACGAAGAAATAAAGAAAATTGGCTCAAAAAATTTCTTCTCTTTCGCTTTTATTGAATTTTAGGCGTCGATTTTTCAATTTCAATCGATTTTTCACAATTTCAATGCAAATCTGAATATGGAAATTACCGCCACATCTCTATTTTGGAAAACGCACGCACTGGTCTAAGAGTCAGACACACATAGTTAGATCGTTTCAATAGTCGAAGCTGATTCAAGATATATATAGTTTGTGAAGTCTTCGACGCCTATTTTTTTGCGTTGCAACTTTTTGACAAAGTGATGTATACCCCCATATGCAATATATACATATGATAGTAAGTGGGTATAAAAACCGTATTCGAATTTTTGAGATTTTAGATTTTGTGGCCCACTAAAGATTTCTCCTCTTGCAAAACTTTACACAATTCATAACCACACGCACACACATTTATATATATATACAAACTGGATAAAGATTTCATCTGATAACGAAAAATTAAACATTTTGATAATACAATAAAGTAATAAAATTTCACATTTTCCGCTAAAACTTCAGGCATTCTTTTCTTAAACAATAGACAGCCACCTACAATGGAAACATAAATTGTTAAAAGTTTCGTATATACTTTGTCATCACGCATACACATACATACACACGCAGATACTTAAATTCAATTTCTTCTAAACTTTTGCTCAATTGTTTTACTCTGTTATGTACAGAATGTGCTAGAATGGGCTCTAGAATGCCAACCAGTTGGTTGGATGGGACAACAATAAGTAATTTCTTTTTAAGTAAATATGTACAATCAAGCTAAAACGTAAAGCTTAAACATATATAAATATTGTGGCAAGTGGATAGCGCTGCAGAGTCGGGGGCAAACGAAGAAAATGAAAGAAAAAAGAGTGTTAAGCAGCATTGTTTACTTGCTGTCATAAAGTATCAAAAGTTGTTGTTGACGTTTTTTGTATATGTATAAAACGAGTGAACAGTGGATGGTAAAGTACGACCCACGTAATACCCTATAATTTATGACATATTTCATAAGGTCATGACTGAACTGTTCAAGACCAAATTTGTGTTAATAATAAATATTAATCCAATAGTAATTATCAATTTTTATGAGATGAAAGTAAACAAAGATTACTATTTCAGAAGCAACCCACGGATACCCTACAAAGTATACATATTCTTAATTGGCATCAAAATCGAAAGTCGATATAGACAAGTGCATCCGTGTGTCTGTTGTTGGAACTCTCAGGTATATCGAGCTGAAATTTAAATTTGCTAAAATCATACAAGTGTACGTTCACAGCTGACAAAAGTCTCTCATAGACAAAAAAATGTGGGCGCGGTCATATAGAGGAATTTGTAAGTTCATATGTTTACTTGCTCTGTAATCAGCTACCAGCCACGCCCACTATGTGTATATGGAAGTGGAAGATATTTAAGATTTGGCCTACTTCAAATTTACTGTTTACACCTTTTTATTACATAATAACGAAAATTGTGACTTTTTGCGTTAAAAAGTAATTTTTATACTCTCGATATTTTCCGTATTTTCCCTATTATTATATTATGCAATATTATTGCCTAAAAGCTGGTGTTTCTATATATTTGTAACAACTTGAAGGAAGCTTCACACACCTCAATGACTACATATTTTTGTTCGGACATTCATATGGACGTATGGACAGTCCTATTATTGGAACATTCTGCAATGTTCGTGATTTTGAGATCTTGAACAAGTTTTTATATATATTTCACAGCAACTTTCTGACATTTCTTACCACCACAATAACAGTGGTTTATAGTCCACAATATAGGACAAAGATTAATATTAACTTAAATGATGCAGCATATAAATAGATTTCATTCCATCTTGTTTCTATCATCATAGCAACAATACCAAACTCCTCGTTTACGTTGCTTTCCTTAAGAAGAGCAAACAAATAAAGATGAAAACCATAAAAGTTCTTTTTGTTTATTACTACGTGCACTTTTCTAACTATAACAAAAAAATTAAAAAAAGTAATCCATCATTTAACAAGGAAACGTATTATCCTTAATATTTTTACCAAAAAAAAATAAATAAATAAAAAACAACGAAATCCAATAAACAATTACCGCACGGTAAATAAAAGCTCCATTTAAAAACCAAGCACACAAAGCAAGCCATTATAGGTATCGACTTAATTGTAGCCTCTTAAGTAATTAAGCTTTTATTGCATCCAAATTGATTACACGGAAGACTAAGATGAATTTTTTAAATCAACTGATATATAAACGAAATATTACTTCTGGGGATAAGATGCACTTCTTTGGCAGTTTAATGCTTTCGTTTATATGTAAAAATAAGTGAAAAAGTTGAGTAAATACTTACAACGAACCCTTCCAAACTAAGTTCGGCATTGATATCTCAATTTTCGCGACAGAAAAGTGGAAGTCACACGAGAGGATTTGGCAGCCGATGATTCTACGTTAAAATCATCCTGACGGAACCACATTTCTACAATTGAGTTTAGGATCGCATATCATTTAAAATGCATTACTTTTCGTTTTGTACATACATCCATACTAGGTAAAGAGAGAAACTTTTCCTTCATAATGTTAGAAAAATGGTTCCACCTTTGTTATCTTTAAATAATCACTGCCTTCATAGCGCGTGTTCGGTGGTGCCCTCATAATTTATCCTGAGATGAAGAAGCAAGCGCAAGTATTCGTACATTGTAAATATATTTTGTTGTTCACCATCATCATCTTGTTGAAACTTTTCTAAGCGACCGTAATACCATACACGTCTTCCTTCTTTTTTTTTTTTTGTTTTTACGTAAAATGCATTTTTGCTCTTATCGCTTTTTAAACGCTTCAATTGTGTGTGTTAACAAAGTTTTATGCTGGCAACATTATGTATACGTATAGGAGTGGACAACTTTACAACAGCTTAGCATACAACATCCAGCACAGTGCTTACTTTCTTTTTATAGGTTCTTCTCAACAGGCATTGTTTCATCCAACGTACCCGTTGTATTGTTTTATTATGCTTTTATTCAAGGAGTTCGTGTTGTCAAACTGCATGAATGACATTTATGCTCGCTTTAAACTTACACTTAAGTGGATTTATATAGATTGCACTTTTGTAATTGAATTCACTAAACACATGGCCAGCCAGCAGTAGATACAAGCAGTTTAGTATGGTAGTATGAAAAGTAATTCGCTAAAAGGTTATCGAGTAAGAATTTATTATATGTAGTTACTGCAAATATGTTCATGCCCTACATCCTACCTGTGATGCATGCACTATTTAAGCCGTTTGAAATTGTGAAAATTTCTGAAAAGAAATTATTGTAAAAATAGTGAAAAATGAAAAGTAAAAAATGGACTTGTGCCACTTATGCTACATCTGAATTGTAGGCGTGGCAATGACCAGAAAGTATCCTCATATTGTATATTTTAATGTTAGGACCATGTTGTAAAATATAAAAATTTTTGTACTTCAAGAATGAAATCTTATTTCAGGTATAATGTAAAATAGGTTTAAACAAGTAAAAATGTTTTAGTTCACCATGTAATACTCCACACCACTAAACTCCTTAAGTTATGCTACAATTTGTTGCGTTGTACTTGTATACGCGAGGCACTGCCGTATAAGTTACTTCGTGATATATAATTATATGGAAGGGGTTCTAAAAATAGTTCGATCGGGTCAAATATGAAACTAATTAACTATTCTTCCCCAAATTTTATCAAAGAATATTAAAAATTACAAGTTTTTGCTATATAACGACTTCAATTACAATAAGACCTTATATGTGGAAGGGTTCTTATAATGGTCCGATCTCGAACTTTTTCAATAGCGTTCCTCTTTTTAATTTTTGTATTTAATTTCATCGAAATATTTCATAAAATGTATAAATGTAAAATGTACCTGAACACAAATTTACATGGACAGACGGACATGATTAAAGCGATCAGATTATGATTCTGAATCGATCGATATAATTGAATGTTACGGGTTACAAACATCCGCACAAACTTAATATACCCTTCGCGACAAGTGCTGCAGGGTATAATAAATTGAATGATGGGGATTACCTCGTATGACAAAATATTGAAAAGATTTTCTTGCTGACCAGTTCACTGCAGCTTTCAATTCCAGGAACTTGCTTGTTAAGGTTTATGATGAAACTTCTCAGATAATGTTTACGGTCACATTCAATTAACGTAATGGCAAAAACTTGCTTAAATAATTCAAGTTATTACCCTCATTATTGTGATACAATACTCACACATAAAGAAACTTATAGATAAACAATGAATTGGAAACCATAATCAACACCATAGAGTATAGCATCCCGCGGCAATCTCTTGTAATTTTCGAAAATTAATTAAATGATTTGATCTTTGTTACTGTCTTTCTATTATCTCCAAAAAGCTAAACTGAGTTTCACAACTGCAATGCGAAGCCACTGCAAAGTGCATTGATATTTATGTGTAAGAACAATAATTGTACGAACGATAAATGCAAGCATTCGACGACCCCCGGAGACTAAGAAATGGTAATTATTCGTACAGATAACAAATGACTGAATGAATGAATGAAATGGAAACAAAAACGGAATTCACTAAGATGCGCAGTAAGTGCGCGTTACTTCTTAGAATTGTGTCCACTTCAGCTTTCATAAAATGATATGAATTATTGATTAAGAACTAAAGGGGAGGAGGAGGAGGAGTATGGAGATGGAGAAAATTGATTATACAAGAGGACAATAACAGCGAATGTTGGAGAAATACCCCAAACGAATATCGACAATGTCAAAGTGAAAATTGTCACAAACAAAACATGAAGTAAGCGCGAATGGGATGCAGAGTAAATGGCATAAAAGTCGGAAACAATCATTTACCAACACACTCCCTCCCCCCATGTGATGGGTGATTGTCAGAGTTGCTTCTATCTACCATAAAGGCGTCTACACAGGCATAGACAGTGAATGAAACCTGTCGTTAACAATTGCAAATTGGTTCAATTCCTTAAACACAACGAACGATAAGCATTTGTGATGTTTGGGTGTGTATGTGTATGTGCCAAAAAATATCAAATGTTTTTCTATATACCCACAGACAATCGAAGGAAAATTTGTTTAAATTTTTTTTTTGCTGGCCAGATAAAAGACCTACGTGATACTCTCACTTCAAAGTATATGTATGTGTGTGTATGTGTGTATATGTAACAGATGTCTACTTGGTAGAGAAAACCATTTGCAACGATAAAAATTAATGCCCGCAAATTTGTGTAGAAAAAAGACTTTTCGGCAATTAAACTGATCCTAAAACATTTATCCATACATTGAAATTGAAAAAAGTCTAATATAACAGCTTTTCTATGAATATTTTGCTTCTACCCTGCACTATTTATTATCGAGGGCATACTCAGTTTGTGGCGATGCTTGTAACTCCAAAGCTTTTATCATATTAATCCATACAGAATCACTCTCTAAAGCCTCCTCTCTCTGTCTGTATGTCCGAGTATAAATAATGGATAAGCACTTTCCTTAAGCGATTACTATTAAATCATGGAAGGAATTGTAGAATAATTAGTGATATTGTGTGTAGGGTATTAGATGATTTACATGACCCAGCATAACAGTTTCACTTGCTTAATGTACTATTATATACATAGCAATAAGATACGAGTCAGCATTTGGTAAGGATTTCTAAATAAAGGTTGCTTTCTAAACACATATACACACACTCACATCCTACATATATATTATATTCCCCTTGTATTTAATCAGTGAATTGATGGCTATCATTCCACACACACACTCGTACATATACGTATTATTTGAAGATAAGTTGTCCAGGTGTCTATCCAAACTCATAATCTTGACAGTAATTTGAGCTTGATATGTGAATGGAGATTTCCATACATTGTATGTTTAATATAAACATTTAAGGATATTAGTTGAGTCACTTTGCCGAATAGTTATGCACGCAATAGGCCTTCAAAGGTAAGACGTTTCTGTTTGTACATAATCTACACCAAAGCCACTTAGTTGAGACAATTTCCATAGAATTTCTATTTTAATAGCATTAATTACTTAAACGCACACACACACTGTTCTAAATGCGTGATCATTATTTCGAATAGTTTTCGGATACATTTACATTTAAATAAATAACAAAATACTTACCATAGCGTAGCGGAGAAGAGCAAGGTGTTGTTGTTGTATAAAGTAGTTTATCCAAACTGGGGATATCAGTGGCACATCTACTTGACACATTGTACAACCCCTCATACATAACAGCACATAAAGACAACTGCAAAGTTGCTAATTAATTAAATTGCATTTTGAATTAACCTAAGCCAAGCATGCACCTCACTCACACACCTCTACAACCATATCTAATACTCCTGCTCACTGAATGGCTGTCCTTGGTATTGTATTAATATTATGCTCATATACAAAACCCCAGTTGTGTGTGCGTATGTGTATGGTGTTTAAATGTTTACACATTCCATGTTTTTGTTAAGTAGTAAGAACCTCGTGTGTGTAATAATACCAGTACAGTATATACCAGTGCATATACATATGAATGTATACTTAAACCTAATGCAGCGTTGTATGTATTAGAGAATTTTTACATGCAATGGGCTGCCACAATGCGTAATACTATTAATTGCAATCATGCAATCATACGGGTAGGCAACCGGATAAGTAGCCGGGCTGGAGCGAGTGTACAGGAGCCGGAGTAGTAACGTCACGTGTTTAGTTTTGATTGGTTGTGAGCTTATAATCTATATATTAGCATTGCAAATGATACAAACGATCTCTACTGTGGCCAGCCTGCCTGCCTGCCAGCCATTACGACAATTTCACGAGTAATTTATTCAAAATATAAAGCGCTTCGCCTACTTAACTGACTGAATGATTACGTTTAAAATGTCTTGAGACAATTTTCTATTTCAACATCAATAAATTTGTAAATTCAAAGAGAGATCTAAAGTCAAAGGTCACATGACATTAAAATTAAAGGGTATACAATAAATGACCATCTAAAATATATACCAAAAATGCCCTACTTTCAAAGAATATGGAATTCTTGATGAGCAATAAAAACTTAGTCGATTTCAACATATCCGTCCATGTGTCCGAGTAATGTTGAAGCGCTTACAGTCGTATTCAGTTTTGCAGTTATACCCTGCACCTCTTGTGGCAAAGGCTATATTAAATTTTTGTGAATGTTTGTAACTCTAAAACTGCAAATGCCACACTCACCTACAATTATACCGATCGCTTCAGAATCAAAATCTGAATCAATATAACCATGTCCATCCATCTGTCTCTCCGCAAACTACAGGTGACATTTTTTGAGATATTGAAATGAAAATGAAATATGAAAATATTATAGTCGGTCAAACCCGACTATCAAATACCCTGCACCACTTGGAGATATATTCCAGTGCCTTCAAAAAGAAAACTACGTATTTTATCAAAAATAATTCTTTTAAAAATAGGTAAGTATAAAAATTTTTATTATTTAAAAATTTATTTTTTATTTTTATACTTAGTATAGAAAATTTATTTTTATTTCTTATACTTAAACAGAAAAATTATATAAATTTACACATTTTTTTATACTTTTAAATTTTATTACTTTTTATACTTTTAAATTTTAAAATGATTAAAAAATTATTTTTTTTATTTTTTTACAAAATCGAAAATTTTATTTTTTATACTTACTATTAATTATTTTTCATCTAATATTGTGAAAAATATTAAGAATTGTGAGTTTTTACAGGAGTTACAAACATCCGCACAAATTTAATATACCCTTTGCCACAAGTAGTGCAGAGTATAAAAATTACTGTATGCGCTTACACATACATATAGAAGAACATGTGTTAATAAAACGTATCGTTTGAACAAAACCTTTACTCACGTTTTTAAAATTACCGTTACAGTAGAATGACGAATAAATAAATGTAAACATCAATTACAAGTGCTGTTGGTTGCTTGGTTGGGGTTTTTTTCTGTCATATATGTGAAAAATTAAAATCAGTCAAAGCATAACAGAACAACATCTTTTATTTACACGTAAATACACAGACATGTCCACGTGTACCAATTATGTATAAACTTTATTGTTGGTCTATGACAGATTGGATGGCAAGCAGACAAATAGTTGGTTAGTTCATCCATCCACCCTATCAGTTAGTCTAGTGAACATGTTTTTTTTTTTTTTTTTTTTTTTTTAAATAAACATAACTTCATGTAAATATTTATGGTTAAGTTTGTATTTTGTGCAAAAAACAAAAAAAATATGTAAATACTGATAAAGTTTGTAAAACAGCAGGCGAATTTTTATTTTATTTAAACAATAACAGTAACAACAACAACACGAACAATTGGACACTTAATTTATTTCATTTAAATCGATTGCTTGACATATGTTCCCGGATCAGTGTGAATAAAACAACAGTAACAACAGTAACAACAACAACAACAATAGCGAAAATGGTTTTAAAAACGATAAAGTACAAAATAACATTTAACGTGAGATGCGTATGCGTCCGTTTATCTGTATCGGGTGTCGTCTGTACACGTAAAAAAAAAAACCTACATACGAGTTTATTACGTGGATTCATTTGCATACACGAGCATGAGTTCCTTAAATACACACATCATGGAGCAGACAATAAAATTCAGAAACTTACACGTCCATCTATGCACAAACACACACACACACACATAGACATGTGTACGTATTATGCAATTACTATACATATGTACCGTACAGCTGCGGCAGCTGTGGGATAAAAGACACGTGCTAGAGTTTTTGTGTTTCTGTACGTTGTGTGTGTGTGTGTGTGTGTGATAATAAAGAAGAAAAAACGCGCGCGCGTAAAACAAATGCACTTTGGGGAAGACTCAATCACATCTTTTTCCAGTTGCACACGTTCGTAATTATACACACAAACACATTTAAAGTAATAACGTACACACACACATATATATATATATATATATACCAGTGTTTGTCACTCTCTCTCTGTGTGTGCCTGTATAGTGGCTTCATTTAAATTGGCGGTTAAATCTGTTTAAAAATGTCACATAAACGTTTGGCGTCGCATATTTTTCTACGTTAAAAATGGCAATCAGTGCGATGGTGCATTAATTTGTAAACACATACATACATGCTCTCTCGGTATATGATTTTTATTTTCCCTTCAACTCACACACGCACACACACTCGATCTCCTAACAACCTATATGTACTCATACACACACACACTCAAACACCTGATATATGTAAAAATATGTGCATGTGTTCGTTAATAAAAAAAATATGCTCTCATGATTTTGTTTTGTATTGTTTTCGTTTTTAATCGTGTTTATCTTTTTTTTCTTTTGTTCTTTTATCTTGTCAGTGAACTGAGATGACAGATCTGGTTGATGATGTGGTTGAATTAAAGTTAAGTTCACGTCGCGTAATTGAGGTAATTTTTTATTGTTCGTATACTCACATACATATACATTCGAACATATTCGAATTATTTATGTAGTACGTATGTAAACAATTTCACCCACGTAATAATGGCTGCTCTTATGATTTATATGAAAGCTGCATTTTTTTTCTTTAATTATGAACGCATTAAAATATTTGACCTGAATTTAATATAGGGTGTAAAATAAATTTTTGCCACAATCGTTTATTTACCATAATTATGATACTTAACACAAATGAAAAGTAATAACAATTTCGCTAAATGGTAAATAAGTATATTCTGCTGAACAAGCTTGACTAACCAGAATCAAAATTGCTTTCTTATCTGGCTGTCTGTCCGTTTGTCTATCTGAGGGAGCCTACCATAGTTTCATCGAAAAGTTTTTCGATTTTAATAGCGATCTTATTCTACACATAGCTTTGGTTCGAATGACAATTTTATATAATAATATTACCAAATATTCGTAATAGCGGACAGACAGAAAGGCAGACTTTTAATTTCTTCTTAGACTACATAAAATGTTTGGTTGTATGTATTATGTTAGGCCTGCAGCAAATGTTATATAGGATATACATATGTCGAGCACTTCTCATAAATCGTAGAAACAACGCATAGATCCACATACACATGTTTTGGTTCTAGTTATAATACTACACATTGTACTCGTACACCTCAGGGAGATCAATTATTAAAATCCAACCTTCCTATAATTCATAATAAGATCTTCTCGATTAGCTTGCCATTAACTTTCTAAATGTTAGATGATAACCGCACGAAAATGCTGAACTACTATTATTCACAATCTCTTAAATGTGAGTATTTAAGGTACATTAGTATATAAATCCGTCAATTATTTAAGGTTTTTTATTAACGATATTCATTAATATTCATTATGAAACCTTTCTATTTGAAAGAAGAAGAAGAAGAAGAAGAAAAAAAAGAATCTCTCATTGCATTGAATGCATTTAAGCTCATTATTTTCATTAAGCATTATAATGCTAAATTCTGTTTGTTTTATGGTTACAGCCGAACTAACCAAAAAGTAAAAGGTCAGCTAGACAAGTCTCCATAACTCTGGTCATCCACATGCTAGAGTTGGCATATGCAATCGAGCATTTTGTAAAGAGTTGTGTTAAACCTCAACCAACACATGCACACACATATACACGTTTAGAAAACCGCACAATATCATGTATAAAACCGACCAGTGTTGAGTAGAACATTCTGCAGAAAATTCTCTTTGTATTATTGTTGTTCATGATGCACTTTGTTGCCTATACGAGTATGCGCATGGGTGCATGTGTATATATAATGCATCAAAACCGACATACAGGAACCCAGTAAAATAGTTTTCGGTTGAGAAGGTTTGTGTAAATGAAACCAACATTGTAATAAAAGCAGCAAACAACTGCAATAACAAAACAGTATGATCTTGCGGTAAAAAGGCTACTTGCTTTCTAGCGGCCAGCTTATCTTTCATTGTACGATGTATTGGAATATGTTTCACACGCATACGTATATACATACAATATTATATGCAAACACATATTTTTACAAATTCACAGAATGTTACAAATTATACGTTCCTTAACTTTTATTGCATTAAAAATGCAAGCTCTTAGAATCCAATTTATTTATGTTTTGTTTGTAAAATTTTCGGACATTCAACATTTCTGCATGTCCAAACCTTTATCTACGTTATCTACACATTTGTAACATAAAGTATTTCACTTCTCACATAACATAAACACAGACGTTGGCATATAAACAATTAGAAACATTTAGACATCAATCTTGTAGAAGGAACAACATATCATTATTTTTGATTTCTAAAGAACCCAATGCATGCGTTATATTCTATTTGCATAATTGAAAGCTTCTCCTTACAAAAGGGAATTCTTCTGTACCCTTCCCACCTTTCACAAGATGGATTTTGTTACTTTTAATACGTCTGTTCAATTTTATCCATTAAGTACACAGAGCAACGGCTATTTTGGTGCCAAGAACTTGACAACTGATTATGATAATGTTTTCGGTTTGGCTCAATAAGTTTTGTTTACCTTTTGTTTATGCAGATGTTTGCAAATGAAATTTTGGCCTAAAATGCCCCAAAAAAAACAGGAAAATTGTTTCCTCATGTTATTTTCATTATCATCCTACTCTCCACCTAAAAATTAAATTGCGTAAAAGATATTTTGTTTCTTTTTTTTTAACTGACACATGTACATAAATTTAATTAAATACGTATTGTACGGAAATGCTCAGTATAATAATTTTAGAGTACTTTTTAGAGTAGCAGCGCATAATAATATTTTAACTAAAATATGCGAACTGCACTCTCACTGTACTTGTAACGTATACGTCTACTTTTCATAACTGTTGCTGTAAAGTTAATTTAATTAACACTGACTGGGAGAAAACATTGTATATGAACGCATAGAACGCGTAGCAACTTACAAACATAGGAAAAACTATCTGAAGCGCGTTCTTAAAGACACTCAGACTCAACTCTAAGGATTTTTTTGTTTCATTTTTTTATGCATTTGCTTCTTTTATCATTCTTTCTCTCTCCCTCTCGTTGTCTTTCTCTATTTATCCTTTTAAGTAAAAGGTATTGTATGCAAAGGTGCTTAAGTAAGAAAAAAAATGTAAAATAACACTTGAGTGAACAAACGGTACATGATAATATCAACTATGCTAAAAAGTTATTTACCACTTCCATTATGTACGGAGTTGACCTTTTTACCTGCACATGCATGCATGCTCCATTATTCCAGCTATGCGTTACTCTGGGAGTACACACATCTATACGTAGGTTTATATAAATTCGTGTTTTAATAGGAGGGCAACTCTGCAATTAGTTGGTCGGCCACCTGATGATGGACCTTGATAAATATAAATGTTAAAACAATTATTAAATCAAAGTATAAAAGCTCACGTCTCTGCGCGCCACCTCATCTGCGACTTTCAGAAACAGTAGAATCGCATGAATTTATATAAAGGGAGTCACATATGGAAGCGGGACGCTCAAGCACAGAATGTTGAAGCGAATTTAAAACTCACTGAATTTCTTGTAACAGTTCTAGGCCAGTAATTCCTGGGGCAAACCTCGTTCATGCATTAGTGTGCTATTACTTTATTAGGTCCTACTGTAGATTTAAATATTTCTGGTTTTTTATTGTTGTTGTTGTTGTGCTTTTTTTGTACAATTCTTAATATTAGTCGTAAATTATTTCCGCTTTTGATTATTTTTTTTTTGTGTACCGAAAATAGTTTCTACTTTTACCCCCACAACAGAACAGAATAATGTATGGAATAAAATAATACATTGTAAACATTCATACATATGTAAAAATGTGGTGCAAGCAACTATGAAATTTTATTTAAACAAAAAAAGAGAAACTTCTTGATTCATATGTAATCAAGAAGTTATGGCTTAGAAATATTTTTTATTATGAATTTTGTTATTAGCATGGGTTTAGTATCAACACTTAAATTTCTCCTTGAAGTTAAGAGTGTTATATACCAGGCAGATGTAACATTAACTTGCATACAAATTTTTCTTTTTCTCTTATGAATTGTGAGAAGAATTCTTAGGTTTTTTTTTTAAATAGTAGATGATCCTTTACACTCGTTCATTGCGATTGCCTCTAGTTACCTTATTATATAATTTGAACAATTTCATTTGCTTTACGCTGCGAACAATGGTAATAAACGCCGATTTAAAGAAAGGGAGTATTAGCAGAGATCTCTTTTTTCATGACTTGTGGCCGGTGAAAGGACAAATGCGAAACGTATAATGTTTCCAGTACCAATTGGTACGCGTTAATGTTTGAAAATTGACATATGCTGGTTTCCTGCATGTGTTTCGTATGACTTTTTATACATTGCTTTTTGCGTAGCAATTTTCTAAGAAAAAAGGTTCCTTTTTGGGACTTTTTTATATATTTTTATTTTCATTTTGATAACAAATAAAATCTTACAATCCTTGTCTCGATATTACAAGAACTTTACTCGTATAAATTTACGCGATATAATATACACAATATTCATATGGTAAGGGCCTGAAAATGGAATTTAAGCTTCTGTCAGCAAAATTGAAGAGAGCGATACTCCGATCGTCAACACATGTGCTCGACAATCATTGACGCATATTCATATTCACCATTAAAAGATATCCTAACAACTTGTTCAACTACATTAATCCCAATAAATGTCCTTTTTCCAATACGTATATTTATATATAAATATCTGCCACCTAGCTAAGTGGACTAAGGCTTTGTCTGAGTAAACTGTGCTTGCTGTAGGACAAGAGTTGAAAGAGTTTTTCTGTTGGAACTTGAACTCATGTGTCATGTTTGATTTGTAACTTACCGACAGTTAAGATTATTACCATGAAAGTCCAGATTGGTGCGAAAGGCGAATAAGCATTTAAGCTTGTAAAAAGACATGCATTATTATTATCATCTATCACTTACAAATAATTATACAACCATTGCATCTAGGCAGTGAGCTTGTCATCAATAAAGATTTTACATTTGTTAATATTTAAAGACCACGCACCATTGTCTTGTTCTTTATTGGTTAACGGAATCAACAAACCAACAACAAAGCAAAATCTAAATTATAGTATCATAATAATTTTTTTTCTATTTACTTATTTTTGTTAGTTATTGCAGCTGACGGAATGTCCATCTTCAAGTAGGAAATTAAAAGACAACGTTCATTAGAAAATATTATTGCATCAGCATTGTAATGCATCAATTTCTATTTCCATATAATCAACACATAGTATAAATATTTTATAACAAATAAATTCCACGCGTAGTTCATTATTTTGCACACAAAAATTTTATTATTTACATGTTAACTGACACATAACTTATGCATGGTGTTGTGCAACACATGTGTTTATTTAGAATCAATTAAAAATATATTTTTGGCTATTTAGTTTGGACCAATCCTAAGGTACTGCATACATTTATTTAGAATTAGTAGGCGTGGCATGTATACTATTTTCCTCAATTATGTCTTCTTTAATGACTATTACAGATAATCCGTACCTCGAAAGTTCAGTTCTCTATAATGGAGTGCTTCTGCTTAAGTTGTGGGCGTGGCTAGCCTATTTTGAACACATTGATAAATATATTATTATATTATAAAATATAAATATATGTATTAAATTTCTATTCGCAGCTCTTTGTGATCATATATAAGATAGGCGTGGCTATCAATCAATTTGTTCCCTTTCATATAGAGGAGAAGATCGTCTATACCAAATTTTAGTTCAATGTCGCAGTTTTTGCGTACGTGAGTGCTTAATAACAGCTACACAAACGCACGACCAAAATGACTCAATTGTGCATGACCGCCTTTTTCAAGCATTTCTCAAAATGGTTGCAAACAATATGATGAATTTAATTCAATGCCTATGAGAATATTGTGTACATAGGAAAGGAAGTATAAAAATGCCACAACTTAAATGAAAACATTGTACATACAACACAGTAAACTAACAAACTATCTATCCACCTAAATGGCATACATACACACACATATGTTTTTGATTTATATTACATCACTCTTGCACTTGCATTTATTCATATTATTTCCCATCCCAAACATGATATTTTTTTTGAGCGTTTTATGTAATATTGTGATATAGAGACGAGTTCACGACTCCCAAAAGTATGCAACTAAATAACTAATAAACCGGATTTCATATAAATCAAATACCATGCATTCTCATGCATTTATGTACGTATTGCGTTTGGTAGAAATCATTTTGAAAATTCCTATACAAACAAAAGCGGGCATTTGTTATATTCTATGTACCATATACCACACAGACGCACATGTATGAATATACGAAATTGCTTTATGTAACAAACAAACAAGCAAACAAACAAACAAAATTGTTATAATCGTGTTTGTGTAAGAATTTTTATTTGAAAAACTGACATAATGCAAATGAACATGTTTGCATAACAATACCAGGCGAGGGAGTGAGAGGGGAAAAAATCTCGTTTTTTAGCGAGATAATCGGTGGAAGAATTCACTTTCTTTCTCCAACATAACATATATACTGTATTTACACACTTGTGTGCACGAAAAGTTATGAATTCATAATAACTACTTATACCAGATTACACGTGAAGCGTATTGTTCCGGAAACAAATTAAATTCCTTAGAAGTTCAGTTTGAATTCTACATAAACTTTCTCCCTCTTTTTATCATTCTTAAGAATATTTCACCAACTCTGGCTTTAGGTGAATAATTCAAGGTATTTAATGTTTGAATTGAAATTTATTCAATTTTTAAATAACATTCAAAGATTCTCGCACAAATTATCATATGTGTAGAGATGGAAGTCAAAAGTGCATATAAATGGTCTTATAAACCACAATTTGATGTTTGATGACCTGATGGACTATTTGTCCACCACCACCATCGGCCACCATTAACATATATTACAGCAGATTTTCTTACTATTGCCATGGCCTCTACCAACCAGTTGTTTAAAGGCATATAGTTTACGGTAAAATCTAATAGCAGCCTTGTCCTCTCTCTCTCTATCTCTCTCTCCTTCAGTTTATTTATGTATGTTGGCGGTCTGTCCATTTTTGTGAGTACAGCTCTCCACCCAATAATATTACCTTCACTTTCTGGCCGTGTATGGTACATTTGCATTCTAGGTATGTATGTGTGCATGTGTGTTTGAATGCATACAATTTTGTTATTTCTATAGCATTACATTATACCACGTTTGGTTAGGTTACGGCATAAATTTGAATAAATGCCGGTCTTGGGATTTTTATGCATTTCGTTTTTTTTCTATATAGTTGCTCTTGTATTTTCCTATTTTCCGTTACATTTTTTCTTTTTTCTTATTTTTTTTTATGGGAGGTTGGAGGTATGTTTGTATACCGCATAACAAATACTTTGCTCGCGGTTTATTTCCGTTTTTCTAGCACAGTTTCCTTCCGTTTTCTCTCGATTTCTCTCTTAGTCTTCATTTGAATGTTGCGTTACGTTGCGATTTTCAATTTCGTACAGTGTACGGTGTATTTACGTTAGCAAATGGTACAACAACAACAACAACCACAACAGCAGCTAAATGTGATTCAAAAAATAAAAAGAGCAGTTGAGTTATAATAAAATACCGCATTGAATTTATTTTATGCAATTCATTGTATTGCACATTTTACAAATTCATTTTTCTCTCCTTTATTATATTTTTTTTGTCGGCCGCATAAACAAAGGAATTCTTCGCTGTTACCTTTAATAAAAGCACAGTTTATTTAGTTATTCAAAACATTTGTAATGGATATGAATTAAAGGAAGAAAGTTATATTCCGTTGGTTAATTATTTTATATATTATATAGCATGATACAAATTATATAAAACAGTTATATAAAGAACTGGTGAAGGGTGATTTATTTATTTCTTAAAAAATTCATTATTTCTTAAAGGGTTGGCGAAGCTTTTATCTTCGAATCGATCTAGACATGTACGTCTCCACGTTCGGAAATTGTAAGTTTTGAAATATTGAGATGAAATTTAGTACAAACATTTCAAGTGGGCGAAATCGGCTGCATCTTCAACCGTCAAGAATATCGCACAGTCACAAAAATAAGTTGACTTTTTTAACCAATTTTTATAATTTCAGCATCTATCTGCAAAAATATGCTAAACTAAGGGGGGGTGAAAAACACCCACGCCTCCTATTTACAAAAAACCTCACTTGTGAGTTGATACCTTATACGTAATATATAGAAGACGTAATCAGTTATATGCCACGTTGAGTGTTTTGCAATATTCGCCTTAACCTAACATAAAATTTTTTATTTATATTTTAAATCATTTTACAACATTTCTGTGGCTTTAATTACTATGCAGTAATAATTCTTTCTTTTTTTTTATTTAACGAATAGTACCCTAGATACCTATATAACTAACCCTTCTAACTATAGGTCAAGAATACAAGAATGAAGCGCTAGACACATTAAAATTGAGAGTCATGTTATGTTCGCGCAATCTATATACATATTTGAATCTATGCTGTGCTATGCTATTCTATACTATGCTGTGCTATGCTATGCTATTTCAATGAAATATTTCATAGAAAAGATGTAGATGGCTCTATAAATGAACCATTTTAATGTCCAAAAAAGGACTTTAATAATACAATAATAAATTTTACTCATTTACATTTTCATACCGTAGAAAAACTCAAAGATTACGTCAAAATTCAGTTTGAAATCTAAATTTCAAAAAAATTCACACAAAATGTTTAAACAAAGCCACTATACCCCCATATCGTTATGATGGTTGATGTATAAAATATTCCCTTACAAGATAATAGATAAAATAATCATGTTTATTTGTTCTTCATTTGGCTGCATTAGCACCAAATGATTATCGACTGCAGGTCTACCCAGGTGCTTGTTTTACAAATCTTCGCGGTTAAGCATCTTCTTCTTTTTTGCTCTGCTTTTACAACAGTTGTCGTTTTGTAAATTTTCATTCAATTTACGAAATTGAAATGGGAATTTTGTGTTATAAAAATGAATGCAATTGGCTGCTCTCTCTCGAGCGGGCTGAACATATTTTGCTGTATCGAGTATATAAGTAAAAGACTATCCGTGTTACTCCAACCATTTATGTTGTATTTTTATTTATTTTTACGTACAACCACCAAGTGTAAGTCAAAATGTTTGTTGTTTTGTTGTTGTGTTGTTGCTGCGAATTACACATAGAGATGAGATGAGTGTTGGAGATACTTGTAAGAGAATTAGATGAAAGGCTAACGTTTGGTAATGGAGTTATTTTTAAAAGTGCCGCGTAAAGATATACGAAATATTATATCTTTAGAGAACTAAAGTGCAAATACAAAATTTATGAATCATTAACACTTCATTACCTTCATGTAGTAAAGTGCAAGGCAAAGGATCACTTTTCCTATACAATAAAGATTAATAACTTTCTCAATACACATTTCATTCTTTATCCTCCATATAATTCGCGTTCACTTTAATGGAGATCTTTTTCAAAATCATACAAATTTTTAAGCAGTAACTTATTACAAAACATATTTAAACTGAGTGTGATACGAGGGTGGTGGTAGAAGTTTTAAGTTTGTTTTAAAAGTATTCTTCAAGGTGATCAATTTTCATTCTGAAATTCACACATTACACGACAACAGCTACAAAATTTTCGGCAAGAGTATATGAAGCTAACATAAGCCAATTAATTCTGCTGTAGTTCTCGTACTATTCATGTGTTTATCCTTAGCAGTATATTGTGTAAACATTTTTCACTGACATTCATTCAAATCAAATCAAAGTAATTTCCTTTACGTTTTATATTACATGAACATACGAGTACTCGCACGCGCACTCGCACTCGCACTCGCACTCGCACTCGCACTCGCACTCGTACTCGTACTCGTACATCTTTCAACAAGTACTATTCTGATATTAGCACTTACAGTCGCATATGTAAATATTTCTATACAAATACAAATGTGTATAGATATTTACAAGTAAACAGCAGGTGCCATCTACTGCCACTTAAACGTTTGGAGCATTTTTTCTTGTTTTTTATTTTCTATCTTTGATTAAAGTGCACACACCATTCTCACTTTGTTCGTGGATAAATGCACACAACCCTCCTCGCTTGCCCTCTTTATGGAGAGTTGAATATGTTTTACATGAGAGAGTCCCCTTACCAACGAATATTTGCTTATAGATATTCAAAGCATCTCCGTCCATAAGTACTTGTAAATGCTGTAGAGTTGCTTTGCGAATTTCTCTTGATTCGGTCAAATTGTTCTTGATTTCATTTTCAATATATTATTTGTTGCTTCACTGGTTGCCCTTACTTACCTTCCGCACTCATTTGATTTGTAACTACCTGCACAGCTGCATGTAAATATTTTCAAATTTCATTTCATTTTTTTTTTTTTTGCTTTACACATTAAATGCTCTTCTATAAGATGGACGGTTGTTTATGGGATGATTCTAAATACTGTTCCCTATATACAATGTGTAGTTGTGTAGGTTTGTACACCTGTCTACCATATATGTTAAGTTAATTTCATGGTTCGTTTATAAATCAGGTGGTCAACAAACATTTATTGAGTACCTAAGCATCCACTTACGTTTACTACACAGAAAGCATCTCAAAATGATTACGTTTGGGCATGTTGTGCAGAGTAAACTAGTCGATTATATGTAGAGTTGAAACCTTTCTAAAATGGCACTCTCAACAAAATCTATCATTAAACATTTAAAAGAAAAAAAAAAGCAAGAAATTCTATGAAATCTATTCATGATCAGAACCAAAGTCTATTGCTGTATGCATGTGTATGGAAGCACAAAAATGATAACATTTGCAAACAATACGTTAATGCGTAACCGCACATCAACCGCTTCCATTGAAGCGAGTCATTTTAATACTTTTAATTGAAAATTTTCAATTGTTGCTGGTGTCCTTGTACCGTATACGGTACGGGACAGCATACTGAATAAATCACACATGCACACACACTCTTACATGTATATATTTTACAATATAACCAAGTTAACATGCCACCAACTAGTCAACCATACGCCCACAAGTGCTGCCATAGAGTGCCGCACAATAGTTTTGCATACATTTTTAGTGTGCAAGTAGTGAAAGTAAAGGCGTTTCAGTTAAACATTATAGGTTTCCATATGAGTGTAAGTGGTGTGCGCAAAGTGTGCGGTTGAACAATTACTGCAATTTTCAATATGCTCATTCAAATTGTAGTTACACACGTGCACACACACTGTAACCAGTTCAGTTTGCATTTTTCACATAAATTCCATCAATTTGGTGCACAGACCAAGGCATTATTTGCGTACTATACTCACATACACAACACACTCACCCACACACATACGAGTCGTATTGTAGTAGTAGAGTACATATACACACATACACAGATATATCATTTGGCACTGCACTGCATTGCTTTGCTATTGTGCTGACTAAATGAAAGTATGTAAGTATGTAGCATTGTATTGTGTGCGGATGAGAGAGTATATGTGTATGTGTATTTAATGGCGCTACTTCCGTTTCCGCATTTTGTTCATTTTGCCGTCACAACATTAACACAAGCACCCTCATTTTCACATAGTCTATCACCCTCACCTCGCTCTCTACTTCTCTCTCTCTCTTTCTTTCTTTGTACTCTGCCAGACATTAACCAATACATTTTTCAACCATTCTGCTACACATCACAGTTTTCGCACATTTACACACATTAACGTGTGTATTGCTCTACCTGTCTACCTCTCTGCCTGTCGTCCATTGATGTGCTGGGAACATCCGGTTAGTTGTCGCATGCCTTATTGTTAGTTGCATATAATCTATTTCCGCTGTGTTTATATGAATTCATATTCTACTTTGGCTTTGTGCCTTTTTTGTTCATGTGAATAAATTGAATTAATTATCAGACACACAGGCGGTGAATTGATTGTTACGTCGCGTATGTAATGCAACTTGAGAATTGAGAATTATTTAAATATTAACTTTTTATAGTAACTTTATGTTTTTTTATGATTAAATAAAAAACGTTTTCCTCTTCCATTAACTTAAATGTTAGATTTGAAGTGAAGAAAATTTATTGAACTATTTTGATAAACAAATAAATTATATGTAGACGTAGGAAATATAAATAAAATATATAAAACAAGTAAAAAAAGAACCTTAAGCTTTGACTAAATATTAAATGTCCTCCACATACATACATACGCGGCCTTCTAATAGTGCATACACATCGTATCACCTTTTAAGTCGAGTTTTACTTTGAATACCGTTTTACGTCAATTTTGGGCTTGTCTTATAACCGACCGACGCCTATTTTTGGCACATCGATGAAAGGAATAATTATATATAAGACGAAATTTCAACTTTATAGCTCAATTTTTGTGGCAGGTAAGTAGATTTTTATCGATTGTGGTTGTGGCTCTAGACCAATTAAATGCCAAGATGTACTTAACATACGTATGTTTTTATATCCATCTCAAAGAGGGAGAGAGAGAGAACAACCGCATACGCGAATACCCAGCAGATTAGTAAACAACTAATTCATTAGAAGTTTGCTATTTCACCAAAAGATACGTGAGTCAAGTCAAGTTAAACAAAATAACACAAACAAATCAACACTTTTAGCTTTCTTGGTTTACAATTACACATAAGTAATAATGTATAAAATAAAAAATTAAAAAATAGTCAATGGTTTGGAAAACTTTTTTAAAAAAATTTATCTAAAAAATTTCCAAAATTATAGATTCGTATATAAAATCAAATAAAACAAGGGAAACGGAGATATATTAGGTGTATGCCAAATCCAGGATACCCATCACCGCAGACCTCTTCCAAATAGTTAGGAAACAATTTCTTTGAACGCAAGAGAAACGTAATACTAGGTGCATGTACTTTAACCGATCAAGCCCATTTTTACAAGTTTGTTCCGGACAAATAGGTTGAAGGGTCATAGTACATAATATATTTATACATATATTTTTAACCTGCGCCAAATATTCTTAAAAAACAAATTATAAAACATATTAACATCTTTAGATGGGCGTGGTTAAGTTAACATTTCCAAACATATAAAAAATGTTATAGTCGGTCAAGCCCGACCATTTACCAAATTTTTTTTCAAAAATATTAAGAATTACGATTTGTTTCCATAAAAAGATTTTCATTTTAGTATATCTTCCGACCAACTAATACAATTTCTATTATTCATGTATCGTTAGAATGTACAAGTAAAGGACTAATTTTGCTTTTCTTTGAAATCGAAGGTTACTATACTGAAATCGAAATATATAGCGTGATACGGCACGTTGAACTTTTTAAAATTTTAGGTCAGCCAGTTGATCGATTTTTGATAAAATTCATCTTAAATGCCAACCAAAAGTATACCAATAAGCGATAAGCACACGCACTCATTAAGAACATCTATTTTCAGGGTCATCGTAAAACCTGTTTTATTTTTTATTTGTTACAAACCAAACGACAAACATAATACGCTCTCCCTTACAATATGTAGGGGGTACAAAAACTATCACGACTTGTTAAGTTTATGGCTGAGATTAAAATTGAAAACAAATAAAGTTGAGAAACACAAATGCCCACATTTTCCATCATGGTTGCCATCGCAAAGGGAAAAGTTATAAATAAATGAGGATTGAAAGACGACGACGACAATGGCGACAGTCAACACTGTAAACTAAGACTTAACAGTAACAAACAAACTGTAAGTATATACACACGAGTGCTCCTCATCTGTGTTCTTTTTGGTTTGCTTCAAAAGGTGTCCTCATCCTTGAAGGAGGTTAATTTAACGCTATCATCACCTGCTAAATGTATATTAAAAAGACAGACACAAACTCGAGCACATCCACACATTTTTTACCTGCACATTAATATTGTTTGCACTCATGTTACTTGAACGACATTATCCGGTTTAAAAACAAACGAATGACCGAATAATGAGTGCAACGATCAGCTCAACGTTGGGAAACTTCAGCAACAAGCAAGCAACGTGTACTATGTTACAATGAACTAACAACGCAAGTTTTATGACTAAAATTTTGTGATTATCGCATGAGTAACTTACATAAAATATTTTTTGTAGAAGAATTCTAAAAGGGACGTGGCCATAATCTTTCTATGTACATTTTAAAAATTAAATTAACGGATAATAATAATTTTATTAATTATATAAAAACTGTTCTTCTGCTAAAATACGATAATTTTTAACAAACATTGATTAACTCAATTTTAACCACTACAGAATCTTAATAAAAAGGATATTCAAAATTCAACTTTAATGGATATATCGTATGTTCGTTGTGTTTACATTGTTTGTAGTGCTTCAAGTAGCTTTTCTTTACATTCGGAACACCAACAAACTAAGTAATTACAAATTTGGGGAAGGTTTCCTTTTTTCTGTTTGCTTTCATACACACTTATGTTTTGAATATAATTTGCTGAACTGTATGCTAACAAAAATTATGTTGACCAAAGCGAAGTATTAAAGAAAGTTTTATATTAATATAAAATAAATACAAAAAGTTAATACAGTCAACTCTTCTCCAACGTTGTATTCCTATAACGCGATTCTAATAATAATAATTCCCCTGATCATAATCATAAAGAAATGTGTTAATAATCAGCAATCATAATAGAATGATAATCTAAAACTGGGCATGGTCGGATAGCGGGCACGCCAACAATTAACAAAAAACTTTATATGACGTAGAATACGACATTATAAGTAAATGATATTGCACCACGCCTACTATATTCATATATCTGTCGTCTCCTATTGCACGGTTTCCATATAACGCGGTATAAAAACTGACTATATGACTTGTCCCATTTCTATGATTCAAGCAATTAACTGCGTTAACGGAGGCCTGACGGTATTTGAATTAAAGCAAGTCTTTGATGCCAGGCACCTAGCAGACCTTGGGTGGAGAATACATTTTTTTCTGTAAGCAGCCAGGGACCAAGAATCAGTGCCTACGATTTTATTCAATTGTTTTTATGGTTATATAATCCCGTTATAATTAAAAATAATGCCTATTTGGCCCCTTTTCACAAAAGAGAACATTAAATATTCAATAGAGACCAAATTTCCATCCATCGTATGCAACATTTAAGTTAAATCGTTGAATTGTTTGACATTCCATTCGTTTTATGAAAATATACAAATATTTAAGGATTTATTTTTATATATACATAATATGTTAATAACACACCCTTTCCAGCTTAAGTGCAAGGTGAGAAAAGAACAGAGATATACTTAAGTCCTCATAAACTACTTTATATGTATATGTATATACATTAAGTAGAAATACCCTTACATATGTACATTTATATAAAATATTCTTTACTTATACAAACATAAATATATTACCTATCGTACAACTGTTTATATTATATACGCGGACTGGCAAACATTCCTTCAATCACTTCCGTTGTACGTTTAAGTGGTCCTTTCGCACGCTATTATTTCACATGTAATTGGAACGTGAGAAACGTATTAAGCGATAAATATTCCAGTCAAGTGAAGTGAGTGAAGAGTGAAAAAGGGACCGAAGTCAAAAGCCTTTGGTGAAGGGTACACCAAAGGATACAAGAAAGGAATGTTGTTCGGCGTTGTTTGTACATGTATAATATGTAGTGTGTGTTTGTGTGTGTGTGTGGTATTTTACATTGTTTACGACAAAAACAATAACAATAACAATAACAACCACAACAATAACATAAGTGGTAACTGAAGTTTCCCTTAAAATTTACGTTCCCTAGTATTTCAAAAAGTTTCTATAAGCTCCAACTATTTTCAAGTGTATGCTTTTCTTAACAACAACAACAACAACAACAAATACGGGGAGTACCAAGTGTGCAGTACACCTTTTTCAAGTATTTAAGTATCTCTGAAGTAAGAAATGCAAAAAGCTAAAATAAAAACTTACCTTACACAAGAAATACACACACGTTAACAAATACATTAAAAGTATACAAATATGTGTAATATGTATACACCTTAACCGTTAAGGTACAACAATTAACATATTTTAACATTTTCAACATTTTCCTTCTTGTTTGTAGGACATCACTACCATCCATAACATACGAAACCAACAACCAGTTCGTGCATGTAAATTATGGTTATAAGTATGTGTTCCTTAAGATATATTATGTAACGTTACATTTTATTGACCATAAAGCCGAAAGATTAAGCTGTGCTGAAATACATTATTGTAGGTACTAAATATAAAGAGGACTTCAGAGAACATGTGATAACTGATTCACAAGAACTGACGATGATGCCTTCAAACCATATATAAACACTAACACTTTCCAAACAAATGAAGATAATATGATCCATTGCAGCTATAAGGATCCATTTACATTCCACGCCACTTGATAGAAAAAAGCTAATTGCTGCAGAATCATTTTTCATACATTAGGAGAGGTAGTCTGCCAACAGTTTTTCGTATCTATAGTATTTTGTTTTCTCAACAATTCACTAAGCAAACAAAATCGATTTGAAGATTTTTAAGTAAAAAAAAAAAATTATTAATCGATAATCAAGACACATTATTTATCGCATTATGCATAATAAGCATAAAGCATATATAAATAAATGCTAATTTATTCTCTATTTATAACTTTATAAACGCAAAGAGACAGACAAATATCCGTAACAGGCATAGAGCGAAAAAAATATATCACTTGATACACCGGATCCTCTTTTTACAACCTTCGAACGGAAACAACTGGCAATCAAATGAATTTCCGGTACAATGTTTGTGCCTGTTTGCATGTCAACGTTTTTGTTTTTCAGTTGACACAAAATAAATTTCGAAATAAACTAAAGTAGAATAAGAAGAATAAGAAAAAGAAGAAGAAGAAAAGGAAAACATGTAACAACTGCTACAACTTTTACTTCAACATTCTTTTCATACCATTTTTATTATGTTGCGTTATTTATTTTTTGTTATTCTTGTTTTACTTTTCATTGTCTTTCTTTGTTGCCAATTGCTTTGAACTAGTTATTTATTCTATTTGTTGTTGTTCATGTGTGTCTATTTGGTATAATTCTGCAGGTGCCTAGCAAGAACACATGTAGAACTGATATACCAACATATTTATATATATACGACTCATAAACATACACTCATACACCGACTCTCTATACCGACTGTCTTGGTTTCAGTTCTATAGTAACGTCATACTTGCTACCATTATATCTATTTTAATAGTCAAAGTTGATATTGTTGCTGTTGTTGTCATAGCTTAACACTACTAGTTATATGTTCAACATTTGCTGTTGCTTCTCGTGCTTACCTGCTTTACCATAGCTAAGTATGTGTCTGTCCGTCTGTCTGTATACTGTACTTACCTATGGCAGCCATTTTCTTGCTATTCTTTTGTACTCTGGTAAGCGTACATATTTCTTCACCTAATGGTCTAAACATTAAGCTGTTAAAATGGCATATTTCTTGTTTCTTGTTTCTTGTTTCTTAGTTGTTATTGTTTGGTTGTTGTTTTTTTTTTTTTGCCTATACATTCGACCATTTTCCAAACACTTGACTGTCCATTTATATAAAAAAAGTTCAAAATTCTTTGACAACTATTTTGTAATTGCAAAAGTAACACCAACACTAATACAAACACTCTACCACTCTAAAAAGGAAAAAGTTTTTTTGTTGCCACAGCAAAGCCAAAGGCAAAAGGAAAAAGACGAACAAGAACAATAACAGCAATCTTATTATATGATATCATAAACTGTAACTGTACGACTGTTTTCATTATTATTTTTATTGTTATTGTTTGTATGCCTTTCTGAGGCTCAGTAATGGTGTGCAAAAGACTGACTGACTGACAACAACTTGTGCGCTTTGGTAGGAAAGTAAATTCGCTTGTTAGGTGACAATCGCAAAATCCATTACATATGTCAGTCCGTGTTTAAGATTCCATTTCTTCCATTTGTCATACTTTTATGCGCTCTTTTTACGCTCAAGGGGCTCACCTGGCATATGGCACTCTGTCCGTCGTGCAATTAAGCTAATGCTACCATTTCAGACACCTCAGTCACTTAAATAACAAGTAAAATATTTATATATGTTATGTGTTACATGGCAAAAGTCATTTTCAATTTATGAACGCATTATTATTAAGGGTAAGAGTTTAATGGCTTTCATTTCGGATTATTTTTTGTGGGATATTATCCTTTATTCATAATAAATACATGTAGAGGAACACACCAAATTGTTGGAGTTGTTGAAATCTAATCGTTTAACACTTTACCTTGAGAAAAAGTCACTCTTTTGTTGATGAAAAACCCAAAGTATCCATACCATGTGTAACAAGTTCAATTCTCTCTGTTGTGGATTAGATTGCGCGTCTGAACTTTGGCAAGTGGATGGTAAGCGATTCCTTCAACATAACTCAAAATCAACTTATTTCCTGGGCAATGATTATACAACTTTTTGCCCCTTTTCATGTTCCGAATACTTAATATACCAAGTAGTGTACTTTAGCTGTCCTCGGAGTATTCTTGCACATCACTTAGATATAAACAGGGGTTTGGGCGTTTGGGTCGTATGAGTACCATTTAATTCTTATTCATCCAAATCACAAAATACTTCAACTAACAGTGGAAGATTTTTCCATTGCCATGTCGGTCAGTCCACAAATGAGAAGCTTCTCCATTATTAATATTTTTTGTATTGTTTCACAAACAGCTTCTTTCAATTATCTCTGATTAAATTTCATTTCAAAGTAAAATGCTTTAATGAATGTGAATTATAAAGTTCTTGTGGCTTTTTTTCTGAAGTAAAAGAAAGTTAGCACTCATCACCATAAAGACGTAAAAAACTAATTTGCTTTTGATTGCAGAAAATGAATGTATAATTTTTTTTAGTTTCCAACTACACGTTGCATCTGCATATATAGACAATGCACACACAAAGTCATTGGGTGTATACATCATAATATGAAAACATTTGCTTGAGCAAAAATACTTTAAACCACATGTGTGGTCTTTGTCAAACGAACTTACGCAAGATACCAGATTAAAAATGATGGAAGAGATGTTGGTATGAAATGATTTTAAACAAAAATTACCACGTTTCGCATTAAATAGAAGAGAAACGGATTGTTGCAAGTCTTGCATCCATCGTGCCGATAGGAGTGGTGACTATTTACCAGAACTGGTGTAAAGTGATATGAAAGGATAAGCAAAGGAAAGCATAACATGCTTAAAAAACGAAATCAACAACAAACAACAAACAAGCTCATAAAAAAGTCTACACACATGCACACATGCCCTTGGTGACAAAGAGCGAAAAGTAATTTCAGTGAACTATTTTTTATAGAGAGATTTTTATTTCTTCATTTGTCTCTTCTTGTTCTTGTTTTTCTTCTTCTTCTATAATTCTTACTTCATTTTATTACAATCCTTATATTCACAATATATTGTTGTTGTTGCTGTTGTTTTTTTTTAGCACCCTTAACATTACATACATATAGACATACATATATATACAATGCATATACTATGTAAATGTAATAACGTTAACATATGTAACAATGTGTAGATGTGGCGTATGTAGCTTTTTTAAGTGTTGCAAACAGCTGCAACTCAAGCAGTACTTGAAGCCTAAGTTTGTTTACAATAATACAAACAAACGTACAAATACAAACGCACACACATATACACATATATACACACCCACCTCCACTTACACATTTACACATACAATTTCTCTTATTCCCAACTAACGTATGAGTACTTTGTCACACACTCTACACAAATTTCATACATATGCAAGCACCTATAATTGTACCCAACTACATAAGGTATACATCTATAACGTGTATGTAGTTTTTCGTTGTAAACATATGTAGTTATATCTATGTGTTTGTATATGGAATGGGGTGGAGGGGAAGGGTGTGCTTGTTTGGATATTGTTGTCGTACTGGGTACTCGAATTACTATTTTTGATGTGGAAAAGAGAGAAAGAAACTTTTGTTTTTATTTAGCTTACTGTACATGCATACACACTCTCAACTCTTGTTGTACAAAAAATTTAAAAAAAACAAAAAATTAAGGGAAAAAAACTTCATAATACTAATGAGCTCACACGTAAACAATATCTAACTGAACGTGCATGTACCCAATGCGTGTATAATGCTCGTTGTAATGTGTGTGTGTGGTGTGTAAAGGTGTGTAAGCGTGTAATTATAAGATATAAAGCAGTACAGATAACTTACACACTTCTCTGCTTCATCTACTTCTTCTTCTTATCACTTTGTGATTTATTTTATCTTTAATATCATCTCTTCTTCTGCCTTTTCTTCTTCATCCTTTATCCTTCGTTAACTCTTACTTACATCTCCTATCATACTTTACTGTCAAACATACATACATACATACATACATACAAGGCAAGATAATAGTTTTTACCATTAAGCACTACCCACCACATACAACTCATTTGTGTCTAACAACAAAGTAATTGTGCAATTATTTTTGCATAAAGTGGCATAAACTTGACAACAAGTGACACTGTGACTAACTTGTAACTTACATTTATAGACGTATGCAACGCACTTGAGTCTACTCTTACCTGATAAAATTACATCAAATACAAATGTACAAGTGTGTGCGTGTTGTAGGTGTGCCTGTAATCAAACAAAGTGAGAATTTTATCTTTTAAACAATATAAACGAAATTGCATAATAATGAATTATTTGCTTATGACAGGTGGAAGAGAAATTAGTTGGGGTGTCACTGAACATAACACATGAAGCTGGATATGGTGAAAGTGGTACAAGTTCAATTTTTCAAAAACAATTTTCATAATACTTTGTTTGACTGAGGTAGACACTTTGGTATTCCTTTACTGTGGGCGCGGTATGTATATAATGGCCTCCCTTTTAACAACTAATGATCGAAATTTTCTATCAAGTAAAGTGTTTATGTAAATCTTAGGCGCGTGTTTTTTCGACCGCACCCACATTTGGGAGGTTTTTATATATAATTCATTTACAAAAAACTTCGTAGCTCTACTATAGTAAAAAAGGATCTATATAGTAAAAATGATCTGGGACATTAGAGCATTTTCACTTATTTTTCATAAATAACATTTCTCCGCTCATTAAGCATAAGGTCATAAAGTAAAACTTGCACACAATATATACAGGATAAGGAGGAAAGATGGAAATTCTCGAAATATGTCTTAAAATGAAAGTTTTCGAAAAAACTTCATGCACCAAAGTTGTCGGATTAGAATAGGAAAGATCAAAATCACCTCTTTTAAGGCAACAACTTTCGTATTTGGAGATTTTTCAAAAAAAATTCAACTTTCATTATAATCTTACACGATAGTTCCCATCTTTTCTCTTCACACCGTATATAACACTGTAACTGGCATTCTGGTAAAATCCTCCAAAGAAAACGAAAATTGATCAAATTAACATTTAAGTGCTTAATACAAAATAGACATAACCGTTACCCTTAATTGTAACGTATGACATATTAAGGGAAAACGAAAAGGGAATAAAAAAATTAAACCATTTTACAGAAATCTGCACAAAAACAAAGAACAACACACAAAACACACGCATGTGATTTCTTTACACTTTTACTATGCCAAGCATATACAAATCACACACACACACACACACACACACACGTAGTAACAATACATATAGACAGTGCGAAAATGACAAGTGCTGCGTCTGTTCTATATGTGCATCTCACACCTCACCTGTAGCCAGACCCAGACTCACAGTCACCGAATGAATGCTTAAATGAAGAAAATGAGACACATTGCGCCTGCTTATGAATACCAAATGCACGTTATCCTGATAAAAAAAAAAGTGTATAAGCACAGCAGAGATACAAACCTACAATTCCACATGTCTACGTTCATTTACATTTGTCATGTTTTAGCAGGGATTTCACCTTAACTTCTCTCCATATCTGGCACACATTTATGTGGGGGAATATCTTCAACCAGTCAAATATTCAATTTTCATTCGTTTAACATAGAGAATGATGCGCATAAAGAAGGAATTTATAAAAAAAGATGATTTTGGCTGTTCGTGCTTTTATTATTTATGTATTTAAAAATAAGATAACAAATCGGAGCAGTTAAGAATATGATTTTGAAAAGAAAAGAAAACCTTCGTTCCAGAAATGAATGCAGTCTCCCTGCTATGCTCTTCAGGATATTAGCAATATTATATTTTATCACACAGCTTTAATACACTTGAGGCTGATAGTCGGTTGAAACTGACCATTTCATACTTTGCACCAGCCATGAACAACCTCTTGTTTACACCGGGCCATATACAAAATTTCCCCTCGAATGAGTTGATTTAGCCAGTAAATGAAGCAGAGAAACCACTTTGAAGATTAATAAAATAGTTGCTTCCAAAATTTCTACCAAGAAAGAGACAATAAATCTGATTTATTCTTATCACCTATTTCTACCACAAAGAATCAGTTCCACAATACAACCTCTAACTTATTTATAGCAAGTAACCTTTTTTATTGGCATATGCATTGGCATACCCTACACATAAGATTTAGTTTACTTTCTTGTTTAGAAAGTAATTTCGTTAGTGTGCATCCCACCTTATGTGTGGAGATGATAAAAAAACTAAAAGCAATCACAATACAATCTAATATGAAAGTTATACTTTCTAAAAATGAACAATAAATGTTTATGAATTTTCGTTTACCTGTGTCACATTTGTATTGTACATATATGTATGGATGGTGCGCAGCACAATCAATAAAATGTAAAAGAAAAAGAATGTGATTGTGTGTGTGTGTGTGTGTGTGTGGTGAGAAATAGTGTCAAAAGTAAGCTCAAAAATCCAATAAGATAAAATCCAAAACCCATAAACATACACACATACATACATTGTATGTGTATATACAACAAAAGCGTTCATATCCGGTACTTTTTTGTTCTATTTTAAAATTATATAATCTGTAGTGCTTTGGAGAGCATCAGCAGTGACTTGGCAAAGACAATTTATGAAGATTTCTTTATAGACACATGCAAACATATGCTCTTACACTCACACACACCCACGCGTATATGTATTTCTAAATATACAAACAAAGAAGGTGCACAGAATAGCTAAATGAAAGCAACATATATGTATGTAGAGAAAGGAAAAGAAAGAGATAGAGAGATAGAGAGAGAGAGAGAGAGAGAGAGAGAGTGCTGGAGAATTGGTATTGAATTAAAGTTCAATCAAGTAACAAAAACTTGTCCTCGTAACTATTGTATATTTTGCTTCCCCAGAGATATTTGTGGTTGTGTGGGTATGTGTATGGTAATAATCTTTTGGTTATTGTTTGTTTTAGGTTTTTTCCATCTGTATTGCAAATCGTGCAAGATGTACCAAAATCAATAGAAGGCTGGTTTCTATTTTTAATATTTTATAGTTGTATCTCCATTTGCTTTGTTCTTGATCCATATAATGTCTGCACGCACACATATAAATATTTTTTAAATAAAATAAACAATAATGTGTAACAAAAACAACACTCAACAGCAACAACAACATGAAGCCAAAATAAACATCTGATGCCCAGATAAATGCGTGCATTCAAATGAATCCATATGCAACGTATGGGGTAAGGCTTAAACATTTTTATTCATATTTCTAGAAAATGAATTTCTGCGAACGTTATTTGTGATAAGTGATACTTTTAGTATAGAATGCAAGTGCCTGCACAATGATTGGAACCTTCTGATATGACTTTTCAATAATTGTGTTTGTAATTGTTGGATTGTGTAACCGTTGATGGGATTGGTGAAGTGTACATAATTCGATGTTTGCCCTCAACAGGCCTTTCAGCTTTAATTGTTCATTTACATACTGCATGTTTTACATATTCATTGGCAATCTGCAATATATTCCACCCCAAGCAATTGTGGTATAAATTGTCATATATGTGTGGCTCTGTCTATGTATGGTTGATCTTAATGAACTACAAGGTATTCACTTATTTTATCAATGCAAAGAAAACTTTTCTTCTATCAATTACTTAGTGTGTGTGTGTGTGTGTTTGAGTATGTGTATGGTATGTATGAAAAGGTTAGTTCTTATAAAAAATTGAAAAAGCCTTCAACAAGTATCAATTGATTTCGTATACTTAAAAGCCTTTTTCTGTTCTCTATCATGTAAGAATATTATAAAGATGATGTAACAGAGTGTTGTGTGTGTGTGTATGTACCCTTTAGAAGAACAAGACATTTAATTACTTTTTCTTTTTTATACCACTTCACATTTTGTGGAATATTGTGAAGGCAGCTTGGAAATATTAGATTAGAAATCGATTAAGATTGTATGCCAATAAAAATGCATAAACGATATACTCTACACATAAGATGAGGGGTATATTAAGTTTGTCATTTCATTTACAAAAATTGACCTATGAACTTGTACTTTGATAGGCATAACTGTAATTATCTTATCCACCGAAATGCTAAAAATGGATGTGGTCGAATATTAAACACGCCTACAATTTTCAATTTTTCTCTCTCCCTGTGCAAGCACCAAGTATTCCTTTGCAAAGGGGATAGGCCGTTGATTTGGACTACATTTATTTCGGTCAGAACCTATGCAAAAGAAGAGCTGTTTCGCAAGCGGTATTGTTTTGGGGCGTTACCGCTCCAAATTGAATATTTAACTATCAACGCTGTTCAGTTTTAACACTTTTATGATAGATGCACGCCGTTGAGCCACTTTCTCTCGCAGTTGCCTAAACATTTAACAACTTCTGCTGCTAAAGCTTTCACTACTTGACGTCTTTTATGTGACATGATTTACTATATAAATCCGGAGTAAAGGTTTTCCCAATGAACTCACTTCTGCTCAATCTGGTCGCAATTGAAAAATACATGTTCTGCATCGTCCCCTAGAATGACAAAGAATGCATCGCGGCTGGCGTTTAAAGCGATGTAAGTGTGCTTTAGTTTTTTCCGCATAGCTCCACACATAAATGGCGCTAAGATTTGGGCGTTTATATAGAAAATTTAAAGAAATATTCACTTTTTAAATTCAGAATTGGGCGGAATTGAAATTAAATCCTATTTGAAATGCACCCCAAATGAAAAATATCTTTCAAACACGACTACTATTGCAAAACTGTTTAGCTTTGTGTTTTTTTACAATCTAAACCTCTTGTCATCTCATCTTATAAACTGACAAGAACCTGTAAGAAAGTTTCATTTCATATAAAATCGTACAATTTCACCTCACTTCAACTAATGTTGAGTTTTGTCTTGATGGCACGTGAAAACATGCGAAAAGTTTTAATAAGCCACATAACCACACTAGAAACGACAATTCATTGCAAACACACTCCATGGAACAAACATACTTGAACATATAAGAAAAGCGTACAAAAGTATTTTAATTCTATTCAAATTTGTCTAAGTGAACGCGCTAACAAACAAATGTAAAACCAAAAACTGTTGGAAAATTGTAACAATAACATTTCGGGGCGTGTATTAGTTTTCAATTAAAATTTTTGCTCAACGTTTTCGTCATATTTTGTTTTATAATCGCAGTGATGTAAATATTTATAGTTTAGATTTAGGTATTGATAGAAGACTACATACAATGAGGATGGGATTATAATAAGCTTGTTAAAGCGTTTGTCAATAGCCCTACATTTCCGTCGGTGTGTCTGTCTGTTTGTCACGGGCACAAATTTGAGCTGAAATTACGTATAAACACTTTTAATTTCTTCTCCTCGGTAAGTAGTCTGAGAAACTATGATTTTACAAAGTTTTAGAGAAAGTCTCTCTTTTATTATAATTTTTTATAACCTTATACAGAATAAAACCAACGGTACAAAAAAGCACTTGTAAACATATGTTATGGTGATTTTTTTTTATTATTGCTTTTTAAATTAGCAACAAAAGAACCGTTGTAGATGATTAGGTGATGTACGCTATTGGTTGTCAAAGAAAAAAAAAAGACTGGTTTTATTTTACCCCTTTTACAGAAGACATCAACAGGAAAAACTACAACATCAACAACCACAACAAACAAAAACATATGAAAAACTAATTTAATTTCTTCGTTGTCTTTGTTGTTGTAGGTTTCAAGATTTTTCAACTATCCTGCCCTGCTGAGTACATGCATATATGCATATGACAGACGTTTTGTTTTACATCATGCACCCACATCTATACGTAAATATATATGTTAGATGAATATAAATTTTCGTGTAAAGGTAGAGTTTTACCGTACAGGTTAAACGAATTGTAATGGACGAAAGAACACTTTTGCTAAAGTAAAATTTCATTTTGTTATATGCAGCTGCAGCATCACGAGTAGCAGCGTGTGTTTGATATGTTGTTTAGAGAGGTGGGTGGGGTCATAGCACAAGAGACCTAAAATAGTTTTGTATAACCAAAAATATTCTCAACACATTCACATATATACACATACTCACCTATGGTTACTACTTTTACTTTGCTATAGATTTAGAGACAAAGCTGACATCTGAACTTAGTTTGAATAAGAAAGTAAACACACACACACACACCCAACCTTGTCTGCATATGTTTACATAGATATGTGTGTGTGTGTGTGTGTGTGTAATATAAAGTAAGTGAATTGGTATGTTATTGACATAACCTTCTCAGTTACGTTCATGGGTTTCTGTGGTTTTGTTGTAATTACTACGAATTTATATAAACACTTATGAAATGAAACTGTAACAAGATGCTATTAGCAGATTAACATTTTCTTGATGATTTTCTTGCTAAACCGTTTATATATACAATGTATATATGTATAGAGTAAATGCAGAAATATGTATGTAAACGTAAACATAAATAAGTACATAGTATGCAAGCAGAGAGAAATGAATATCAGTTATTTGCTTAAGATGTTTGTAGGTATGTGTTTTATGTACTTGTGTTTAAAATTTATGCTTATTTAATATAATATTACAAACACACACACACACCTTGCGTACACAAACATATTTATGTATTTACTGTATTTAACTTAAGCTTAAGAGTATTTTATTTATCAGATGTTCGGTGTATGTTGCTTGTGCATATGGCTACTATCCATGCATACAGTTGGCAGCAAAAGTAAGTGATCGTTTTTAAAATTTTAAAAAGTGTTTCTAATATGTGTTAATTGAGACTCAACTGAGATATACATGTGTAAGCTATAAGTCGTAGGCGTGGCAGGGACTTAGTTACGCCCTGTAGCAAGGAACGTATTATTATTTTCAATTTAGTTCAAGTTGGATTTGTAAGTGGTGAGCATGTTTATTACTTGTATCCGCCCATTTTTGTCTTACTTATGGAATACTTTTAGAAAATTTGAAGGCGTGGCTTTGAAACTACTTCAAACCATTTAAACCTAAACTTGCTTAAAGAAACTAGAAATAAATTTACAAAACTTCAGCTTCATATCTGAAAAGTGAAAAATCGTGAACACATTAACGGGTACGCCTAGATCGATGCGACCCTCACATAAAGTGGAGAGCACGAAAAAGAAAGAAACATCAAAAGTAGAGACAATATCTGTCGTTAAGTTGCTTAAAATATTCTTTTTGTACTCTCCACCTTAGGGTTGGATGTATACTACATTTGTCATTACATTTACCGTACCCAGGCGAGAACAATGTGTCAGAAATCTCACAAAACATGTATGTATATTCTTGATAAGCCTCAAAATCTGAATCGATCCAGAAATGTCCGTCTTTTTTATTTTTTTACACTCTAGTTGTCGTAAGTTTTGAAATATTTAGCAGAGAAAAAAATTTTTAATTTCTGCAATCTATTTAAAATCAGATAATAGCCACGCCCACAATCGACATATATCCATCCATTAGCCACAAAATTTGAGCTACAAAGTCAAAAAAGTCAATGTTAATATGTAGCCTTTTCATCGATATTCTAAAAGTGGGCATGATCGCGTAATAGGCACGCCTATAATTTTGAAAATACTATACTATATCTAGGTTAGGGTACTGGATTTGGCCTAAGCGAAATTTAGTTTATAAGAAAATTTACAATAATGATAAATTTTGTATTGAAATTAAATCAATCGAAAGAATTTGAATATATTTTAATGTCAATACACTTTTGCGTTTAACTGTGTTGTCGGAAGTTTACATATGGGGAATGGTTAGTTGCATATTAAAGTCTTCCCGTCCGTAACTCACGTATGTTTTCTCATTTGTCCAATATCTCAATTTAACCTTAATTCGTTTAGTTGCTCTTCTAACTTTCGTAATCCTCAGAATTTAATTAAATAAATTAAGCTTTGCCAATAGCCCTTTGTATGAACTTTTTACTATTACAACATTCTATGTATATTATAGATTTGTTGTCGATTGCTTTTTATTAAATAATTGCAATATTTTAAAACGACTTTAACGTGGTTACTATGTTAGTTGAATTATTGGGTCATAAAGTATGAAAGGGATACATTTTAACCAAAAGTTTTTTTACACGTGTGTCACAAAAAAATTTCAAGAAATCATTCAATGTAGGCACCTACAGCATCTACACACATTTGTCATCTAAGAGGTAACTCGTTGATCCCTTTAATAAAAAACGCTGGCGTACATGAAGCCACAAACTTCTCAAAGGCATTTCGGTTGGCATGTTGGGAACTGAACAGTTTCCCAAATATCTAAAGAAGAGGTCATCAGTTGAGGCAAGATCTAGTGAATCTTCAATATTTTTAATTGCGTCCGATTTACACTATGAGGTCTAGCGTTTTCGTGCAACAAAGTGGGTTTCTTTTTATTCACTAACCTTGGCTGTAGACTGGCCTGTTTTATGAAGCTGTAGTAGATGAGAATTTGTACACAGCTAATCTACCAAATTGAAACCATTACCTTTTTTAGTGAATATTTGATTTTGCACATTTTTTGAATACCTTCTTTCGATCCAACTATTAAGCCGAATGTGTTTGATTATCGTTTTGGATTCACACATGATTCGATGCAAAAAAGATTCACTTTCGTTCCTTGAAAGTAAAAAAATGCAAGCATCGAATGGCTTGTTTAGTTGTTTTCCATTTAAAGCACGTTATAGGAAATAGCGTAATAATTAATTTTAGGGTTTTATTGTATTTTTCATAACGTCCGCCTTAGTGGAAGAGGGTGTACTAAATGTACTATTCCATTTCCAGGCGCTGAGGACTTCACAAAGTGTGTAAATTTTTGATCAATCTCAAAATCTGAGTCGATCTAGTCATGTCTGACCTTGGGCGTTCACATATGTGCCTCTACGCGTCCGCCCGTCCATCAGTTTTTGGTACATTCACTGTCGTACATTTTAAAATATTGAGCTGCACGTAGATTGGTATTGAATTTGGGAAAAATTGATTGAGAGCCACATCCGCAATAGATAATAATTTATCCAAAAGACAGCAAAATTTATCTACAAAGTCAAAGTTCGCTATAAATATTGTAGTAATATTTCGCCCGCTTACAATTTACAAAAAAAATGTAATTGACAAAAAAATCATCTTGTACAAAATGTTAAAGAATAGTACCTCTTGCTTTATTATAGAAAAAAACCATGCCGCGCTTATTATGAAGGGTGGAAGGTATTTAAGATTTAATCTCAACCAAATTTAGTTCTTTAAGTGAAATATTTAATTTTCTTTACTTTTTCATTCAAATGATAATTTCCGGAGTTATTTACCTGTAAGAAGAATTTTTAAACATTCATTATTCTTTTCATTGCATATAAAATCACTTCTGCACATAATGTTAATTGGTAAACTGAAATCTAGAATACTTGTTTTAAGTATAAAGTGTGCAAAAAAAAAGCTATGCCACCAAGTATATAAATGCATATGTATGTGAAGGATAATATCAACATTTGTGTGGCAACGGAAAATTCACTTAAAAAGCACGTGTTTACGCTAAATTGTTCGTATGTGTGAAATCCTTTATGTCATGGCAGAGCAATATTTTATGAGGTTTCATAAAACTGCACATGTATGGCATACGTGCACCCCAATACAAAATTTCATAGTCTCTTAGTCACACATGTTTTCACATCGCCAAATTCAGCATCAACAAAAACAACAGCAGCAGCACATGTTGAGGCAACGAGCCATGGCTTAGCTTAGTACGGTATATACTCAGGTGTTATTATTGGTGTATGCTAACAAGTGGGTCTTATTCATTATTTGGGATATAAAAGTGTGTCACCAGCTCATACTAGGTTTTTATTTTTTTATTTTTGGTTTTTTATTTTATTTTTTTTTTAATTCTTCTTTTATATAAAACATTTTGTTTATTTCTCGGTACTGGCACTTATGGTATTTGTTGGTGTAATAATAAGACCCCAACATCATGGTGGCTACCACGCTAGTAATAATGATTATGATATTATAAATGATGTTAAGGGTGACAAGGCTGTTGATGCAGCTTTCTAATATAATTGCTTTTTTCATAAACTAACACTTCTCCTGGCAATGATTACGAAATATTTATGGGTTACACAAAAATGGCACAGAATGCTTAACATTTACACACACACACACACACATACACACTGTACGTAAATTAGTATATTTCATTCATATTGCATAAAGAAGGGACAAAATACTCACATTGTGGATGTGATTGTGGATGTGAAAGGAAGAAATCACTTGACCCAACTTTACTAAATAAGCCAGCAACAATTTACTCGCGTTGAGCATTTGTTGCGTTGTCCGCTTGTTGGCTTAAATGTAGCAGGATTATATAAGTGAAAATTATGACACTCTGTGGACACATAAACCATTTACTTGGGGTAGTGAACTCGTTGGCTTTTCGATACTTCTCTTTATACAATTATAAACGCACACACATACACGTGTACATTTATGGAACACCAACACTTTTACTACATATTGGATATCAAGCCCGTAACCAGATGGATATTTATATGGGTATGTCACACTGCCAACAAATTTATGCGCTTTCATTTAGACAAATATTGGTGAAGGTTCATAAAAAATATTGCAATAATATTGAGTGTTATGTGTTTGTCATTGTTTACTACAGAAAAGTAGCTGTACAAAATGTGGGCGTGGAAAGTAACACTGAAAGTGATACGTTCCCATAAAAGAAGATTTTTTGTAAATTGTGGGAGCACAGGGTAATCGTGCTCTTTTTTGGAACCTCGATTATCAGTACAATTTCCACTTTTTAAATACATTTTGCAGGCTTTTTGTCGCTTTTGAGTGTTGGACTTGGCAGATTTCTGCTCAATCAATAAAAACCTACGTACAGGTACCACAAATATTTGTACAAAATTTCAGCTCGATAGCTCAAAATTTTTAATCTTTGGGAATTGCAACAACAGATACACGAAGGAAGATGTCTACATCGACTTAATTTTTGATGCTGATCAAGAATGTACATATGTATATACTAAGTCTGATCTCCAAGGCTTCCTTCTGGGTATTGGCCCAACACTAAGTCCACCTTATAAAAATGTTTAATATTAAAAATAATACAGAAACCAGTGAAAAAATTTAATTTGGTTGAAGTCAAATCTTAAGTACCCTCCACATGTACATATACAGGATGGGCGTGGCAGGTACATGACTACGCCCTCTACTAGTAGATGTTTTACATATCAGTTTGCAAATCGAATTTTACGCTAAATACGGATTTTGTAAATTATAGGCGTGCCTCTTATCCAACCATGCCCATTTTTGGCAAATCATCGTGTACACATACATAAAATTTTAACTTTATAGCTCAATTTTTGTGATAGATAAATAGATTTTTGTCAATTGTGGGCGTGGCGTACATGACGAACATTCATGTCTAGATCTACTCAGTTTTTGAAGCTGATCAAAAATATATCTACTGTGTAGGGTCTCTTACTCCTCCTTCTAAGAGTTGCAAACGAAATGATCAACTTAGGATGCTCTCCATCTTATGGGTAGGATGTAATAAATAAAGGAGGCGTTGAAGGCGTCTAGTATTCAAAGTGTGTCAGGCAAACATTTCGTTTGGAAAATATTTTCTCTTCAATATGAAGTGCCATCGTTTCGGCGATAGTCCAACTTTTCTAATTTATCTATAAACAAAAATATTTTATGCTGTGATTTTCTTTTTTAGAAATTGTTCAACAGCTAGATACTCTGACCCAACTCTCTGCTCTGTACACGCATTACTATAGCTGCTTACTCTCACTCCAACCTGAAAACACATACACACACACACATACACATACACACACACACATACATACATGTTTATGCATCCATTCCCTAAATGCATTTTTCACTCAGTCAGCGTCAGCAGTTAATGGGTGTTTAGTATATGTGTATATGTATGGATGGCATGAATGCTGGTGCAAAAGTATATAATTGTGTAAAATAAATTTTAATTTGTTTCCGTTGGTGTATAGAGTACAGTGTACACCAAGGCCACATTCTTTCATTCTGATTAATATTTATACGACATTATGGCCTTTTAACTGAAATTTCTTCCAAATGGTTGTTTGTTACTTTTTGTAACAACAGCAGCAGCAGCAACAGCAGAAGCAGCAGCAACAGCAATAATAATAACAATAAAACACTACAGTTGAAGTATTTTAAGTATAATGATTATATTAGGGAGGAGTTTTCACAAATTTATAAATGAAAAATGAATGAAATTGCCATTACCATCGCAATCGTCATCATCATCATCATCATTATCTTCATCATCATCATCATCGTAGTTGATTTTGAATAAATGCGGTTTTCTTGCAAATTTTGTTTTATTTCATTTTAGGAGTCATTTACAAATTTAAATATTTTTCATATAATTATTATACCCTCCACATTTAATAGGGGGAATACTAAGTTTGGAGGCGTCAAAGCTTTTTGAAGTATATATATGTTCTTGATCAGCATCAAAAACTGAATCGATCTAGACATGTATGTCCGTGTGTCCGTCTGCTGTTGTCATTCTCACCTAAATTTTGAGATATTAGGCTAAAATTTTGTACAGATACTTTTAGTTATTTAAAATGGGCAAAATCGGTCAAGAGGCACGCCCACAATCGACAAAAACTTATATAACTGTAACAAAAATTGAGCTATAAACTTGAAATTTGGTACGTACGTCTATAAATATTAGCTTCATCGATGTGTCAAAAATGGCGACACGCCCACAAATAATAAAAATGTTTATATCTGCCACAAAAATTGACCTATGAACTTTAAATTTAGTGCAATTATTTATAGTTATTCCATCCACCGATATGCCAAAAATGGTCATGGTCGGCTAACAGACACGCCCACAATTTACAAAAAACCATATTCACCATAAAACTAGACTTGCAAGCTGGTACGTATTACTCACACTATTATATCATGTATATATTTGCCACGCCCACGGTTGTGAATGTGGAGGGTATTTAAGATTTAGCCTATGCCAAATTTAGTGACCCTACTTGTTTTTCAATAATATTTGAAAAACTTTGTCAATCTTTCACTTTATCCTGAAATTTTTATTATCAGTATCTATACACCGACGCTTGCTGCCTTTCCAAGATATTATTCATAGTATCTACTTACACAAATACAAAACATGTATTATTTGTTGTATAAATAACCCCACGAGTCATATACATGCATGCATAAAAGTAAATGTAAATTGTTTTCAACACAAACAATTGAAAAACTATAATACAAAATAAATATGACTGAAGGATGGCAAAAGTTTTCTAGCAAATGATTCTTTAGCGTCAACAAATTGACAATACGATGCCATTATGCACACGCATGCTATAAGCACACACATGCACAACATATTTTTGCTCCTTTTTATACCCTCCATAAAAGATGAGGGTATAGTAAGTTTGTTATTCCAGAAGGAGACCATAAACCTTACAAAGTGATCAGCATCAAAATCTGAGTAGATGAAGACATATACGTATGTTCGTCTGTTATTGGCACTCTCAGGACCATAAAATTTAAAAAATTTCTAGTTATAAAAATTGTGAAAAAAGTCACGCCCACAATGGATAAAAATCTAAATATTTATCTGGCACAAAAATTGAACTACGTAACTTAATTGAAATTTGTTACATATATATGTTTATAATTAGGTTATCGCTTTGCCAAAAATGGGCGTGATCAATTAATAGACAGTCACGACCACAATTTATGAAAAAAACGTACTCAACGTTAAACCGGACTTTGAAGATAGTACTTTTATTGACCTATTAGACAGCCTAACTATGTACCAGCCACACCCACCATGTAGAGGGTATTTACGATTTGTCCTAAAACAAATTTGCTTTTCTTACTTGTTTACCATATTTTTCTTGTTTTGTTATTTCTTGCTATAAATTAAATTGTGCATCTCTACCAGCCAGAGGTAAATAATAAAAAAAAAGTTATACTTGGCTTAGAGATAAATCTTGAATACCCTTTAATATGAGAAGATTTGTGGTACGTATCAGCGTGATTAAGGGCGTGGCAAATGTATATAATTGCAATTTCTGTTACATCCATATATGTGTCAAGTGTTGCGAAAAAGTTTAAAATTTCGTATTAATGAAAGAGTGGGCGTGGCACTTAATTGTTAAAATATCTATGGTAAATGGAAGCAATGGAAATATAATAATGACTATGACAAATTTTAACTTTATACAAATATGTTTATGGACAAAGGTATTATTTAAGGGCGTGGCCATTTAATAATTTATTTTTTTTAATAATAAATTATCTGCATAAATTAAGAATGTCTCTTTGGAATTCTAAAGCTCTACATACCTTCTATGCAAACGAAAATATTCAAAACCTAGCACTCGGACGGATGTACAAATTGATTTAAAACAACTCAGAATTAACATTGTTCACAGTGTATAAGTAAATCTTATTAGATTTCTCAAGCATTCTTCATTCAATTACAAGTCACATTAAGATTATATGTACAACAAGTAAAAAAGGTTTTCTTTTTTTTGGTCTTTTATATTGAGGGCGTGGCTTAAAACCATTTCAAAGGAATTCTACAATATATATATTACATATTACCTAAATGATCTAGTTCTGCTGTAAATAAAAAATTTTCTAATTATGGGCGTATCTATTATCCAATCTCGCCCCTTTTTAACAATGAATACTTGAACGAATTAATTACATTGTGTATAACGTAGCAAATGTCAATTTTTTGATACATGATGGGCGTGACACTGATTTCAATTTCGCCCAATTTGAATACAAACCTATACATATACACTAAAACATATACAAAAATTCATCATAATACCAATTTTCAAATTTTGCATACGGACATAACTGAATCTATTCAGCGAATAATGGTGATGAGAAGAATAAGAAACTTAGTATACCTCCCATTATTATTACGAGGTAACAACTTTATATTTAAATTTTTTGTTATTTTCCGCCTGAGAAAATTGTTATGCGACATATACACTCTCCCCTCTAGATATGTCAGCATAATATATTCGCTGTAGCATTTAAGAAAACGAGGGATTTTTCAAAAGTTCTAAAAATGTTCCGATTCAATCAATATTCAATGGAATTACTTTCTAGACCAACAAAAATTTCATCAAAATATCTCAAAGAATGCCTGACCTGTGTACCTTGTACATTTAACATGAACTCAAGACGGACAGAGGGACATAACTAAATCGAATGTTAAAAATATCCGCACAAACTTAAAACTTAAGTACAGAATAAAAACCTGTACCCAAAATGGACTGCATCTACGCTATACATACAAGCACAATTTGTCATTCAAGAATTGCTTTAGATAGTTTCTTAAACGTAAAATTTTCTCTACACCAACCATTGTACTTACAGGGTATTTAAAATTTCATATAATCTGCGTTTCTTACATGTTTTTGTCTGTTGTGCAATATGCCCATGCAATGCGAATGCACGCTTATGTACCTTAATAGTTAAGTAGAACGGGATTATATGTACATGCACAGCACAGAGGAGCTACATATGGTACATGGACGAGCTCGTATACGTATCTCTGCATCATATGAATGAATTGAGTGCATTTTCGTTCTACTTACCAATTCCATTCACTTTTATCTTTGATAATGCTTCTTGTTACTCAGCTTGAAAGTGCATTTTTTTTTTGTTTTTTGGTTGTTAGTTAGTTTTGTTTTTTTTTTTAATAGTTTTATATGGGTGAAGTGCACTTAGCGAGTACGCTTGACGAGTATGACTACGGGTATAGAGATGTTGTATAAAAAGAGCAACAATAACAATAATATCAAGAACAAGACCAAGAACAGCTTCAGCAGCAAACGATCTTCCTTACACATGCTCAAATACGGAATACAGAGAGTCTGTTAAGGCACCTGCCGCATTTTATTGCCGGAGCAAATATTACACAATTATTACAAAAAATAATATTTATTTATTTATTCTTCGCAGCAAATATTCAACAATCATTGAATTGAACTTTTTATCCCTCCCAAATTTCTATATTTATTGCCGTAGCGCATACCGTGCACATAAAATGTTTGCAATGGAAAGGGGAAGATATAAATTTATTGAAAACAAGAGAGAAAGTTTCATCTCCCATACGACATTCTTGTCAACAAATATTCAATTGGAAACTTTACAGCACAACACATGCATAAAAGTTTTGTAGTTATAGCAAGTTGCCGCCTTTGCATTTTCTGGATAATAAATGTTGTCATTATTTATTCAACAAATTTTTGAGATTGTAATAACTTGAAGTGTAAAGCTACCCCCATCCCCCCAAACACGCTTAAAGTCAACAATTCAAGTGAATAACTGTTAAACATGAATAAATAATCCTTTTCCCATACATCTCCTTTATATGAAGAATTCTTGAAAACTATTTAAACATTCTTTGGGAAAAAATTAAAAAATTAAATATTTTTTTTATTAACAAACTAAACTAATGCCAGGACAACGTAAGAAGGAAGGCAAGGTTAAGTTTATTATACCGTTGGCAACAAACAAATGGGGGCAACCCGCAGAAACCATTATAAAATTATCCATGTTATCCATCATTGTTTGTCCTTATGTGTGTATGTCCGTCTGCTAACGTTACGGATCGTAAATTTCAAGCTGACATTCTCTCTCTGTTTATGCAAAGAGTTAAAATTGGTTAATAGACACGCCCACAATCTACATCACCTAACTATTCACCACAAAAATTGAGGTGTTACGTTGAAATTTGGTTCACTTAAATGAAAATTCTACCAAAATGGGCGATGACATGCCCACAATTTACAAAAAATCTTTTGTTTTAATGCAGAATACAACTTTTTAGTTGATACCTAATACTTAAATACTCTTATAGAGAGTATCTGCCATGCCCACTTATGTTGATTTAAGAATTGACTTAAGACACAATGTAGCTTTTTTACTAATTCTTTATTATATGCATCGATTTGCTCAAAATGGGCGGTATCAAATAACAAGCATGCCTTAAATTTACGAAAAATGTTCTTTGAAAAGGACTTAAATTTTTAGGTAAAATGTTATAGTCAGAGGAGTGCAATTATACACATAACATGATTAAGATGTAAAGATGTTATGCTTTCAAATAGGTGGACAGTTAAACTATTACCGTTCTCTACGAAACTGTCTCTGTCACTGGACACATTTATATAAATCAGCCTGATTATGTAATTCATCGTCTTTATCTATCGCCTTTGCTACTTTTTGCTGCCGCCGAATTCGGTCCAACATTCGCTAACATGTAAAATCGGATTTTAAACAAAATTAACCACCAATTAAAAGTGCTTTAAATGGGATCAATTTTGGTTTAATTTTATTCCGGGAGATTTTCGTATATGGTTTTACGAAAGTTTGTTTCTCTTATTCTCATTCTTACAACTTTAACGCATGGCGATCCCGTAATAACATATGAGGAATAATGCCGTTATTTATGAAGTAACAAAAAACTGTAATGTATAAAAAATGTTGTCAGTACAAAAATGAATAAAAATATTTCAATGTTTAACTTAATAGAAGAGAAATGCCCGCTATTCCTGTGTACGATTCCAATGAGCTTATAATGACGGAACGAAGAAAATTACCTACCACCAAAGATATGGTGCAACATATCCTATTGGAGAATGACTCACGCAAAGGTAAAATCAGCCAATCAATTTAAATTCAGAGGTATACATATGTTACACATTTATCCATTTAGGCATCTCTCTACGTCGCATCTATGAATGTATTAAAGAGAAGTACACGATTGAGATAACAGCACGAAGGAAAAGTTTAACCAAAAAATACGTAACTGATTTAATATCAGAAAATATGTTAATAAATGTTACAGGCAGAGGTCTTACAGGTTCTTTAAGACTGGCGAATAAGAAGAAATTTCTTCAAGACCTAAAACCGCAAAACGTTTCAGTAAAACGGAATAATGGGAAAAAACCTACAAAAGGTAAAGGTGCACATCGGCCCGATAATGAAAGTTCTGATAATGAAGAAGTAGAAGAGCAACAACAACAATCAGAATCATCTTCAACGATAAACACCGAAAAGAGAAATACACGAAATGCTAAAAAAATTAAGAGCTCAAAACGTAAACGGGACCATAAAGATAATCGAGATGATGATGAAGAAGAAGTAGAAGAGCAACAACAACAACAACAATCAGAATCATCTTCAACGATAAACAGCGATAAGAGAAATACACGAAATGCTAAAAAAATTAAGAGCTCAAAACGTAAACGGGATCATCAAGATAATCGAGATGATGAAGAAGAAGAAGAGCAACAACAACAACAACAAACCATATCAATATTTGACACGCCGCTTGAACATGATCGTCCAACAACGTCTACACCCTATTCACTATGGAACAAAGTGGCGCCGACAGCTCCCGTAAGGAAAAATCGCACCAAAAAGAAAACACCACCAATCAGCTATATTGAAACACCACGTGCATCAGGACGACAAAAAAAATTTAAACCAATGGAACAAATTGATGAAAGAATTTATTAATATTGTATTTTGTACTGCCCTCAAACCAAGGTAAGTAGTCATAAATTTTACGCGTTTATTTTGCATTAAAAATTTGTATACGATTTTATCCGATCTATAGTTGGATTGGTTGTTATTGTTCTTTTTATTTTCAGCTTTTATGGAGGAATCTGTGAATGATTTCTACAAAATAAGTGTGATTGAGGCTCATTTCGAATTATAAATTATTGCTTAAGAAAATGTCAATTTTTGTTTTTTTACAAAAGTTGATTTTTTTTCATATAATACGTCAGGAAAGTGGATTAATCTATGAATGATTATTTATTTAATTATTTAATTACGATTCAAGGGATATATATGTATAAGAATATATACATATGCGTTAAGTTGCTAACTTTTGTTAAAATTTGTTAAATTATATCTTTTGTACTATTTTCAAAATGAAATTGAAATTTCGACTTTTCGCCACCTTGCGGGCGCATTCATAACTCTTCTTTCACATATCGTACAAAATATTTCAATTAAATGTTGCCAGAGTTAATGCCAATAACATGCCCGTTTTATTAATATGTAAAATCACCTGAAGTAACACATGTGCAACAGATGTTTACAAAAACAAAAGCATTTGTTTGAAATTGTGAAATCTTCGCTTTTGTTGTTGCTTATCGTCTTCATTGTGTTTATAAGACAGCATAAAAGCAGCCAAAAACAAAGAAAAAATGAAGCTAAGTAACCAATAAAACGCTTACAAGTACGATACAAAAACAAAAAAACCAAATGTGTCATTGGCAGTGAAGTATAAAAGGGTGTAAAGTGAGGGTGTGTTGCATTATATTTAGCAATAAATTTAAAAAAAAAATTAAACTAATACTGTGATAATAAACATACAACAAAGTGAAACACACACTTTTCTATATATATGTCGCATTCTGTGCCTTCGTCACCTGCAATCACTACCCCGCAATGCGAAAATATTCCAAAAATAACCAAATGTTGCAACAAATCACAATTAGAAGAGTGTTTATGGGCACATGATTATCCCGAATTGCAAAAAGCATGTTTTTTAGCACGTATTTGTCCAGAGAAACCGCCCGCACTTTGCCAATATTTCAACATAGATGGTATATTACAAGTGGGACCCACCTGTGGTCTAACAGCACTTAGTATGATGTTGGGTGGTGTGCCAACGCCCAAAGAATTATTACAAGATGCTCATAGAAAACATTACACCAACAATGGGGAAATGTTTAGTGCACGAAACTTATTTCAATTGATATGTGATCACTTGTCTGCGCCCATGTTGCACAATACAACGAATGCCAATAACATAGACACTGAACGCAATCGAAGAAACAAGATCGAATGCCAAATGCATGAAGGTCGCTTAAATTGTGCCAAGGTCAAAGAAAACTTAATGCAAGGATGCTGTCTATTTGTACCGTAACCTTTTCAAAATCTAACCGCAAAATATCAAAGTTATTGATGCAATTAAATGCTGCTTTATTTTTTTATAAAAAGGTCGAATTATAAAAGTATTTACCAAGAAATAAGGTAACAGTTCCAATTACTAATAATACCTGAATAATACCATGATTATGCAAAGTTTATTGCTTTAGTTCAATTATAATTACCACAGAAAAAATTAATAACATGAAATTCAAAGCCACAAAAAAATATTTGAATCAGGTGATAAATTATAGTCTAATTATGCAAATATTAGCATAGCGTTAGTTCTGTTGACTTCAATTCAATACTTGATATTATTATGTTATCAATATAAAAATCGAAATAATAGCGAAAGTATTACTTATAAATCAAATTCTAAATCGGTTGTAATATATTAAGTGTGACAGATGTTGTCCTCGATGCAGTGCAATGCTCTCGTTTAATTAATTAATTATTATTTATAATTTAATTATAACGGCAAAATATTTGTTAACGTTGTGTAAATTGTTTCTAAATGTTGTTTATTTTCCGAACTCTGTGTTAGAATTCTTTGAATTTAGAATAATAGCATAATCACATAATAGTTTGGTTATGTGTTTAAGTTTAAGTGCTTTGTTTTAATGCAAAGGTGATGCCATTTACTTTTATCAATCAAGTGCGCCTTTTTCATTAGAATCATTTTGGTCGGTGTTTTTCTTTTATAAAATAAATTAAACAAATTCATTTGAATATATTGAAATGAACGCTGACGAAGAATTGCAGGTAATTGAAGTAAATTGAAAGCTGCCTTAAAACAATGCGTTAAAGAAGCTTTCACTTGTCTTGCAGGCTCAAATTGTATTGCCGGTAAAGGAACCATTGGACTTAATAAGGCTGAGCTTGGATGAGAAGGTTTATGTTAAAATGCGCAATGAACGGGAATTAAGAGGTCGATTACATGTAAGGTAACGAAACTATTGCATTTGCAGTAAATATTAATTCATCAATATGAATTAAAAAGGCTTTCGATCAGCACTTGAATATGGTGTTGGGAGATGCTGAAGAGACTGTAACCACCGTTGAAATTGATGAAGAAACTTATGAAGAAGTGTACAAAACTACCAAACGTACAATACCTATGCTATTTGTTAGAGGAGATGGTGTCATTTTAGTATCACCCCCCATGAGAACAGGCTAAAGGCTAAAGAACTTTTCCTATTTAAGATTTTAAATGAAAATAAACTCGTGATTATAAAAAAATGAAGCTTTATTTTATTTTATTCTACTACTGCTTACTAGGCGCCATATGTAATAGTTTCCTTAACTTTTAAAATAAATTCAGCTATGATCCTGATTTCAATCATTCGCCATGCATGAAATATGGCCATAAAGCACATTGGTCTTTAATAATTGGCTACTTAATCAGTGATGAGGTTAGTTGTTCATTTTTCATATGAAAAAACGTAATTGAGATGAGTTTTCCGTACACTCTATTTGCAGTTCTACGTTTTGGCTCGCCATGGCAAAGCGAAAAATCTTGCTGTTTGGTCTTTAGAAGCTTTAAGTGATAGTAATTCCAATTTGTTGGAATTCGCTCAACCCAAGGGTTATCCAGATTGTGATTTCTTGCTACCACCCGGTGGTATCGGCGGTGATTTAGGTTTAAGAGAACGTGCCATTATTGTCAAAGGCTTGCCGCATGAAATTATTTATATACGATAATGTCAACTCTAGCGGCGATAAAAAATATTTTAATACGTTCGCCATATAAATGTTTTATTTTTTATAGCCCTTTGCGGTCTAGCTTGCTTGGAAATAACTTGTTTGCCAATTACATAGAATTTATATTCAAAATTAAACAATTTCTACAACAATAGAAACAATTTTGTTTCAGTCTGCCTCACGTTTATTACCCCGTAAGTATTTAATGCTCTTCCCCTTCCTCACTCACAACGCACCCATAGTTATTTATATGAAATTAAAGAAATCTTTCTATTTGTAACAAGTCTCATTATTATTGTTGTTAATCAAATATTTTATTCTTGTTTAATTAAATACAATACAATAAAAATTCTCCGATATTTTCTACATAATTAAATGTGATAGCAAGTGTTGTTGAGGATGCTGTAGGCCGAAAATTAGAAGACACTTAACAAAATAATTATAACAATGTTTCAATTCTAGTCGCTTTCTCATGCTCACAAACTATAATATATTTCAAACATATTTATTCATAATAAATAAAAAAATATTATTGGATGTACAATATAACTTATGTGGTAGAACGTGTATGTGCATATGTTTATATGTATATGATATGAGAATTATAATCGAAATACAACGAAGAATGTTTCTTTATTAATAGTTATATGTCTATGCAATGTTCGCTTGTATGTGTACGTACGTTCTATTTCTATCAGTATTTAATATATTGCGCACTAATATTATATAAAATCACAACATTAAGCATATAAGTAATATAAGCAAATTGATAGAACTCTCTCAACGGTTAATTATTATAAACACACCATCACCAGCCACCCACTTTCCCCACAATCAACTAATTGAACCCTATTGTTTTAAGCGTTTGTGTGGCCAAATAGAAATTTATGTTTTTTAATTGTTAAATATTCTTCTTTAAGGTGGTGGTGATGTATGGATATATCATACTCGGTCCGTGCCGAATTTATGGTAGATGGTTTTTGTGTAAAACGGTTTTATAAGTAGACAGTGGGTTATGCTTTTATTATATGTATTATATAATATGGTGGTTATAGTTTCAAGACAAAGGCTCCACAATACAAAATTACAGTCTTCATGGGAACATGCTATTACGATATTGGGCGTGTACCATTATTTCTGCCAAGTTGATATTCCCGCTTATCATAAAATATCAAATCAATTGAGCGTCTATTATGTGATGTATAATTATCGTAAATATTAATGCGTGTTATGTTTTTATACCCTACACCACTCGAGGCAAAAGGCATATTAAGTTTATGCGGATGTGTGCAACTCCTAAATGGCAAATGCCACACCCATTTTCAGTTATACCGATCGATTCAGAAACAATTTAGCCATGTCCGTCTCTCCGTCTGTCTATCCAGCTAAGTTTGTGCCGTATTTTTTTGAGATATTTCAATGAAATTTGATAAAAGGACATGTATTGGCCCAACGGCGAACCCTATTGAAAATAAATAGAATCCCTCCTCATAAAAGGTCCTCTTATAATGGAGGTTTATATGGCAAAAAGTCACAAACCTTAGTATTTTTTCGCCATATTTGGTGAAGAATTTGAACCCGATCGGACCATTTTTAGAACCCTTTCTCATATAACGTTTTATTATAAAAAAAAATCGGTCTATCACTAAAATGTACAATTCTTTATTTTTTTTTTTTTTTTGCCAAAATTTGGTGAACAATAGTTAATAATAAGTATAAAAAATTAAATTTTTTATTTTACAAATAAAATAAAAAAAAAGAATTTTTATGACATTTTAATCATTTTTCAAATTTTTTATAATTTGTTTATGAGTATAAAAACTAAAACTTTTCCTTTTTCCAAAAAAAAAAAATTAAATTGAATAATATATCAAGTGGTGTAGGATATTTGTTAGTCCGGCTTTACCGACTATAATATTTTGACTTGCTTTTGTTTTTTTTTTTTTAATCAAATCTTTGTCGTTTTAGACGCAATAGTTTTGATCTTTAAATGTAATATAAACGCTTCAGTGTATACCTAACCATACATTAAGAGGAATTTTTCCGACTTCTAAAATGGAACGTTGCTTTAGAATATTGTTAAATGAGCGAATGATGTTTATAAGGAATTTCTTATTGGAAGAGCCATCGATTGCCTAATTTGTTTCTTCTTCACTATCAATTTGAAAATATAATTACTTTTGTTTTTTGATTCATACTTATAATACAACTACAATTCACTATTGCTGTAACGATTTTACTTTTGTAAATTTGTTTCATATGTTGCCAGTAATTAACTTTTAAAACATACATTTTTAGTATATAATTACAACATGAAAAGGGTTCAACTGGACTTTAGCTACATATGTGATATATTAGAGAAGTCGAGTCAAACGTTTAAGAAACATACTACGTTCAGCAACAACTCCAACAATAACATTACATACAGTATATAGAAGTGTTTGCAGATGTTTTCATATTTTCATTTGTATAGTTATTAGGTGTCTAGTAAGGTGGTTATAGTAGATAATATAATTTTTACTCCCAATTGTTTAATTTCCTTAAAGGGATTGAAATATTTACTTGAATGTTTTTTTTAAATTTTTTATTTGTTTTTTTTTTTATTATTACAACTAAACATATTTCTGATCATAATTGCTCTTTGATTACGTTTAATAGTTCTAAAATAATATTGCCGATCAAATTCGTTTAGTTGTTATTATTTATGATTTCTTATTATTTCATAAATCAATACCAATACCACCCGCTTCCTAATTATTATAATAGCGACACAACTAGTTTTCCTTCACAATCTCAACGTCAAGGGCTATAAATTGCCTACATTTTCGGTTTTCATCCATAGTTATGTTTACTAAATAAAGGAACAAAAACTAATCAAACAGACGTTACTAAAAAGTAGTGTTGGAGTAGAAAAAATAAATAAATAAAATACCTATGAATGTATTTTACATTACTATGCAATACAATCCAATCGAATAAAAGATAGATACAGGATACAGATATACGAGCTTAACACCATTTGCCAGACAGCGAACTGAGTCTAACATGTGCATGTGCGCATGTGTATATATTTCAACTTAGGTAAATGACTAGGATAGCTCAGAGCAAGACATTGGCGTACAACCAATTAGAGCGATGGGGAAATTTTTAACATGCGTTTGCCATTGCGATGATAACTGAAAGAACTTGACACCGGTCCATTCGGTACCATCAATATACACTAGAATAGAAGCATAAACAAATTTAATTTTTTTTTTTTTTTTTTTAATATCACACAATATACCTCGCAGTGGTACGGGATGTGATTGTTTAGGGGAGCATATCAAACGAGCCACACCCTCTACACATTGCTCCTTTTCAAGATCACGATCTTTTTCCTTTTTCTTACCCAAACGCATAACTATGAATGGTTGCAAAACGAGACAAGTGGTTATTTTTTTATTTATTTGCCCTCTTAAATGTCTTACTTTGCTTTTGCTTTTTCTCCTTAGTGGCAAAGGATACCGTCAGTCCATTAGATAAATCACCCAAGGAAGCATTTTGTGGTAAACGCCACACTTGCAGGCTGCGAAAGGTGCTCTTAATACTACTTTTACCACCTTGATCGCTACTACGTGTAGTACTCTTATCTTTAAATATATGTTCAACGGGTCGTACAATTGGCCAATAGTCCACTTGTAACTCTACCGATTCATTGCTTAAATGTTGCGGTGTAGCACTAAAACCTTCCGCCGTTCTTTCGCGCTGAGATGTAGCTGATGATGGTGGTGTTTGCAGGGGTGGAGTTACGCGATCACTTTGAGGTGGTGAACCGGATATGATGCCCCCCATTCCGGCAGTTGCATTTGCATTGACTGCCGTCTGAGAAGCGGCATTGCCAATCGGTATGGCTACACTGGTGTTTGATGCTGATTGTTGGGCAGCATTTACATTTTGATATTGGGTATTGCTTTCGTCGAGATCTAGGGAGATTTGTGGACCCTCCAGATATCCAATGCGTACATCCTAAATACATATATTTCGAGACGATTATTAAACAAACAAGGAGGGATCTCAAGGACGGTCAAGTCCGACCAAATGACAAACGTAAAAAACGTAAAAGTGCTCTGGTACATTTCAAATCTAGATAACTTAAATTTTAAACTAAAAAAACTGAGTTTTTAATGCTAATCAAGAATATATATGTACTTTGGGGGCTCTGACGCCTCCTTCTGATTGTTGCAAAAGAAATAACAAACTTAGTATACCAACTGTCGGACTTATAATTAATTTCTTCAATTCATTTACTACTTACACTAACAAATGGCACAAATATCTGGCATGAATCTTCGTCCTTGTAATTAACCATGGCTTCAGCAATTGGGACCTGTGTACAAGGCCCGGCCGAATGCAAATATCTTTGAATACGATTAACCAGTTCAACAATTTCCGATTTATTGACGGTTAAAGAATCACCCAACGAAGAGGACAAGGCGCTAGCAGTTACCGCACTAACAGCAGCTGCCGTTGCTGCTGCTCTCTCACATAATTGATACCAATTCTCTGAACCGAACATGCTGGCGTACGCTTGATCCATTTGACTTAAATAGCGCACTATGGTGCTGCCGCCAATCGGCACCAAATAAAAACGCAAATGGTTTAGCCAATCTGGCGGCCGTACACCCATTAAATCAACATAATGCCTAAGAACAGCACCCTGCAACCAATCGCCACCAATTAGAAGTATTTTAACCGTTGTTGGGGGTTTGGCATTTGAATTACAACTGAAAGAAGCCGGTTGTGTTAATATTTATAAAATGAAATAGAATTTTTGATTAATTCCTTGACTACTCACTATTTCTGTATTTTTCCCATTAACGCCTGCAGGATGGCTTTCACTTCGGCGGTATTTTGTGGCATAAATGCTGGTTTAAATGAGTTGGCAAATAATGCCGTCAACTTGGCAAGTAATCCACTACCGCTTATTGCCTCGGGCGGGCTTACAATCGTTACCACATCGGGTACCGAAGACTCGTCTGTGGCAAAAATGCGACCCAACTGATCCAATAACATCTTACGCGGTTCAACATTTGTTGGTGACAAGCAAGTTTCTAATACTGAACGCGGTTCAGCACTCAGTGCAAGCGTTTGCTTCTTTTTACCAGCTGGAGTGCTACTCGAGCTGCGGAAAAGACGTGAACGTTTCTCGTTGGAAATTGGTGTATGAACATTGCTGCTGCCGCCGCCGCCGCCACCAGCAATCGTTTGTAAATTGGAAATTGTATTGACGGGTGTCAATTGTTGCTGCCCATGATGATACTGCTGCTGAAAACGACCGTAATCTTTATCGCCACGCGGCGGACTATTCTGTGGATCAGAGGTTTGTCCATCCGTGTTGATGGCATTCCCCTCATTGCCAGAGCTATCATTACGAGTATCACATATACGATCTGTGAATATATGAAACAAAAAATTTATTTTGTATACTTTTCCATTTCTACTTGTCCTGCATTTCAAGCAGTTTGCTTATTCAAGTTCAAAATACGAATTAATTATCAAATGGTAGAACCAGTGTGGACACTTATTATAAAGAGACAGACACGCAACATTAATACGTACAATACATAGGCAATGTATAGAATGAGTACATATTTAAAAGTATGATGAAACGTGCTTTATTATTCATCTCTGACGTGAGTTTTTTTTTTTTTTATGTACAAGGTCAAAACTAAAGAGCTTGAAATCACTTGAATATAATCTACTTTCCATACCACGGGTACTACTTCTTCTCAGATGTTTACATAAATAATAATACTATCAATCAAATAGCAAATTGGATCACTTCTGTTCACCTTGATTATTCAGTAACCCTTGATCAAACAGTTTTCCCCAAAGTTCTCAAAGCGAGGTATACCAAGTCTGTTAGAGTATTCTTGATCAGTCAATATGAAGATGTCCGTATGTCCAACCCTTGTTGAAGTGCTTCCGCCCATAAATTGAACTAAATCACTCTTTAAGTCTTTAAATCGGTTAGTATGGCAAGTTTTATAGGATTTCTACAAGAGGGATATATATTCGGACACGAGCAGTTACTGATTGTTACAAACAGAATAGCGTACGAAGTATCCTAACTGTGGGAGGAAACGTTCATACCCTCCCACACCACATGAAACGATATCTATGCATATATATATGAGATAAATCACGTACAACGAAATCATTACAAGGAGGGATTTAAACACAAAAAGGTGGATAAATATTTACAATATTTTATATGAAAGCAAAGAGCGTGCGTACAGTGTAAACAGCGTAAAGTGTAAACTTATGCTACAGAGTATTTAATTTAGGGACGAGGATGTGAACAATATGTGTGGACCAATAGCGAGAGGTAAAGCAAGAGGTAGACTTGATTTTTTAAGTTTGTTGTTAATTTTTTTGTTTTGCTTTGTTTTGTTTTGTTTTTCAAACTATGTATTAATTATTTGTAAAAACACAGACCTGGTGTTGTTGCCGAATTGTTATTGTTTGTTAAATGAGTGCATTTTTGTTTGTTACTTTCTATTTGAAATGACGAATTGGTCAATTGGTCGCTTTTATCCGATGATCTACGTTCAATGCCGCCTGCAAAAAAAGTCATTCAAGAAGCCATGCAATTATAATCAATGTATTCAAATGTAGGTACAATACATATGTTACGTTACCTATAGATAATGTATTCAAATATGTTAGCTAATATGCATATATGTATAAAAAAAAGCAAGTCTCGAGTAATGGCGAAAGAATAAAACATCAAATGATGACAAAGGCAGCAGAAAGTGGGTTTTTTAATTATAGTATAACTTGTGCTACTTTATAATATCATTTATTGTATATTGTTTAATGAATGGCAGGTGTGTCAGTCTGTCCTAAGTGTGTCCATTTTTGGAATTATTTCTAGTGTATGCTATGACATGGTCTTCATGTGTATTTAGTAACATGTCTTAGATATGATGATGAATTAAACGTAAGCGATCTGTTAATATGCATATATTATCATGCTGCTATATATAATATACTCATATATACATAAATACTTTAATTGTGCGCATAAGGCGCATCTTAAGCAAGCGGATTTGAATCGATTACATAAATATTAACGTAATAGAAATTACAATAATTTTAACTTAAACAACACTCTTAGATGTATTCGTCAAATGTATATAATGTAGGGTTGTGCATAGGATTAAAATTAATTAAATTATAAAAACCGTAATTATACCCTCTACATTGAATAGACGGTATACTAAGTTTTTCACTCGGAAGGAGGCGTCAGAGGCCCTACAAAGTATATATATTCTTGATTAGCAGTAAATGTGGCATGTGTGTCATTATGTCCGCCTGTAGTTGGCACTACCGAGATCGTAAATTTTGAGATATTTAGCTAAAATTTTATACAAACACTTTCGTTATAGTTTCTGCACCTAGATCGCTATTTAAAATGGGCAAAATCGATCAACACCCACGCCCACAAACGAATATATATTTATGTATATATCTGCTACAAAAATTGAGCTACAAAGTTGAAATTTTGTATATATGTATTCATAATTATACCAATTATTGCATTATATCATACTAAAAATGGGCGTCATTAGATAACAGATACGCCCACAATCGATAAAAATTTATGGCCCAATCAACATGATAGTTTAATGATTGTGGCATGGTTGAATAACAGACACGCCCACAATTGACAAAAATCTACATATCTGACACAAAAATTGACCTATGAACTTTAAATTTGGTAGGCACATCTATAGTAATCTCATGCATCAATGTGCCAAAAATGGGCATGGTCGTATTACAAGCACGGCCATAATTTACAAAACAATCCATACTCGACGTAAAACTCGACTTGCAAGATGATTTGTAATATAAACACTATTAGAAGCTGTATTCATATACCTGCCACGCCCACCGTTTGTATATAGATTTGGAAGGTATTTAAGATTTGGCCTAAATCAAATTTAGTTTTCTGACTTCAGCTCAATATCTCAAAATTTACGATCGAGAGAATGTCAACAACAGACACGGACACACATGTCTAGATCGATTCAGTTTTTGATGGTGATCAAGAATATTTACGTACTTTGTAGGGTTTCTGATGCTTGCTTCTGGGTGTTGCAAAAGGAATGACATATTTAGTATATACCCCATCTGATGTAGAGGATATAAAAATGATCCGATCGGATCCAACTAATTATGTATTCGCCATATAAAAGCTTCCTTTATAATAAGACTTTATATGGTGCATTTTCAATAATCAATAATTTGCACATGTTTGATTTATATAAATAAGGCGCAATCGATTGAAATTAATCCCTGTCATTAACAAATATGAGGCCGCAACAGTTGTTCTATGAAATCGAGATGAAAATTTTCCATAAGCTATTAAAAGGCGGCCAAAGGTATTTGCCACACCCACGTTTTGATATTTAATATTTTTCATTCGGAGTAAACAAACTTGTCAACAACTTTATGGAGTTTAAATAAAAAACGTTCCTAAAAATATTCCAATAGTAAGTGAATCATGCTTTTCTTATGTTAAACGTATTTATAACGCTCATTTTTTATATCATATATACATATACGTATAATTTACTATGTGTGCAGAACTAAATAAATGTACAAGGGAAAAATTGTTGGCGCTACTTTAAAGAACCCTTTGCGAAAAAAGGGCTAAATTTTCGCATGACAAATAATAATATAAAAATACATGAATAAAACTATGAAAATACATGAACCTAATTATTCATACATAAATATGTGATATGCACTAAAGCAGCTGCCCGCCTCATTCATTTGGAAGTGTAAGTGGTGGCACACACAGGTACAAGTAGCTTGATTAAATGTTTGTAATATTCAGAAAAATGCGTGGGAGATCCAGCCCAGTTCATTAATATATCTCTAAATCGAATGCAAAAACACATGGACATACAGACATAATAATTGAGGAGATTTAGAAGGGGTCTCTGAGTTAACCGATATAATAAAAGGTGGGCATTTCTTCAATCAAACATTCTTCAAACATATTACAAACACACACACAAGCTTAATGTACTTTTTAAACGCGTAGTATACTGTCACAAATGATTTGAAAGAAAGATTGAGTGATATGGAAAGGATTGAATTGTTTTAGTTTTTTAACTTGAGTTTCATAACCGACCTTAAGTTCCCTCCCATTATTCTTTCTAATACCCTTTACTTGTAAACTAACATACATTCATACATACTATAAATTAAGTGAAAGCAGCAATAAATGAAACATTTATACATATTTTTAAACATTAATATCAACAATGCCACTCATACGTAATCGCACGAACAAAAAAACAAAAATAATTTGAACGTATAATAATTGGCATTGTTTGTGAGGGAACAATGCAACAATGCAACATGAGGGTTAAAGTCATTGTACATTATTATTTATGAATGCAGAACGGGAAACAATTGTTCAACTCACCACCTTCAGCCTCAATGTCATGCAGCATTATCCGTGAATTGGTGAAAAAGGGCCTAAGGGACGGTTTCGGTGTTGAGCCAATAGACAAACTGTCAATATCAGGCCCCGAGTCATCACCCTCACAGCAGGACAACGACTCCAATTCTTGAAACAAAGCGTCCAAGTCTCGTTCACCACGAAGAGAGGCCGTGCCACGATTAACCTCACCCTCCAATTCTTCGGTAGCTTTGAAGCGTTTCAATAGCGCAACGATTTTCTGTTTGAAATTGCGTTGTTGCAGAGATATGGTCTGGTAGGAAAGGTACAGAAATGCAATTAAAAATATTTAAATAAACATTTCGTTCTTATAATAAACACTCGTTTTAAATGTTAGGTATCTATACACAGTCACAGTGTGGCTTAGGTGTCCCAAATTATTTAATATTTAACATGACTAGTTTCACACACTTACTCTGCTTATTTTAGCACGTGAGGAACTTTTTTCCTTCATTTCGAATTCACTATCACTGTCCACCGGGTTGTTGGTTGTGACGTCTTCAACTTCGGAACGCTGCAATTTACGATATTTACGGATATCGTGTTTACCGGTACTGTAGCCAGCTAGACCCAATTCAGTGGCTTCGTCGTTAAATTCACCCGAACTAAATTCAGCTTCTTCGTCTTCGTCAGAGTATTCAGCAACGCGATCTTCGAAAATAGACGAAAAGACAAGCTTTCAATTTTCGTGCAACTTTTATTATTTTCCCAACACAAGAACAAAAATTATGTGACATTTGAAATATTTCTTTCCAATATTCATTCAACATTCATTCTAACGTTGCCAACACCTGTTTTATTTATTCTGTAACCACTGTATATTTTTCTTTCAATTATTCCATATAAATTTGGTTAAATTTCGTTTTGATTGTTTACTCGCTCACAAGTAAACTGCTACAAATTTCGTTGAATTGTTTTAATTTCAAAGAAAACAATCTGCATGAATTTTTTTGTAGCTGTCACTCTAGTGTTCTCTTTAGCGATTTGTTTGCAACACTTGAAAAGTTGTCTCAAGAGATCATACATATAACATGTGCTGCAAACGTTCTTTCTATTAATCTCTATGATCGCGACACTTCTAATTGATTAGCTAGACATGTGAATGCCACCCAATTTATATGGTTACGTTTTGTGGGATTTCTTGAGTAACATAACCCCAGAGCAACTTGTTTCGACTACAACTTGTAGTTTTTCTTCTTCTTCTTCTTGTTATTTTCCTTTCTTTCCTAAAGACAAAGATTCTTTAAGCGAAAAGAATTTCATTTCTTTGTTGTTTTTGTGTTTTTTTAATTCTCATTTCTGCTCACTGTTCTCACTTTATATGATATTTTAATATAAACATTTTTTACAGTAAAACTAATTTTATTAATGTTATGTATGCATGTATATACAATAAAAACTAAAAGAAGAGGAGGCATTTATATATTATACATCAGTTAACTGACTGACTGACTGACTGACTGGCTGGCTGACTGTCCAACACGACTGTTTGCCATATTTCGCCCGTGGTGAAGAATTTGCGTTTACAGATGATTCACTCAACATTCGTCATGAAAAAAACACCGGTTTATGTACCAAGGTTTTTATAGATGATGATTTTTTAACAGAACAAAGTGTAATTATTTTGAGGAAAGAGGAAAACTTCTACCGGTCAAGTATACTTAAAGAACAAATGAAAAAAATATTATCGCTACAACACTAAGATTCACAAAAAAAAATGTCATTCAGACGGATGAACTGGATTAAATCAATTGAGAAAGTGATTTGAATAAATCGATGAACACAAACTTTACCACAGCGTATAAAAATTGTTAAAATAATTATGATTACAAGAAATGTCTTGAAGTTCATTAAACATGCATTGTAGAAAAATACTATATACTTAAACGTTGTAACATATATTATGCACTTTTGGATAAGTAATCAAAGCTGTGCCAAAAAAAAAAAACAAATCAAGAGTTTTCTAAGACATTAGGCATCCACCATAAAATGGTTTTAAATCCCTTGGATAATACTGTATACAATTTCTTAAATAAACCTTTGGGACGGTGTTGCTTTATTACTGTTATACAAAACTAAGAGAAATGGTGAAAACTGAGTCTAATAAATATCAAGTCAACACGTAAGAAAACTAAATTTGGCTTAAGCCAAATCTTGAATACCTTTCAAAACCTCAACGATGGGCGTGGCACCCCTCTATATTGTATGCATTACGTATAAGCTTGAAACTCGAGTTTTACCTGGAGTTCAGTTTTTGGTCAATTGTGGGCACGTCTATTATTCAACCATGCCCATTTTTGGCACATCAATGGATGAGATAACCATAAATATGTGCACCAAATTTCAAATCCATGGGTCAATTTTTGTGGCAGATATATCAATTTTTTGTGTGGGCGTGGCTCTTGATCAATTTTATCCATTTTAATTAGTGCTTGTATAAAATTTCAGCTCAATATCTCGAAATTTACGCTCGTGAGACGGACACACGGACATACGGACATGTTTAAATCGACTCAGTTTTTGATATTGATCAAGAATATATATACTTTGTAGGCTCTCTGACGTCTTCTTTTGGGTGTTGCAAACGGAATAACAAACTTAGTATACCACCCATCTTATGTGGAGGGAATAAAAAATCAAATCCAAATACCATCCCATAGTGAGTAGTATTTACACACTCCAATATACATATATTAGGTTTAACACATAAGTAGAATTAGGCGCCAAGTGTACTTTTTTGTATATTGTAGGCGTCTCTATTATCCTATGGCGTAATCATATCAATACGTATGCCGAATTTTAACTGCGTAGCTCCATTTTTGTAGCTAATAGATGTACTTTTGTCGATTGTAGGCGTGTCTCTTGGCCGTTTTTGCCACTTTAAATAGATTTGCGTGAAGAAACGGACGTACAGACGGACTTTGATTCAGATTATGCTGGTAATCAAGAACGGTGTCTCCGACGCCTGCTTTTGGGTACAGCAAACGGAATAACAAACTTAGTATATCTCCCATTACTTAGGTGAAGGGTATAAAAAACTAAATTTGGTTTGGGCCACACCTTGAAATCTTTCCATACGAATTTTTTTCGTACAGATATAAATATAATGAATAAGATTTGTTAAGACGGCCGATTTGATTCAATTCATTTTCAATATGAACCATTTTTTTCAATTTAACCACGAACTGTATACTACAGTTAAGAATTTTTTATGGATGCTGTCAGATCACTTCATGGATCCACACATATAAGAAGTTCTTTACTGAATCATTTTATATGAAATAAATTTAAATAGAATTTCAATGTTGGATTTTTTTATGAGTAATGTGTGTACAAATGCTATAAAAAAATTTCTCATGATTGTTTACATGTATTGTAGATTGTTTCTATTTCGATGAATGATTATACTGTCTGTACGACCAATATATGATTCTAACGCAATTATACAGTCAACCCTTTATTTACGCAACAAACTTTTTTCACCCCTTCGGATGGGCGAGATTAAAAGAGCATAAAAAACACTCGAATTAGGTGATTGTAAATAAATTAATATTAATAGGATTACAGGATGTGTGAATTGACATGGAATTTTCGAGAAACCGATCTACCATGTAAGTCCCAGGTGACCTGTACACCTAATTCTCTTTTTGCACGAATTTGATTTAACAGGAGTAAAAATAAAAAAAAAATTCTCTTTTTACACGATTTGTTTTGTTTTAACACGATTTTCAATTTTTTTTAGGTCTGGAACCAATCTACTATTCTTCTATTTAGCCAATATCTTTTTTTACACGAATTTTTTGGGAACGTATCTATCGTGTCAAAAGAGAATTAGGTGCACTTGCATTTATATTTATATTCATATTTCTTTATATGCGTTTTAATTATACTATAAGACATTGTGAGCATTAAATTTATTACGAATTTTTTGACACATCATTTTTTAATTGGCGCCTATAAATACTGTACCATGTACATGTATTTGTTTATTTCAATTATTGCACATACAGTGTCTGTCTGAATGCTGTGTTTCAAATAGAAATTTGTAATGCCTTGGTATTGTTATATAAACATGAACGTAGGCGCTTATAAACTCGTCCTCATGCTGTATTGTTCTATAAGTTAATCTCATTATTGTATGCGTTTTATTGTGCTCCAAGCAAAACGAGTTATATACTGTGTGATAGTTCAGATAAGGTCATCTATACTACTCAAACACTATACGAAACTGAAGAATCCACCTTTAGATTAGATTAGCCAAGTAGTGGCATACACTTCCATTATTAGCACATTTTATAGGAAAGCGTACGTGAAATAGTTGAATAGTATTAGACAGAGATAGAAAAATGTTTAAATCGAGTCGAAATTGTACAATTTTACATGTATGTGCAAGGTCTATGAAAATCGGACACATGCTGGTATAAAGATAAGTGATCGACAAGAACCATCCTTCACATATATCTACTGAACAATTTGCACCAAATTCATTCATTTGTGTACGAGTTGCAGCGTTTATAAGCAATCAACCTACAATTTTTTGTAAACATGAAAAAAGTGAGTCTCGTGTGGTAATAAAAACTACTTTTTTACACAAGAACATGGTTTCTATAAGCAAACCCCAGCGTAAAAGATATTATTTCAACTCTTCAATGTCGGTTGGAATGATTGGATGGGTATAGAAAAATTAGAAAACCCTTGGACCCGTGGCATCGACAAGATTTTGCCGAAAAAATCATTTTTGTTTCATTTTTTACAGACTTGTGTTATTGACCTGCCATACTTTGTAGGTGTTTTTTTCAAATTTTCTTCCGGGTGTTGCAAATGTTTTGACAAAGTGAATAAATGTCCGACTTTATGATTCTGAATTATAAAAATTGATGCATATTTATTTATGTTGCCCCTCATTTCAGCTAGTGACAATGACCAAGACAAATTTCATACATACACATAAATAAATTGCAACCTTTTATGCAACATAATAACGAACAACAAGTTTAATATATTTTTTTTTTTTTTTTGAAAATATGCCAACACATAAACGTATTACAGCCCAATGGGTCAAAATGTTTTGTTTTCCTTTTACACACACAACGATACAAAACAACAAAAGAATAATTTTATAATAATCTAAATTTTTGTTTTTCAAAACATTTACGATAAACATTAAATTGGCAGATACATGTGCGAGATGTACAATAATAATAATAACAACAACAACAGATATGATAATAATAATAATAAATGAATCAAAAATAGAACATTTTTATATAAAATATATATTTTTATACCCTCCGCATAAAATGGGGGGTATACTAAGTTTGTCATTCCGTTTGCAACACCCAGTAGGAGGCATCAGAAACCCTACAAAGTATATATATTCTTGATTAGAATCAAAAACTGGATCGATCTAGACATGTGTGTCCATGTGTCCGTGTGTCCGACTGTTGTTTGCATTCTAACGCGCGTAAGTTTTGAAATATGGAGCTGAAATTTTGTACGTTCAATTTTAGTTTTTGCACGCAAATACTTATTTAAAATGGCTACTCAAAATCGGTCAAAAGCCACGCCCACAATCGATAAAAGTCTATGTATCTGCTACAAAAATTGAGCTATCAAATTTAAATTTAGTACGCTTATTTACAATAAACTTATCCATCGATTTGCCAAAAATGGGCGTGGTCGGATAACATATACTCCCACAATCGACAAAAACTTATATATATGCCACAATAATTAACCTATGAACTTGAAATTTGGTATGCATATCCATTGTTATCTCATCTAACAATATACCAAAAATTGGCGTGGTCGGATAACATACACGGTCACAATGTATAAAAAACTATTACACCACGTAAAACTCGACTTGCAAGCTGATACGTAATACAAACACTATTAGCGGGCGAAATATATATATCTGCCATGCCCAACGTTTTAGATATACGTTGATAAGATTTGGCCAAATTTAGTTTTCTTACTTATTTACATACATGTGTATACTTGTGGACTTCTGCACTCCAAATATATCCATTTCTATATTAATAGGAAAACATGCTAACAGATGTATGGCAGGGATATTATAAGATAGAAATATGTGTTTGCGCAAATTTATTCATTACCAGACAATGCTGACGTCAAAATGAGGTTCATTATTTTAAGTATGTTTGATTAAAAAGCCCACTTATATAAGAAATTTTTCAAGTAAACATATGTTTTGCTAAACCATAGCCGCCGTACAAATTTTTTCTTTAATAATTTGAAAAAATATGGAAATATCAATCAAGGGAGGAATAACTTTTTGACAAAACGTTTATAATCAAAGAACGTTTATATTAACACAGACAGTCATATCAAATCAGCTGTGTACATACATACAAAGGTGCTGAAAGCTGACTGAGCACCTAAAGCAGATGTTCACTTCACAGCTAAGCACCAGCGGCAAAATTGCTACCCTAAATAACCGTACATGTGATTGACCTCCTACCCCCCTACTACCCCCACCTAAACCACACATATATATATTAATGGCATTTACTTGTTACGTGTACGTGTTGGGTACGGGTAGTGATGTATCGCGTGCATGTACAACTTAATACCCAGCAATTCACTTCCATTCATTTGCGTTTGGTCACAAAATTAAAGGTATTTTACATATTATATTGTGTGCATTTATTGCATGCTTTGCATCAAAAATTTCACTTGCTTTAACAACTTTTTAAATCCAAGCCAGTTTACACATTAGCCGGCTGGCTGGTGGGGTTACCGCAACGATTGACAATCATTGCATACGAAATATGGTTAACTGAATGTTCACAACCATCATATAAACAAAATCATTTATCCATGCTTGCCACTTACCCGCCAAGAGTACATTGTTGTTGTTCTTATTGTCATGATCAACTGGAATGGACGAAACACGTTCAGCTCTTAAACAGGCTACCGTTGTACCGGAACGACCATTTTTACCCGTCGCAATCAATTCCACCGTCATATCCATGGACTTTTGTAAAACAGCATCCATACGGATGAAGCCTTCGGCCAATGTCTTATAACCCAAAATTGTACGGGATTTATATTTTTTGCGGCGTTGCAGCAATATAACCAATCTAAAACGGTATTGTATGAACAAAAATTGAACGATAACTTTATAACCTTCAATTAACCACAAAATAAAAAAAAATAATGCAACACAATACGAATACAACAGCACTGTCATCATAATGTTATTATGATAACAATAAAAATGTAATTAGATGCTCGAGCGCAAGGAAGCTCCGTTGAAAGGGTTGTTGATGATAATTACAATGATCGATTACAGAGCAGTTAACGTAATTTAAGGGCAAACAAAATACGTTCATCATCAATTAATTAGTGTCACGTTGTTAAAACTTCCAACACCACATTATTCATATTCATAGTACAAGTTTATCATAGCTTTACACTGCGTACTGTACAAATCTGATAGGATAGGAAACTGACTTCACAGCTGACAGACATAGACTAGCCTGACGAAATACAGTCAATGCACTTTAAAACGCAAGCTCTTTATATTCATTTTATAAACTCGAGTGACCCTTGGGTGTGCTTTTGCGGTTTACGCAAGTGGTGTAGTGGTTAATACAACGTAATATTAATTAATTTCTTACACACCTATTGCCGTCACGTTTAATAAAATGCGGATACTGCAAACTAAAATTCAAATCCAATTCAGTCTCAGCCAATGGCATACCACCGCCCGTACCAATACCAGCACTACCAACATTACCAGGAGTACCGGGTATTGTGGTAATCATTTGAGCATTACCACCCAGTGTAACAGGTGTACTATTCGTTTGCATCGAACCGGTACCGCCAACAGTGCCAGTACCTGAATAGGTAGCAGCTGCTGTTGCATTCGATTGCCAGGAACTTGTTCCAAATACTGTTATCTCATGTGAACGCAATGTACGCTTTGAACTTTGCATTTTTACTGCCAACGACAATGACGTCATGTCGCCCGGTAGCGGTGTTAAAATTGTTAAACGGGTAATCGTCAGTGAACATAATCTGTAAAAAAAAAATCGAACCAAATATTTAATTGATTAATTTTTAGTAAAATTTTTAGGCAAAACAAGTGAAATGTTCCAATCAGTCAAAGCCAACCCCAAATGGTCCGTTCGGATCCAAATTTGGCACAGCCAAATATTACGCCAATTAAATATTCTTCAACAAATTTGGTCAAAAAGTATTAAAAATTGCGATTTTTTGCCATATAAAGACTTCCATTACAATAGGACCTTTTATGGGGAGGCAATCTAAAAATGGTCCGATCCGGTCCATTTTCAATACAGTTCTTCTTTCGGGCAATTTATGTTTTTCGATCACATTTCATCCCAATATCTCAAAATAATAGACCCTTATATGGGAAGAGGTTGTAAAAATGGTCCGATCCAATCCATTTCAAATAGGATTTTTTTTTTTGAGCCAATACATGTCTTCGTACCAAATTTCATGAAAATGCAACCAATAGCTTACGTATAAATTTACATCGACAGACAGACGGAAAGACGGACATGTTTAGATTTTATTTCTGATCGGTATAATTGAGGATGGATGTGGCATTTGCCGTTTGAGAGTTACAAACATCAGCACATACTCTTTGAGAAAGGTGGGAGAAGTTTCAAATTGTGCGACTTGTTGTCGCCTAATAGAAATCTACATGAACTACGAATATCTATCTCAAAGTTCGATCGTAAGAGTTTTAACAAAAATCTGGACGCAGCGTCAGATACAGCCTATGTCTGACTTATTGTTGAACTTGGATTTTACTGAGTTACTATGGATTTGAGTTAAATTTAAAATTAATTATTAATATTGCTCCAAGGCCCACATTTGTATTCATTCATAGAAGTATGAAATTGAGATTTCCGCATTACACACACATGGCACACATAAGGTCAATGTATCACTAATCTAAAGCCACAATCACGTTTGATTAAATTTGTAAGCGCTCTGAAAGGAACACCGGATGATACATCCACCGTGCTGTGCACACCTACCGAACTCAGGCACACAACCTTACATACACACATCTATTAAAAGTGTATAACAAGTGAACTGCAGGAGATTCTCAAAAGAAAGCTGCCAAGCAACCAAACAATAGTGAAAAACGTAGAGTCAATGAAAATTGCACTTGAAATAATTATTAGCTATTGACTTTCTACTATCCGCCACATTCCTTTCAAGAGTGAAATTAACAGAAGAATGCTTTAGCACAAAATTACTTTATGTGCAGAAGAAAAATAGCTATTTTTATGAACTGTGTAAAGTTTTACAAGCACTTTTATACATAATGACTGCTGTAGTATTTACGTGCGATGTAAAAAGTAAATCTTTCAAACCCAGTCAAGTTGAAAAGGGTTTTTATTAAAAATTACTTAAAATTTGATGTAAGCTTAGTAAGGTATAAAGTCTCCTCAACAACGTCCATTAGTTATAAGTGACATGTCGGGATGGCATGAGGTAAACTAGTGTATGAATCACTTTAAAGTTAACATTGGAAATACAACCATTTAGAGTTTAATTAATCATCTATAGTGTTGAGCGTATTAGTCAGCACATTTATATTCGTTTTTACAAATATTGGGTCGAGGAAGTAGTTTTGAGCATGTTTTTTATTATAGGATAGAAAAATAATATTAAATTGGCTTCGCACCATAAGACAAGTAACAAATTATTTACTTATCATTTATTGTGTATTTACACACAAGTGGATTTATATTCAGTCAAATCCGACCATTTAATACCCCAAACCACTTAGGTTTATAAATTATGCTACATTTAGTTTAGTTGTGTCAGTAAACATAATGCATTGCCATATAAATCTATTCGTAAAATATCATTATATGGGAGGGGGTTCTAGAAATGGTCTGATTTGGTCCATTTTCGATAGGATTCCTTTTTGAGCCAATACATAGCCTTGTACTAAATTTCATCGATATGTTTCAAAAATGCAACTTATAGCTGGCGTACAAATTTACATGGGCAGACGGACATGGTTAAAACGATTTAGATTTTGATTCTAAATTGATCGGTATAACTGAAGATGGGTGCGGCATTTGCCGTTTAGGAGTTACAAACATTCGCACAAACTTAATATACCCTCTTGCAAAAGTGGTATAGGGTGTAAAAATTTAAAATTGTTTGAATTTATTGCAAAAAGTTTAATGAGAACTTCAGAATAAATGACTGCCACAGAAGGTTCAGAATAATTTTTCGAATCGTTTTATCTGTGTTCGTCTATCCACGTTCAATATAAGAAAATAAAATTTTCGTAGAGTAATGTGTCTTGTTTCAACAATGGATTTTTTTAGGACAATTTATGGGAAAGACTCTCTTATAACGCGTCTTTATTTATATTGAATAATTCTTATAAGAACACTAACAAAATGTGATTAACAAATTTATGTTGTTAAGTACGTACAGTACAATCGTTTCGGAGTAAATGTATTTTTGATTTGTTTTCTTTTTTATTTCATTCAGTAATAAATTTATGCAGCTTTCCACTTGTCATTATTAATATTTCACTATTTAATGCACTGTGTACACCTCGCACAAAACACTGCTTACATGGAGAGAAATCATTTTCGTGTCATTATTACATCAATTATTGCTTTATTAATTGCGGTTTCGATTTGATTTGTATATAAAAACATTTAGAAACTACACAATAATGTGTGTGTGACACTAACGGTTTTATTATTATATATACATTTCTGAAAATTAAAATCAATGATCGTCACTATATAAAGTAATGAATACAATTCATTGTTTTTTTTTTTTTTATATTTAAAGCCATTAATTAAATCACATTCAAAGTTGAATGAACTGCGCTGACAGACAAAAAACGGATAAATAATGTTGTTAATATTATTATTCACACAAACAATTAAATGAATTGAATCAATTTGAAGGAGCCGACGATGTTAAAATGTTAAAATTTCTACCTATGAGAGATGCAGATAAGGAGCCTTAAAAATGCTAAAAATCTCATTAAATGTTTATTCTTAGAATGGTTTTCCGCTTAGAGCTAGCAACTAGGTGAAGCCCCCACTGATTATATCCACCACTATATGTACACTGTCCCCTTAGTGTGTGCAGATCTTCCAATCAAAATTACAGTAAATTACTGAACCAATATAAAAAGTCTTTGTTGGTTAATCACTCAGACCAAAAATTCTGCTTATATTGTCTTTCCTCTCCTACCTCTCTTTTATTACAATACTTTGGATCGGTATCATTACTATCTCTCACCATTTTAAAACCCAAAAGTAAACTATTCGAAATTGATTTTGGAAATTCCGAAATGAATAGAAAGATGAATTACACGTAAGACGATTCAATCTGCATTATCAAATGAAATGTGAGGGCACACAAATATTTACAAATCTTTAAATATTAATTTTGTTATACATAGTGTGAGATTTTCAATAAAAGAATGAACTTAAATTAAATCATCTTAATGAATAGCTGACATCTTTGGGAAATAACAAAATCGTAAATTTACGCAAAAAAAAAGTACGGTACGATGGTAAAAGCAGCAAAATTTCGGTATCTCCCAAACATAAGAAGACAGTAATGGGGATGTTTATCATGTAGTCAAAAGGTACTCAACGATCTTAATCAGCATCCAATACTATATCTAAAGTCTATCTAGCCACGTCTATCCATCAAATACATCCTTTGCTCAAAAAAAATCAATCAGTTGGACGTCAATACAATGCACACTGCATGCATCACAAATTACGCCGCATTCGTCGCCACCGTCGTGATTTTTATACCCTTCATATAACATTAGGGGTATATTAAATTTGTCATTCCGTATGCAACACCCAGAAAAAGGCGTCAGAAACCCTACAAAGTATATATATTCTAGATCAGCAACAAAAACTGATACGATGTAGTCACGTATGTCCGTGTGTCTGTCTGTTGTTAAAATTCTCAAGGTCGTAAATTAGTTTTTGCACGCAGATCACTACTAAAAATGTGCAAAATCGGTCAATAGCCACGCCCACAGTCGACAAAAATCTATATATCTGCCACAAAAAATGAATTACAAACTTGAAATTTGGTGCACATATCTATAATTACCTTATACAACAATGTGTCAAAAATGGGCATGGTCGGATAACAGATACGCCCACAATAGACAAAAAACGAATTAGCTGCTACAAAAATTGACCTATGAACTTGAAATTTGTTGTGTGCACCTATTACTAATCCCATCCAACTATATGCCAAAAATGGGCATGGTCAGATAACAATCACGCCCACAATTTACAAAAACCCACACTCAGCATAAAACACGACTTGCAAGCTGATCCCTAATACATACACTATTATAGGGCGTAATAACATACAGGTCAAGTCCAATATTGTAGATGTGGAGGGCATTAAAGAGTTGGCCTAAGCCATATTTAGTATTTCCTACTCGTTTTAGAGTAAACTATTTTAATATGAAAAAAAAAATTGCAACCGTTAATTAATTCATTAACCTAATTATCAGTTTAACACTTTGCAGCTTTGTAGTATTTTCCCTTATTGTTGCACACTATGCGTTCATATTTGCATTTCAACATACTGATGACAGCAATTAGATTCTAATCACTTTACATGGCACATGGAGTGAAATAAAAAACTATTCGTTTGCTTTAGATTTTTAATTTTTTAAATTGTTAATCAATACTTATTAGAGGGATGAGACTGTAATTACAATTCCAAACACAAACACAAACATTTGTACTATGCAAACTGTTGAAAGCGCAATATACACTTTTATGTACATAAATGTATCTGCATAGTATGTAAAGTAGGGAACTATTTATGTAACACACAACATAAACAAAATGATTAAAGTGCATTCCGCACATAAGAAGATGATGCGATAACAAAACGATTTGCGAATATTAATGAGCAAATACTACGCATTTACTAGAAGCGCCTTTTCATGGCTTCATTACTGCCATAATACGGACAATAACGTTAATGCGTTGTAATGACGATAACTTAGCTATGGTATGTGCAACTGAATACTATAATTAACATGTGACGATGACGTAAAGGGCATTTCAAAGCACTGCCTTTTTAGCCTTTTTTTTAACATGGCGTTATGTAGTTAGGGGTCAAAAAATGCGACCTGTAGATAGAACAAAATGGAAGGACCGACAGACATGTTCAGCTTCTTATACGTACAATATGCTTTTCCTATTTTTAAAATTGTTAATACATAAAAATAAGTGTGAATGCGTTATAGTCGGTTATACGGTTATACTCGATTCCATTTAGTTCCACATTACGTTATAATTAGTTTTATTTGTATCAGTAAACGCAAGGCATTGTCACATAAAGCACTTTGGGAAATAGCGTTATATGAAGAGGGGTTCTAAAAATGGTCCGATCGGGTTCCAATTTAGCGCAGCCAATTACTAAGTCAATATAAAAGGGTTCTAGAAAAGGTCCAATAGGCTTTCTTTTTGCCTCAAAACATGTCCCTCTACCTAATTGGTTTAAAATATCTAAAAAAAAGCCATCTGCAGCTTGTGTATAAATTTACATGGACAGACAGACGGACTTGCACTTATCGGTTCAGAAAGTGACTGAATCGATCGGTATAATTAAAGATATTTACCGTTTCTGAGTAACAAACATTCACACAAACTTAATACACTCCAGTGGTACAAGGTGTATACAAACGAAACAAAGCATAATGTACATGTCCATGGTGATACTTTTGTATGTATCACATTATTTGTTCAGGTCATTGTACAATATTATTGATCGCAACCATTTTTTTATTTTCTTTATGCGTTTTTCACTGCAGTTTTATTATATTCCATTTTTTTTTTTTTTTTTTCAAAAACATAAAAACAATAATTGCAGCGGCTTGAAACTTAATAATAGCTCGTCATTACTATAAAAAAGTTCTACTTTACCGTTTTCCTTCCTTTAACCTGCTAAAACGTGGTATTCAAGAGACATTAAACTAAAGCGAAACTCCATTAAAAATTAGAGTTATGTGTAAACGGTTAGTTGTACTGTCCACCTTAGTTTAGAGGGTATGTTTCGTGGGGTGTTTAGTTTGCAAGTAACAAAGAAGAAGCTTCAAAAACCCCGTTTTCTGTCATAGATTTGAATCTAACGAGTGCGACTGTTTAACGCCCATAATGCATACAATTCAATCATGTATAAATAAATGTTATGAATGTAGCGGATAATGCCGATTCGGCCTAAATCAAAGTCACATTTTAACTGGTTTGTTTTTCGTTTTTTACCTAAAATTCCATCCACGTACATATGACCGTATAGAACAGACCACATAGTACCTGCGGCATTCAGCTAAAAATACAATTTTACTTTAAAAAGCCTTTTAGCTAATTACAAACTAATGCGGGAAAGTCAAAGAGGTTCTGCACTGGTACTTTGGTTAAACGTCTAATACCTTGTGTTAGTCAACTTTACAACCACCACTTGGGTGGTTTACAGACATTTACGTATTTTTACATTCACAACAAAGAAATAAGTAATCGTCAGAGTTAACAAACAATTATAGTAAGTAACAAGTACAATATTTGGCCACATTTTACAAACCCATCATTAAAATAAAAGCTACTTGAAAATTTCCAAAAAAAAAAAAAATTCTCAGTTTTTGTTGAACTGTGGTCGTGTCGATTCTGACCAATTTCTGTATCAATCCGCAAGAACTTCCAATATTTTGGTTAATTTAGTTCGGTTGGAAGAAAATTTATTTCAGACAGACACCTCGACAGACACATAAACATGGCTGAATTGATAAAAGTTACTTAATAGCTGAATTTGGTTTCGGACAAATCCTAAAATCCAAATCTAGTGGGAGTGGCATACCCCTGATTATTCTTCTATTATTATTACAATATACGCCTAATTTTCTTTTTGCACGAATTTTTTTTACACGAATTTTTGAATTTAACACGAGTTCAAACGAAAAAAAAATTTTCTTTTTACACGAATTGTTTTGTTTTAACACAATTTTCAAATTTTTATTTAGGTCTGGAACCAATCTACTGAATAGTATTCGATTTTTTTACACGAATTTTTTGCGAACGCACCTATCGTGTAAAAAGAGAATTAGGTGTATATTATACAAGACGAATTTTGCACCAAGTATACTTTTTTGTACATTGGACGTGCCCATTATACTATTACGCCTATTTGTTTTATCGATAGAAGCACTAAATACCGATTTTTAACTTCGTATCTGAATATATAGATTTTTTTCGATCTTGCCAATAACATGCGGACACGCGGACGAATAAGTACATATTTTGATGCTGATCAAAACTATACATCTTTTAAAGAATCTCTGACACCTTCTTCAATGTATTTCAAACGGAATGATAGACTTAATACACCGGCCATCTTATATGGAAGGTGTAAATAAATGCAACAACGTTTTCCTATATTTACAAAATGCTTTAAAATAATAAATAACATAAATAATAAACAATATCATGCAAAACAATAGACCACTTAAACATATCAATACTGGCGTATATTTGTAAAGTTCGTGCGCTGAATTGTTTACCTGCCGTCTTATGTGTATATCATAAAACACACTCCAAATAATATTAAACAGTTCTCTTCAATAAGCAAACAATGCAGACAACCCGCCCAGTAAGACGTGTGGGAAGCATTGCAAAGGAAAAGTTTCTTGCAAAAGGTAATAAGTTTCTAAGCAGAAAAAAGGCAATTCTTGCAACAAAATGGAAACCATATTGAAAGACTGCTTCATGCTCATGATTGAAAGTAAAGTTTCTTTTTATTATACGGATACTTGATGTAAAACTTGTTTCGTTATGCTTTTTATATTAAGAATAATGCTGCACCAGTAGGCGTAAAATGGTTTTAATTAGCTTTGACTTTCCATCCATTCCACAAAATAGTACTTGTCGTCTGTACTGAACGGGATACAAATAAAGAGACGGCAAAAGAATGGTTTTTGTTTTCTTTTTTTAATGAATGTGTGCACAGTTTACTTTCATTCGTATAAATAGTTGACGGTTTTCAAGAGGATTATCTGCACACTCATCATTCCTTACGAGACAGTTTATCTTTAACTATCTGTGCAACAGTCTCATATGCACACACAGTGTATTTATATGAATTAAACTGAAGGAGCGCTACTTTGTGTGCCACTGCTCACTGTATGCAATTATGCTCAAATATACTTTTTAAGATGTAAGAAAACTAAATATGCCGCGGGGGTGAAATCTTAAATACCCTTCACATATGCAAAAGTGGGCGTGGCAGATGCATATCCATTACGCCTTTTAATAGTTTATCAGTTTGCAAGTCTAGTTTTTGCAAGTTTTAGTTTTTGTAAATTGTGGGCGTGTCCGTTATGCGACCATGCCCGTTTTTATCTATGAATGAGATAACTAAAAATATGAGAACCAAACTTAAAGTTCATAGGTCATTTTTGTGGCATATAAACAGATTTTTGTCGATTGTAGGCGTGGTTCTTGACCGATTTTTCTTATTTTAAATACCGATCTGTTCAGTTCAATATCTTAAAATTTACGCCCTTGAGAAATTCAACAACTGATAGACACACGTACACACATACATGTGTAGAACGACTTTGTAGGGTCTCTGATGCCTACTGCCTAGGTGTGACAAACGAAGCGATAAACTTATCTTATGTGGAGGGTAGAAAAAATCATATATTCATACTTTGTACTGGCACTCAACTCTACATTCACCGTTCGTCCATTACAATGAGCAATATTCTCACTTTTAGCAACTTTGCCTTGAATTGTTAATGTGCTCATGTTAAGAACTAAACTTTTGGTGTTCACCCCAAAGTATTCTCCAGTTTTCAGTTCAATTCATTTTAAACATTTAACCTTGTGCCAAACTTATAACTAACGCGAAAAGTAATTGATAATAACATAAAAGTTGGAACTTTACGGCGTTGGAAAGTCATTGTGCACAAGGTAGGAAATAAAATTTTCATTTTTCTCGTAATTCTTAGAAAGTGAATGAATCAATGCTGGAAGGTTGCACCGAATCTGCACAGAATCATAATAGAGTAAATTTTCAATTCACATACGTTTCATGCATTTGTATGATCTACTCGCCATTGTCAGGTGTGTGCAAAATTGGGTAAACATTTTTTTCTTTTTATAAATAAAAGCAATAAATTTTATTCACTTTTTGGCAGTCAATTATTAAAATTATTTCAAGCGCAGACAATAAACCTTGAACTTTTATTAAAGGAAAACAAGAAAATAAATCATGGAATCAAAAGAAATGCCGGTGGTTGAATTTGTATGAATTAAAAGCGGGAAAATATAAAAACTCTACCAAGAGTTTATACTGTTGACCAATTTTCATGAATTCATTTCGCTTTCTTTTCATTTAAGCGTGATCCAGCTTAACTGTTCTAAATAAAACCTTTATATAAACTGAGACCTTCCACATAAGATGGACGTTGTACTAAGTTTGTCATTCCATTTGCAACGCCCAGAAGGAGACTTTAGAGAGCCTACAAAGTATATATATTCTTGATCAGCTTTAAGAACTGCGTCGAAATATGTGTCGTGTGTTCGTGTATTTGACACAATCGACAAAAATCTATTTATCTGCTACAAAAATTAAGCAATTAAGTTTAAATTTGGTAAAAATATTTATAATTATCCCATCCATCGATGTGGCAAAAATGGGTATCGGTAATGGGGCGGCTGATTATACTCAAATAGATTTTACTTTTACTTACCTTGGTATACAGTTCGGCGGTGTACGATCCACTTCCCAGGCAGCAAATAAGTTCATGGGCACTGGCTTTTGTCCACCCGAACCAAACGTGGAACTGCTGCCAGTCATTGCAATACCTGTGCCAGCGTTGATACCTGTGTTGAAAGCACTACCAACACCGCCACCGCCGCCGCCACCACTATTAATACCGCCAGCTGTTGGCCCACTTGTATTGCCGCTAAATTTATCTAATTTTGTAGACTTATCCACCATTTTCATTTGAATGGCTAGGGGCTGCAGGGAAGCGCTGGCGCGATTATAAATGTTGTGTATGTGCTGCGTTTTAACAGATCTTTGTGATGTTATGTTAATTGATTAGTTTGTTGTTGTTATTATTGTTATTTAAGGTCATTGTGGAACCGTCTTGTGTTTATTATTCTTACTTCACTTCACTTTACGTTTTCTTATTTTTCTTGCTTCTATCGGCTGGGTTTGTACATTATTTTTGTATGACGAAGAACTAAGATTATGTGCTGAGAGATGTGTACCAACGAAAACGAAACAGGGGAAGACTGAATTTTTTTCTTTATTTTTTAAACCAAGAACCTAAAACCAGAAAATCACATTATGTACACAATTTTCTTCTTCTTTTTCTTCTTTTCAATTATTGTTATTATTATTGTTATTCTTTTCAGCAATTATTATTTATGCGACATAACAAACACTCTGCTCAGCTTGTGCATTATGTGTGAATTTGATTAGAAAGCAACATAATGGGACAATTTACTATAACAAAATATCTTCTGATTGGTACACAAGGGCGTGCCGCTTGCCAGCTCGTTTGCTACTTTGCGTCCGTAAGCGAACACGACCAAACGCCCGAACAAACGACCGTATCGAATATGCAGGCAACGGCACTCAATGAAAGCGAATAAACGAAATGTTTGCAGTCAACGCACACGCACATGCATCTATGCATGGATTAGGAATCACACCAACTTACGAGGAAAAAGAGCAGAGAGAGCATCTCGTCCACAAATCATTCAATTTAAACAGAGACAGAGACCAACAAAATTTGCTGTTACACGGTTTAAATAGTTTCTACTCGAAGCATACATTTTATTTTATTCGTGCTCAACACCAACACTACGTCAGTTGCTAAGACATTTTTCTCACATTATACACTTAAATTCATTTTCAAAATAAAAAGAAAAACAAAAATTCAACTCGATTGGGACTGCACCCATTTATCATTTATCAGTTGATGCACTTAAAAAAGGAAAACACGGCCAGTATGCAGTTTTTATGAGAAAATTATTAATTAATCGAAATTGGGGAGAAATCTGCAAAACACTTCAAAGCATTTCATTCACACTTTTATAAGATTTCTTTTCTTTTCTTTATCTTTTTGGGAAAACGAATCAATCGCTAAAATGCATTTATTTTACTAGAAAAATATTATATGCATATATGTATAAAGTTCTCTGAGTAATGCAAACGTGTTATGTTAAACGCCGTTATCGCGATACTCGTCTTACTACGTGTAGGAGCTGTCTAAAACAAGTTCTGTAGTCGCACTTATATTTAACATACACTTCGCTCGCGCTTGTAGCAATTGTGCTCTCAATATACATCTGCGTACGTGTGCGTGGTGTATTATTAAAACTAGAGAGGTCTCTGGTAACAGTTACTAAACTTGCATAACATGAGGGGGATTCAGTCGAAGAAGTATTTTTCTTATGAATTGTTATGAACCGTTTATGATACATGTGAGTTTGGAATACATAGCATAGCATGGGCGTGGATCACCACTATATTGTGGAGAGTATAAAAATTGCTAAGCAAACAAAGCAAATACAAAAACAAGTAAGAAACTAAATTTGCCTTAAGCCAAAAAACTTGGTGGGAGTGGAATACATATGATTACGCCCTCTAATAGTAAATATTTTACGTGTCGAGTTTTACACTCAGCTTGGTTTTATGGTTTAATTATGGGCCCATTCTGTTATGCGACCACGCTCATTTTTGGCAAGTCGACGGATGGGTTAATTATATATATATGTGTCAAATTTTAACTTAATAGCTCAATTTTCATACCAGATAAATAGATTTTTGTTGATTGTGGGAGTGGCTTTTGACCGATTTTGTCCATTTTTAATAGCGATCGGCTATAGAATTATCTATACAAAATTTTAGCTCAATATCTAAAAATGTACGACCGTGAGAATGTTAACAGACAGATCGGATCAGTTTTTTATGCTGATCAAGAATACATATACTTTGTACGCCATCTAACGCCTCCTTTTGGGTGTTGCTTTGGAATGACAAAGTGAGTGTTCCCCCCCATTGTAGCGGGTATAAAAATTCAAAGCTCTCAAATATTCCAATACCACTCTAACCGCTCAATAGTAAATATAAAATACAACTTCAGCAAGAGAAAATATGTTTTCTAAACATTACTCTCTCTCTCTCTCTCTCTCTCTCTCTCTCTCCCACCCTATTTGCACATATTAATTAATACTTTTGTTGCAAATTTTTTAGTGCACAACAAAATAGCATGCAGCATAATGTGTATATGTGTATGTACAAATCTGTACGTTGTGTGTACATTTGTATTTATGTCAATTTTGGTTTGTTTTTTTTTTTCATCTACCAGTTTATTATTTGCGGTTTGCTCTTGCTCCCATTATTTTAGGTGCTATTGTCATTTTTCACAATGAAAACCGCCCGCTTTGTACAAGCATGTCGAATTGCTGGCTGGTGGTAAATTCAATATGTTGGTTTTATATTAAAATTTTTATAGAAACCTATGCACCATGTGTAAACGTGTATGCTATGTATTATGCATAAACCTCACTTGACACATTTTTCGGGTACCTTTCTGTATAATGCGCACAATTTGTTCAATTAATTAGTATTGTTTTACATATTTTGGTGACTACCCATATATGCATTAAAATATATACACAAAGCATTTGCGATAGTTTTCGTTTTGAACCTCTTGCGCTATAAGGACGTTCTGTTCAAGTTGCTTGCTATTTGTCCCTACACTTGGAAAGGCGTGTTACATATGTCTTTTCAATTTACCTCAACATGGTTCATTTTCGTAACCCTTTTTACCATACCGTATGGAATTTTTAACTCTTCCTCCGTACGTACAAAAAAAAACGTAGTCTCTGAAGTTTACTATAGCTAGCGTAAGTTTGTCATAAGTGTCATATTAGTTACTTGGTTACTTATTAAAAGTGTGACTCAACGTATGTGTCACTTGGCAGTAAGTGTTTTAAAGCATTATAATCTTACTTATAATTATGTAAATAGTTTTTACATAAAAAAGTAAAAGAACTTATTACAAATAAAAGCTTGCTTAGAACAAGTTAGTCACGGAGTTTTGAAAATTAATTTATAGCGCAAGAGATTCCTTCCATAAATTGCAAAAATTTTGATTCTTAAAGCTGATGTGAAATTTCAACGACCCACTTTACAGCCCTTTGTTTCATTACTTAATCCTAACGGAAAAATACGCGCTCTCTTCTTATACATGTCCTAGATGCTAAGAAAAATGATGGGAGGAATATTAATTATAATAAGTAATAGCAAAGATGCTAATTATACATACGCAAGCATATATTGTAACAAGCATAGTTGTGTGTAATAAATGGTGCTTTGCCTTGAAAATTACCATAAAACTATAAAGTTTTACAATTAAGCCGTTATGATATAACGAAAATCGGTAGGTAGTTACACCAGCAAATGACATGCCGATCTGATGAAGGTTTCTCATATTAGTAAACTTTAGAGTACTCCTGCAGAGGTTGTCATATTTGTACACAAACTTACAATTTCTGTGGACGTTATTAATTATTAGTAATTGCACAGGCTTCCACTTTTCATTAATGTTTTGTTGGCCTAAGGTAAGCGTTTGTATATTCAAACCAAAAAATGTATATAAATATAATATAATTGTATAATGGCCACTTTCTCCCTTTTGTTTACTTTTTTGAAAAAGTCCAAACGCTTTTTTTCCACCTCAATTGCCGCTCTTTTACAAATTATTGGCTATTTTTCTCTCTTCTCTTTGCTACACTTTGAATGCATAGTTTTTCGCGTTTACGTAGAAATTTATTCTTAATTTATTAAAGAGTATTAATCATTAACTATTAAGCGAAAGCAAATTTTTAATATCTAAAACTTCATTTCTTTTAACAAACAACCGCTTTGCTTTATTATAATACTAATTCATACTACAATTGCACTTTCACGAACCTACTTCACAACTCACCACATCACAACGTCTTTCATAAAGTCAATTAGAGATGGACTTTATAGATGATTTATAATGATATCAATTAAGTATGGGATGTTAATAAATTTTAAGCCTCAAGTGTTATGTACATGAACTAATGATTTTTTGTTCAAATTAATTGCATATTAATTAATTTTATATAATTATATATAAATAATAATTAAAATTGTTAATGAAATATTTGTTTTAAAATTATACCTATAAAATTGTTTCGTAAAGGGAGTACTTTGCAGTTTTTAAACAAGCGATACGACAGTCCTGGTGTTTAATAATATACATATATCTCTCGCGATTATTAGTATTTAAATAATTACGTTTGGGAAAGCTGGAACAGGAATCAATTTTTTACTATGAGGACAATATTAATTCTTACACAAAAAAGTTTTAGTAGTTAAAAAGGTTTTTATATTTAATTTAAATAAAAAAAAACTAAATTTAGCTTAAATCAAATCTTAAATACCCATCACATGTGCACACAAAATGTGGGCGTACCTCACACACCGCATTTCTGAACCTTTTTTTTAAATTACGGACGATCCAGTCTTGGCTTTTAAACGTAATTCGCCATCCCAAGTACATTAAAAACTTAATCGGTTCAAAATCAAAGTGCATTTTATATATATCAGAAAGTCTTATGATACAGGCCCTGTGGTATTTATATGTGTATGAAGGATTACAAATTTTAAACGAAATTATAAAATTACAGATTTATGAAAAAAATTAATGGATAGGATATCGAGTTACACAACACGTTTAACCTCAAAGAAACGCTTCAAGTAGTAAACTTGTCCGACAGTCATCAATACCAATACTAAAGCTTCAAACGTAGACCACAACACCACGCGGGAATTTGTACTTTCATTAATGGAGCGATGTATTTTGTCACGAACCTAAAATTACAAAAACCACCAAATAAACAAATTCCCAATCTTTAGCACATTTGCACACATACATGCATATATTCCTGTTCGTGTTTCACGCTGGTCAAAGTGCCTGACAATTCACGTATCATATCCTCCAGTTTTGTGTGGCCCACCTCACTTTCTTCGGGAGCCCCGACTGCGCGATGTGGTGCTTCGCCCACTTCGATTGAGAACATCACCATTTTCGGTGTCATACTGCTTTTTTTATTGTCAAAGCACGCCGTATACGCACCGGTTGTTGACGCCACAAAAGCCAATCTACTAGATGATTCTTTCTCGCTCTCATGCATAATACTATGATCAGGGCCCATCACTTTAATATCAATATCAAGAAATCCACCTTCTATCACCTCAAAGGTTACACCTACACAATACAATTTTTTATTCATTCACTTTATCACATGCTGGAATATGTACTTACTAAATTTTGTTCCAGCTTCGATTTTCTCGAAAAAACATTCTTCACTGTGTGCATCAACATTTACAATAAAGGCTTTAGTGAAATGTGATAATTTCATCAATATTAATGCTAATGTCGTTAAAAAAAATGCGCACTGCATTTTGTAAGAATTTTACTTTATATATTTATAATTATTGTACAATTAATAATATAGTGAAAATCCAAGTACTCTCTCACGCAGCACTCTTCTCTCAAAAGCCACGTATAATAAATGACAATTAGAAAAACTATAGCGTTGCCACACATAAAAATTTTACGAATCATATGATTTTAATTACTGTAAACTCATAATGCGAAAAACCTCTTGACATCACAGAAACATGTATTTATAATAAATTTATTAATAACAAAATAAGTCTTGAGCTTTATATGCATAAAATATTATCAGCTAAACGTTCAATGTCATCCAAGCTTAATTGTTTCAATTTTTTTTCAAAATCCAAAAGAAACTCCTTGGCTAAACCTTCTGATTGCTGTTCGTTGTAGTATTTACGAAACGAACGATATATTACATCCCTCAAACTTTCCGGCTTCATTGTTATCAAGATTAATGTAGTGCCATCCTTAATGGGATATGAGGAAATGGACTGCTCATCATTCAATGTCCGTCCATTAAACAGGAGTTTCTGCTGGGACAACGGTACCTTTAATTTTTTTTCAATTTCCCGTTTAACCTCCAAAGTGGTTGTATTGTGCGACACCTAGAAACAAAATATAAGCCCCAAATTTTTTACTCATTCGGTATTATGGCCATTGCTCCCTTACACTTAATGTAAAATCTTCACCCTTGAGAACTTTTATTGTGATTTTCATCTTGTTTTAAATTTTTCCAATGAAAAGTGATTTATTATTAATTTAGAAATTAGCAATGATACGAAAGTGAAATAAATATACAGATGAAGTGAATTGAAACGAGTTATCGATTGTATTTGTTAAATATATACTTAGAAACATACCCGCTATTTTTTACAATTGTAATAAGCAACTAGGAAAATGATGCAACGGTATGAAATGAGAAATTATATAATTTAGTACAATAAAATAATACAACTTTGCATAATATATAGATCTCTCGGATTATATAGCTAACTTAATTTAATATAATAATTTTGCTAAAATTTTCTCCCTATTTATGCTGTTACATATATACATCGAATTCTCTTTTTGCACGATTTTTTTGTACACGAATTGTTTTGTTTTAATACGATTTTCAATTATTATTTTTTAGGTCTGGAACCAATCTAGTATTCTTCCTTTTAGCCAATATCTCTTATTGCACGAATTTTTTTGGGAACGTATCGTGTAAAAAGAGAATTAGGTGTAACACCTAATTGGACAGAAATACATTTTTTCTATATGAGACTAAAATGTGCCAAAAATATGTAACAAGACATTTTTTTATAATTACTTATATTTTACACGCTTACAATGAACTTATAGCGAGAATTTTACGAATATATTATTTAAAACCAAAATCTTACTATTCTTTTCCGTTTCCGTCGTATTCAACAGAATATTTATTCATTTAAATCTAATTATAAATTATTGTAATTTACATAAATACGTTGAATTTTTTATGCAACATAAATATAAAAATAATTCTAAATTTAATAACAATTTATTCCCATTGTTGCGGTCCATTTGGAATGTAACTATCGTCCCAGTTTTGTTGTTGGATGTTTAAATCCTTGCCCTCCTTTTCATCTTTTTGTTGCTGCTGTTGTTGTTGTAGTCGTTGTTGCGAATTCCGATATGTTTGTTGTCGTTTTTGGTGTGTATGTGTATATTTGGTGTTACTGGATGTAGTATAATTCGACGGATTAATTTCGAGCAACTGTTGCAAGTGATGGATATAGTTTATGGCAATCCTAGCATGGAAAAAACAATTAGAAATTATTCAATAATAAAGTAGAGTCATTGATCATAGATTTGAAATGACGAACCTTAGACTTTCAATTTTTGAATACTTTTTACCATTTGGCTTAACTATGGGTAGTTTGGAACGCAACAGATCAAACGCTTTATTCATATCTCTCATACGATTACGCTCTCGATCACAAGCCGATTTTTTGTAATCTGAAAATGGTTTTTTTTTTTAAATTGAAATCGATATGATATGAACTTGTGGGCGGGATTTCGAGTGAACCCTAAACTTAAGACTCCCTAAAATATTGACTCTTGTCAAAGCGTTTACAACGCCTATAAGGAGGCGTCAGAGACCCTATTAAGTTTGAATCCGCATCGAATGACATGTCTGTCCGTCTGTCTAATTGTCCGGTGTGTATAATAGCTCTTCTGATCGCTAAAAATGAGTTATGGACTCCAAACTTGGCAGAAGTGTTTTTAGTTCTGTTACGAATTGGAGCAAGTTCGATCAAACGGTACGTAACAAAGGATAAACTAACTAAATAACTTTTCCGTATGCCTTATAAAGTACAGAAGATATATTGATATATACACTCTTCGGGAAGCGTTCAAAATTTGGACTTCTTTTGAAAAGGTAAATGTGCTCTTCGCACTCCAAAATATACTCAATAATACAATAAAGAAATAAAGGTCACGCCCATTATTTACATAAACATCTTTGCCAATATTAATTTGATTTGATTGAATATCGCAGATTAGTCCTTGGAAATATTTTGTGTTTTTTTTTTAATCACCTTTTTCACTTTGAATGGCCTTCTCTTTCCAGGCGGGATTATTAACTTTAGTTATAGGGTGTTCAGGAGGGCTCGTATATGACATGTAAGAGGGTGATGGCACAAAACGTGATTCTGTTGCAATTTTGCTGTGATTTGAAATTGCCGACGGTGACCAACTGAAAATGTTGGGCAGAGTGGGAAGCGCAAACAGTTTTGTATTTAATTGAGCAGCCGACATTATTGTCAACGGCTGCAATGATATGGGTGATGCGGTTTCACGGGCTAATGATGTTGTTGTAGACTCTAGTATAGGAATTGGAATTGGTTCGAATGAATTGTCGATTTCGGTGTCGCCTGGTGCCGCTGCATAAGACACTGTCTCGACATTTGTGGGGTGCATCGTTTCATATTCACTCTTTAATGCGATCGTTGCGGCAGATGGAGTAGGGGCCGGATTATTATTGTAAGCACCCAGTTCCAAAATAATCGGCCTTTCCGATTCATTATTCACATCATAACTGTTGTCAAATATTTTCGTATCACAAGTAGCAACCAAAGCCGACGGCTCATCCTCATTATTTGCATCTTCTAACAGAAGATCGGCCATTTTTATGCCGATCAATTTTTTTTTATTGTAATTTTTTTTTTTAAATTGTTAAAAACGTTTGCACTTGGTGAGGCTTAGGTTTGCTTTATATTTTATTTTTATATAGAAAAAAATTACTGTTTAGAGGACATATTATTATTGGAGCCGCGGAGTAGTAACGACCGCTTTTTTATCACAACAATGTGCGTTATGAAGCAAACTGCTTCTGAATTCTGTTTCAAGAAAGTTGATAATGTGGAGGCGACTGGATTATTGAAAACGTTTGCCACTCTCTCTCCACAAGCCACACTCTCACTCATCTGTTATTATGATATTTATACTCAAACTATGATAAGTTTTACCGCTACTGTAATCGTTTGTGTGTTTGTTGTTGTTGTTGTTGTTGTTATTGCTGTTGTTTTGTCTACTGTTTTTAAATTGAAAACAACAAAGATTTGATCTTAATCGTATTGACGGTATGTGTGGCTTCAAAGTTTTTAAAGGCAAATTACACAGACACACAGGCATACAAGTCCAGATCGATTCAGTTTAGGCTGATGCTGTTCAAAAACGTATATACTCGGTGTCTGAGGTCTCCTGCGCGATGTTCTAAGCGAAGGTATGAAGGGAAGGCCATAAAAGTATCCACTTTTTATACGGAGGAGTTTCCAAAAGTTCGGTACAAGCCATGTATAATTCAACTGCATGCCTGTCTTTGCTACAAGTACGATCAGATAAATATTAGTTTTGTTAACTGTTTTTCATATAGTAGGTGGCTTGTTTTTTTTTATATACTTGTACGACATTTGTAATACGTGTTTACAGCCCCATTGGTACATTTATTTTTTTTATTCTATTGTTCAGCAGTTCATTAAATATGTAGCCACACCGAACTGAATAGACTATTAACACGTTAACAAAATAAGACGTGTGTCAATAAATGCACTAAATAACAACAACAACAACAACAACAACAATAAACACCTAAAGAACTGATGATGACACACTCCCCCTTTCATAAAGACATTCAAGCATAAAAAAATTGTTCACTTCATGTTGCTCCGATCTTTATGTATACAGAGCATATATTATGGATTTATAAAGAATTGATGATAGGTGCGTCTGTGTATGTGTATGTTTACAGTAATAACACCTTGAAAGCTAATCACACCGTCATTTAATTGAGTTTGAGTGTTTTATTGATAATGAAATTAATCTCCTTCACAGAGATGTGAAAGGAATAAATTCGAAATAATTTTCTTTGTACAATACTTTGAATTTTTGAATGCCTTCAATCATATTGCGGGAGTAAAATTATGAGCTATACCTTGTATATGTATATGTAGTGGTGTGTGCACATAAATGTGTTGTTCTCGATATATTTTTTTATTTTTTTATTGTTATTGTTATTGTTTCTTCTACATATTTATCGTTATAGTCAACACAAGTGTTTTCCATTAATTGAAATTTTAGTCTGAAGAAAACTCACACACATTTACAATGCCATGTAGTGTGTGTGTGTGTGTGTGTGTGTGCACACATGCACTATATTTTGTTATTTTGCAAACGCATACCCATACACCGCACAGTACCATACGTGTGCAAAGGTAATGAATACATTTTCACTAGACTGAAGTTTACGTTCTACAAAATTGTCGCAACGTCACATAGACGCTAAACAATATATTGTGTGTATAAGATTACACATTATTATTAATAAAGTTGCATAAATACATGAAATGGATAAAAATTAAACTTAATGCGTGCGCGTGCGTGCGTGTGTGTGTGTGTGAATATGCTTTCCGCTAATTATTCTGTTATAGAAATTTTTCATTTTCATTTTCATTTATTTATTTTGCTTCCTTGACAAGGTCGACACTTTGCTAAAGATATGTTTATGCTTTTACTGTTATGTGTGTGGTTGTATGTTTATAAATAAATATAAATTTTTTCATATAACAAAATGTTTACTATCGTTGCAATCGACACCACATTACAAATAAAACAAGTGAAAGTGTTCTAGACGGTCCAATCCGACTACCTAATACCCTATACTATTTTCTTCCACCAACAATGTTTTGGTTAGTTGAGTGTGTAAACGGGAGTACATGAAGAGGGATTCGTTCGGATCCAAATTTAGTCAAAATCAATTATTGAACAACAACCAAAAACTTAAATTTATTAATAAGAATAGCGAATATCCGCCATGTGAAGACTTCCTTCATAGGACCTTGTATGGGGAGGAGTTCTAATGTGTTCTTGTACAAAATTGCATCAAAATATCTTAAAAATATATACATGGACGCACAGACGGATGGGCGAACATGGTTAAATCAATGCATTCTGAATGGAATGGATCAGTGTAATTGAAGATAAGTATGGCAGTTGCCGCATAGGAGTTACAAACATCGGCACAAACCCAATACACCCTTTGCCACATGTAGTGTGTGCTATATTAAAATTTAAGAAGCAAATAAGTTTATTAATACAGTTGCTATGACAAAATTCAATAAACAAGCAAATAATTGATTATGAATATATTTACCAGGATTTCTGAAGCTTCTTTTTAGGCTTTACAAACATTTAATACAGGTACCGTTATTTATTGTAAACTTAATAATTAATGGTAAGAATTATTTCATGGCTGGCTTCCTTTATCTTTATACATATGCTTTAAATTATGCAATTTTATATTAACGTTCATAAAATAAATTAAATACGTTCAACTCAAATTAAAATTTTTAAAAATACTTTTTCTTTCTTATAATTTTCGTAGGGAAACATATTTAATAACTCCTACATTTTCTGCTTAGTCTTTTTCAGTTCAATTCCATTTTGTTATATACTTACCTGATGATTTCACTTTTGCCCGTTATGCACTGTAGCAGTAGCCAGCACACTCTTTGTAAATCGTAGCAAGCGGTTTTGCTAAGAACTTAGTTTTCCAAAAGTGTTCGTGAGCTCAACATTGAAAATTTTCATTTTACATACAGCGCTAATTTTCCCTTACAGGATTCTACCTCTTCGAAAATCAGGCAAGCCGACAACAAAAATATTAATGTACGTTTCAAAATTCATAGAAATTTTTTAGTAATATTGAGCTTTGTATAAAAATTTTTTTTTTGCCTTTCCTGAAAAATATATGTGTGTATATATATATGTTTAAAAAAAATTATTAACTTTCCAGTATAATTGCCGACATTTTCGTTTGGAAAGGCTGGCGAGTAAACTCAGAGAGTGAGAGAGATTAGATAAAAAAGAGAATCAAAAGTTGTGTCGCTTGTTTTAAAAGTTTGTAAAGTGTTTTGTCGCACGCGAAAAAGAGACAAACATATACAACCGTTGTATAATTCAACAAGCGGCGTAAAGGAGACATTCGAGATTAAGCAATTTTAGATAAAAAGTGCCTGCCCCGCCGAACAGAGGAGAGCTTTAACGAACGGAAAAAACGTGGTTCAACCGCAAAACAGTTTAACCAGTGCAAAAACAAAACATAGCGGATTTTCTAATTTACGCCAACAATTATTGAATATAAAAGAGGACAAACAGAAACAAAGTTAGAAAAAATAACTACGAAAATGGAAACTCAAAACTCCAACCTAACGGCCGCTGCCGGATCGCCAACTCCCAATAATGGCGGTAACACATCACAAGAAGTTTCATCTACAAGTAAGTGTAAATAGAGAAATAATGATAAAGGTCAAACAATTCGCACCATTAACGTTATATAAAAAACATTCATTTCCTTTACAAGAGGCCTAAAATAATTAAACATATGAATAAATAATGTAATGGGGTGTGGGGTGATTAATTTTTATCTATATTCTTCAGTGAAATTAAAAACACGAATATGACGCATTTATTCGTATAGGAACGGGGAGCAGAACATATTTTCATATTACAGTTATACAATAAACGCAAATTTTAAAACAAACGGCATGAATTTTATATGTCCTTTATGTGTACACAGCAACATAACTGTAATGTTACACACTCTACTCTCCCTCCGTTTATTCCAGTCAAAGTTAAAAATAATTATTTGCTAAACAAAGTGGCCTTTGTGTTTTTAAAAGAAAAAAAAGAAAAAAACAACAACAACACACCAATACACATATTCCGATATTAGAATGTTTCAATTATTATTTCATTGTAAGAGAATGTATATGAAAAAAGGAAGATGCATGAAAAGTGTTTGACAAACTTGAAATATTATGCATACATATACATTTTCATATATGCTGCTCTTTATATACAAATTGTGGTTGTTTATATTATAAATGAAAACGAAACGTTCATCGACCGTAATCAAATCAAAACAAAATTTGCGCAAGCGGAATTTTTATGAACCATTAAAAAAAACTTTCAACTGGAAATATTTTGAGTACATAAGTTCCCAAGATGTTTTGATTTGTAATAAGATATCTGACCGTCCCCATTAGTAATCTTCGCCATTGCTCGAAAAAGTATAAAAAAATTTTTTTTTATTTATTTTTTTGTCAAAGTTGTATAAATATTACTGTGTTTTTTAGCCCAAGCTTCCGAACCCACGAAGCGTTATTTACGCGTCCAGGTTTGGAAGAAAATGCAAGACAATGGATACGGCGTTCGTTTTAGTGCCATTTTCAATCGCATACCAACTTTTATTGATAGCAACAAGGCTGCTACTCTCTTAACCGAGACCGAGGAATTTAAGAATGCCAGTAAGTACCAATATATAGCTATCGCGTAAATAACGTAAATAATACGAACACGCGCCATGATTATAGAGGATATCAAGGTGATGATCGACAAAGCATTACATCCCATCAAGACTCAAATCATTCTGGCCAGGAAGAATTTATATTTGCCAGGAACACGCGAATCCAATGCTTTATTCTTAAGGGTAGATGTGCCGGAAGATCTTACCGAAGAGCGCACACGTAGCATTCTTAATGTACAGGACGTGCGCAACCATCGTACAGAAATGTGTAAGTAATCCCATCAGAGATGGAATTCTAAAAAATTAATTTCAATAATGAGCCATTCCAACGATATTACAGTCGTAGAGAACCAAATAAAACTGGACATGATTATAATAGGATCTGTGGTCGTTTCCCGGGATGGTTATCGCATTGGGCGTGGTAATGGTTTTAACGATTTGGATATTGGTCTCCTTATCGAGACTGGAGCTATTACACCCAATACCGTGATTGTCACAATGGTACATGATGCTCAAGTGGTAGACACACTACCTGTTAATCTGTTCCAAAAATATGATACGCCAGTTGATATGATCGTCACACCCACCGAAATAATACGCGTGGTCAATCGTTTGCCACGTCCAGCTGGTATCTTCTGGGAATTACTATCAGAGCGCCGCCTCAAAATCATACCGGTACTGCAGGTCCTCAAAGAATCGCAAGAAGCAGCGGGCAGAGTCATTACGCTAAAGGAGGAGGACACCGATGTCGAACAAAGCAAATTCGATCGTAGCCGTCGTCGTGGTATGATGCGTCGTCGTTATGGTGGCCGTCGTTATTCACGTCGCGCCGTATCTCACACCGATACCGAACAACAGCAAGATGATAATAATATGAAACAAAGGCGCTTCGTTCGCCGTAAACGTTTCAATAATCGCAGACGGCGACCAACCAAGGTACAGATGAACTTGAAAATTATTTTCAATAACGCTTACTACTCTACTCCTATATAATGTTCTTCCAGTCTGAAGGTGATCAGTCGGTAAGCCGCGATCGTAGAGGTGGTGGTGGTGGTGGTGGTGGTGTTGGAGGCGGCGTTAGAGATGGCGGTCAACGTGAGAGACGTCAGAGATCCCGTAAGAATCGCTTTGCTCTCGATTTCTCAATTAAGGTGACCAACCTTAGACGCGGTATGCGCATTAAAGATTTAAAAGCCGAATTGCGCAGGCGTGAATGCAACCCGATGGGTATCACTTGGAAAGGTAAATTATTAAAGTTGAAAAAAAAAAATATTTAATATTCTGTCATCTGCATGATTGCACTAAACCAAAAAGCAACTATCGGGCGGTGCTTCTTGCATTTCGGCAGCCGCAATGGCCAGCTTAGCACCGAAGAAGACATGGAAAAAGTATTGAATGCTCTGAGTGATCTTTCTTTGACCGTCAACCCTCCCAACAACAACGCGCAACCAAACAATGCCAACGGAGCTGACGGTGACGGCAAGGACAATGGCAATGGCAATGGCAACGGCAATAACAGCAACGATTCGCAAACACCTGCTGTTCCAACTAAACCGCCAAAAGTTATCAACCTCAACGTTCAGTTAATTAAACGTAACGATAAAAGGAAAAATAATAACAATGATGTCAATGGTGATAGAGCTGCGGGAGGCGATGCTGGCAATGCACACATCGAATCTGTCGACACTACCGCAGTATAGTGTGAGAGTGTGCACGGGCGGCTGTTACATAACAGCTGTATTTTTGGTTTAGACATTTGGAAACGTGCAATCGTCCTTTTTATTGTCAGAACATCAAACAAATTCATAATGATTCCTTAACATATATTCTTCGTTTTCAGCAATACTCTCCTTTTTTCCCTCTTTCACATTACACAATTAGACAATGAACTGCATTACATTTACACGATCGCTAATCGACTTCCTGTTGCATTTCTTAGAATTTATTTAAATGCTAACTTATTGACAATATTTAAAACTTATTGTTCAAAAAAAATTTAATTTTTTTTTTTTTTTTTTTTTTTTTTTGGTACTTAAATTTATACCTTACTCTACTATATATATATTATTATTTTAAAATATTTATATTTGAAACTTGATGCGGGCACACCCCAATTCCAAATGTCAACCACTTTTAATAATAATGAACGCAATACGCTTTACCGGCAAATATATTGTCGGCTGGAATGCGTATCTGTGTTTGCTTTACTTTTCACGCTTTCAACTTAACAAAAAACAAAAAAAAAAAAAACAAAAAACAAAAAAAAAAAACCAAAAAAAAAACGAATATTACTAATTTACACGAAGCATGAAGAACAAACGAATCGCATACTTTGGAAGAATGAAAAATCTACAAATTATAAATATGGAACATATTGAATTAACAACTACATATTATTATATAATAGAACGAAGATGAGCATCACAAATGCGGTAAATTAACAGCATTTTTTTATTTTATTTTATTTGTATAATTTTCTTACGTTTTGTTCATCGTTTTAACCAAATTTAAATTTTTATATTTAAAAAAAAATAATACAACAAAAATACCTTATACTTCTTTTTTATACGAAAATTGTGAATTGAACAACTGATAAAAATACATATTAATATATATAAAAAAGGGGAAAAACGGATTTGATTTCTGAAAAGGTGGGAGGAGGAAGCAGGACACTTGTGGTCCATTGGTGAGCAATCAAATTCATCTTATCATTCAAATTGATCTTGTGTTTATATAAGGAACAAAGTGGTTCTGACTCCATTGTCACATCTACAATAGTGGACGTAACTGGTATGTGATTACGCCCTCTAATAGTGTTTGCACTACATATCATCTTGCAAGTCTGGTTTCATGATGAATATGGTTTTTTGTAACTTGCGGGCGTGTCTGCTATCCGACCATGCCCATTTTTGACACATCGATGGACGGAATATGTATAGCTTCCAACTCAATTTTTGAGGCAGATAAATAGACTTTTGTTGATTGTGGGCGTGGCTCGACCGATTTTACCCATTTCAAATAGCGATCTGCGTGCAAAAACTAAAAGTTCCTGTACAAAATTTCAGCTCAATATCTCAAAATTTACGCCCGTGAGAGTGGCAACAACAGACGGACACACGGACATACATGTCTAAATCGACTCAGTTTTCGACGATGATCAAGGATATATATACTTTGTAGGGTCTGTGACGCTTCGTCCTGGGTGTTGCAAACGGAAGAACAAACTTGGTATACCCTCATCACTAAAGTAGGTGGAGGGTATAAAAACATGTTTAACGCATTAAATTAGTGCTAAAAAAAACCACCGTTGGAGAACAAAGTTCCATTATTAAAGACTCTAAAGTATGTAAAAGCTGACACCTAGAGTTGCTAAGATTTCATTTTCAAAAGCATATCCTTAACCCCTTCAAATCCAAATATTTGGACTTGATCCACTTTCAAAATAAATTGCTCACATTCTCTCTACTTTGACTTGAAATTAATTGAGCCCAATTTTATGTATATGTAGCAAAAGTTGATGATTTTAAAAAATGCAAATATTTTGATTTTAAATTTTATTATTTAATGCTAACCTTGCGAAATGCCTATAAATTAAATGGAAAAATCAACTACGGCCGATTGTCAAGTACTGGTCGCTGGCCAGTGCAAAACAAAAGGTCTCACGAAATTTTTAAAGGAAACACAATATGTTTAGAAATTTATCTAAAGTTTTCAAACAGCAACTGCTTCTGCAGAAGAAGTTTCGCTATACCTCGTCGAAAGCTAATACATATCCGGCTCAACATAATGCTTACGATCCACTGCAAAAACAGGCTATGAAGGAGCAATGTATACTGATCAACGCGATTGATGAACCGATTGGATTTGCTACGAAAGAAGACTGCCATCGAGTCAATCTGAACAATGAACTGAAGTTGCATCGTGCCTTCTCCGTTATATTGTTCAATTCAAACGGTGAAATGTTGGTGCAAAGACGTTCCAACGCAAAGGTACGTCACGGCATGCATGCAATGCCTTTTAAAATAAAAAGAAGAATGGTATTGTTTTATTTTGTTTTGTTGCAGATCACCTTTCCCAGTACGTATACAAATTCTTGCTGCAGTCATCCATTGTATGATATAGAAGAGGAACGTGTTATGCCGCAGGCTCATGGTGTACGTAGGGCAGCACAAAGAAGATTAAATCAGGAACTGGGCATTCCCACTGAACAAATTCATTTGGACAATTTCCAATACATGACGCGAATACTTTATTCTCATGCAGGAGATGGTGTATGGGGTGAAAATGAAATCTCGTATATAATGATTTTGCAAAAAGATTTCGAGCTAAAACCGAATATGAACGAAGTGAGTGAGTTGCGCTACATCAAACGTGAGAATTTCGATGAGGAGGTGAAGCAATTCCCAGCACCCATGACACCATGGTTCCAACTAATGTTTGAACATAAACTTTTACATTTGTGGTGGGATAATTTACATCAATTGGACAAAGTAAAAAATCACAACATACAACAATTCAACTGAAATTATTCAATTTGTTCAAATATGGTCCAAGTTATTCCATGTCATTCTAAATTCGATCAAAACATTTTTGAAGTTTTAATAAAATTAATATTTTAGCTGGCATTCGATAACTCTGTCAAGAAGTTTTATGCCACAATACACCTAATTCTCTTTTTACACGATAGATACGTTCCCAAAATATTCGTGTTGGCCAAATGGAAGAATAGTAGGTTGGTTCCAGACCTAAGAAAAAATTGAAAATCGTGTTAAGACAAAACAATTCGTGTAAAAAGAGATTTTTTAGTTTTAACTCGTGTAAAAAAAATTCGTGCAAAAAGAGAATGAGGTGCACATGATAAAATTGAATGTTGAGATGTTTTCAAATGTAAACGAATGAACAGCACTAGGCAATGCAAAATATTCAATTATTATACTCGCCCTTAATATTATTGTGTAACGCTAAGTGAAGCGGACATAAATCGAAAACATACTGCAGACGATTTTTAATATTATTTCTCGAAGAAAGTTTAAAAATTGGCTTTAAAATATATAATTTGGTAAAGTTGGAAACACAATGAAAGGGAAATGTTTTCAAAAAAATTCATATTTCCGTTTTTTTTTTTGCTTTTTCAGTAGCAACTTAACTTAAGAGGTGGCAACTCTCTCAAAAGATGATTTTTATTATTTATTATTTACTTTCTGATTGGCAGTCACAAAGTCACATCAAACGACTACAAAAATTAAAACAAAAGCGTCGCTAATATCACTTGTTTGAGAAAAATGTTGAAAACTTTGTCTAAAGTGTTTAAGCAACCTCGGCTGCAGGAGAGATTTTGTCAAGTCTCAACTGAGGCAAAATCAAAAGTGAAAGTTTTTGATGCCCTGCAGAAACAAGCGTTGAAGGAACAGTGCATACTTGTTAGCGAGAATGATGAACCGATTGGATTTACAACAAAGGAAGACTGCCACCGCGTAAACCACCAGCAACAAGTTAAAATGCATCGTGCCTTCTCTGTATTTTTGTTCAACTCAAAAGGCGAAATGCTAATGCAAAGAAGATCCAAGCATAAGGTAACTGCTCAGTATTTGAAAATACCATCTATAAGATATTTGGCCTTACAGATCACTTTTCCCGACATGTACACAAATGCTTGCTGCAGTCATCCGTTGTATGATATTGAAGAGGAACGGATTATGCCGCAGGCTCTTGGTATACGTAAGGCAGCACAAAGAAGACTAAATCAAGAGTTGGGCATTCCCACTGAACAAATTGAACCGAACAATTTCCGTTACTTAACTAGAATCCGTTATTCGAATATAGGTGATGGCATATGGGGTGAAAATGAAATCGATTATATATTGATTTTACAAAAAGACTTGGATTTGAATCCAAATATGAATGAAGTGAGCGAGGTGCGTTATATGAAACGTGAGAATTTCGTGGAAGAGGTGAAAAAATTAAGTGCCCCCATAACTCCATGGTTTCAATTAATGTTTAAGCACCGACTTTTAACATTATGGTGGGATAATTTGCATCAATTGGAACTGTTTGAAGAGCATAATAAAATACAACAATTAGTGTAAAGTAATTAATTAGTAGATGAGAGCACAAAAAAGGGTTTCTAATCAAAGAATTGCTTCGATGAGCATCCTGACAAAAAAAGTTAACGGTTTTCTTATCAAATTGTTTCTTTTTATATATTGAGTAAAAAAAAGTTTTGTCATCAAAATAATTTTATGAATTATTTCTGAAATCAACTGCTGATCAAAACCACATATTTGCGAGTTTTATTTGCATGTTTATGATTACATCTAAAAATACACCGTTATTGTTTATTTTCTTTATTATTGAAAAAAAATCATAAAATTTAAAATTTTAACATTTTTCTTGTTTACACTTAAGACTATGAGTAACTTGTTCATATGTTTTTCCTTCTTTAATGTGTATATGTCACTATTATAAATGTATATAATAAATATTTGTATAAACAAAGTGAATATGTTGCATCTGATATATTTTTATTATCGTGTATATAGTAGATGTGTTCCAAAGGTTGATATTTACTATGTACGCGTTTGTACTACTAATTATATCAAAGAGTCATAGAAATGGTTCATACCAATGTTTATCTTAATAATCACAAATTCAATGATTTACTTATAACATATATGCATATATGCTAATATGGCTTTAGCCTTAAGGCGAAATGTTGCTAAAGATCAAGTAACAATAGCTAAGCAAAAACAACCCCGGGGTTACCAGCAATAATAATAATGATAAATAGAAAACATTAATATCTTAATTTACATAATAATTGTTAGAAAGCTTTGGACTCATTTTTGCATACTTAAATATATAAGCAAACAAGTTGAAAAAAAAGCTTTGATTAATGCAAATATAAGCAGCCGCATGTCCAAAGTTCATTAGTATAAATATTTGGAAACGCAAAATGTATGCAAAATGTTTTTCAGTCAATAATTGATTGTCATGTATGACTTTTACAAAATGTACAAATTCAAACGATTATGTGTGGCTTTGAATTCATTTCCATTTCTAAATATAATAATTTTAAATATATGTATGTATGCTGTCATGTCGTTATTAGTAATTCGTTAAAAATTCAAGGCACTCTTTTTTTTTTCTTTCATTTCTTCAAGTCTAATAGTTTCACTAGGTTCACTTGGTTAGGCAAACATTTTAGCATAGTTTTGGCACTTAATACAAATCGTTCAAAGGGCTTTAGCTAAGAAAATCGTGAATCATCCAAAATTTCAAGTTTAAGAGAGACCAAATAGTTTCAAGGCATTGAATGATGTAGCTAAAGCCACTTCGTCGGGTGTTTTCTTCATAAAGGCAGCTATCATTTCCACAATGGCCGGCAGGCTGCACGGTTCGTTGCGTTGAAAAGTGCAATATCTAAGCCAACGAAACCCCAGTTAAATATATATATAAAAACTTTTTTATCTTCTTTTAAACGTACCGGTGTAAGTACTGCAACGAACGTTCGGTAATTCCAGTCTTAACATGTTGGGGCAACTTGGAAGCCCGAGTATTGGGGTACATAAATGGTGAATCTGTCTCTACCAGCAGACGGTCTAGAGGTAAAGTCCCATTATCTAAGAGGCGGCGTACGCCTGTATCTGATTTGTCCTAAATTTTAGAAAAAAAAAAAAATTCTTGATAACATCCAACATGATGCAACTGCGCCCTTACCTTGCATAAGTAACCAGTTAAACTAATATAGAACCTTCTATCCAGATATCTGGTGGCCTCTTCGGTTGTACCCATAAAACTTCGTATAACCACCTCAGGTAAATTATCGAACCTGAAATTGAAGAATGAAGAAAAAAATTCATTTCATTTTTAATTAACAACAACAGCTACAACATACTTGTCGAGTATGTCGATGACGTCTTTGTGGGCGGAACGTTCATGTATAAGAATGGGCTTTGCCAAATTGCACGCCAATAGAAGCTGTTTTTCGAAGATCACTTTTTGAACGTCGGGGTCTGAATAATCGCGCTGATAATCAAGGCCGCAAGGTCCAATAGCAACACATTCTTGAGATGCGGCAATTGTCTCCAATTCATGCCAGCTGTTTGGGTCTTCAATAATTGATTTGGAGTCATGGGGATGTATGCCAGCTGTCGAGTATATTATGTCGGGATAAATACGGGACAGGCGTAGAGCCTCTTTGCTAGATCGCACTGATGTACCGGGTACCATAATTTTTTGAACACCTGAAAATTAAATTATATTAATCCGCGTACGCTTGCAAATATATTCATTTATTGTTACCAGCATCTTTAGCTCGTTGCACCACTGAATCCAAGTCACGACTATACTTTTTATTCGTTAGATTGGCACCCGCATCAATAACAATGAGATTTTCAAAGCAATGTTTTATATCGTCCATGTCAAAGCTCAGCTTTGTGACATCATTCAATTCAACTGTTGCGCCTTGGGCCATGTCTGTATTGACTTGTTCACCTATATCGCGTTTATTCGCTCGATTTATTTTATTTGTTTTCTTAATTGCACGTAATCTCGGGGATATTGTTAATAATATTATTTACACTTGTGGTGGGGTTGAGATAATGAAAATAGCAATGACGAAATATAACAATGAATGGCTGCTTTGGTAGACTCCTTACTTTGTTTTTCTTATATGTGTGCATGTATTGTTTTGTAATTAAATTAGGAACGCACTTTTATTTTTTCAGAGGTATTTTAGCTTTACTTTGCACCCGTTTTAATTCGTAATATAACTAAATATTGATTAGAATTAATTTTTTTTATAATATTTTTGTTTTTGTTATTATTTTTTATGAATATATTATAATGAAAGAAAAAATTGCATATTATACCCGACAAGCTGGCGACCGAACCAATGGTTAACGATACTTAAGTTTTGTTTTTGAATGCAAAATATCGCTTCTTTGCCTTCTTTATATAAGGGATAATCAGGTAAAAAAAAGGAGGCAGGTAGATAGAACATTCATCGTAAGGCTCTATACACACGCTATGCAGATGCATTCTAACATCGCATTCGATACTTCAGCGCAAAGCTGTAACGATGCAGCTAATCCCTATATGCTCTCAAAATAAATCATATATGAGTGAATTTAAAATTTAATTAAAGAATGATTGAATGTAAATATTAAAATTTTAGTAACTCTATATAAAATTTGGAATAGTTAAATGCATATTTTTTCGTGGAAACGTTCCCATAAAAATATCTATTTCATTTATTATTTATTATACACTAGAATTGCGTTGCTTGCGAACGAACTAGTAGAACGAAATCAAACGTTGCTTAAAAAAATTCCATTCTACACCTCTATTATAAGCGTACATCAAAAGCAGGCTTGTTACTTAGTTGCACAGATATGTTATTTATTGCTACGGCAAAGGTAAAGTAACGGAAGATTAAACGGAAGTGGTTTTTCTTTTATATATGTAATAAACGCATTTATTAAACTTGGGTACAGCTGAAAATTTCACAAGGCTCATGATCACTGGTAACACAGTAAAAGACCTGTTTGTGATATGTGTGATTATTCATTTATTGATATATTTTATGTTATTGTAGTTTAATTTATTGTTGACTAAATCTTGCTTTATTTTGAATTTTTGTATTCTTTGGTATCGTTGAAACTTATATCGATAATGCAGTGTAGCATATTATATACCTACTACAATAGATATTAACAAAATATTGTAATGTCAATAATTTCCATTTCATTTGATATTTTCATCTAAAAATCCAACTCTTTTTAAAACACATTTATGTATAATGTATAAATATATTTATATAATTTATATGATAGTACAGCATACGAAGCAGTTGTGTCTCTTCATTTGTAATATTTAAAATTTTCTGTTTCCTAGGATGGCAAATTTGTTTTTGGTGGATTTGTTTGTAGGCATTATTGCTGTTGATGCATATTAATGATATAAGGATTTATTTTGTATTAGATGGTTGCTTTTTTCTTGGTATTTGGCTAAATAATACATCATGTAATTGTTGAGTAATTGTTTTCTAAGTAAATTACATTTAAATGTACGGTTATTTTATTGTATGTATATATATGTGTGTGTATATATTTATAGGTATATATTGTATAATTGCAACATATTTGGGCGTGTGAGCGCACGTTTTTCTGTAGCTGGTGCTCTTCTGTATACGTATACGGTTACAATTTATTCAATTCGTTTTGTTTTTTTTTCGTTTTCAATAATTTTGAGGCATAATTTTGTGTTTTGATTATTATGTTTTTTTTGCGTTTGGTTAGATTATTTTTTTATTCAATTAGAAAGAAACAGTGACGTCAAGTCACATCATAACCCGTAGAGTGGAAAAATCTTAAAGTTCATGTGTTTTTATTAAAATAATTTGAATGATTCTTTACTAAGAAAGTGTTTCCTTTATACTATTATTGTTGTGTTAAATTATTATTTTTGAATATATATATATGTATGTATATGTGTGTATATATTTAATATAAATTTTATATAAATATTTGTTTTTTTTTCTTTCTTTCAGAACCTATTATTTTTTATTTATAATTTGTGCATATTTTGCGCTTTATTTTTTTTTTTAATACATTTATGTACACAGTGACGTATTCTTATATAAATTACATGTCAAGGAATTCATAATTTTGATTATATTTATAAAATATTAAGTAATTGTTTTCTAACCAGGCCTACCAAAAATCTAGAACTATTTTTAGAAAGGGAAACCTTTGACAAAAAAATAAATATAAAAATAAATCCTGCTATAACTCAAATTAAAAAAATACTTCATATTAATATAAAAAATAAAATTAAATTAAATAAAACTTAAATCTTAATATTTAAAATAATAAAAAATAAAACGTTTTCCTATGCTTTTATTGACGTTTGTTGTAGTTTATTCTATTAGAGATCTCGATTCCTACCCTTTATTATCATAATACTGCCTACAAAGCACGATTTCTTTAACTAAAAAAAAAAAAAAAAAATAAAAAAATTAAAAGAAAATAAATTATACATATTATGCAGATGTGTTAAGATTTATAAAAAATGCATAACTTTTATGCAGAGAGTTGTTACAGTAGGTATAAAAATTACAATTTTGTTTTTTTGCCATCATTTGATGTGCTTTATAAAAATGTCTTACAAGATAGTTCGATTTTTATTATATATTTTTTAGATTTTCACATTATTCTTAATGGTACTACATACAACTATAATTTGTTGTTTTTGTTGTTATTATGTAATATTTAATTTTTTAATTTATTTTTGTTTTATTGAAGTTTTTTCAGTTACGATCCCTGGTGAATAGTTGGTATATATGTGCTTCTCTCACTTGATATAATCTGATTACTTATATAAAAATGTTTATGGTGCCCAGCTTATAATCACATTAACGTTGAAATGTTTTGTGATTTCATTACCTTTCTACCCTATACCACGTGTGACGTTTATGCGGTAGTTTGTAACTCCGAATCACCTTCAGTGAAACATTTCATATTGTCGTGTGGTTAAGCAGAATCAATTTCTGAATCGATTTAACCTTGTCCGTCTGTATGTCCATATATATGTATGCACAAGCCGTAGGTGGCAGTTTTGAGATATTGTGATTAAATTTGGTACAAGGATAACGAGTAGACTAAAAATAAACGTTATTGAAAATGGATAGGAATGAACCATCCTCCCATAAGGTACCAATACAAGAGAGATCTTCATATAGCGAAAATTCATAATCTGAATATTCTTAAAATGTTATATTCGACCTTTTATAATATATTAAATGAAACAATTTCTTCTTTTCAGCTTAAGGTCATTGCTTTGTAAATTAATTTTATTATTTATTAGTCACATGGCCAATTGGCCATGACCTTAAGCTGAAAAGAATAAAAATTCGTAATTCTTAATATTTTTGACAAAATTTGATGGAGGATGACTAAATTGGCTGCGCTAAATTTGGACCCGATCGAAACCCTCATTATATAGCAATATTTTACAAAGTGACTTATATGACAATGCTCACGTTTACTGCTACAACTCAACAAATTATGACATGAAACTGGACTGAGTGGTGTAGGGTATTAAATGATCGGGTATAACCGACTATAATATTTTCATTTGTTTTTTTTTTATTTAATCTATTTTTATTACACTTACACACATACATATATGTTTGAGTAAATATGTAGGTATTTATATTGTAAGTTATTATAAATATTTTATTTTTAATTTAAGAATTTTATTTATTGCTTGTTATTCCAAAAAAAAAAAGTAAAAAATAGATTAATACAAATTTCCTCATAAAAATCGTAGAAGTTTCAATACAAAAATGTGTTGTTTTTTTTTGTTATTCCTTATAATTGTAATTATTTTATAGTTATGTTGTAGTTATTTTTATTTTTATTTTTATTTTTTGTTTTTATTAATGGATATATCTAATCTCTCTACACTCTACGCATATGCATGAGTAGTTATGTTTAGTATTTAATGTTTTTTATTTATTTTTTATTAAAAAAAAACATCATAATTGATCCCTCTCTTAAATAGTTGTTTAAGATTAAAAAAAAAAATTTAAAAAAAAAAATCCAGAGACCGACCACAACATTTTCACTCGTTAATGTATGAAAATTTTTTGTGCGTAAGGATGTAAAAGAAACAAGTAGAAAAAACAAATAAATTTGATTTGGGTCGAATATTAAATACCCTCCACCACTTCCTACATAGTGGGCATGTCATGTACCTGATTATGCCTTAATAGGCAATCAGAACTTTTGCTTTTGTTTTTTTTGTAAATTGTGGGCGTGTCTACTTTGGACACGTCCATGGATAGGCTAAATATTAACATGCTCATGCTAATATATAAATATGTTCTTGTTTGTAGGCGTGGTTATTGACCGATTTTGACCGCAAACGTGCTAACAACAGCTGGACGCACGGACGGACTCAGATTTTGATGCTCTTCAAAAAAATATATATTATTTTTTCATTTTGTGGGATCTTGGAGGCCTTTCTCTGGGCATAAGATGGGAATTAAAAAGAAAGATTTTAAAAAATTGAAAATTCCGCTGCCATAGGCGTGCTTGATGGGGCTACATTAATAATGGGAAATGTGTGCACGTGCCTTCGATTTATGCCACGCCTCCGATTTTGAAAAAAGGTAAGATTTTAATTAATAATAATTCATTATATTATTATGTGGCTACATAATGTTGCAGTTAAGTGTGTATGTGTGTGTTCAGCATTGTTTACATAAAAATGTGTCGGTTGTCTGTTTGCAGGCGATTTTTCGGCGATTCATATATTTTTATTTTATCTTCTTCTCTTATCTTTGGTATGTGTTGCTGGATCTTATGTGTTTTTTGCTTTTGATTTGTTTTCTTTTGCTTGAAAATTTAGTTATTTTTTTAAAATATATTATTTTTTTTTTAGGATATTGAAGCAGCTAAATTAGTTGTTTGCCTGTGTGTCTACATAGTAAAGATGTAAAAAATAATATGTACGCGCACATATAATCCATTATGTGCCATTCTATGGTATTTATTTATTTATAGACTTATCATTACGAGTAGGTCAATATATAATATTATTGTGTTTGATATAAATGTAGCAAAAACATTTAACATTATTGTGGTTGTTGTTGTTGTTGTTCATCTTATGCTTATCTTTATGTATGAATGGCGTTACATGCCACACCTGGTGCCCTTCTCTGCTTTTCATTTTCATTTTCATTTTCATGCACTTTGGTTACGTTTATCACTTAACTATTTAGGTATCATATAAAAAAACACTTTTTTCTCAAACAACAACGTATAAAAACTCCTAACTATTCTAAAACATGGCCTTTACCCCAGAGGGTTCAAGAAAGATGGCATCTGGGGCCTAACACAAGTCCTACTCTTTGCTGCCTTTGTTTTGTTATGGTGTCTAATGGGTGTGATATCGTCTTAGATATGTATAGTAGTAGTATAGGGGATGCTTCCAAAACTTTACTTGTCTAAAATATCCTTCTACTCAACGATTTATTATTATTTTTTATTTTACCTCTACAATGGGTGCAATACCTACAACTCAATATTTATGTAAACCACTGGTTTACTCTGAAATTTCTGTGTTGCGACGTGGTGAGGAAAAGCTGCTGTTACTGTTCTGAGAATCAGTTTTTTTTAGTATCGAGACATGATGGCCGATACCTTCATTGTTGCGATTTGGATAACCGATAATAGATTCCTGTTTGTTGAGTATGCTGCGGCGTTGATCGGCAAAGGATATAACGGAATCTTGCTTGACAAGTTGATGACGCCGTGGTTCTAAATATTATTGTGAGTTAAGGGATTTAAAAATTTTTACTTATTGTAGGTACATTTTTTATCAGGTTTAAGTGAAATAGACCTCTTCTGTCGTTATATTCATAAAGTCAGCTCGTTGAGAGGAATAATGTTTAGCAGTATTTTACATGTCCCCCCGGGACTTCGATTTAAAGCCAGCGTGCAATAAACTAACAAGGACTGCGTACATAATGACAAATATTTCACTTTGGCGATGGAGTGTAGCAGATCAACAACGGACTTATTTTACACTTAAATACTGTTTGACTGAATTTCTTACATAGAATCAAATGGATCCTAAATATGTAGCTGATGTTAGACTGTGCCGTGGGTATGTCGGTTGTCATTCCCTTATTCGAATGGGTGTTAAAATTCGCAAAGTTCTCTCAAGTGTCAATTTTTAAAAAATTAATCCATTGGACAGACAGACGTACTTATGTAAAATCAGTGATAATTACACCTCGATCCCCTTCTAATTACAAATTTTATGAATAGTTTAAATAACGTTAGAATACCTGGTCTTTGATCCACAAATGATATAACGGAATCTTGCTTGACAAACTTTTGACGTTTATGTTCTAATAGGGAGCCGATCACAGGTGAACCAGTACCTCCATCAGCGCCGCCACACTTGGACATAAAGTCCTTTCGCGAATCCACGGACATGGAATCTGGCGCAGAGAAGGCATCTGTCACGTTACAGCCAGTGCTGCGTTTATTCTCCAAATAATAAGATACAACCGAATCCTGTTTAGACAAGGACATCTTTGAACCGTTGCTATCTTGCTGGCATAGCAAACGTCGTGAACCATCACTGGAAGCACTCTCCTGTTTAATAAGATATTGTCGTGAACTGTGCGAGTCCTGCTTGAGCAGCATTTGCTGCGACAGATTGCTGTCTTGTTTGCACATTAGATTGTGGCGGCGCAATGAATTGTGTTCATAAATGTAAGAAACCGGATTCGTTTTGCGCAATCCGTTGCTGGGACTATTGGTGCTTTTGCGTGAACCATTATTGTTATGGTAATGGGATGATTTGCGGCGACTGGTGCTGGTGGTGGATGAGACAATGGCCACATTATCATAATATCTAATAAAATGTTTATTCAATATTTTTAATGTCAAGTTTAAAATGAATACAAGTGCACCACCACTAACCTTAATCTGCTGCAGCAGGAGCGTGATTTGATGATGGCGGCAAAGCCTCGTCGGTATTTTTTATTGAAGAATGCATACAGGATTGGATTGATGCATGAATTTGATGAGCCTAACCATTGAGCAAATGGCGTAACCTTGTTCAAGATTTCACTCTCATCAATGGAAATCTCTCCGCCTGTTTTTTTGTTTTTTTTGTTTTTTTTTGTTTTTTTTTGTTTTTTGGGACACATGTTCGTAATTGTGATTTAGAAATATACAAGTTTGTCGGATAGTTATGTATGGTTGGTATGGTGTGGTATGGTGTGGTATGAAGGTTAACAAAGTGGGAGTTTTTGTTTTTTCCTTTTGAAGGCCTTGTTCTACCTGCCGCACAGGGACACACACACACGCACATGTATCTCTGTATTGTGCATTAAGCGGCTATTTCTTTGGAATAGAGGGCAAATCTGAAAACGACCTTCGGCCGGAACATTTATGCAGCCATGTAAACGACATGTTCTGCTATGTAGTATATACCCACCCATACACACACACACATGTACAATGCGAATGGATTTTATGTTATTTCTGATGATGAACTTACCAAATTTAATTCGAGCAAATATCACATACAAGGGCAGCCATGATAATACGAACAGTATGACAACGGCCACCAGCATTTTGACAACCTTCACTTTGGACTTTTGTTGCATGCGATCCATTTGGGCATCCTTGGTGTCGCCCGGTATTGAGCGCGTCGATACCTTAATCCATATCAATACATAACACAGGGTGATTAGAAACATGGGGATGACATAGCAGGCCAGCAAGTGTGCCAGCAGAAAGTACAGGTTGCCATTAGTGCCGGGTGGCCAAACTTCTTGACACAAGTACACATCGGGTGCATCGGGAAATGTTTCTGAAACTGGTACTAAATCGAAATACAGGGCCCAGGGTATGGTGCTGCCCAAAGCTATTATCCAAATGCACAGAATCATAAAACGTGCACGACTCTTGGACAGCTGTCGCAATGGCCACCAAATGGCAATAAATCTGTAACAAATACAGGGATTGTGTAAAACTTTAGATACTAACAAGGAAAGCAAATTTTTTATGTTTGCGCGATAATTTTCAGTTCTGGCTTAAAATGAATCGCGAGCCGCAGCGGCTGAAAGGGAATAATCAAGAATTGCAAGGGCTAGATTGTGTGCCGAGTAGGAGGGAAACCGAATTTCAGCTTTAATGTGCTGCAGACACGTAAAAGCGTAGAAGGTTAAATGGCATGGCTTTCCCTTGTTCAAAGGGTTGCAATCGCCCAGGAACCAAGCATGAAAAACCTCTACTTTTACAGCTTTTCAATCACTCACAAGCTATCATTGAAAAATGCGTTACTATTAAAATTAGTTTAGAATGCACAGGAGCCTAGTATCAAAACGAATCTGGTTTTTGTTTTGGTTTCGTACTGCTTCCGCTTTATCGGATTATAATTGGTGCAACAACACAAACAGATCATGACATCAATAATGATCATAAATATGCGCATGCCCATAACTAAGCATATAAAACAATTGTCATTGTACTTGAACTGGATCGGGTGCAACTGAACCAACTGATTCTAATTCGTTCGGACAAGTTTAAAATGATCGCTTATTAGACATAAATCTAAACCCAAACATATGCACACAACGTGGTTAACCTTTACAACAGATAAATAGAAAAACGTATCTGAACAAATAACTTTTTAATAATTATTAAAAAAAAAACACCGCATCTGATAAAGGTACACAATGCTGTTACGAGACGATATTTGTTTGCTTGACAATTGTAAATTAGACGAATGGGTAGTTAAGTGAATCAGAAAAATAAGTGGAGAGTTTGTGCGATTATCTCCTTGACTGCTTAACTCATATCAGGTTACTTGCCTAAGGCAGGCTACTATCACTACGTAGCGTTAACAGCGGTCACCCGGTGTGAGTTGGCACCACGCATTCAACACTTTTTACTCTATTCACCATTCAAACTGAGTATAAAAGCTTCGCGTTGCAATAAGATTTTCATTAGTTGATCATTATTCGTCTACTCAGACTATTGTTTCAAACATTCTAAAGTCAACATGTTCAAATTGGTAAGAGTAGCAGTAGCAACTGTGTGTACATTATAGGCCGTTCTAGTAATGGCTGTGCTTTATATTTTTAACAGTTATTGGTATTGTCCGTTTGCGCCTTTGCCTGCACTTATGCTGGCGTTCATGTGGCCCCTGCTGTACCTGTGGTAGGGGTGCATGGTGTTCCTGCCGCGGTGCAAACACATTCCGTGCAGTCGTAAGTGACCCTTAAGATCATTTCATTATATAAACATAAACTTCCTATTCATCTATTGTACAATTTATAATAGTCATGTGGTACATCATCCTGCCCCGGTGGTTACGAAAACTGTGGTAGCACCAGTTCTTGCTAAATCTGTTGTTCCTGTGGTACCTGTTCATCACGCTGTACCCGCTGTAATAGGTCATCACTAATACTACTACTCTCCCAGTGGTTCCTCAATTATTCAAATTCCACATTTTGATCTTTTCCTAATTAAAAAAAATTAATAAAATCCCGCAAAAAATTTTCTCCTGCATGTGTTACGTTCAAAGCTTTATTTCCGTTTACTTAATTATAATTAAGGTTTGTATGGATATAAGAAAGTTTCACTGGAGTTTCATTCTTACCTATCCAGCGAAACAGCAATTAGACTGTAGACTGATGCTGCCACCGACACACCTTGAATATAGGGCACTGTTTTGCACATTAACCAGCCCAGCATCCATGCTATAAAAAACAGAGAAAATATTAATTGAAATCATGCTTTTGGAACCAGACACTTTGACCATGAAGTCATATTAACTTTGTGAAAAACACTCCTTCGGCAAGAAGTGAAACAGGTGTTTATTGAGTATTAAACTTTAATGAAGTCTGCCTGTCCGTCTTTAAGTTCAACCAATTTTCGCCAATTTTCGCAATCATATCTATTTCAGCTAAATATCTAAACGTTCAACTCGGACATGCGAATGTTGCGTACGTCGTAGTTTAAAATCAATTAACATTCACGCCCATAATTGGAATAAATCACTTACAGTTCACAACAAGTAAGAAAACTAAATTTGCCTTAGGCCAAATCTTAAATATTCTCCACATCTACAATGGTGGGCGTGGCATTACGCCGTATAATAGTGTATGTATTACGTAGTAGCTTGGAGGTCGAGTTTTTTGTTCAGTTGAGTATGATTTTTTGTAAATTGTGGACGTGCCCGTAATCTTACCACGCCCATTTTTGGCATAGCGATAGGTGGGAAAACTATAAATATGAACACCAAATTTCAAGTTCATAGATCAATTTTTGCGGCAGATAAATAGAGTTTTATTAATTGTGGGAGCGTTTGTTAACCGACCATGCCCATTTTGTGCATATCAGTGGATAAAATAACTATGGATAAGCATACCAAATTTTAACTTTATTGCTCGATTTTTGCAGCAGATAAATAGATTTTTGTTAATTGTGGGCGTGGTTCTTAACTAATTTTGCCAAATCGAATTATAAATCTACGTGAAAAAACTAAAAATGTGAGTACAAAATTTCAGCTCTATATGTCAAAATTTACGACCGTAAGAATGCTAACTACAGACGAACACACGGACACCAATATCTGGATCGACTCACTTTTTGATGTTGATCAAGAATGTATATACTCTGATGCCTCCCTGATGCCTTCTAGTTGTTGCTGGCAAAATGATGAACCTAGGAGTGAGGTATCTTATATGAAGGGCATAAAAATAAAGCAACACACTTCAAAATCGGTATGCATTCTATAGCTCTGCCTTTCATCTATGTGTTAAAAATGGAAGCGTTCGAACAACAAGTACACCAACAATTTGAAAAACCAAAATGTAAAATTGCTGTGATTTTTACATGTTTGGTTGAACATATTTTCATCGAAACATCTTTCATCGAAACATCTTGCCTTTGGGACAAAAATGAAAATTCCTGAATAGTACAGCCTTAGAAAGGAATTGATTACGAAGCCCCCAAAAGTATGCATAGTTTATTAATTTCCATCTATTTAAAAATTATCTAATATGAAAGAAAGAAAACATCAATGATGTAAAATGAAGAAAATTACGCATTTGTGACAGCTTACGATCGTTGCAGTGCGATAAAGAAGGTCTCTAAATACTAGCCAAATACATTTGTATTCACATCGAATTTATTTCTTTGTCTACATTACTGAACTAAAAGGAAGGAAATTCACTTTGAATGACTGAAAATTGTATTCATTTGTGTAGTCAATAAGTGTATCAGTTATTCAAATTAATGTTGTTTGCAGCAGTGTGTGTGTGCAATAGCATTTGTGTTTTTGTAAATAACCCTGATGTTTAGGTCGTTGAGCGAAATATTTAGGTCAACTTTTATCCATCCAGCCGCAATTAGCCTTGAGTGTAAACAACCTTCCCATGCACGTTTAAGGCCTTTGAAGGTGTGCTTGCCTTGCATATTTTGTCTCTGTACATATGAATTGCATTTAAAAAACACGCACACACACACACACACAGGTAAGTATGCATGTGCATGTAGATAAATGTCTGAATGCCTTCTGATTAATTAAATTGTATAAGTTTGGGTGAGACCGATAATAACAAAACACTAAAATCCAACAAAAATCAATTTCATTGCTATTCGTTTAGAGAATGAAAGGATACGCAAACAAATAATAATAACTGACACACTCCGACACACTCAACGATTTGTTGTTGTGTAGTAAAAAAAAGTTCGAAAGTGTTTTCGAAAAATATATTTGTACGAAAAATGAAAACAAGAGTGAAAATATTACAGGGTGTCCAACTCAATTACATAACACGCTGCATTGTTCCTCATTTTGTTTTTTTTTTTTTTTGCATTTCGGGTCGATTACAATCGATTCAGGTGTTTGGTCTAAGGCAAGGGAGAAAATTCCACGCGATTTGTCTCTCTTCTGCATCTTTCCTCCAGTTTTATACACCCTGTACTGCTTATTTCAAAGTTTGATTGAATTTATTTTAAACGAAGTAAAACTAGTGAAAATGTTATGATAGGTGAAGCCTAACCGTTTAATACCCTACACAACTTAGCCCAAATTATGCTAAAATTAGTTCCGCTGTTTCAGTAAATCCGAGGGAAGGGATTCTAAAAATAATCCGATCGGGTCCAAATTTGGCACAGTCAATTATTAAACTATTTAAGTATTCTTTCTCAAATTTTATCAAAATTTCGCCGCAAAAGGACTTCCTCTGTAGTAAGACCTTCTATGGGGAGAGGTTATAAAAATGGTGCGATTTGGTCCATTTTCAGTATAGTTCCTCTTTGAGCGGATATATGACCTTGTGCCAAATTTCATTGGAATATCTCAAGAAATGAGATCAGTAGCTTGCGTATAAATTTATACGGATGGACAGACGGACGGATATGTCAGATTTTCATTACGAATTGATCGGTTTAATTGAAGGCTACAAACATTCACACAAACTTAATATACCCCCCTTTGCCACAAATGATGGTGTGAGGTATAAAAACTAAATTTGGCTTAAGACAAATTTTAAAGACCCTACATACCTATATATAAACTTAGCTTAGCGGGTACGCAATTACGCCTTTTATAGTTTATGTATTAGTGAAGTTCATTGCACGTTGAAAAGAAGATGTTGTGAAGCGGCCATTTTTAGTTCAGCGATTAAGTTCAATTTTGTGGCTAATATTTTTATGTCGATTGTGGGTGTGGCTCTTGAAAGTTTTTGGCCCAAATTAAGTAGTGATCTGTGTACAAAAACAAAAAACACTTGATTAAAATTTCAGCTCAATATTGCAAAATTTTACTATAAGAAGAGATGTATTCAGAATGCATCCGAAAAAGGGCGTTAAATGAAGCAGAATGCTGAACAGTCAAAAGAGCAAACCTGCCTTTTTTATTATTATTATTATTATTATTATAATGCAGTGGTGTAGGGTACAAATTGAATACACCTGGAATAATGAGTGTAACTGACCTACACTCACACACTAAACATGTATACGAGTGAGTGAAGTCACCTTGCTGTTGACTCTCTTTAAATCACATCAAACAGAGATTTTAAAACTCACCCAAAACTAAATTTTTATTGCATTTATTTCCAGCTGTTGGTTGAACTTGTACACCAACGTGTATTGTTTCATATATTATATATAAGATATATTGTGAAGAACAACTAAAATGATTTTTATCTCATCACTTGTGTTCGTGTAATACCCTCTGACCCATAAAAAAGCTCTACATTGAACACACACACACACACAAGACATATTCTCTTTGTGCATGTGTGTCTCTTTTACCTTTCAAATACTTGAGCGCATGAACACACACACACATGGGCACATGGTGGCACACATAAACAAAACTTTGCGTTCCGCCAGCCTTGCGCCTAAGTTGACTGAGAAGAAATTGGGTCAACGTTGTGTCGATGATCCTTCTCCAACTTAGTCTGTTGTGGTGGTTGTGCACATTTGTGTTTTTTGTGTTGTGTTACACGTAGCAGTGCAAATAAGTTTATGTGTCTTTATGTAATAATAGCGGCATGTGTATGCAGTTTTAGTATATTTTGTTGGGGTAGGCAAAGGCATGTCGTTTGTAACAATTGACTAACAATACTAACACATTTAATATTGCACTCATTGCCCACCACCTTTGCGTTCTGCCAAAAGTCAAATGTTATTAGATCGATTAAATTTTAGTTTGCAGGAAGAATGTGAACTTTAATTATTTTTATAAGGCTTTGCTTTCAATACCAATGATTGATTATATTATATATGAGCCGGTTTAATAAGTGTACTGGTATTATTAATATAAAAATCCTTAATACAAAACACAAGTGAAAATGTTGTAGTCGGTCATGACTGATAATTTCATTCTCTATACCACTTAACTCCTTAAATTATGCTACAATTAGTTTAGTTGTATCTAAATGAGCGAAGCAGTGCCATATAAGTTATTTGGTGGTATATCATTATATGAAAAGGGGTCCTAAACATAGTCCGTTTGGGTCCTAATGTGCTAATTAACTATTTGTCACCAATTTTTGTCAACATGTATTAAGAATTGCGATTTTTTACCATAACAAAACTTCCACTATAATAGGAGCTTATGTGAAGAAGAGCTCTAAAAATGGTCCCATCTGATCTATTTTTAATACGGTTCTTCTTTGGACCAATTCATGTTTTTGTACCAAATTTCATCGCAATATCTCAAAAAATATTAGGATCTTATATGAGGAGAGGTTTTAAAAATAGTCCGATGCGGTCCATTTTCAATAGAGTTCCTCTTTGGTCTTTGTATCACATTTGATCGAAATATCTCAAAAAATGCGATCTTGTAGCTTGTGCATAAATTTACATGGACAGACAGAGTGACGGACGGACACAGTTGAATCGATATTTAGGAGTTATATACATCCGTACAAACTTAATATACCCTCTTGCCGCATGTGGTTTAGGATACAAAAATTTGCCATAATCGACAATTTGTGTGGACGCTTGACTTTTTTAAAATGGGGAATCGCCATACCCAGAGCATAGACCCTACAAAGTATATAAATTCTTGATCAGTATAAAAATCTAAGTCGATCTAGACATGTCCGTCCGTGCATTTGTCTATTAATCGGAAATTTTGTTCAAACATTCGCATTTATACGCAGACCTCTATTTAAAGTTGTCAAAATCGGTTTAAAGCCACGCTTACAATGAGGAAACATCTCTAACAGGCATCAAAATGGACCTCTGAAGTTTTAATTTGCTTTACATATGTATCAATACGCCACGAATTGGCGTTTTTGGTAAACGAACACGCCCACAATTTACAAAAATCCTTTTTGACACAGAATTCTAGCTTTTCGTTGTCACTTTATGCAAAAACTATATAGAGAGGGATCAGGTACATGCCTCGATTTGATCTAAGTCACGTTTAATTTATTTGTTTGATTCGTTTTTAAGAGTTTCGGCAATATTAGGCATGTTGCTCTAGGCTACATAACAAGATAAAGCCTTTGAAACAATTTCATCTTATTCTATACTTACGCACAAAAATGTTGCTCATTAAGGTGGCTGGCAGGCAAAATACGATCACCAGTATATCAGCGATGGCCAAATTAACGATAAAATAATTAGTGACTGTGCGCATATTGCGCATACGCATCACTACCGCTATAACGAAGCTGTTGCCAATCAAGCCGACCACAAATACTATAACATAGGCGATGCAATAGACAACTGTCATGATGAGTGAATGGCGATAAAGGAAATCGAAATCCTCTCCTTCCAATTCCCAGTAAACAGATTCATTGTTATAGATGGTAACCGGTTCAATTCCAGGTGACTCGTACACCCCATAAGAGTAATGATGCGTTGGAGATATGAGAAGGGTGGTGGCAGTGGTTAATATTGAATCCATTATTAAGTTGTTGCTACTGGCAGCATTAAGGGCAGCGGTATGATTGTGTGTGAATGTATGATTCTGCATATCCAGCGCAGCAGAAGAGTTAAAGTTCACTTCCATAGATTGACTTGAGAGCAGTGATTGATGGTTCAGCTGTAACAAGTTGCTGGTTGAAGTCTCCATCAAATGCGAATGTGCGTTTAATGTATGCTACAATATATTGTTTTTATCCTTCTTCTTCTTCTTCTTCTACCCTTAAACTGAAATCTATAAAAGTCTCATTGCACTCCATGAATTTTATGAACAGTGTTGAAGTGGAGACGGTTTATTTTTGCTGCTGCAGTTGTTGTTGTCTTTTTGTTGACTAGTTTATATATATATGCAATATATATATATATATCTGTTGGAGTATTCACAAACATATACATACACATATCAACAAACGTTTTACTGTAACATACTAACACAGTAACCTACTATAACACACTGACTCAGTTACCTAAGGACACTTGTTCTGAGTATGATATATATTTCACAGTTTATACTTATACTCTTATTAAGGCATACAATGGTCCCTATTCTATAAGACTGAAAGAGTTTAATATGGAAAGAGGTTCAAAAAGTGGCCCGATGGAATTCCAAAGTTTGAACTTTTATTATGCCCAGCACTACTTGTGGCAAGTTTGTGCGGATGTTTGTAACTCCTAAGCGGCTAATGCCACACTCACCCTCACTTATACCGATCAATTCAAAACCTGAATTGATTTAACCATGTCTGTCTGTCCTTCCATTTGATGTTATCTACAAGCTCTTGACCTCTGTTGATTTTTTAAGATACTTTGATGAAATTTAGCACAAGGACATATATTGGCCAGAAGAGAAATCGTTTGAAAATGGATCAGATCGGATCATTTTTATATGGTAAATACTTCGCGTATATATAACTAAATTAATTGCAGCAATATTTGTAGAACTAAGTGGTGTAAGCATTAATTAATTTACTTAATTAATAATTAATTTCATTTCGCTATGAGGGGAAAAGTTTAATTTAAATCATCTTCAACAGTGCATGCGTTTGGGTCAAGACATGCCCGTATACCAAATTTCATCGATATGTCTAAGATACTGTGGCACTCGGACGGACGGACGGACTTGTTTCAATTGCATATAAATTTGATAAAAGATGAGCAACTTTTTAGCCGCTAAAGAGTTACAAACGTCAGCACTTATTTAATGTACCCTCTGCCGCAACTGAGCTAAAAGATTTAAATGGAACATTTTATTGGACACAAGCATGAACCCTGCATCACATTTCAGGTGTTAAAAAAGTAACACTTGCGTAAGTGTGTGTGCACACATGTTAACACACACATAATAATAATTCGGCGATTTAAAAGCAGAATTTGTTGTTGTTGTATTTTGTTTATTTAATATAGGCTGATGTCGGTACACTTGTGCAAGCCATTATATGTCATTGATACGAATTTTCTCAAGGATTTGAACTGTCAGCATCCGGGTGTATATAACTCGTATGCATTTCTTCTCTCCGTATTGTCAAGGCAAACTTTAGAACCTTGACAGCACATTACCTGTAAGGTCATTGGTTAATATTCATACAAACAAAATGCATCTGGTATGTATGTATGTATGTGCAAGATTGTAAAGTGAAGAATTGTTGATGTTATAATGATGGACAGTTAGTTAAGTTGCATCTGAATTAAATGGAAAAGGTTTTGTAAAATAAAACTGTTAGTAGGTTAACGAAATGACCCTGATGTAGAGGCTTTTAATACATTAGATTTTTCAAGTGCATGACCTTTGACCTTTACTAGTGAGTATCAACGCATAAAAGCCTGCTTTACACGCACTTTCAATGTTAATCGATTCATATAACACACGGGCACACATACACACACAAATGTCACATATTCGCATCCAGAGCTGCCTCGGCAACAACATTTTATGGCATATGAAATGGCCAAGGTAATAAAACATAAATGTGTGTTTTTTTCTGTGTTTAGGATATTCTCCTGAAAACGACTTGATTGAACTTTTCACATGAGAGGCAGGACAGTCGGACAAACACAAATATTCACCGAATAGCTTATTATTACACACAATTTTATCCGTACTTTATGGGTATGTGTGTGAAACTGTTAACAATTATCTGCAGGATGTGTGCGTGTGTGTGTGTGTGATTCCAATTTCATGTCGTGACTAACTGTGGTAATGATTTTTATTGCAACCAATCATTACATGACTGAAACTCTTGAAACCCATGCTCTGTGTTATATAAGTGAGTGAGTATAATGTCATATATGATATATAAAACACATACATTATATATTCTTATAAATACAAGTCAATCATGTGTTTATTATTTGTTACGTGTGATGCGGATTGAAGACCTCATTCAACACATCATTTAACATAACAGCAAAACCATCCACATACAGTTGATTTTACTTTCTCCTTCACTCTTGTAAATTTCACTTCAAAACTGTATATTATCTAACTATTGGGGCAACAACAAACAACATTTTTAACGCTCACTTCACTATTTTAAGAATTAAATTTTGAATTTTTTCCATAAACTTTCCTTTCCCTATGTTCTAAAGGGTGTGTAGGGTGTAGGTGGCCTGATATGCTATGTAATTATATTAACATTTATGTACAAACATAATTTAATGCCGTTTGATTAGTTAACGTAGTTTTATAAAATTATTGAACCGTTAGCTTCAAGACGATTCAAAAATATGTGTGTTAACGGTTCCGTGCACCAAGCAATACTGACTGAAAACATCGCTTGCTTACTTTACTTCAAACTAATAATAAATGGAGCAGACCAGTTCCTTTATACACACACTCATACACACACACAACATACCAATTTAGTTAAATTGCATGTGTTGACTTTTTGAAATGTAGGTCCTTTCTCTCACATACATCCACAACCAAACGGTTTTTTGCATGTCTATCTGTAATCTATGTAGCTTTTCGTTTCTCCCGATTTCTCTTTTCGATTATGTCAGTGGTCTACAAACCCTCTTTCTCATTGGAGTCATACTTTGTAACGTTCTGTATGTTTCTACCAAATTTCAGCTAAATATCGTAACTTTTATAACCCCGAGCGTTACGACAGCAATACCAACATATCTGAATCCAGATCGATTTGGATTTTGACGCTGATCAAGAAATATATAATAGGTCGCAGCAACTTGCACCAGCACCCGCACCATTCTAAAATATTTGATATGAAAAATTTAGAGATAAGGGAAATATTACTAAGTTTTGGTGTATATACATATATGTAAATTTTTCTATCTGACTATCTTGAAAGGTGTAAGGATATATTAGAAACGGAGAAAAATTTAATCTAAATAAAAAAAATAAAAAATAATGGAAATATTTTTTTATAAAAGCGGAACCATCGTAAAATAAAGAAGAGCCCCCCTTTGTCCTCAGTGGTTGCCGATGGCTGGTTTATACTAAGTAATAAAATTTTGTTATATTGTATGCGTGTTTACATTTACCGTAATAAACATTCAAACAAAGTGTTTTTATATTCACTACATTTGGTATATTATTTACGTATGTGTGTGTGTGCAAGGAAATCTACAAATTAATACTACAAATATATGATTGTGTGCTCTGTGTGTGTCCTTGCTCCTTATACTTAAATGCCTTCGCATGTTGGCTTGGTTCAATGTTTGTGTTAATATTTTGATTACAGAGAGTGTTTATATGGAAGAAGGAGAGTATAGAGCAAGCATATAATTGGCGAGAGAAGTGTGAATCTTGAACTTTTTAATCACTCTTATCACACACACACACTAGTCTGGTGTTATTTGAGAACATTGAAGATATTAAAATAAAACGTTAAAAAAAACTAAAACACACACAATATCTTTACTAAAACATGAAGAATTACGCTCTGAAGTTTGTTCTCTGTGAAAAGAATTTCGCTTCTGCGTTTATAACAAGCTTTTGATTGAGTGGAGTGTGTACGCGTTGCAACAAAAGCTTTTTGCTCTCACAACACTGACAAAACATGTTTGAAAACACGTTCAGAAATTGTACCGAATTTTAGTATAGACACGCCCACAAGAAATAAACTATGGCAAATTCTACCCAATTCTCCTCCGACACATATCATATTTTATAATTTGAAGAAATTCAAATACAACCTTTTTGTAATTTTACCATCATCAGTATATTAAAAAACAATAATACTTTAATGTGCTATAATAAATACTATTGCTACATTATACATATATATATACTTCTGTTTCGTATACATTAGACGTTTAACTTAGCACAAGACTCATTTCCACATTTTAATGACGCCATCTCGAGCGGATGAGACCACATAGATTTGACCTTTATCACTTTTACACATCAACAAATCCGTAATTGCATCATGATGACTGGCTGAGGGCATTTCAGGACCCGATCTTGGTTTTTCTTCTGTCACATTTCTCGGTGAATCTCCATCAATATTTTTACGCAAAGCGATTATTTGCTCTTCTATCACCTGGCTACCCTCCATTAAACGAGTGCTACGAATATGCAAGAACAAGAAGAATATATATATATATATGTAAAAGATGTACACCTAACTCTCTTTTTGCACGAATTTTTTTTACACGAATTTGATTTAACACGAGTTAAAACGAAAACAAATTCTCTTTTTACACGAATTGTTATGTTTTAACACGATTTTCAATTTTTTTTTTTTAGGTTTGGAACCAGTCTACTATTTTTCCATTTAGCCAATATCTTTTTTTACACGAATTTTTTGGGAACGTATCTATCGTGTAAAAAGAGAATTAGGTGTATTTGAGAGAATCATTTACTCATATGTAAAGGATACATCCGTTAAGTTGTCCATGGCTGAGGGTACAATTAAAGCTGAATTATTGGGACGTTCCAGATCCCAGAATCGTAATCGCTGATCTGAACTGCCAGTTATTATGAAAGGAGAACTGTCCACAATGCCAGTGAGTACACCACAAGTGGTAACCGGCTCATTCTATAAAACAAAAAAAGTTGTGCATAATTTTTGACAAGATTATTTTCATTTAAATCCAATCACCTTACCAAACTGGTGTAGGATAATGGGGCAGCAGAGCTAGCCCATAGTACAGTGTGGCGATGACCAGTCTCTATATTCCATATGGATACTTCATTATTCCATTGAGAGGTTGATATTAGGCAGGATGGCTCGGTTGGATGACACGTTACCTTACGTATGCGAATGTCGGATGGATGTTTGATTTCGGCAATGGGTAAACGAAACCTTAAATCCCAGCATATATGCTTCCCACCACTTGTCCCAGTTGCCAGCCACGAACCGGTAGGATCCACACATATGGAAGTTATAACACCGTGACGCAAATCATTTTGTAAACGCCAAACGCTCCTTTGTGCTCTGGTATCGTACGCCACTATGTTGCCGTACAAGGTTGCATATATAATTACGCAGGACATATTTTGATCATAGGAATGCATGTCTACGATGGGACCATCTTTTTCTCTGCACACACACCAAAATACACGAAATTATACCAACTTGTAAATTCTACTTAAATACATTTCCATTTCTTACAATTCATCTAAAGTTAAAGCTTGCTGCAGAGTCATTTTTGGGGAGTTGCGATCAATGCGTAATATTAGCAAGCTGCCGTCTTTATCGCCCACAGCCAACGATTGCCCATTGTCGCATGCCGTTAACGAATAGACGGCATTGCCCGCTTTGTACACTTGACGGGACTTGTTAATTACCTGCTGACCACTTAGCTTGTTGGCATCCCATAAGCGTACGGTGCCATCTGAACTAGCGCTGGCAAAAAGTGAGCCATACGGCTTGAGTGGAGCTAATTTAATGACAGAATCGGAATGTTCGTGCAAATGGGCTACCATGGTACCGGTCAAGCGCCACTTGGACGGATAGGGCGACACTTGCCTGTCCACATGGCAACGTTGCCAGAGTATATTGTAGCGGCTTTTAAATTTATCGCATAGCTTTTCCACGTCTTTCAGGCATTCCGAGGAATGTTCTGAAATAATTTTTTTTTTTTTTAACGTAGAATTCTTACTTGAGTGCTCTTACCCTGCCAACAATTTCGTTCAGGCATCGTGTACTCGCCCAATGAGGTGGCAGCGCTTACTGTGGTGGTCTGACCACCTACAACCAGCACACCCGAAGTTGGACTACTCGATAATCCAACATCCGACGTAGCTGCACCTTCGGAAATTGGTGAAGTTATTGTAATGCCACTACTGCGACGCTTCTCCGTTGAATGTTTGTCAATTAATGGAAACTCATGACATGAAATATTGCTGCGGCTTAAAACAAGGCGGCCACTCGTTGATGAAGTCGAGCCACCATCATTTTCTCCTTGTTGTGTTTTATGTTTTAATTTGATTAAATAATGTTTCATAGCTAATAACTGTAATTCTACCTGATCGGTTAAACCTTCGGAGTACAGGCGGCGAAATAGCTGTAAATATATGAAAATTAATCGATTACAGTTTAAAGCCATCAATACTTACATTACACAATGCTTGCTCCATTTCCCCATACTGCGGTAACATGTCGGCAGCTGTCTTTGTGCGCACTGCAGCTCTTTCCTCCAATGCTTGTATAAATTTCTTTACCTCTGAAAAGCGTAGAACGCTGTCGTACACTTGCCTTGGTATGGGTGGTTGTACAGAGTCGAGCAGTATATCCACTTTTTCTATTTGTATTAAGGGGCACTTTAAAGAGTCGGTTATGACGGGCATAATTTTGCACTGTACATCGATGGCACTTAGAGTTCGCGCGGTGGTGGCAATCATGCCGCATATTTCGTGACGTATCCATAGATTCGGATGACACATATAACAGGCAGCTTCCTTTATAATCTCCGTGACAGTGGGCTTTTTGATGTGACCCAGTTCAATAAGTACAGTTACAGCCCGTATTGCCTTGGCGATAACGAATTCTTCCCGATCGGTAAAACCCTGTTGCAACAAGGGTACCAGAATATCGGACACCTGCCAGCCAACATATCCGGCCACCCCGGCAATATTGTCATAAAAGGAACCTCTCAGATTTTTATCATCATCGTTAAGAAAAGTCATTATATGTGACAGAATAATATCATTGGCTATAAAGGTGATGGATGGGTGATGTATTATAATTTTGCAAATATTAGAGGCCAAAAAAAGGCGAACCTTTATCTTTTCCAAAGAATGCGCACAAGTCACATATTTGTGATTCCATGAGCGTTTGCTTAACAATCGCTTCGGGGTCGGTCAACAGACTTAAAACGGTGTGGCGGATAATTTCATGAAGAGCGTTCAACTCCGCCTCATAGCGTCTGGTCGGCATATCATTGGGTGCATTACGTTGCGTTTCCTCCAAAAAATAAATTGCAATCTTTGCCAATTTAGCTGAAAGTTTAAAGCCAGCAGGTTTTGAGTTTAGTTTTTGTAGACATCACATATATAAGACTTACATATATTTCTGGCAAATGCTACTCGCACAATTGTGGCGCTGTGCTCGTAACTGGACAATTTCGATATGGCCGGCAATATGTACTCGGGAAACACGTTGGCATCACTACGCGGTATATCTCTAACCATGCTCAAGCATACGGTTAGTGTTTCAATAGCTTGCACCTGAACCTTGGCCGATGAATGTTGGGCCAAATATAACTGGAATTTATAAAACAAATTAACAATTGCCCTTCAGCTCATGTGTTGTTTATTTAATTACAATATACGGTAAAATTCTGTCCAATATTGTTTCGGAAGTGGCGTATTTGGAAAGCTTTTGCAAAATTTCCAAAGAACAAATCATGGTGTTGGATTGCTGAAGGCCGCGTATACATGATGTTACCACCGTAATGATTAATATTAAACCGTCCTGTTCAGCTGACGCATTATCATACTTGGATGCGTCACTTTGCTTTTCCTGGGATTCATGCAAACCTGATGGGGAACGATTTTGTGAAAAAGCCGTCAACGTTTTAATGCAATGATCAATGTCGGTATGTAAGCGAAGAATTTTCTCATCGGGCGTCATTATTGGTAAAGATGAAAACATTTGTAGATACGATTGTAAAAATGAATAAAAATACTCGGGGAAAAGGCGGCCGCGCTCTTGATCCAGATAATCTTCAGCGCTCTTGCGATTAGCTGGATCCAAATCGATCATGGAAGACAATAAATGGCGTAAATGTTCATTTTCAATGCTTTGCAAGTGCTTCTCCACCAATTCACGTTCTCCTCGGCGATACGCTAATAGCTGAGATAACTCGAAAGGGGCTGTACCTTCCGTCCACAATTCCAGCAGGGCACAGCTTTAATTAAATTAAATTTCACTAAATTTTTTAAATTGAAAAAATTAAACAAAATTTTAAAACTTACCCGGCTGAAAATATGTCCATAGCTGGCAATAGAGTATTGCCTGAATAGTAAGGTCCCAACCGTATAATAGAATCAGTTGGTAATATGGATATATTACCGTCAGCCTCATCCCATGATAAAGTTTTACCAAATCGTTCTGGCGCTATATAACAAGTACGCCTACGGCTGGTGTCAAAGAAATATGTATAATCTGCTGGATTATCATCGGGCAGATATGTTGGTTTGAAGGAAGCAAAATCCGACAATAAAATCCAATTCCACGACGTTATAAGTATATTTTCCAATTTTATATCACCATGACAAATCTTTTGTTTATGGCACTGATTTAAAGCGCACAATAATTGAAAGGTGATCCACTTCTTTTCCAGTACCGTAAGAAATGGTCTTGTGGATACCCGATCATACAGACTATGCTTAACATACTCACGCAATATGTAAGCAGCCTTGTCCGTTAGCTATGTTTTTAGCAAAATGTAAAAATTTCATAAATCTTTTATAAGGAAAATTTAAATTGTGCTTTTCACCCACCTCTACCCTCTGAAAAGGTAAACAATTGACTGCATTGCTTAGAGTTTTTTTAATATATTCCACACGATCTTTATGATCCTCCAATGGCAAGGTTGGATCATGTTTGACAAATACTTTAACAACAATTAAACCTTCTTCCGATTTAGCTTTAGCCACTTTAAAAAACCTGGTACTTCCCATACTGGGTTTTATAAAATTTATAAATTTTTTATCAAATCAAATCGAGTGGAAGGAAATTAACTTACTTTGAATCAAAAATAACTTCATTACCAAATTGTCCAGAGAAGTAATGGTCTACAGGATAAATTTGAGAGGGTGCTATACCCACTAGCTGATTACCCATAATTGTTGTCACAAAACTTTCAATATTTTTCCCCTTTGTTGGTAATTAAACGTTCAACACTATGCTTTGATAATAATTGTACGCGGATATGGACCAAAACGTCCAGCACATACGTCCAGTAATAAAAAATTTCACTTTAATTTGCAACAAAAATATTTTCTTTTGTTTATCGACCAGGGCTACCGAACTTTTATTAAAGATTTAATAACTTAATCAGCTGTTATAGTAACATTGAAATGTTCGGCATTTACAGTGAGTAGAAGACGTCCGTTATGCTCGCACAGAGTATTTTTTTTTGGGAAATTTTAATTTTATTTTTAAACTCATCTACATTTTGGGAATTGTGCATAAATTCATTGTTAATTATTTTTAAAATATATAACGTGATGATTAATAATAATTAAATTTGAAGCAACACGTAGCAGAGTAAGGTTCACTGTATCTCTTTGGAAACTTACAAAAGTTGCATTCAAGTTCTGTTTATTTTTTTACTGCAAGTATATTTAATGAAATTTAAATCCTTTACTAATAGTAAAAATTTAAAATAATATAAATATAATAAAAATATTAATACCGTGATTACAAAATAAATTAGCAAAATTTAAATGCAGCAAATATTGTGAAAAGTTTCGAATATTTTCAATACAATCTGTCACGTTGATGATGAAATAAAAAGTTCTTATAATGTTCTCGCCGTTTGGCCTCCATGCGTACTCGTCTCATTATGTCAGTTTTAACATTGAACGATAACAATACATCAGAACAGTCCTTGGTGGGTGATAAAAAAGTCCATGACCCAAATATCGTGTCAGTCTCAGAGCAAGTGCGACAAAAACCTTTTAAAAAGAGGAGTCAATTATACATATATAGAGAATTTTATTCGAATACCTATAAAAGTGGCCAAGGAATGTTCGGCTTGTTTTTGTGCATACATATAAAAAGGACCACCAGTTTCCTTTTGAGTACCGCCCCCAAATTTCCATTCCAAATCTAGCTCTTTATGTTGTTTCGGTGGCGTACATTCCTGGGCTTCTATCGTGAGAGCCTTAAACTTTTCTAAATTAGCAACATCTCGATTTTTCAGCCCATTTAATTGTATCTCAAAGCATAAACCAAAAGTTTGAGAGCTCCATGACCCCGTAACATCACATGGAGTTCCTAAAATGAATTTTTGAAGTAATTTTTTTACATTTTTTCTTTTAAAAAACATAGCGAACCCTCTCCATGTTCATTATCATCATCACAGGTTTTTCCCTGTTGTATAGTTTCCAGTTTTGTTAAAACTTGATCTAAAACGGATGTTAGATTTGCAACTGGATTGTTGGGGATAAAAAGAACTCCAGAATTTTGCTGTGGCGTGGTTGTAGCAGTGTTCCCGGCAGCGTTACTATTGACAGGCAATTGTTTAACTGCTGGAGTCGGCACTGATATTGTAGGACTAGTGTTGACCAAAGGTGGAGCGTTGACTGTAATTGGTTTAGGTGTAATCACTACAAATATAAAAAAAAGATTAGTTTAACTCGGCTGGTGCAAAAATATAGATAACAAGTAAGAAAACTTAATAGGCCAAATCTTAAATATCATCTACATACAAAATGTGGGCGTGTCAAGTATATGATTGCGCCCTCTAATAGTGTTTCGATTACGTTTTTATTTGCAAGTCTAGTTTTACGATGAATGTGGTTTTTTGTAAATTGTGAGCGTGCCTGTTATCCGATGATGCCCATTTTAGGCATATGTATTGGATGGGCTAACCTTAAATAAGTGCAGCAAATTTCAAGTTCATAGGTCAATGTTTGTGGCAGATATAAAAGTTTATGTCGATTGTGGGCGTGTTTGTTATTCGCCCACGCCCTTTTTTTTGCATATCGCTGGATAGAATAACTATGATTATGCATACCAAATTTCAAGTTTCAAGTGCATAAACTAGAAGGGCGTGAGAATGCCAACAACAGGCGGACACACGGACACCCGGGTACACTGAGAAAAAAGCACCTGTTTTACTGGCGTAAGTGTCCACCATTTTATTCACATTGGCATTATTTAGCAAAGCCAAATTGTTCACATCAGCTGAGTTGACTATTTTCTCGGCCAGTTCTAAGGTGCTAGTGTTCATTTTTTTGGCTACATTGGCCAATAAATTACCCGAGTGGGCATTATTGGAGGGATTTAAACTTATTTCGACAGCTCTTGTCAAAACATTTGGATAAGCAGCACGGTTGGTGACCACTGTACATGGTGTGGCTGCCTTAATTTGGCGTGTATAAAGTCGTGAATCTGGCAATGCTTCCCGACTATATTCATCCAGGTTCATCTTATTACACTCGTCACACCGAAATCGATGTTTTCTTTTATCGGCTGGTAGTGGTGGTAGTACAGGTAGAGGTGGAGGCTTCCAAATATTTTCATCAAATTCCTTTTTGTAGTATTCGCCACCTTTGGTTAACAACCATTTGTTCATTTCTGAAGGATGACTTTGCGGAAAGGAACTAATGCGTCGGCTAGTTCGTTTATTTGGTAATGGTACTGGTAGTGGTACAGGTAGAGGTAGAACTTTCCAAATATTTTCATCAAAGTCGTTCTTGTAATATTCGCCACCTTTCGTTGACAACCATTTGTTCGTTTCTAAGGGATGACTTCGAAGAAAGGTATCAACATTGCGGCAGGTTCTCTTGTCTAGATTTAATGTGGGTAGAGGCATAATTTTCCAAATATTTTCATCGAATACACTCTTGTAGTATTCACCACCTTTTGTTGACAACCATTTGTTCACTTCTAATGGGTTATTCCGTATAAATGTATTTATATCGCGATAGGCTCGTTTATATTGTGTTGGTTCAGGCGGGGGTAGAACTTTCCACATATTTTCCTCAAAATCATTCTTGTAGTATTCCGAACCTTTTGTTCCCAACCATTTGTTTATTTCTAAGGGATTATTTCGCAGGAAGGTATCCGTACTGCGGTAAGCCCTTTTGTCCAAGGCCAGGAGCGCATTTGTTATAACGTCCATTTGTTTTCTATACTCCTCAAAGAGACTATCTTTAATTGTATTCCTTCTGCTAAAATCATATAGCGTTGAATTGAATTGTGGCAACGTTTGATTGGAGGTGATCCCTTGAAGGGTTCCATTTGGGCTTTTTTTAGAGAAAAACTTCGATTGAAACATTTTCGGAGAATTCTTATCCATATTTATATCCGTTTTAGCAGGACGAAAATTATTCTTGAACCAGCTAAGAAAACTACGATCTAAACGTCTCGGCAATAAATTCTGATTACCATCCATTGTCAATTGATTGTCGATTTTATCAATTTCCTTCTTATACTCTTCACTAAATTTATCTTTAATGGAGGAACGCTTCGTTACTTTTTGCTCTTTGCCCGGCTGCAACACGTTCATATTGAATTCAAAGGTGCTATCGAAAATTGGAGCCTGTTGCTCGACCAATTCATTTTGGGATTGCAATTCGTCATCCGCACTAACTTTGTGATACGTTAATTCTTTTTGAATAATATCTAAGCGTTTTTTAAACGCATCGTACAGGTGTCCACTAAGTGCCTCCAATTCTTTTGTTGCTTCTTTGTCGTGTTTATCTTTTGATAATTGCTGCTTTTTTTCCAACTTGGGGTCTTTTTGCGAATGAGAGTACCACGGATGCTGTTGCTTGTTTAGCTTCTTACTAGTGGCTCCCTTATCGTTCGTTAATTTCTTGTTTCTGTTGCTTGCTTCACTTACAACATATATACACATATTTACCAATAGAAATAAAATAAAAATGTTTGCAAATTTTTCATTACAATACATTTCATGATGATTAATAAAAAATTTAATATTTTGTGTGTAAAATAAATAAATGAGGTTTTTTTCTTTTTAAAAATATGTCTGACATTTTACAAAGTAACTGTTTCCATTGACATTCAGAGTTTCATTTATAAGAGTCTGCGAGTGTACAAATGCGTTATAAAGTGTACAGTTTAGAGTGCCTAAAGAGGGTGCTTCTTATCATTCTTTTAGTTTTATATATTTATTTATATATTATTCAGTAATTGTCGGTTTGCAATTTTTTTTAAATCGATGGCTCTTCAATGTGGATAGTTTATTTTTTTCCATTAGATGCCAAAGCAAAACATGTTTCAAAAATATTTTCTGGTAAAATACAATACAAAAATAAAAAATTGGTAGGCAAATGAAAAATATAAATTAACGGGTAAATTTATCAAATGACAATGCGTATGGAGTTGGCTTTATGTAATGCGTGGCAAAGCTTTGTCAACCAGAATGGTTTGATTCCTTATTAATGGCAAATTTGCAACTCTGCGACCGTTTCCTCTTTTCGAAGTTACATTTTTATTTGAAATATCTTTTAAAACTGAAAAAAGATAAAATATTGCAATAACAGAGTTGTTATTTACAGAGTTGTAAATATTATACCAAAGAAGGAGGCAGCCTCTAAATTGTTCGAATCTTTATTATTATCAGCTTTAGTTTTTCGTGCTTTAGCTTGAGCATCCTTCAATTTACTTTCAATATAATTAGAGTCCAATTGAGCTAGTTTTTTAGCCAGTTCCACAGCAGTAGTATTCAATTTTTTAGCATAATTCATCAATAAATCATTGCCACTGGTGCCATTCTTCATTAGGTTGGTGCCGTGATCGTACACCAGAGGATACAAGGACAAACGATTTGTATCGAAAGGAATCTTCTCTTCAGCATAGTTTTTAATAAGCTCTTCCGTTTTATAGGTTGGTTCATTTTTGATTTCGCGCTTTTTCAACGTTAATGTTTTACTTTTTTCCCTAAATTTTTCAGCTTTATACTGATTTATGAGATTTTCTATGTCGTAGTTGTCCGCGTCGTCGTCCTTCTTCTTTTCCATATTTTGCCAAATGAAGTATTCACCCAATTTTAAGTTCCGCTCGAGTCGTGGCTGACTGCTGAATATAACGCCACCCGTCCAAGCATTCAATTCTTTACGATATCGATCATATATACTCCCCGGATCTTCATCTAACGGACTCATAGGAATTTTCATCGGTTTAAGAACTTTCTCATTATTATCTTTGGCATCGTCTTTTTTCTCTGCATCTTTGCTGGAGTCAGTAGTTTCTTTGCCGGCAGTTTTCTTGCCAAAATAATTAAAAAATCCGCGACCTTCGCGATTTAGAACATTTGTTGTAGCATCTGAACGTGGAGGTTTAACTAAAGAATGCGGTTCTGCTGAAGACCGTTTTGCACTTTTATTATCGATTGTTATGTCAACGGTCAAAGCATCGTTGAAGCGATCTAACTTTTTTTTAAATTCATCGTACAAATTACCGCATTTGGCAAATTTCTTCAACGTACTGCGTTTGTTATCATCCTTCTGGAAAAAATCCATGCCAGCCTTGCCATAATCCTTTTCCAACTGACTAAGGCGCCCTTTGTATATATCATATAATGCATCAGCATCTATCTTAGATGCGGTTACTACAGATGCAAGTGTTGCAATTAAGATTAGCACGTTAAACATTACAAGATTTTTCCAGAGAAAAGTTTTTCGTTTTATTTTACATAGAAAATAAACTCATAGACTGTGTAAATTGAAAAATATTTTTATGAGAGATAAAAATACTTGTAAATAATAAGGAAGGTGTTTCATTTGCCAGGTTCCGAGTGCAAGTGGAATAAGAGAAAATAAGTATAAACGAGAATTTTGGTTTTAATGCAAATTTATTGCCCTTCAATAAAATGTTTAACAATATTTCATAAAAGATTAGATTGGATGCAACCAAACGTATGGAATCAATTACTTAATACCCATGTAGGGATAATAAATATCCGTTTGGGGTACAAATGTTTCTTTAATAGAGATCGGAGAAGTCCAGCGCATTAAATAATAGGGGCAGCCGGGTTTATCGTTGGTGCCCGATAATTTACTTCCACCAAAAGGCTGCTGACCCACCACAGCACCTGTCGACTTATCATTTATATAAAAATTACCAGCACTTGTACGAAAATAGCACAAAGCTTCTTTGAGGAACGTTTCGTCCGTAGCAAAGACGGCACCGGTTAAAGCGTACGGATTAACAGAACGCACCACCTCGATTGTTTTCTCTATTTCGTTATCTTTATAAACGTAAACAGCCAGCACTGGTCCAAATATTTCTTCCTTGAAGAGTTTATCGTTGGGATCATTCACCAGCACTATGGTGGGATCGATGAAATAGCCCTTTGAGTCATTGCAATGCCCTCCAGTTAAAACCGTACAATTGGGATTATTTTTGGCATATTGTATATAAGATGATATGCGTTTGAATGCTTTCTCATCAATAACGGCGGAGATGAATGTTTTATAGTCACGAACATCTCCAACAATTAACTGACAAGTCTTTTCACACAATGGTTCTTTGGCACGCTTCCACAATGATTCCGGGATGTACAAACGTGAACACGCTGAACACTTTTGTCCGCCATATTCAAAGGCTCCGCGTATTGTAGAAGCCACCACCACTTCAACATCAGCAGACGGATGCACAAAGTGATAATTCTTACCACCGCATTCACCACTCAGACGCGGAAAGTTTTTATAACAGTCGAATTTGTCGGCCACCAGTTTCCATAGAGTTTTAAAAGTTGGTACAGACCCGGTGAAATTAATAGCTGCCAAATCGCTTGAACTGGTAATGGCGTTACCGAATACTGGCCCATCAGCTGGTATAAAGTTAACTATGCCATCTGGTACGCCAGCTTCTTTCATGATTTTGAATACCAACCAATTGGACAGGACGGCCGTATCGGACGGTTTCCATAAAACAGTGTTGCCCATGAGGGCAGGCGTGTAAGCCAGGTTACCACCAATCGCCGTAAAATTAAAAGGACTTATTGCCGCCACAAAACCACCCAGTCCTCGCAACAACATATGATTGAGAACACTGGAAGGATTCTCACTGATAGGTTTGTAATTGAGCAATTGCTTGCAAAATTGCGCGTTCAAGCGAATAAAATCGATAAGTTCGGCGGCGGCATCTATTTCACCTTGAAAAACCGTTTTCGCTTGTCCAAGCATAGTAGCCGCTACCAAGTCTGCTCGATATTTGGTGGCCATTAAATCAGCCGCTTTTTCCCATATTTCCAGTCGTTTCTCATAGCTGGTGATGTCCCATGAACGTTGAGCCTCTGCTGCCGCCTTTATAGCTCCATTTAGGATTTTCTCATCGGCGTAGTAGAATTTTGCAATTTTTTGCTTATGATTGTGCGGCATTACTTGATAGCGTTCATTTTTACTAGTCATAGGTTTACCGGCCACGATTATTGGAATTTCTTCGCATTGATTTTGATAACGTTCCAATGCCTTTTCCAATTCTTTTACTTCCTTTGAAGCCGCTTCATACTGCAGAATGGGTTCGTTTTTTAAGCTAGGCTCTTGAAAGGAATGAGACGGAATAATTGAAAGATTGGTCTGTTGCTTTAGAACATCTAAATTTCTGACCACCACTGATAGCAAGCGCTTGCTATAAGCTTTCGATGTTGAGAGCATTTTAAACGCCATTTTTAACAACAAATAAGTACAAATTTTAAATATTTTAGAGAAAATTTGTCGTTATCACAAATGGTGATTTTATTTTTTAAATAAATTGGTTTAAATTTTGATTAACACAGTGTTGTTAAAATAAATTACCTAATTAACGGTTGATAGTTCTTGGACTAAAAAGCGTTATGTATATGAGAAGTTGGCAAGTTTTTATTTTAGAGTAATTTTTGCATGGGAAATTTACTCTTTCTCTGTCATGATATTGAATTATAATAACTTTTTTCTCTTTCCTACAAAACAGCATGTAAAATATGCCGCGTTAAAAATATCAAGCGAATGGAATGTTTACAAATAAATTTTAATGTTATATGTTCAAAATATTGTTACGCAGCTGTTGTAGTGGGATATATAAATTCTCTTTTTCAAAAATGTTATTGGCTTTTGGTTGTTTGTTATCTTCATGCATATAAATTGTTTTGTACTGTGATAAGCGGAAAAAATCACATATAAAAATTTCAATTAATTTTGTCTTAAAAACATTTTCGATATAGGCGGTGTTCGTTTGATTGTGCGTAACCTCAGCAGCTTTAGGCAAAATATGGAAAAAATCAGCAAGATTTGGCTGGGACCATTGCCTGCAGATTCGCCATACGTAAAACCATTTCGTCTCCATTACGTACAAAATGGCAAAGAGAAAAACTGGGACTTATTGAAAGTGCACGACAGTGTATCAATTGTTCTTTATAATACTACCAGAAATGTGTTAATTTTTGTGAAACAATTTCGTCCAGCCGTGTATCATGGCATTGTTACTGCAAGTGGTGGCGATATGAAAAATATTGACTTGGAAAAATTTCCAGCTAAATTAGGTGTTACGTTAGAGCTGTGTGCTGGTATTGTGGATAAGAATTTAAGTTGGCCTGAAATAGCACGCGAAGAGATTTTGGAAGAGTGTGGTTACGATGTGCCTTTGGATCGGATTGAAGAAGTTATGACTTATAGGTAAATGTAGTTATGCAATATTGATTTTTTTTTTGTTAATATAAAAATTATACTATTTTACAGATCTGGTGTTGGTTCACAGGGTTCCAAGCAGACTATGTACTATTGTGAAGTAACCGATTGTGATAAAAGGTCCAGTGGTGGTGGGGTAGATGATGAGCTTATCGATGTTGTGGAATTATCAATAGATGAGGCCCGAAAATTTTTGGAGAAAGGTGGAAAACATAATAGCCCGCCCAGCTGCCTTCTGGGTGTAATGTGGTTTTTTATGAATAAAAGTCCAAAAACCTAGGAAAATTTATTATTTTAGAGAAATGTTACAGATTTTAATAATTTAACAAATATTCGATTTTATTATCTTTTAAATTTAATTTATATTTTTATAATTTGTTAATCAACTATGCCGTGCATGACATAAGCATAACATTCATTCCAAAGATTAATTTGTAAATGTTGTGTAATGATGTAAATTTATTGTATTATTTTTCGTACATGAGTACGTACGTACCAATCAATAAAAATTATAATTTATTTTATTATTTTATTTTAGAAATTGTTCTTGCAAATGCGAGTTAAAGTGAAAAACCATAATAATTATAGTAAAAGAAATGTTAAATATTAACTGAGCAATGAAGCTGTGACAACTACCTCTAATTTTTCTCATTGTTACTGCAAAAAAACGAGGATTCCTATTTTTGTTGAAGAATTTTGTCTCTTGTCTCATATTTTTTCCAAAGGAATTATTTAAATTGCGCACATTTTCAGAAAATTCAATTTAAACTGAAAAAACACCAACAACAACAACAACAACACATTTACGAAAAATAAAGCGAGCATTCGCACACTGATTCATACTTACACACACACACCACATCCATAAATCTATTGTGGAAAATTTGCCAAAATTGCTTTGACAAAGTTTGTGCCTTAAGTTTTTTGTTCTTGTTAAGCTATATGTGAGAGTTCTCTCTCACTCTATATATGCATATATCTCTGAGTTAAACAATGCAGTAATCAGTGCAATAAATAACAGTAATTACCAACAAATAACAAACGAAATTATTGCTGTTTTTAGAAGAAGGATGGTACGACAGTTGGCCGGCAGACAACAACATGGCCAATACTTACCTGCCGTTGGCAGCCAAATAAACATGTTTGCATAAAATTGTAATAAAACGGAAAACAATTTTATTAGTACACGACAGAAATGGCAGCAATTGCTCAGTTTATAAAAAACGCGTATGTGGATGGATGCAGTTTTGTTGTAAAAAAGGCTTGTGTCGCTCTCATGCATATGCACACACATTAAACACATCCTTACAACTTATCAGGTTGAAACGAGTTGTCATCAAAAGATGAAACTTGTAAAAGCATGCACATGCATACCATACACGTACAGATGAAAGCACGAAGCATTAAGCATTAAGAAGCAAGCAGCGAGTGTTGCAGTTTTCTTTTTCTTACTCCTTGTTACGGTTTTCTTTCTATCCAGTTGTGGAGTTAAACTTAAACGAATGCAACGTGTATTATCTATTATGCTGTTGTAGCTAATTGGTTTTGAATTTATGGACCTGTATTAAATATTTATGTGTTGCCAGTGATGACGTCGTTTTCTATTCACCTCTACTACAAAATTAGCCACACAATGCATAGATGATTATGTGGTGGAATAAAGCCTGGGGCATATGTGTGGTAAGGAAATCGGATAATGTATCAGCAACAAAAACAAACAATATCAGTAACAGCAGCCATAACAAATCAACAATACATTTTGTTGTTGGCGTAGTTTACATACCAGAGTCACAATATGTGCAGTATACCTCAATTTCCACACACCATACAAGGCAATGCAGTAAAATGTTGTCGAATATTTCCAAACATACACTTAAACATGCAAGCACGGTGCAGGGGTGTATGCAACACAGATGGTTTAAAAACAATGTATGAAAGGTTTCTACAAACTTGTGCACATTGTTCGCAAATTAAACTTTATAACGTGAAATTATAAAAATTATTCGGCAAGAAAATCTTATTATATTTTACAGCCCGTTTTCTAATTCGCGAGCCTCCGCAGGGTACGAAAACGAATTAATTTCATTATACAGGGTGCTTACGGTAGTTGAGGACACTCGTATATGTGAATGTAGTTTCTGGAGAACAATTATGTTTTTTTTCTCGACACATCACCTAGCTGACCAGACCTTAATCCTCTGGATTATTATGAATGCGGTGGAGGTGAGCTCATCCTAATAATATGTGTTATTGATGAGACTGAAAGATGATCAAAATTAACAAAAAATATTTGATTCAGGTATGCAATCGTGTCCGATCCCGGATTGAGTTCGCTTTTGACGCTAATGGGGATTTTATTGAATAATTGTTTAGTCTAGCAGTCAATTAACAGTCAATTAACGAACGCACTCTGTATAACGCCACATTTATTACTTCCAAGAAAGCATCAGAAACCGCATTAAGTGCTCTAGTACCCGTAGAGGTTGTAAGCGACTCAAAATAAAAATAAAGGATACGCTACAAAATAATGTTAATTTTAGGTTTTATTGTAATATGACCTTGTGGTCGTGACTACTGTTTGTATGCACTTGTGAAGGGTATTCAAGACTTGGCCTAACGGAAATTTAGGTTGTTTAGTTGCTTCATTTAATTTTACGTAAGTTGCATATCTTATCGCACCCTACCACAGGGTCAAACTATTATCGTTTCCAAAGCTGCAACTATTGGTGGACAGAGTGCAAATCCCCAACAATAATAATAACTACCTCACCAACGGCTAAAAATAAACCTAATTTTATAATTTTTTCTCTTCAGTCGAATAAGTTGTTGTTGTTATTGTTGTTGTTGTTCTCTTGTAGATGATGCTGATAATGTTGCCATTGTCGTTCTCACTAATGCTGCTGCTGTAGTTGTCATTTTCGTCCCATCGGAGCAATTGATATTTTATGATAACTTTTTATAAAAAAAAAAAAGTTGAAAAAGTAAATAAAATAAAATAAAAAAACTGAATTGTTGAATTTTTCCCCTTATCAACGATGTAGCTGCTGTTCAATATGTGCGTTGTTGTGTTACCATGGACTTTATTTCCTTTTACTTAACCGTACATACCCAATAGCAAAATAGAGCCGCAATTTGATGGAAACCTAAGTACGTCATCTGGAATTTGGGATTTCTTTTTCGCAGGCAGCGTTTTTCCTTTCATTTGTGTTGGTATGAGTTATGGCGTGTGTATGTGTGTATGTGTATGTATGTTGCCGTGACTGGCTGATAAATTTTTACATTTTGTGGCAACATTTGACACGCACTTTAGTCAGTTTACCAATAATTTATGGGCCTTCTCTCTATCGAAAAAATGAGCATGAAATGAAATTAAATAAAAGGCGAAAGAAAAAAAAGTCTAGCTGCCATCACCTAGAAACGAAAGCTAACAACATGTATACAAACACACACATACATATGTACACATGGCATCATACTACCCTGCCCTATACATGTTCAAAAAATGTGTTTTTTTTTTCTTTTTTGTTTTCTAAAACAAAGTAATTTGCTGTTAGTGCACTTGTTGCTGTGGTTGCTGCCTTTTCGGTTGCATGGTGAGGATATATGCATGTTTAAAATATATTGCAATGCCAGCCACTAGATCAAGGCGATGAATTTCATCGTTCGTTGAAGTATTTTTTAAAACTTTAAAACTCCTTTTTTTTTACCTTCCATCTTAGTGAGCGGGGGTACGCATACTAAATTTACTGTTTCGTTTGCAATACCCAGAAGGAGGTCAGAGATTCTTCTATGTATTATTGATTAGCATCAAAATCCAGGGTGATCCCGTGCGTCCCTCTGTTGTTGGCACTCTCACCACTGCAACCTGAAATTTTGTGCGCAGATCGCTATTTAAATTGAACAAAATCGGTGGAGAATCACGCCCATAATAGAAAAAAATTGATCTATTAAATTTTAAATTGAGTTATAAAGTCAAATTAAAGTCATCGTACTTATCGATGAGCGCAAAATTCCAAAAAACTAAACTGTTACCGGACGTAATCCGATACATATCACACCCCCTATGGAGGGTATATAAGATTTGGTTAAATCCAACTTTACTTATTTCACTTGTTGCTTACATGTTGTCTACGTACAAAGTGTGTGTATGAGTGCAGTAACTTGAGGAAATACGAATTTAAAAAAAAAAAATTGAATAATGTTTGTTTGGTGCTGTAGTTTGTAACTCTTAAGTTATGCTTTGGCTTTGGCTTTGGCGTTGGCTTTGCTAAGTGTTTTCTGATATCTTCTATAATTGGTTTTGGTGATGGTAGTTCTGCTGCTGCCGTCCAGCAATAATATCGGTTTACTTGCAACTGATGCTAGATGCAAAATTAGAAAACCTATAAAATCATTCGATTTATTACTTTACACATATTTCATTTGCTTTCCTTCAACAACTCTTAAAAGAGATATGCGCCCTACGCCACATTTTCTTGTACCATAAGCTTTGTTTAAGTTTAGTGTACAAGCAGGATTTGGTTAATAATGAAAATGATAAATATTCTTAAAATTAGACGAACATGGAGGTTTGGAACTGTGCCCAAAATTGACAAAAATCTCTTTATTAGTCACAAGAATTCAGCTGCGTTTAGTTTGTTACAAATATTAAAAAATAAGTTTATTTAAGGATAACTTAAAAATTCAAAACATTGTATAAAAGACACAAAATTTTACAAAAAACTCTGTTTGGCATAAAATCTGACATTCTTACAAGGTTTTTAAATGGCCGACAAAGTATAAAGCTTTCACTTGTTGCATTGAGATTTCTGTGCTCTCTTTCGTTTCTTTCTTTTTTATACCCTGCACCACTAGCACCTGTGGCAAATGGTATATTAAGTGTGTGCAGATCTTTGTAACTCCTCAATCGTACATGCAACTTTCAGTTATACCAATCGATTCAGAATCAAAATCTGAATCGATGTAATCCCGTCCGTATGTCCGTCTGAGTGCCATATTTGTATGCAAGGTCGCATTTTTTGAGATATTTCAATGAGATTTAGTACGAGAACATGTATTGGTCCAAAGAGGATCCTCATCGAAAATGGTTAGAATCGAACCATTTTTACAATCCCTCCACATATAAGGTCCTCTTCTAATAAAGGTCTTTATATGGCGAAAACTTGCAATTTTTAATGTATTTTTACAAAATTTGCTGAAGATTAGTTAATTAGCATAATATTTAAATGGGTAAAATTTGGATCCGTTTGAACAATTTGTAGGACTCATTTTTATATAACGATATATCACGAAGAAACTTATGTGGCAGTGCCTCGCGTACCGTACAGATGCAACAGAACTAATTGTAGCATAATTATAGGAGCCGAGTGGTGTAGGGTATGAAATGGCCGGGCTTAACCGACTATAGCATTTTCACTTGCTTTACTTGTTGCAATTAGTCTAATAGGAAATAATCGCCATAAAATTAAATTTAATTTGAATTTGAAAATTTTCATTTTCATTATCATTTTATTTAAAAAGCATAAAATTTACCGTTTATAAACGTAGTTGGATTTGCAACAATTGCAACGATTCGAACAGATTTGCCCAAAACGAAATAACAAAATCATTTTTGATTTGAGAGTGGAAGAGAGAGGCAAATTTGATTTTGATATGTTTGAGTATGTGGTGCAGTATGAATGTGTAATGAATTTGCTTAATGTGTACAATGGATGCGAATTTATATTTAGAGCAATGAATAGAAATCAAAAGGTTCACACATGCGTTTGCAATATATTTTTTTTATATAATTTTTTTTTTTTAAATAAATTTCCTATTTATCTATTTATTTGCTTGTGATCATCGTCAGTTCTCAATAGATATTGTTGAATCATGCCACTATTGCCCTTCATGTAATAGATAAAAAGCGGGGCAAAATAATGAATATTTTCAAGTATACTTTAGCTTTATATTGAATTGAGTGTGTGTGTGTGTGTTGTGTTGTGTAGATGAAATGGAATGGAAAGAAAAAAGAAGACTTTATGCATGGATTTCCGCTTTCTAAGTATACCGTTCACTTTGACCGTTGACCCAAGGCAGACTCACTGAGTGAGTGAGCCATAGCTACAACAACAGCTACAGCTACAGCCACAGTGGTAAGGAATCGATTCACATGCCTTCGGCAGATAAACGCAACATAACCATATAGTACAAATGCCAATATAGGAAAAAACAATGTGAAGAAATGCAATATATAATAAATACCTGCAGCATTGGCATCAGCACCACCATCCCAGTCAGCAGCAACGGCAACAGCAGGAGCATCTCATTTTATAAACATGTGTTTATATGTGCAGTGTATGGTGGTGTGTATTTATGCATTTTAGTGTAAAAACTAAATGTAACCACAAGTATAATAAAGTACCAGCCATCATGTAAAGAAACTATTAAACAACACCAACACCACCACCAGCACCAACAGCTACATATTACACTGAAACTACACATACAAACATATGTAGGGTTTATATGTATATGTGGTATATAGATCGTCTCGGAAAGCACATAATCTTACACGTAAATATCATGCATATGAACAAGAGGATTGTGTATGTTTATATGTATGTACAGGGCAATACTAACTTTATGAGGTAGAAGAAGAAGAAATGCGAAACCCTAAACACGAACAACAACAACAACAACAACAAATCTATGTCTGATTTTTATTTTTTATTATTATAGTTTTTGTTGTTGTTATTATTGGTAAGGAGCTATTGCTGTTGCTGCTGCTGTTGTATAATATTTATTTGAAGTATGGCGCGATTGAATAGAGTTTGACTTTAGCTGCTTCAGCAGTCATTTTAAGTAGTACTTTATTGTTTGTATTGTTGTTGCTGTTGTAGTTCTTGATTTGGATTATATGTATATGTGTGTTTGTATATGTGTATATATCTTTTCTGGCAGTTGTTGTTATTGTTGCTTGAGATGAGCTTATGATGAACATGCGATTTATTTGTGTACAACTTGAACTGTACTGAACTGAACTGAAGTGAACGGTGTTGTCTTGCTCTTCTTCTTTAGTCTTTTTCTTCTTCTTCTTGCATTCCCTTTTTTTTCTTTTCTTTTTGTTAATATTGTGTATACACACACATCAGGATTTCTTCTCACACTTTAAAGACGTAGTGGTAGTGGCATCTTAGCGTGTATATATATGTGTGTATGCATGTGCTCCATTTCGTTTATCTTTTGAATGGATTTAGTTTCAAATGAATGATGTTTGCAACATTTCTGTACATATTGTTTGTTTAGCCCACTTGAAGATTTTGAGAGAATATCAAAAATTGTTCGAATCGAAATTAAAAATAAATTTTTGTTCATACTATTAATACAGATTTTTAACAATATTATTTTCATTTAGCTGCTACCACAACGACAATCGACAAAATTCCATCGACCAGGCACACATATTAAAAATTCGGCCATAGTATAAAATGGGCGCGATCGGATGACAAACACATTTAGTGCCTTCTACTTCATAAAGTTAGTATAAATCACCAGCCCTCACATGTTAAGTATTTTTTCATTTACCTCTGCCGACACCAATACCCTACCGTTACCACCGCCGCCTCCTTACTAACTGACATTCGTAACTCAACTAACTGATGGTTGATAAAAAAAATTTTATTTTCAGTTTATTATCAATATAAGGAGTAAAAAAATTAGCTGTTGTCACATATTGAATACCCTATACTTCTGTTGTATAGATCAAAAGTGGGTGTGGCAGGTACCTCAATACGGCTTTTAATATAACAAAATATCTGTATATATATTTGTATCATCTGTACCTAAAATTTGTAAATTGTGGGCGTGTTTGTTATACGATCACGTCCACTTTGGGAAGTGTTAATCACCCATATAATTATCAAATTTTAAATTCGTAACTCAATTTTTGTGATTGATCGACAGAATTTTGTGGGTGGGTTGTGGGCGTGTCTATCAATTTAAACTGCGAACTGCGTGTAGAAACTGAAAAAGTCTGAAAAAAATGTCAATTCAATATCTTAAAGTGTAGAACCCTGAGAGTGCCCACAACACACGGACACACGGACATGTGTATCTAGATCGATTCAATTTATAAGGCTGATCAAGAATATACATACTTTGGGGGTCTCTGACGTCTCCTTCTCTTTGTTGCAAACGGAAGGATAACCTTAGGATACCTTAGAATATCTTATAGGGTAGGAATCAAGGCAACACTATAAATGCTTATATAAGAAAAGAGATGAAATGTTTGTTAACTTCTTCGTAGAGAACATTTTAAGAGACTCGTAAAACTCCATAAAACACTTTCTTTTACTTTAAAGTTTGTTTAATGCTTTTGTTAGCCATAAAATCTAATGAGATTAAAAAGAAGAAAATTTATAATTTTTGGTAGAAAAACAAATGATACATTGAAACCTTTATAAAGGAGAAAAGTGAAGATTTGAGAGACGATCGAGATTAATTAAAATACCTCATATTGTTAACCGGGTCAAATCAGATGTTGGTGAGTAGTTATGTTCCAGAAAGGCACATATCCTTCCCAGCTCTCAATCGATTCCGCTTAAAACCTTAACTTTATTACATAAACTTCTAAATGTGTGTTTATAGAGTATTCAAAAATTGACTTTAAGTCAAATGTTACTCCTTCCCTTGTTTGTTGTTGGGTTGTTGTTTCAATTGATTTGCAAATAAAGAAATAGAAGCGACAAGAAACGCCTTACAATATATTCTTGCAATGCTGCCTGGAATGTTTGACATCAAAAGAAAACCAGAACACAGCGCAAGAAACGGGAGAAACGCAAGAAACAGATATTCAACCTTTTAAATAGCAACAAATAAATGTTGTTGTAGACTTTTTTAATTAGCGCAAGCTTTGTTTTCGTTTCTTCATTCGCCAAAAATTTCAATTTCAAGAAAACTATGGCAAAAAAAAATCAAATCAAATAACGTAGAAGAAGAAAAAATGAAGGTATTTCTTGGCGGGATGACACTCGGGGTGCTGGTGCTGGTGCTGGTATTGGTGTTGGTGGGGGCAACAGCTCTCTTGCAGACATTTGTTAACAGCTAATATGTCTGATAACAATACCACAACAAAAAGCATCCGAACAAAAATTAATGAAAATCATTCAACAACTGAATGTGTCTGAATCGGATTTGAATACTTGGACACTTAGTTTGTAGGTTCTTATACCCGACCTAGTGAGAGTGAATTTCTCACAGTAATGTTCGGAAAATATGAAAATCTCGTACGTTTGCTTAAAGATTGGAACCGCTAAATGCCTCCTAGAGAAAAAAATTCATAAAAATCTTGATATTAGATTAAAATTTATGTGAACTTTTTACTTTAACCACAGATTACGTTGCATTGCAATCCCAAGAATTAGACAAATTGTATATGGCTTTGAGAAAAGGACGGCTGACGGATTGATTACGTCTTGTGTAGGTTATTAAATGGTCGGCTACATTTGTGCTTGTTTAAGTGCTTAAAGAGTTCCCTTAACCTCACGGACACTCTGGATATAAAAAGATTCACTTTCAACTCAATATATTTTTTAATCTCTTTAAAGCTTTTATTAATCCTTTTAATCTCTACATAAAGACCTATGTTAAATATTTTTCATTTTGCTCTGCCAAGCGAGTTTCTAGCTTAAGTCAGTCAGTTTTTTTTTTTTTAATAATTTTTTTCATTTCATTCATTCAAATTACATGAAATAACACGATAGCCGCATAAGCTCATAACACTTATTAATGCGGCTGAAAATGTTTTAAATCAGACAACATCCGTTTCTACGTTGTTTTTATATGTTAGCTGGTGTGCAAGTTAGTCAGGCGCTCAAAGGATGACAGCTCCTAAAAATTTTCGCACATTTTTCATTATGGTGAAATCACACACACAGGCACAATTTTATATTTTATTTTAAGATATAACTTTGTTTATAACCTTCTCATTTCCTAAAACACACCCAATACAAACGCACACACACACGCGTATTGTTGTCGTTTTGTTTTCAACATTCGCGTAATTTCAGTGGAATCTTTATAACATTAAGCGAAAAATATTTGGAAATTTGTGTGCGTATGTGTGTATGTGTCTGTGTGTGTGTGTGCTTCATTAGTAACAAATCTGCTAAGCACATAAACATACATAACAACTCGGACGATATGTTTGTGCTGCACAGCCCAACATCACTATTCAATCGCGCGTTCATTCTTAAGCAGATCATACAGATTCATTCGTTTGTTCGTTCGTTCGGTTGGTCTGCCTGACAAGACTTCTTGAAAGATCGTTTTCCCATTTAATTTCTTGTGCTTTTTTTCAATTCCTACAATCCTTCTTCTTCTTTACATATGGTTTCGTTTTGTTTTATCCGCCCCGCTTACACACACAGCTACACTTCTGTTCTGTTTTTGTGGTATTTTAATTAGAAACCAAACATTGTGAAAAATCGAATTGAAGCCAATCAACTGAAGCCTCTTCTGATTTCTCACAACTAAACTAAAAAATGTTTAATTTGTTCCGTAAATTAATTGAAATTTCTTCAAGAAAATGGTACACAAAGAATCCCTTTTTCTTAATGAGCTGCCACAAAACATAAATAGCAACAAAAAAAAAAAAGCGTTGAAATGTTATTTATTTGTAGTGTTTGCTGAACTATTCTGTAGTTAGTTGAAAAATTCTTAACTCTTGAATGTTATTTTTAGTAGATTAGAAAATTTATGAAATTGAAGTTTATGTTCTGAACGTAAGATTAGGTTTAGATGAAGCGGATATTGTGAACAGTTGTGTCTACTACAAAATGTACACCCAGAATATTTTTAGTTTTTGTACGCAGATCATTATATAAAATAGGCTGAATCGGTCAAGAGCCACGCCCACAATCGACAAACATCTATATATCTACCACAAAAAGTGAAAAAGTGTATATCTATAAATATTATCTTCATCGATATGTCGAAAATGGGTGTGATCGGATAACAGACACGCCCACAATCAATAAAACCCTTTATATCTGCCACAAAAATTAACACTTGGACTATGGCATGCATATCCATAGTTATCCCATCCATCGATATGCAAAAAATGGGCGTGATCAGATAACAGACGCGCCTACAATCGACATAAATTTATATACCTGCCACAAAAATTGACCTATGAACTTGAAATTTAGTACACATACTTATAATAATCCCATGCCAAAATTGGGCATAATCGAATAACAGACACGCCCACAATTTACAAAAAATATATTCAACGTAAAACTGCGTTTGCAAGCTGATACGTAATATAAACACTATTAGAGTGCGTAATCATATACTTGCCACGCCCACCATTCTAGAGGGTACTTAAGATTTGGCCTAAGCAAAATTTAATTTATTTCTTACTTGTTTTTATAGAAATTTGTGTAATGGCGCCAAGTCGAAAACTTGTCTAATAACTAATATTGAAATGTATTAAAAATACGTGGCATGGATGGGTGCGTGTCGATATTCATTTATTTCTACGATTAATACTTTTCATTTATAAACATTTATTGTACAAATTTCATTCGATCTGTACATAGTGCGGCAAATTATTATATTAGTCGCGCATTTCACTTTTCCAAAAATGAAAGACTAAAAAAAAAATGTCTCTAAAATGCCGCGTAACCGTTACAATTTTATTTAATTTGTTGTACAAATATCGTTAACAACATAATTAAGGAAACATTTTACGGTTACACATACAAAGCATAGCATTGCATAGCATTGCATTGCATTGGATTGCATTGGATTGCATGCTACCAGTAAATGCGTTTATTGTTAACAGAAATTTTCATCTAACAATGTTTTCCAAGACAACCAGCCAACCAGCCAGCTAGGCAGACACCCAATAACGCGTTTAAACAATATAAGCACAAACGTTACATTACGCTCACATGCACACACCGTATAGAAAAGCACTAAGTAAAATGCGTTCACATAGGTTTCACACAGACGGACGGACAGACAGACAGTCAGACGGGGCTCCTTTGCTTTGCTGATGGCTGATATGAAACGAATATACAAAGAAAGCAATTTTGTTTATTGTTTTTGTTTTTGTTTTTGGTGTGCCTTGATATTTAAGCATGAACACTGCATTCAGTATATGGCGGAAAGATGTATTGTGTACATGTGTGTGCTGTGTTTATTGTACATGTTGTGTTTTAGCTTTTGTACTCCTCTCTAAACGTTGGTGCAGTGCACGGATTACTGCATTTGAATATGACCGAAAATGTCGATTACATGGCCACGTGATGTCATAAATTCATATCATTATGACAGTTACATGTACTTTAGCGGCTGCTCATACAACACATGTTTTCTTACCATCACATTGCTGCCAGTTCCATCGCGCTTTCGCTACAACCTCTGGACAGACAGACGGGCAGGCAGACCATGGTGACTAACAATATGTATGCTTCAGCACCATAGAATAATCGGCATCGTGTCATCATGCCAACTATTAAACGCAGTTTACTTGCCACCGACTGACTGCAACACAACACTCATGAGTACAGATTTGAGTACGGGCTGGTATGCAGCCATTATGTATGTATGTGTGTGTGGACAAAGTGTGAATTCAACGGTTTCCATTCTTCAAAGCTGCTCATTCTAGCTGTGCTATACTTTAGTACGTGTGCGTGTTTTTTTTTACACCTACACCTCTCTATGGGCTGCATAGCTGCCTAGTATGCAAATTCGCTCGAGTATAAAATGATTGTATTGCTGGCAGTTATTACACTTACATCCTTCTTGCATATGTAATGTGAATGTTAGGACATATCTTTCCATATTTTTTTGTTGAATTTTATAAGCGTGTATTTCAGCTTTAATGATTGCGATCAAAATGCTTTTATAATGCTCTAAGTAGTGATCTGTTAGTAATCAAATGTTGTTGGTGCTGCTGTTATTATAGTTGCATACTTACAGGTAATAACATTGAATCAGAAATGTTTAGAAGGAAAAAATATAGAAGTGTTGAGTTTTACTTAGTTTAATGTGTATACAGGGTGTCATATAGGACGAAATTTTTCGGATTCAACTTTAAGTATAAAAGATGTCCGGTTAGAAGAGGGACGAACAAGACCAATACCACCGTTACGCTCTTCTCTTTAAACTCAACAACCTTTGTAACATTACTGGAGAGTTTCCATCTTTTTTTCTCACACTGTACGTATGCATCATTTTGATAATGCGCCTATATAATCGCTATCAAAAGAACGTTTAACGTTCAAAAAGCAAAAAGTCATTGGTGTCATTTGGCTATGCTTGGATGTTTACCATCGAATCGGACAATTTTTTGAACCTCTTCCCATTTAAGGTCTTACTAAAATGGAAAAAAACCGAAATTTTAAATATTCTTGGACAAATTTCAGTAGCTAATTAGTTTTATATTTAGCTGTTTCAAATTTATAATTCCCATATAATTATATTTCAAGAAGTAACTTATGTACACACAACTAAATTAATTGTATCATAATTTAAGGAGCTAAGTGTTGTGGGGTATCAAAAGGTTGGGCGTGACCGACTTTAACATTTTTACTTTATCTTCTTTACATAAGATGAAAGGTGTACTAAGTTTGTTTTTTGTTTGCAACACCCAGAAGGAGGCGTCAGAGACCCTACAAAATATACATATTCTTGATCAGCGTTTCGCGGGCGTAAATTTTGAGATATTAAGCTGAAACTTTGAACAAGCATTTTTAGTTTTTTTTTAAATGGGCAAAATCGGTCAAAAACAAAATCTTCCTTCATTCAGAGAGTCTTCCATTTAAATGGATAAAAGGGGGCCTCATAAAACGGAGGTATAAGGTTGAAATTACGACTTATGTGCACCAAACCGCCACACTGACCTGAAAATAGAGGCGGTATAACAGAAACGCCCACAATATAAAAAAGGTCATATCAGTGTTCGATGTTTAAGACAAAGTGAAACACATGCCACGCCCACATTTAAAAAATTTTCAACATACACAGATTTGCAAATCTTAAGAAAATGTGGAAAAATAAGAGGAATTGTTTTTTCACATTTTTTTACTCTCTGTGTATACAGTTAATTAGTTTTTCAAAAATTCGTGTAAAAAGGAAGCCGGTGTTAAAAAAATATAGATGACAATGACTTTCAAAATTATGTTAAAACCAATAAACGTCTTATTTAGTAAACAAAAGTCTTTTTTATCAATCGTGTAACTTGGTATATGCGTAAAAAGAAAACGCGTTATTTGAGGGTTAAGTGTTCATGTATGTAAAAATCTTTCTTTGTATATTTATGAATATTCAAATAAATGCAGAAATGAAATTCTTGGAAACAAACATCTCCTGCACTCTCATCGTCAAACAGCAGAGGTGCCAAAGTAACAATAAGAAGAAGAAGAAGAAGAACAAAATGCCAACATGAAATTGTAGTGAAAACGTGCGCGATAACTCCATGTAAATCACGTCAATATCAAGTGTTGAAACGTATAAGCAAGTAAAGTTGTTGTAATGGACAAAATTATGGCAAAGTTGTGCTGTTTCACGACACCAACAACATTACACATGCAACCAAATACAATATATTTAAATAGCGTGCATATAGTGAGTGGTGTGTGTGTATGTGTGTATGTAGGAATTAACTTCCTTGCAGCAATAATGATGCAGCGACGAAGCATGCATGCTTTAATACACAATACGTTTATAGATGCATGCCAGCCAGCTTCTCGAAAAGGGAACCAAATGAACCAAAAAATTTCAAATTACTTATAATTCTTCTTCTTCTGCATATGCTGTGTCAATGCTCGACTTTACAGGGAAAGCGACTAAAAGCATTTGAAGTCCGATTCCCGGATCTAGCAAATGCGAAGATTTTCAATCTCAAACTATTATAGCCTCCTCTGGATGGCTTTCTTAAGCGTTTTATTATGATCCTCACAATGGGCTTCTTATTGACCTAAGTGGAGCGCTTCTTTTTTGGCGCACAGCCGGTCTCCACCTAACCTAACCTATAATTCTTATTTCATTATCAACTGTAGGAAATTTTTAAAGTAGGAAGAAAACAATGAAAGGGATGAATTTTACAACGTCCCATGATCTAGAAGCATTACAGCCAGTACATATATTAGCAAGCTATGTTCAACGTCATCGTTTATAAAAACGAAATTTCGAAATGAAATCGAGTCAAATCGAATGGATTACTAATTGACCAAAGTATTGATTTTCTTTATATCTTCTATCTCCCTAAATAAAGCTCGCTTAATACTATACATAAATAGTTCTATATGTTTGGTTTGCATTCAGGAAGAGACACCAACCGCAGGGTAAATAATAATTTAACCACAAATGCAAACACTTGATCCACGGAAGCGCAAGCTACCAACAACAATAAAATAACAATCTACCAACAACTGTTACATCAGATCGACACAAAAGGGAAACACTTGTGCAGATGAGTAAAATTTCCTGTGAAATTGTCACATGTTCAGATTTTGTTTCTCATATTGTAGCATGTATAGGCCACTAAAACTGGTTTCGGAAAGCCCTTCAAATTACAAGTATTCCACTGTATATAATCATTTTCATATTAGCTTCAGGTCAAAGCACTGTATAAAATGTAAGCCACCCTTAAAATTAATTTATTGCATTAACTGCACAATGAATACTTTGAGTGGTTATCACGATTGCGCGTTTAACGCCTCATTTAATCGATAGCACTTGTCGCTGTCATTTGTGGCGTTGTGTGAGCGAAGGAAAACTACCCCTCTATAGCGTATATGCGCGGATAACTTAAAAGTCAACTATTGCATAATGTTACAAACGCGGCAGAGGATGGTTATAACATACAGTTAGAGCGTGTTATTGTTATTGCGTTGTGTGCACAGAGATAAATGTAAAAATAAGATTAATTAAGCAAAACGTCTAGCTATGCAAGGGTGTGAATGATTTGTTTACAACTAAAAAAAAAAAAATGATTGAAATGTAGGTAAATTTAACTTTGATCAAATCTGAAATACCCTACACTTTTTCATGCAAATTGTGGCCGCGATTGGTATGCATGAACTTAGATATCGGTGCACATAAATGAAGGTTTTATAAAGTGTAAGCGTCTGGTACACAATCCTGCCCATTTTTATGCTAATTGTTATATTAATTATGTGTCTCTATCACATTCCACCTTTTTTAGATTCATTTCCACCTCAGTGATGAGTTTGTGGTTCCGTTTGCGAAACCTAGAAAGAGGTTCCAAAAATTCCATAAATTTTATAAATTCTTGATCAGCATCAAAAAACCTGACTCAACATAGAAATGTCCGTCCGTGCATCCGTTAATAGTTGGAACGCTCACAGTCGAGCTGAAATTAAGCAATGAAGTTGAAATTTAGTACATATCAGCATGGTAGGATAACTTACAAAATTGGTGTGTCCGCGGGTGTTTCTTATAGATTGTGGACGTGGAAAAACACACAATCAAAGGGTCGGACATGTTTAGACCGATTTAGATTTAGTTGCTGATGTAGAATTTTTTATATTTTTTGGAATCTTTTACTACCAATTATGGATGTTGTAAGTGGTAAATGAAATCTAGTATACCATTTATGCCATGGGGAGAATATAATAAAAAAGCACTTTTATAACGATAGGGGATGTTTTATATTTTGCAGTATTTTTTTTTTTTTTGCAGAAAATTGAAAACTTGTCTATTTGTATTCTATATAATGTTTTGATTCATGGATCTTTCACTTCTCTAGATACCAACCGATGGATGCTTTAATTAGTATATAATCACACAAATCCACTTCACAAACATTATTCTCTATGCGTTTTATTGCATTAACGTGTTGTGGAGAAAGAAAATTTCTAAATCTTTATACAAATATATGAGGTTTGTAAATACTCGTGTACATGTGTACGTGTTTGGTTTGTGTTTAGTTTTAACAAAGCGGGTACGTCTCTCCAAGACCCTCTCTTGCTCGTTTATACGTTAGTGCCATTTTGGGCTTTTCTGACATATCAAGATTGTTGTGGCTCCTTTGACAAGTGTACACTGCACATGTGTGTACATTTGCGCAGCACCCACACCATAATCTGTAGTTGGATGTTTACACATGCATATGTTTATATGTGTGTACGATTTTATTGAAAGAAAATCCCCACTCAAGCTTGTTGGCACTGGTGAGGTGAAACCTCCTACCTACTACCCATAGCTTAAACCTTAGCCAAAGTGTTTTCTTTTTATGATACGGTGTCGGATCTTTGTGGTTCTCGTTTGCCATAAAATGTCTGTCTGTCTGTCCGTACGAACGGTTTATTGTGGTTTAGATCTGTTTAATAACATTTATGTGCAGTTTGGAGTATTTTTTTCTCGAGTGTGCTTTCTTGCGGTTTCTTTTTATTATTGTTATTATTATTATTTGAATTTTTTTCTGCTTTTTATTGTTAGTTAGCTGGGTTGGCTTGCGTCTTTATGTGGTCTGTTTGAATGTTTGTGTGTGTGTATGTGTGTTTGGTGTCATAAGAAATATGATGCCTTCGTCAAGATGCGTTTTGTTATTGTTTACTTTATATGTACGGGTAACGTCGCATTTAGTTTGCTATATGTGTACAAGTGTCGTGGCTGCTGTAGTTTTCTAACTTGTACTACACTCTTAATAGAGTTGTAGGTGTATTTTGTTGTTGTTGTTGTCTTCAGGGGCCAAATGCTACAATACACAAAAGGTTTGAAAATTGATGCTTTTTTTTTCAAGAGGGAAGCTTTTCAACAAATGCTTAAGTAAATGACTAAAAGCACCCCACAACGGATTATCTAAGTGACAGGTTTTCAAATATTGTCACTTTTGTACAATATGCTTAAAAAGTCATTAATTATTTGTACCATGGAGCAAGTAAGTGGTAAAGGTATTCGAATGTTAGTGTGATCATGCAAATTGAAAAAAATACGTCAATTATATATTTATGCAAATGTATTCGAAATGGTGGAGAATGAAATTAGTGATCGCCATAAATAAACATTGAAAATGGGAATTGGTGTCATTACGTATGTGTGTGTGTGTGTTTCAGTATGTTCAAGTGAACAATTGGAAAGTATGGAATCAAACAGTTATAGTTAATGTATTATTAAGCAATACCTTGTGTGGGTAACCTTTGCTTAACTCGATTGAAGCAGAGAGAAACGAACTTTTTTAAAGAGACATCTTTATATGGCAAACGGTTGCAATTATTAATATATTTTTTAAACAAAACTTCATAGAGGACAGACTCAAGGGAAACGGCCAAAATTTTATTAAAGCTGAACTCATTTCTTATAGAGCTTCCTTTTATATCAAAAAATGTTTCAAATTCAATATAATGTAACACGTAAGAAAACTATATTATATATATGCTTGGGGCAAATTCTAAATATCCTCCATATCTACATAGAAATAGTGGGTGGTGGCAAGTAACTGATTACGCTCCTTGGTGGTTTATATATTACACATCAATTAACAAGTCGGATTCTACGCCAAATATGTGCCTTTTTTTTTGTAAAATGTGGGTGTGTTTGTTATACAACCACGCCACGAAGAATACACAGCCGCACATGATTCCATAAAGTCGTTCCTGATTTTGGTGAGGATGCTTCTCTCTGGGTGTAGCAACGGAATAATACACTTGGCACTAGGCCCATCTTATGCGGAGTACATATATAATTATGGTGCTCATTGCTGAGAAATTTCTAATTTCGAATCGTTCAAGATCAGTTAATGCAATTGCTACCGAAATAGCCACAAATCAGCATTTATCAAAGTGTTTAATCTTTTACTGAATAGCAATAATCTTTATCAGCATTTATACAATTTATACAAGTGAATAAAATCTCTGCGTACAATTCACACACTGACGTTACATACTATCATAGAGTCAACAATTTCTGTCTCCATTACCAATATAATGCACGATTACTGATTATGTCAATGAAGTTTAAGCCAGATTGTGAATCGACTGTGTATTCCTCCATGCACATGTATTGTACATACGAAAACCAACATTATATTCAACTTAAATCGGTATAATGTTGTGTGTGAAATGGTCTATAGATTTATTGATCACATGAAATGACTTAAAAATTAAAGTCTCAATCTTTTAATAGCTGAAATGGTGCACGAGCAGAGGAATTGAGCAGCAGCAGCAGCAGCAGCTTCATTAAGATTACAAAACGCTAAGCGTTAACAATTGACATTTGGTGGAGTGTGTACATGTGTGCACAAATGCGTTCGTGAATAACCTGAAAATAAAAAAAGTAAAATTTTAGTGTCGGTCAAACCCGACCACTGAGCTCCTCAAATTATGCTATAAATAGTTTCGTTGTATCAGTAAACTCGAGGCATTGCCGTGTAAATCACTTCGTGAAATATCGTTATATGTGAACGGGTTCTAAATGTAGTCCACAATGAAGGTAACTAACTATTCTTCACCAATTTTTGCAAAATATATTAAGAATTCAGTTTTTTACTACCTAAAGACTTCCATTATAATAAGACTTTATATGGGGAGGAGTTCTAAAAATGGTCCGCTCCGAAAAATTTTCAATGGGTTTCCTCTTTGGGTTAAAACATGTCCTTGTACCAAATTTCTTTGAAATATTTAAAAAAATGTGACCCGTAGCTTGTGCACAAATACATGGACAGACAGACGGACATAATTTAAACGATTCAGATTTTGATTCTAAATCGTTTGGCATAATTGTGTGGCATTTATCGTTAAGCAGTTACAAACATCTGCACAAACTTAATATACGGTATAACTTAATATAGTGGTGCAGGGTATAAAGAAGCAATACGAGGACCCAACACTTATCGTAATAGATAAAGAGTGGTGCGTGTTCTCAACATCATTATCCACACTAACGCTGCTGCGACTGCTATTACGCTTGATTTTCTAGAGAAGCGGCCCAATCTCTGAAAAAAAAAAAACAAACAGAATCGTTGCAATAATCTCTTAAATCTCAAGCAAATTTTTCTTACATTGTTCAAACAATTACGCGCAAGTTCTAACAGAAAGTTGTAGTTAAAGAGGAAGAGAGATAGCGTAAATTATCCGCTAATCAAACATATTGAATAATCAAAGCAAACATGACACTAAAACCTTTCAAATTGAAACTGACAAGGACGTTCGTATACATTATGAAAAAGTGCACACTTGTACGCTCACCCTTGTTATGTATACATTACAAAATTATTGACACAAGGAAAGATTGTTGGTGAGGCGTGTTTTTATTGTTTTTATTTTGTATCAGGGTGGTTTTATAATATATTTAGACGGCTGATCCCTCTGTATCTTGTCACCTTAACGTTTACGAAATTGTCCAAAAATATGTTAACAATTAAGATTTCGTAACAACAGCTACGTTACAGTTGTACAGTTTATTATCCCTCCTCTCGAAGGTTTTAAATATTAACAGACTTTTGAAAAGTTGTTCTACACATGTTGGAAAGTTGGTGTGTTTGTTTTGTTTTCATTTATAAGGGTAAGTTTTGCGGTTTTTGTTTTCTTTTTATGGTTTAGAAAAAACAAGTGCAAGTGTTTTTTAAATAAGGTTACGTGAATACATTTTATGTGCTGTGCCGTTTTTATACCAAGGGGTGAGTTCGCTATAGTTTGTGATATGCTTAGGAGGTAAAAAATTCCTTTTTTAATTGCATCTATCACAAAGATTCGTTGGTTCAAGTATCATTTTTCTATTCATAATCATTTCATAAAAGATGAAAGCGTCAGAGGCACTGATCTTGATCTGGACATGTTCGATCTTGTGTCTCTTGTCTGTCTGTCCATTTTTGTCACTCTCACTGTTGTAAATTTTAAAATATTGCGCTACAGACATTCTAAATTCACACGACTATTAAAGTGGGCATGCCAGAAATGGGCATGGTCGGATAACAAACACGCCCACAATTGACAAAAATTTACACATCTGCCACAGAAAATTTATATATGACCTTAAAATTTGGTATACATATTTATACAATCCATCGATATGCAAAAAATGGGCGTGGTTGGCTAAAAGACACGCTTACAATTTACAAAAAAACATATTCAACGTGCAAGCTCAACCAAATACAAACACTATTAGAGGGCATAATCATATACTTGCCACGCCCACCTTTTGTATGTACATGTGGTTTGGTCTAAGCCAAATTTAATTTTCTTAATTGTTTTTTTACTACTTTTGGTTACAATCGTCCTTTTATGTTACACAAATAAAAATTGATTAATAATAACAACCTACACACCTATACTTGCGCAAGATTTTTAATGCAGTACATGATGCTTAATAAAAAATTGTTAAACTAATGCATTTAGCGAAATAAAATGAGGTGAAGTGAAGTGAAGTTACTTCGGCAGACTGATGCCTAATATTGGTGCTGCCAGCGGTCTCAAGTAATGCATCGTAATGAAATGAAATCTGATACCTTCGTATTTATAAGTACATAAACTTATTTTACTTGCACACACGATTGCCAAAATGCAACCTCAGCAGCACCGGTTAAGCCCAAAAAACATTAAAAAATATACAAAAACAAAAAAAAAAGTGCCCAGTAACCAGTATCACTATAACAAGCGGTAAGCTGTCAGAGTATTAGCAGCAGTTATAGTATTGTAATAAGTTTAGTTGGCTGTAGTCCAACGTTAAAATGATTATCTGCTGTTTTATCTGTATGTGCTTATATTAAATTTCTCATCACGCCCCAAACCACTAAGCACATCCAATTGGTTGGCTTATGGGTAGTTTGTATGAATTTAAAGTATCCGACAAGATGGCAGCGCTACATGGGTTGGCTGTTAAATAGCAGTGAGGAGAGAGGGAAATTTCATTAAGCACAATAAAGATTGTGCCATCAAGACTTTTTGTTCAGTTCAAAAGATTAATAATCGAAAATCTTGACGACCTCTTCGTTATGCAGCATTATGGTTAGGGTTCATTGGTTATGCTTTATCTTAAAGTATTTTTATCGCAAATTGTTTGACCGTGTCAGTAAACTTCTATGTAGAAAAATCTGATGTGTTCCAAATTTAAAATTTTTGAATGCAAATGTATTTATTTTCTTATTCGTTCAAAAGTTACATAAGAAGAGGTTCCCAAAGATTTTCCAAATCAATCAATTTTACAGAGAAGCGCTGTTTTTAATTTTTAATTATCCTTTCATACCCTTTACGGGGTATACTGAGTTTGTCATTCGTCGTTTGCAACATTAAAAAAAAGAAGGCTTTAGAGACCTAAAACTGAATCGATCTAGACAGGTAGATCGATTCGGATAGATGTGTATAAATCTGCTAGTAGATTGTTATTTGAAATGGGCAAAATCGGTTAAGAGCCACGCCCACAATCAACTAAAATGTATTTATCTATCACAAAAATTAAGCTATTAAGTTGAAAGTAGGTACATATATTTGTAACTACCTCATTCATCGATGTGCTAAAAATGGGCGTTTTCGATTAACAGTGGCGCCCACAATTTATAAAAAAAACGTACTCCGCGTAAAACTGGACTTGCAAGCTGATCCTAATACAAACACAAGGATGTAATCATATACCTGCCATGCCCATTATTGTAGATGCGACGAGTATTTAAACTTTGGCCTAAGCGTCAAATTTAGTTTTCTTACTTCTTTCTTTTCCACGTCGCTTCTGAGCGCAATATTGGGACAATTCCAATGATCAATTTGGGTATTTATTCCTGTTGTTATTGTATTGTTTGTTCTTCTCTCTAAATGAATTGCCTTAATTCGTGTTTAACAGCATTTCATTTTATTTTATTTCATTTCATTTCTTGTCCATTCCGTTCTATTAACTTTCTAATTTTTCCATTTAATATATTTTTTATTAACGATTCTTTTTTCTTAAACATTTCTATAATTGAGAAGCTTAACAAGTAGAGATGGAGATCATGTAAAGTTCACTGTGTATATGTATGCATCAATAAAAAATATATACATATATATATTTACCGTTATAACGGAAAGAAGCAATATTGAAGTTGCTCGTAATATTGTACGAAAATTTAATTTTTTTAAATTGTACTGCATGGAGTTTGTGTAAAGTAAATAATAAAAATAAGGACTTGTGAGGGGGGCAAATACATACGTTTAATAGAGCAAGGGTTACCTATGGATAGGATCAAGTATATTTGAACAGAATCAAAATCTACGGCCTTACAGTTCATTCGCCCGTAAGTCTACTTTTTGTTGGTATTTTCCGGGTTGTAATATTGGAGAAATTGAGCTGAACGAATACTTCTAGATTTTGTGCGCAGATAATAATCTAAATTGGATAAAATCGGTCAAGAGCCACGCCCACAATCTATCTGACTGTTACAAATTTTGAGTTATAAAATTGCAATTTGGTATTTATAATTAGCCCGTTGATTAATGTGCCAAATATGGGCGTGGCCGTATTTTAGATATGTCTAAAATTTACAAAAAACCTTTTTCATCTTGCAATTACATACATACACAATTAGAGGGCGTAGTCATGTAATTACCACGCCCACGTATTTTTTATGTAGACTTAAAGAGTATTTAAGATTTATTTCATTTGGCCGCCTACTAAATTACTCTTAAATTATAGTAAACTTGTCATCATTAAAATAATACTTATTAGTTGGAATTTTCAAGTGTCTGGTATCACCCTTCATTCACACGGTGCCCATATTAACCATATATGGGACATAATAAAAAAGGTATGCCACCTCTTCTGAAATAAACGTTGTCTCTTTCCAGACAGTACACTGTGCCTAAATGCAATTCATGTCATTGCCTGGTACACATTAAATAACTCGGTACACAATAGATGGCTGACATAATATATTAGTGGGGTATTATGTATGTATGGGATGCACATGTTCAAGTGAAGTATAATAACTCCTGTGTAATGCCTACATTCAGCTAAACGAATGCTACAAATCATTCTTGTCAATGGATATGTCTGCCTATGTGCCAGTGACTAAGTCACTGAGACAAACAAACCAACAAACAACCGAAAATGAATATAATAATAGGGACCGATACAAATTAAACGTATTAGTTACGGAGGAATATTGGACAAACACGTCTATTTGTCTACATTTCATTTATTTTCTAAAAGACTGCTATTCATGTATAGTTAGTTACTCGTAGTTAGATCTTTTACGTAGTATACAACTTATCACTTTTCTCAATTATAAATATGTTGCTCATTTAACTGAACATAATTTAATTATGTGCAAGTAGGTACTACGACCAAGTACCCTTTAATGGAAGCAGTCATGTTACACTTATTTTTTCTTTGCAACGTTTTGCTAGACAAGTTGGAATCACGGCTTTCTAGGTTGTACATATAACTAATGTGACTTTGGTATGTACATATGTAAGTATCATATATTTACAATACTGCCAATTATAATGTATGAGATTGCATATAAATCAAAAACATTGTAAACAATAACAATACAACCGACACAAACAAACGTAAAACAAATCGCTGAAAGATTTAATAATAAACATAGAACAAACACATAAAACATTGCTAATGTAAGGCTTTAACGGTATATGAAATACTCTATAGTACATATAAGTAAATGCGGGAGTGGCACTGTGTGACTATGAAATGAATGAAATACCCTTTTTACGTGAAGGGTTAAAATTTGCATCATTCTTATGAATGATAAGCTTAGCTTTTATGCGGCCTCGCCTATTTCCACCATAGCATTATATAACCTCTTCATTCATAATGAGCTTAGAAAATATTCGCATAATTATTTTCAATTTCATAGCTATACTTCCACGTCCAGAGTAGAAATTTTTTACTTATTAATTATGGGCGTGGCTCAAAATTTAAATTTTCACAAATTTTGGGCGTGGCAATCATGCCGTATTCGTTCAATTTCAAACACAATGATTTCAATGCATTTAAGTTTTAATTTTTCTTTAGAATGTACAATGGAGAAGTCTTTCCTGCCGGTAGTTGCAAATGTAATGACCAACTTAACGTATCACATCATCACAATATATAAAAAGTTAATAAAAAAACGGCATAAACCCACAATAAACCACAATTGCAATCAATAACTGTGAACGTTGGTCGTTGGTACTTATTGGTAAAACAAAAGATTTAGGCAACAAACTCGACTATTGACTATTAAATGTGGCAAAAGTTCTCCGTTAAATGTATTGTATTCTAGCAATATTACCGGCATGGGATTATGACAATAATATTGTTGTTGGCTGAATTGGTTTTAAGTTTTGTTTTTGTTGTTCATCACCTTGGTACAATTCTTCCACCGACTGAATAAGGAGTTGTTGCTTTGCACTTAAAAAGGCGTTTTTCTTTCTTTCCATATAAAACGCTATTCATGTATGCATGCATGCACGTACTTGTATATACTTATACTAACAACAATAACAACAACAACAATGGACATGACAATTGTACCTATTGTTAGTAGGAAGAGTTGGAGTTTGCGTACTATGTGTAGAGTCTATGTTTATGAAAGAGTTCATATTTATAACAATTCATAACTTGTTGGCAACATTTCATAAGGATTCATTTATTTCAGAAATTGTCACAACACAACATTTTCGACTTTGTTTCTTTTGCTTCGCTTTTTTTTTCTTTAGTTCTTTATTTATTTTATAAAAAATGATTGTTATATATTTTTTATGTTTCTGGGGACAAAAGTTTAAACAAATTGATTTTGTGTGTGCTTTAAATGCAATATTTGAAAGCTTGCTTTTTAAAAGTGTTAAGTGTTAATTTACTATATAATAAGGCGTGTCTTGCTAAAAGCTAATAAAATAAAATTGCTGAAAAAGGTAGAAATGGAAAAAGAAACACTTCCAGAATCTTCAATCACAAATATCCTCGTTGGTGCCAAATTCGCCGGTTAAGACAGAATAAACAAGTAAGAAAACTAAGTTTAGCTTAGGTCAAATCTTAAACGCCCTCCATATCTACATAGAAACGGTGGGCGTGGCTAAGGTATGATTTCGCCCTCTAATCTCAGCTTGGAAGTCGAGTTTTATGCTGAGTATGGTTTTTTGTACCTTGCAGGCGTGTCTGCTATACGATCTCACCCATTTTTGGCATATCAATGAATAATAAAATTACGGATGTGTATGCCAAATGTAAAGTTCAAAGCTACATTTTTGTGGCAGATATATAGGTTTTTGTCGATTGTGGCGTGTCTGTTATCTTACCACGCCTATCAATTGAAGGAACAATTATAGATATTCGTGCCAAATTTCAACTTCGTAGCTCAATTTTTGTGGTAGATATACATACTTTTCTCCTTTGTGGGCGTGGCTTTTAATCAATTTCCTTTATTTTAAATAGCTAATTGAAAGTTTCTGTACAAAATTCCAGCTAAATATCTTAAAATTTACGACTATGGGACAACAGACGGACGCACGGACGCACGGACGGTGTAGATCGATTCAGTTTTTGATAATGATCAAGAACATATATACGTTGTAGGGTCTTTGGCGCCTTCTTCTGGGTGCGGTAAACTGAAGAACAAACTTAGTGTACCTTAACTTAATAGTATCGTTAAAAGAGAGCGCTGCACAAGATTTAAATTTCGTACATAATTTTTTATTTGATATTTGGTTCCTTTTACCACTTAATATATATCCGTATTCTTGTATAAACCCATTTATCATAATCATTTCACGTATTTCCATATGAGTTATTGATATAAAAAACAAGCACGACAAGTTAAAGTGTGGTGTTAATTGTCCGCAAAACCTGGTGGCTCTATGTTTAAAGCCTAAAGTACTAAAAGTGTCAAAAGTAGATAAATGGCTTTTTTCTTTTTTTTCTAAATTTATCATATGAGATGTTATTAAAATTTTACCCCTTCTTCAAAGATAAACTCGTATATATATGTATGTGTTTGCAATAAAAAAAGCTACCATAAATACATATTGAATTGCAACATATTTAAGTGTCGGAGAAGCGTTTCTCCAAAAACTAATGAAAAAAATTAACATTTGACCGCCAATAGCGGAACACTATGAAAACGATACTGCAGGAGAAAGGGATAAAATACTTTGTTGTAAAAAAAGAAATCCACTAAACAACAACAACAACAACAACAACAACAACAACGGAATGTGAAATAAACCAAAAATAAAATAAAATACAATTTGAATGGTTTAGCACATGGTGAGTGAAGATCACAGCCGTTCGACCGATGCTGCGCTGTTTGCCGTAACATTGCTTCATTCACACGGTCTCATAAATTATACGAATAATTGACGCTTTCGGTGAACTCAAAAATTGGAAAAGCCATACTAGAAATAACAACACCAACTACAACTACAACTAAAATAACAACACAAACAATAACAATTGCTGTCGTCAGTTGGCTATTCTCGTTGTTATTGTTGTTGTTAATGTTGGTGTTGTTGTTTTATTATTATTGTAGCCGTTATCATTATTATTATTATTGTGGTTGTGGTTGTGGTCGCAGTGTCGGCGTCTATGCTTAAGCAGAAGCATTTGAAATATCATCAGGCGACGGCACTCACCACACACCAATAAACAGCCACAACAGTAAACTCATCTATTAGTTTGCGGTTTCTTTTATTACAACAGTATACATTTATATTGTTATTGTTGTTGTTGTTGTTATGATTTTAAGTGTGTACATATCTACTATGAATTGGAAAGGGGAGGGTGGAATGATTTCTTCCTTTAAAACAGTGTTAGAGGTAAACGGCAATGATCAGCGCAGGTTATAAGATGTCTTGTACGACAACGTGTTGACTGATAAAATCTTTGTATTACGAATTTTTAAGCATAATAATAATTTTTTTTTCTACTTTTCTTTTTTTTCCAACAAATTGTTGTTATTATGTATGTAATAAATGTTTTGATAAGATTGGTAGCTAAAGTAAGTAAGTAGTTATTTGCAGAGGAGCTAGTCTGTAATGAATAAGCCAGTCAGCCAGTCAGCCAGTCAGTCAGTAAGTGTTGACAATTCTCATACCTATCAAAACCTTGAGTATCCATCATCAACATATATAATTTTTAATTTTTCATAAAAAAAAAAAAACAAAAAACAATACTGTACATACCCTCCACAAGTACGTACAAGCAGTGGGTGGCGGGGCACATGATTACATAATTAGTTCTTCTAATAGTGTACTTATTACGCATCAACTTGCAGGTAGAGTTTTAAGCTTTTTCGGGTTTTTTGTAAATTGTGGGCATCCGACCTGCTTGCAGAAATTAAAAGTGTCTGTACAAAATTTCAGGTCAATATCTCAAAATTTACGAGTTGTGAGACAACCAACAACAGAGAGACACACGGACACCCGTGCAGAGACGTACATGTCCAGATCGACACAGATTTTGATGCTAATGAAAAATATATATATATACTTTGTAGAGTCTCTGAAGCCTCTATCTGGGTGCTGCAAAGGGAATGGCGAACTTAGTATACCCTCCATCTAATGCGGAGGGTATACAAAAATGCTGCGCTGATATTGTATGCATTGCTATAGATGTCGATATTCCCCCTAGAGATTCATATTATCACATTCGTATTTGTGTTAAATATTTCTCTTGTGGTTGAAGAGTTTTTGCCGATTTTTTCTATATAAGATTTGAAAAAGATGCCCCGTTTATCTCATCGAAAGTGCATAGAGTCGCTGTTAGTCTCCCGATTTGCAAAGTTTTCTTGGCTTTGTTGAACCTAAAAACATTGCAATTAAAGCATTTCATTACAAGCGTCTGTATGGTATTAAACAATGTTATTATGCTGCACTAATAACCATATTAATTACAATTCTTGTATGGCAACGGTAGACCAAAAATAGTATTATGTTATCCCGTGCGAAATGATCACCATATAATGTGATATGCTTCCTCATATATCTACCGATCGCACCACTTTAGCTTTAACCATAATGAAACGTATTTGGACTGAGTGATTAAATGTTGTTTAAATGCTGTAAAAGATATGTTCAAAGTGCCAGCAATTGTTGTAGTCGGAAGTTGGAAGATTGAAGCATTAAAGCGAACAACGTGTTTGGAAGAGCTTCAACTGCATACAAGACACAAGATCATTAGTGCGGTAAGTATGTACATATTGTGCATGTATATGTTTTGGCATGACGGCTTAAAGGCATTGAATTGTTTTGCTACCAAAAATGGTGAAGTTTAATTTAATTATCAATTGTTGAAACATTCCATACATTTATGATATATTCACACCTCTCTTTGTGGGTAAACCAATTAACAATTTAATATTATATGCGAAAGAAATAAACACGTTTAGGTGATCACAATTTATAAGACATTATTAAAGGAAACTTAAGTGGCTGGTATAGAGAATTAAGAAGCTTGGTCTTGATATTCTTTATTTGTAATTTTGTAGTGTGTTTAGGTCAGCGCCATATTTTAGAGTTATGTTATACTGTGATTAGGTTTGTCCTTCAGTCTGTCTTTGGTAGAAATGTTCATGGTCTCAAAAATTGAGATATTGAACAGCAATTTCGAGCAAACATTTATATCTCATGTGGGTAGTTTTTCACATAAAATCGACACATACATTGTTCACACACACTCATTATAGCCCCTTACGGAGTTTTTCTTATTTCTTTTTTTACATATATTTTTACATACATACGTATACATATGCAAAAGCTCGTTATTCACCATTTCATATAATATTCATTATGGTGGAATCGTATTAACGTGTTATTTGTTTGCTCTACAGCAAGTGATGAATGGCTGCCAACTCTTTCGCTGGGTGTGCAAGTAAAAGTAAATTGCTTTCGTTTTAATTAATTGCATACAATTGGTGTTTATGCTTAAATGTGTTATATACACATAATGACGCTACAGTACCTATGAGTGCTGCACATTGTTATTATGCTTGAGTGAATACTGTATGTGCACCTCTATCGGCTGAATAATATGATGATACGTAAAAAACATAACAAATGAATAGATTCCGTTATACTCACTGTTGTTGTTGTTGTTGTTGTTGTTGTTGGATGTTAGACCGCCAAGATGTCGCCACGTTCATGAAATTAATTCACAATCCCAGCAGTTTTATTACATTTATCCATATATGAGGTGTACAGGCACCAACAAAAAAGATGCGACATCAGTTATGTGAAATGTTTTTGTTGGTAAGTAGAAGTAATATAATTGAAATACTCGTGCAACGGTAACCAGCACTACTCTTGTTCTGCTGAGTATCATCTCATATAACTCAAGAAAAATCAATCAATAATGAAGCCAGATGATGTGTGTACCGAGCAAGCTCATGAATGAAATCATGGTTAGTGTTGTCATCAATATTCTACATCATTCAAACAGCAGCAGGTTTTTTTAAATCTTTGCTAGTCACCACCATCAAATCACTCTTATTTTACAACTAAATACAGATCAAGATTTGATCAATATATGAAGTGCTCGGCATTTCGCCTTTAGCAAGGCTACTTAAGACAGGTTCTGGTTTTATATGATGAAGTAAAAAAGTAAAGAAAATAAAAACGAGATAAAAATTTAGTTCGCTTCCGCAGTAGCGCAGAATTGTAACAAAACACAAAGAAGAAAGCTTTCAAAGAAAACCCTTCGGGCGGTCACATAACATATACACGCACGTACGCGTTACAAGTATAAATGATGCACCATCAAAAAATTAACTGAAACCCATAAAGCGCCATAAAAAGTATAATTCTCACTCATAATCCTGATTGACTAAAAACACCGAGAAAGGGCTGGTAGAGATAACGAAACATAAGAAATAAAAGAAAAAAAAACGATTGAAGTCTACACCTGAGTTAATAAGCAAACAAGTGCATGTTGGAGCAACAAAACAACAAAACGATGGCAACAATATCTTGGTGGTGCACGCAATATATGCGGTTAGTGAACTCTTTTCTTTACCACCGCAGTACAATGCATTTTTATACACTTGGGTCCTTTCATTTGGCTGCAAGCAAATCGAAAACAAATCGTTAAACGCATAAACAAACACCAGAAGAGATCGTTTAAGCCACGATTTGGCTTAAAAACGATCAATCGCCAGCATCCTCATTATTCGCCACAACCACCACTGCGATCACTACCACCACCAATACAATAAAAAAACATCAGCTATGAAACGAACTTGATCACTTTGGTTGGGGACAGCAAAAGCATTGGTAGCAACAGTAATAATAATATGCTCAAACACACACGCGCGCACACGCAAATATATTAAAGAGACAATTGCTGCTGCCGGGATGTTGGCAAAGCACCAATCACAGTTAAATCCGATTCCCCTTCTTGCCAAACTGAGAGCACTTGTCTTCTTCTTTTCTAATATATGTTCGTTATGTAACTCTCAATTACTTTGGCGCTCTTTTTAACATTATTTAATGTCGTGCTTCCAATATCTGGTTTTGTATTTGTTTACAGTTTGTTTATTGCTATTGTTATTATCAGACGCGACTCTCCCAGCTCTACAATGATAATAATAATGTATTGTAATAAACACAAATAAATTGTTTTCAATTTTATACAGAAACACACACACACACACGCCCTCAGAGATTAACATTTTTATGTAGCATATGTTGTATGTGTTAAAACTCTCACGCCTAAGGGGTTGCGCTACTTGTTTTCTGTAAGATGCCGCTTTATGAACTCTCATTGAATTGTTCTCCTCCGTCTTGTGTTACTCTCTTTAGCCGAGGCCAGGCCGTGGCTGTGCTTTGGCTTTGGTTCGTGGCGTTTCAAATGAGGCGTGTAGTATTTACTTGGTAGTTATAGGAAAATTGCTTATAGGCCTATAATTAAAATTCATAATAAGATGTTGTCTTAATTTGTGTAAAAGACTTAATAATATTCATTAAGTATAATACATATGCTTACGGTAACAAGTGCCGTATACCGAATGCGAATGAAATGATTTATGCGTTCAAGCGTTTGCGGCGTTCGTTTTTATTTTATTGCCCAGTAATTTGAAAATACCTATACGGACAGATATCGTAAAATGCAAGAGACAAATTAAAAATGCTTCAATTTATTCAACATTGTATTATACTGTATTTAACAACTGCAATTGTTACAAGTGGTTGTTACAAATGGTTTTGGATCAAATGGATGAAATTTTGAATCTTTCTATAAGTAAGTAAAGTTTTTGAATTTGTTATGGAAGGATTGGCTACCATTGAAACGGTAGAAACGTCTATTTTCGTATATAATGCTTATGTGAAAATAATGACTTATATCAACCTCTACATATACTCGGAAGTTATATCAACATAACGTATTCTTGCAATTTTCTAACATTTAGTTAATTTTCAATAAGACTTATTTTTCAGTTAATACGTGGTCCGTTCATACATAAAATGTCATTGAAATGTCTTTGAAATGTCTATTATTATTAAAATATTAAGAATTGCGAAATTGTGCGATTCGGTACATTTTCTACGGGATTCCTCTTTGGACCATTATACGAGTATGTTCTTGTACCAAATTTCATCGAAATATCTCAAAAATGCGACCACATACCTGAATAGATAGGCGGACAGACGGACATTGTTAAATTGATTAAAAAAGTGATTCTGTAAGGATCGGTAAACTTGACAGTGAGTAAAGCATTTTCCGGTTAGAAGTTACAAACATTTGCTTAAATCTAAATTTATATTGAAAACTGAGTGGATCCAGCCATGTCTATCTGTCCATCTATGCGCATAATATTTTAGATCATTTATAAAATTAAGTAAATAAGTAAGTAAGTAGTAAGATCAAACAAAGTAGTTAATTAAATATGTATGTCAGTCACCTTAAGCGTGGGATGAAATCATTGAATTAAACCACAACCCTAAGAAATCATGATTTCAAGTGCTTTACAACCAGAGACCTACAAATACTTTATTTATGAGTCTCTGGTAAAGAGCTTACACAACTTAAGGGAGCAACACACATGGAATAATTAAAGCTCTTAGAGATCTATTTACAAAGAGAATAAGTAACCACTCTCCATATACTTGTATATATAATATTATTAAAATATAAACGATATTATGTTACACAACACACATAAGCATTCGAATCGTAATAGAATTTTGTTATGGTCACCCTGGGAGTGTATATGGTTGTGGAAATAGTAATAACAACAACAATAAACGAAATCAACACGAATTGCCCGACTGGAGTGTAATATACGTATAGGTGTAGATGTAGATATTTTGTGCTAGCATGCTGACTTTGTGCAAGCTGGTTATCTCTGTTAAAATGAGTAGCTTAACTCTGTTTCGCTGAAAGGCTGATTTACTACATTTTTGTACAAATGTGTGAGTGTATGAGTGTTGTGTGAGGAGCGATTAAAATGGGCTGCTTGTGCCGCGAGGTTTTGTTTGCCGCAGGACGTATACATTCAGTTGAGCGTCGTATTTTGAGCTGTAAGCAACAACGGTCGGAGTAGTTAACACTTGGCAAAAGTACAAGTATTCAGTGTGTGTGTGTGTGCGTGTGTGTATATGTACATGTTATAAATTTTTTGTTTTTAATTTGATGAATGGGTAGAATAGCCTCTTGTGGCGTTTACAGATAATCGTTTACTCTCATTCATATAAGTGCTGCTTTGGCGACTATGCCAACAATATTGTGTGAGTTGGACTTGGTTTCTAAAGTGTAGTAAGCAGAAAAAGGAGAGCAACACATAAAAATGAAAATAATTATACAATATCATAATAGTGCGCGGTTGTTGTTGTTATTGCACATAATTCGTTTACCAGAGGATATCTAAACAACAACAATACAACTAAGTGAAGTGTTTGGTGTTAATTTTACAACACAATGCAATGAAATGATGATTTTAGAGCAAGTGAATTATTGGGTGTTGTTGTTGTTGTTTTCTCTCTCTTGTACCTCATTATTGATTATGAAAACCATCCAATAATTAAAGAAAATACAACAACAAAAAATATTTAATAAGTAAGTTGGAAAGTATTTTATGGCATCCAGGTGCAATTGCAAGGAAATTTCATTTCTGATAATTTCTTGTAAATAAAAGGTTACGTGGAGTTAAGCTGCTGATAAATATATAATGAAATTAAATTAAATTTGTTTCGTCTCATTTTGCACCAAAAAAATGGAAAAATGATGGAAACCAGAAATTAATGTAATTTATTGCTGTGGAATTAAAAATAAAACAAAACAAAAAAAATTATATATTTTCTGTGATAGAAAAACACAAATGCTGTGTGAAAGTGGGAAACATTCGCTTTCAGGCTTTACGCGTATATAAAAAGAAAAGCTTTACGAACGCGAAACGCTTGCATACACACAAGCAACATGTGCTATTATTGCAGACGACTGTTGTTGTTATTGTTGTTGTTGTTGTTCATACTATTTGAATTATGTGTATTATAAATTAATTGATAAAACACACACACACTTACACTACCCGTAGCGCATGAGCTATTATTATGCTGTCAACTTGTAGCGTATAAAGCGTAGAAAAAACTTATAAAATAATCGACATGTCGTGTATGTATGTTTATAATACGTATAACTATTGTAATGTGGATTGTTATTGAAAAAAGCAAAACATATATATAATATTTACAACAACAACAAGTTGGTTTTTTTTTAAATTATCATATTACAATAACAATAATGTCTCCGCAGGCCCACAAAAAAGATGAATTTAAAGTGATTTCAAGTTTATTGTTGGGAAATTAAAGTTAGCGGCGGCAAAAGAAAAAAGTATTTGCTTTGATTTCATTTCATATTACCATTAAATGGGAGAAATTTATAAAATATTCAATTATTAAAGACTGGAAATAATTATGAAATTAATCATTTCATTATATGTGATCGAAACTTTTATTTTTTTTACGAATACAGTAAACATTAATATGTTCATCAAATTTGCCTCATTTAGCCTTTGAATTGAAGTTTTGTACAAGTGTACATATAGCTCAAAAGAATAGTTGGCGCTGAACTCTCATAATCAGGCAGCATTCTGATCTTATTTCTCACACCCAGAATTCACTGTTTATGCACGAAATTGAGTCTGACATTAGCATTAGAAACTCGTGTGTTTTCTATTTGGCTAATGTGAAAATCTTTCAATTCGCGGACAAATATCGTTAAACAAGTTTTTTCACTAATGGGCGTATATATCGAAATGTGTATTCTACGTGATTAGGATGAGAGCAGCGGCGGATATAGTTACTCCTATAAAATAACATTTAAGCGGACAACATTAGTGTTGTTGAAGTTGAAGGAAACATGGTGTGATATACAGTTTTTACAAATGTTAGGTCCCTAGATATTGCGAGGTCCCCCACAATGCATAAAAATATTTATTTAAATTTTGAAATTTCCATAAGACAACTTAATTTGCTTTTTTAATTTTTATTGTAAAGTAGGCGTGACTAATGATATATTGGGCGTACTATACGTGGTCATGCACCTCGCTTGTGACTTTTTTTTTAACGAAATGTACATTTTCGTGAAAATTGTAAGCGTGTCTGTTATCCGAACTGCATCTACTTTTAGCATATCAATGGATAGATTCTATAAATTGTATTCGTATGTATGACGATATAGCAGCGGTGCTTCAAAATTCCAAAAAAATCTATAACGAAACGTTTTCTTTAGCTAATGAGCTCCAAAACTTTTTTTGCCTTAAAGCCCCCAAGTACCTGCGTGCCTCCACGGTCTTTGTTTTTCTCCGATTAAGTCCAACACGGAATTTCAGTTACTTTCTAATTCAATTGTTCATCACAACGATTTATACGTACATCTCCACCAACATTTTTGTTACTCTTAAAATCCAATATTTTTCTTATTGTTAGTTAGCCAACGAACTGAAATTCTGTAGAAAAATAGTTAAAATTTCTCATGCTTTAAGTATTCACAAAACGAAATCCATTTTCTCATTGAAACTTATTTATTGGTTTGGTACCTTTACAGCAATGAGATAATCTCGCCCTTTTAATGTGTTTTTAATATCTTTTTTATGTCTTTCTTTGAATTCATTTTTATTAGCATTTATTTATGTGTGTGCAATGAAATGGATTTTCTAAAAATTGGAGCATTTTAATATGGGTGAAGAGAACTTATTTCGTTAATGCGATAATTTGCTCGTAAATCTATGGTTATAGGTGTTTCCAATTAATACTACTACTTTTTCTGTCTAAATAACTCGTTAGTTTTCTTCTTTATATGATTTCTTACCATTGATGCTACAATCAATTTGTTAAAGCATACATTTAAATGGTTATGTTTAATAAACCAAACCGTGATATTCTGAGCTTTAAATGGAAAAATTCATGTGCAGCAAGTCCTTTTACACCATTTCCAATTGCAAATAGAAATAACTCGAAAAGAAATTGTTTTGCTGCTTTCCAGAACTCACGTCAGAGACCTTGCAAAGTAATTATATTCTTGATCAGCATCAACATCCGAAGCGACGTAGATAGGTATTTAAATTTGGCAAAATCTGTTGAGAAGCACGCCCTTAATCGACCCCTATTATGTTTAGTCCACACTAGTAACATACAATAAACTATACTTGGCGCAAAATTCTACTTGAATGTTAATGCATATAATACATATGTGCAGGTACTGTGGTATATACCACGCTCCCTATAAAGAAGGAAAGTCTTACGAATTTAGATTTTTCACTTATTTCATTGTATCACGCATCACTTCTAAAGGTAACTCCTAAACGTTTAATAATTGACCCATCTCTTATTATACTGATCAATTACTACTCATTTTCTGAATCAATTTAGACATGTCAGGGCGTCCATGTAAAATTGTACGCAATGTTTTGGCCTAAATTTTAAAGACACTTCGATAAAATTATGTACGAAAACGTCTTTTGATCCATAGATGTGTACTTTTAAAAATGGTTTAAATTGGACTACCTTTTGGGACTTCCTCCCATAGAACGCCCTTATATCAAATAAATGTTTATATGACGAAAATCCGCAATTGTTAATATATTTTGATAAAATATGGTGAGGAACAGTTGATGAGCTTTTTTATTTGTCTATGACAAATTTGGAACCATTTTTAGAACCTCTTCCTATACTTGATAATGACTTTCGTTTTCTGATATTTTAAACCAATTATAGCATAAATTGTGGATTTAAGTGATGTAGTGTATTAAATGGTAGATCATTTTTGTTTTGCATCAAGATTTTTTTCATTTAAAATTTGTAATTTTTCATTTTGAATTTGGATTTTTTTTACTTCATTTAAAAATTTCATTTTTCACGTTCATATATAACACCGAATCTTTTTATCAAACATAATAATTTTGTGCGATTTTTATTTTTAATCATCATCATTATTCGGCCTCTGGTCGTTATTAATGTTGATGCACTTTAAGTACTACATACAAGAGGCATTTCTTTGCTGACCCAGTTGCCACAAAGACAGTTTAATTTTATTTCTCATCAATTTATGTATGTGTGTGTGTATAAAAATAGCTGAAAGCATAACAATAAGTGCACCCTTAATGAAATGCTTTTTTTCCTAAAGGGCTCTTCATGGCATTATAATAAATAAAATTTGTTAAGCATCACTTTCATTAGAGGCGAAATGTATGCATATTTACAATTTGCTCTAGGCAGTGCATCCCATCCATTCATTCAGCTGACTACTTCCGGTCAATGTTGTTGCTGAGCTGTGCTGCTGCTGCTGCTGCTGATCGGTAGCCATGTGTGCACCGCATGCACTAAGCGTTCGTGTGCGGTTTTTAAACAAAAATTACGAACGTCAATGGAGCACCAACACAATTTTCATATATTGTGTGCTTATTGATATATTCGTACTTATATACATGCATGCATGGCGATATACTTTAATAAATGTTAAGCGTTGACATTCTCCATACCACTCTTGACAAATGCAATGACAAAAGTCAACGACTTCCGTTTCAAATGCACTTACAATGTACTTTATTACTCTCTTACTTTCCATGCAACAATTATAATCTTTTCTGGTCTTTTCTTGGGAGTGTAATGCTGTGAGAAAATGTTTCATTGAACAGTGAAGAAAAGCAAAAGCTCATAAATAATATTGTATGGTGAGAATATCAGCGTAATGCAAATTAATTAATTCATTTAAACGAGTAATTAACACCATGCTTAAGAAGTCAAGAGATAACAAAAAATAAAAAATAAATAAAAAAGATAAAAAATAAGGCACGTACACGTATTGATTGTTGAAAAGAGGAAAATTTACTCACACGAAGAGATCACAAAAAATGTAAACACAAACTCGAAAACAATTAGTAAATAAATATTTTATAAAGTGGCTGACATCGGGGTGACTGGACAGACAGACAGACTGATCAAGTATTGAAGGCGAATTCCTCAGGGTGAAGGATAGTGCTGCTGACTAACCGGACTGGTCTTTTACTAAAGGCTGGCGAGCAAGGTGAACTTTTGGTGACTTTTAATACTTGATACGAGTACGAGTTGCATGCAATCGCATATAAGTGTGTGTGTTCAACATATGTGTTTTGCACAAAGTTTGTGTTAAAGACCCTCTTGTCGAAAGTCCGTCTCTATGCAACGAAGTTTACATTTATTTTTATTTGTATTTTCATTAGCACACACACACACACACACACACACACAGATATTATATTGCTCAGACCTGTGAGGCGAACGCAGCGCATCGATCTTATTCACATGAAGCTGTTGTTGTTGTTGCTGCGTTTACTTGTGATGTCCTCTACATAAGCATTGATGTGATGCTGTTGCTTGATTCCCTAAGCATTTGCTTTTGTACATGATTCCACTGCTGGTTAATGACGTTGCTGTCTGTCTGCCGATTGACTGCTTACTGCTTCACTTTGCATACATTATAAATAAATTAAATTGTGTGTGTGTGTGCGTGCGTAAATTTCAATTAATGTAAATTGAATTGCATTTGCATTATGTTTGTTATCTGAACAACGTACCATATACGAATATGTGTGTGCGAGTGCGTTTGTGTGCATTGGTACACTCGTCTATACATTCTTGTCAATTTGTTGTTATTGTGGCTATTCATTTTTTGCCGGTTGATGAATGAATTTGTTAAAGCCATGTGATTTTCTTCAATGAGTGATAACTTTACTAGAGATACCTGCTGGCATGTATGTATGTTTGCATGTGTGCGTATATGTTTAAATCATATGTATATCAATGAAAAGTTCTTGATTTATAGATATTTTATAGTGTAACAACGTGATGTGCATCGTCTTTCGTTATGAAAAAAAAAAAAAACTAAAATTAATTAATTTTTAAAAATAAATAAATCAATATACAAATAGTTAAGTAAATGAAGAGATAAATGATTAAATCAATCAAGCAATAAATAATTGTTTAATTCATTATTTATTTTTAATTATGAGAAATGAATATTTTTATTAATATGTTTTTTACTCAGTTCAATAAATTTAAAATTGAGAACACAACAACAACAACAACAACAACCAATTCCAAAATTCAAAAAAAAAAAAAAAAACAACAACAATCACAGTAAAAAATTTAGAAGAAAAACATGAGCAAAGAAGTGAAAAAATTGAGCACCATCCACATCTACGTGAGAGCTTTAACAATAGGTGGACATATTTAGATCGATTTTGATTCTATTGATCACTAAGAAAATATAACGTTGTAGGGTCTCTGAATCTGAAAATATTTATTAAAGATAATGTACGCGCTTGTGATGGCCAGAAAGAATCCTGGATTATATATATTTTTACTATATTTTCAATTCTGATTCGATTTAATCAAGTACGTCTGATACTTTAAATCAGCAGCGTCGTTAATAAAAACACATGCACATTTACTTCTATTAACTGTTCATCAGATTTGTGCAAAATTATTTAGAAAATAAACAAAAAAGTAAAGCTAAAGTACTGATCATATATATTTGAATTTGGGCATGGCATATATATAAAGGCACCTCTTTGAATGTCTACTAAACCTTGTGTTACATTTCATCTCGAAGGTCAAATTCTTCAAACACTTTTTTTGTATGTTGTGGGCGTGGCTGTGGAATTTTCCCCTTTTTAAGTATGGGAATTTCATTCAGGTCACACTTTTGTTATAATATTATAATTTCGGCAATCTTGAGCTTTTACGGACGGACCGACGTTTACTCATAATTTCACATTTTGTTGCCTATAAAGTATATAATAAAAATTGACTGAATTCAAATTTTTTATATATACTCCTTATTTTGTTATTAAGCGATAAATAAAAAAAATCTTGAATTTCAATTTAAATCAAGCGGATCGATTCACGATCGATTGTTTATCGTTCAACTGAAATGAAAAGAATTAATACAATGAAAATGGTCCAAATAATATTAATTAAATCATAAAAGAGAAGAACAAAAAATTTCAATACAAGATATTTCTATACAAATAAAGGTTTATGTCGTATTAATGCAGCGAACACAAATAAGAAATAAACGCCAATTAGTGATAAGCTCGGGGTAAAACAGTACAAAAAAATAACAAAAACAACCGAGATTAAGGAGAAGTAGTTTTCAAACGCATACATAAAGGTTGTAAAAACAACAATAACAACAAATTGTGTAATAAATATAAACAAACTCAAATGAAATTGAAATGAGTCACAAAATATTCACAAAATCCTAACCATTCCAAAAAAAACAACAAAACGATTATAATCTTAATAAAACGAAAATATTGCGTAAGGCTCGTGCTTATGGTGGGTGCTGTCGCTGTTCATATCTCACTCCACTAAAAAAGTGAATTTTATTGTGTTTTAATGTTTTTATCGTCACCCGTTTCCACAACAACACTGCACAGAATGTTTACAAAACATTTCCGGAGAAAATCTTTTATGAACGGTAGCTGTAGTGTCCCAATAACTACACAATTACAATCACAATCAAAAACATTAATATCAACTACGTCGGCGTTAACATCCACATCCACATTCACAACCGCATCATCTGCCACGATTACCACTGCAGCCACGATAACCACGTTGTCGACCACGTCGTTGTCGTCCTCCTCAGCATCAACATTAGCATCATCATTAGCAACATTTACGTTATACTCAAGTAGTAACAAATTCTGGAGAATGTTGACAATAATCAGTTGTTTGTTAATTTTATTCGTAAATAAGGTGAGTTTCTTTCTGTGCATATTTTTCATATTTTTCATATTCTGCATAATGAAAAAAAAACTTATTTAGATATTTTTGGAATTTTTTATATTTTAATTTTTTGTCTTCAATAATCACAGACTTCTCAAATCATTTAATTGAACTAAGTATAAAACATCCAGATCAATGCGTCAGAGACCTTTCAAGGTATAAATACAATATTTTTGATCATCATCAAAATCCGACTTGATTGGAATATGAATATCCAGGTGGTATAACCTACAAATATTTCTAGAGCTGGACCATCTATAACATTTTTACTCTATACAGAGTGTAATCACATACATGCCATTCATTTGGAATTAATCGTAATTGGAGTAAAAGAGAGAATTCCAAAAACTCCGTACTTAACTGAGGTTATTCTCAATATGCTCAATTTGATCCCACGATTTTCATGGCTCCTAAGGATCGCTATACAAATGGTCTATGTTTATAGTTTCTTAATTGAAGAAGAAGAACGGCCGTTATTTAAAACAAAAATTGCTTATTATGTGTGATTGACTTGAATTTGGCACCAACTTTTTTCTTTTTTTTCTTCATTAAACCCTTCCTTAGTTTATTGATGTTTTTCACTCCAATTGTTATTAGTACATAAACTGGAGGAAATGTGCTTTAATGTGCCTGTGCGTATATGTGTGCATGCGTGTGTTACATATACATATTTTCAAAGTTATTAAACCTTTCAGACAATAAATAAACTTGCGTTTATAGCCGCGTATTGAATTGACTTGAACTTCGTAAAAACTGTTAATTATGCTTTTTTAATGACTCTGTTTCCCGTTTATGTTTCTTGTTTTTGTATTTGAATTTCTTCTTCTTCTTCTTCCAAAGTATCTTGCCTTCTGAAATGTCATTAATAATATGTAAAGTTCCGATATTCTCTGTTTTAAAACATTGTTTAATGTGTTGCTGCCTCTGCTGCTGAGCTTATCATCATGGGTGATCAAAATTGATCATCTGCATCTGTATTCTCTACCCAAACATAAACAGAAACAGAAAACCATAAAAACATATTTCATTTAACTACTTTGCTCTGTTAGTGTTAACGATCATTATTTTTTGTATTTTTCTTTACAGTCTACATAAATGTGATTCTCTGCTCCCCTCGTGTGTTGGTGTGGATTTCTGTCTCTATTTACTTCTAGTTACCCACGGGTGGTGTGTGTAGAGTAGATGCCTCTAATGATTGCGCCGAAAAGATATTTTTCACATTATGGTCATAATGTTTTGTTGTTGTTATTACTGCTTCTCCAATTTTTTTTCTTCCACATTATGATTTTAAGTTGATTGGAGTAACGTTGAGTTGGAGTTGAGTTAAGTTGAGTTGTCTGTTTGTGAAATGATGTTTTTAACTGTTCACAGCCCATAATCTTTCGTCCATTCAACATTTACACGAAATGCTCGCGTAAGCATCAATTAACAGTAATTTACATGCACTAAAAACTCAACATAGCCACTACTCGAGTGAAGAGGATATTTTTTTTGGTTTTCTTCAATCCTGTTTTCATTTTCTTCTTCTTCTTGTGTTAGTGTTCTTACGTTGTTGTGGTTATTGTTTATAATCGAAAATAATTGCTGGATTTTGTGTACATTTTGGAGATTTCTGTGTAGATGGTAAGGAGATAAAAAGTTTTAATAAAAAAACAAACAATTTCTTTTAGTGCTCTCCTCAGGTAAGCAGTTTCTTGAACTTAGTTCTATGTATATAAGACAGTTTTCTTTAACCTGCGTAACGTTATTATAATGCGTTAAACATAAGAAGATGTCTGTCAGTCCATACTTTTATAAACAGTTTTGCATTTAAAGTAATAAAAATCACGCTTGTAATTGAGAAAAATTTTCCTCGAGTACAAAAAGCCGATGAATTAAGATTAGGAAATTATTTAAAATTTGTTTTGTTGTTGTAAAGTTTTTATATCCATGCAAACGTCGTTTCTTATATATAGAACGAGTTAACATCTGAATATTTTAAAGGAGACGAAGAAAAGCAACATAATTTGAGTCATTTCATTTAAGTAACCCTTTAAGCGTTTTGTGTTTACTATAGAGATGTTATAAATGGTTCGGTAAATTATACGCCTTTTTCAATTCCCGTCAAGTTGAAGACAAAGGTTTGATAGTTTTTGTTTGGCCAAATGTTCGTTGTCGTTTTAATTAAACGATATCTTTTAATAAATTGTATTCATTAGTCATCTCTTGACTATCATTATATCCTCCGCCCTAGTCATGGGGATATACTAAGATTGCTACTGCCTTTGCAACATCCAAGGGGAAGCATCAGGCACCCTAAAAATATCTATCTAGACAAAGTGTGCGCGCTCGTAAATTTTGAGATATTGAGTTGAAATTTTATACAGATACTATTAGTTTCACGCAGATCGCTATTAAAAATTAGCAAAATTGGTCAAGAGCGACGCCCATAATCGACCAAAATATATTTATCTGCCACAAAAATTAAAATAAAATATAAATCAAAAATAAATAAAAATTAAATCAAAAATGGGCGTGGTCGGATAATAGACACGCACACAATTTACAAAAACCATATTCCATCTAAAGCTCGCCTTTTAAGCTAAAATGTAATGCTTAGAGGATATCATCCAATCATATACCTGCCTTGCCCACGGTTGTAGATGTGGAGGGTCATTAAGGCAAATTTAGTTTTCTTATTTATTTTTATTTAATTTTCTTAAACATCAATTTCATGCAACATCTGAAAATTTCATCTAAAATTTTATAAAATATTAGAGAAAGTTTTATTTGGAGGATTTTCCTTGACGGTGTGTTTTATGATAGAAAGGTCGTATGAGTGATATGAGCCTGACAATAGGTGGTCTCGGAGTAATTCATTCAACATCACTGTCGGAGTAGAACACTCTTGAATGCAATATTTTGGAGAGCTTACTTTTAGAAGAAGTATAAGGCGTAAATTTTTTTAAGATATATCGATAAATTTGTAGTAACCTAACTATGCTTTTGTGTAACACACCACCTTACACGTCGAACGCAATTGCAGTTCTTTAGAATTGCTTAATATTACTGGAAAAAGTTATTCGCATTTATCATTAAAGTAGTTTCCTATGAAATATATTAAAGCAGGCATTGTTATGTGTTAAGTTTCATTTCATTTCAGAAAAAAGTCGTAAACATGTGCTACACAGAAAGGAACCGCACACAAAAGGTACTTTAAGTACTTACGACAGCAATTACAAGACAAAATACACATAATAAACAATCACAAGAATGACATGATTGAGCATAATTGAAATTTCTGAAAAGTTACTTACAGACCAAACCAGACCAGACCAGTTACGGGCACAAGCAACACTCAAATGTGCTTGAAATTTATTTACAAGTGCAGACAGCAAGTGTTCATTTCAAGTGGTGGCCAACACAAAAAGCCAGCTTCCTAAACAGAGAAAAGATTTAAACTAAACCATTACTAAATATGTGTAGAAAACAAATCATTTACCAATAGTTTAAATGCGTATGCAGACAAGGGCCCCATCCACCTCATCCATGCACTACATAGTAAATGGTGTACATTTGTGTTAAATATAAATGTGAACCTGCCCTCGTCTTCAGCAAATATTTATTGCATATGAAGGAATTCAAGCTTTGCCTTGTGCACACGGTATGCTGCGCAAATTTATGCACTCCATTAACTTTGTTAACTTAATAGTTTTTCATTTATTATAAGTTATAAGTTGGTCGTTTTTCCCAGATTTTCAGATTTTAAGATGCCTGCGAGTGCGGCACACACAAAAAAGCCGTCTCCATACAACCGCTATTAATAATCATTAATGGACCCCGACCGCACAGCAAAAGAAAATAAAACCGAAAAGAAAAATCTGTGGAAAATATTGCATAAAAGCTAAATAGAAACGTATACCGACAGACTACTGGTTGACGACTACCAGTCATGCCTAAATATGCGCTTATCGTTCTCGAGTTAATTCAGTTTCGTTGTGCAGCGTTTTTTTTTTGTTACGTTACAAAAAATCGTCTCCAGGTTGACAAATAAACTTGAGCAACTTAGAAGTCATTGCTTATTTTAGAATTAATATAACTTAATGTTGTTGTTGTTGTTGTAAAACATGTTTTAAGGAAAGCTTTTCTCTGCCTACTTATTCTATCTGTAATGCAATTGCATTTATCCTTGGCTACGTAAGTGTGGTGTGCAGTGAGCCAGCGGCCTTTATAAATATATAGTTATTAGCATACATATAAGCCATCACATACTTACTTAGATATGAATGCATATTCGTATTTGTACAGTTTATGCTAATAGTTGCTTTCAATATGTTATTTACGTTAAGCACCTAAGTGGACGTTGACTACTTTGGATGTCTCTTCTAAATGGTTTCTTCTTTTCTTTTGTTATTATTTAGTGTTGTAGGCTTATGCTTATTGGAATTGTGGTATGAAGTGGCTAAATATGTTTGTTAATGAACTATTAAAAACTATAAAAAATAATGACAACGATTTTTCTTTTAGTTGAAATCTTTATTGAGAATGGCTTCTAAAGTAATTTTTATCGCATCAGGCCGATTCTTATATGCAGGCATTGTTAGTGGTGGCTTATACAATAAACTAGCTTAAATTTAATGTTGTTATTTGTACCATCAAAGCGAGGTGGTTTGTAATTTCAAGTGTAACTTCCGTAATTGGGCCCAAGTGTAGTGGTATGGGATCTGTACATGTATGCTTTTTAATTAAAAATACATGTTTATTTTTATATTGTATACAATAAAATACAATTATTACTACACCATTTGCATTTGGTTGGCAAATGAAAAGAAGTCAAATGGACTTGAATTTGGTCGATGAGCAAATGGAAAGAACTCATTTGTAATTTAAAGTAACTTAAATTGGAAATGGTAACCACTCAAATACTAAGTGAAACATCTCAAATGGAAATGGAAGTAACTCAAATAATTCAAGTGGCATTTGAGTAACATTGAATTCCACTTGAGTTATTACTACTTCCATTTGAGATGTTTCTATTACCATTTGAGTACTTACCATTTCCATTTGAATTCTTTCGATTTGCAAACCGATAAGTTAGATACTTCTTTCAGTTATTTCCAATTGGAATTGGAAATTGTTTATATTATTATGTCCACAGTTACAATATTAATATTTCATTTCCTTTCACGCAATTACACTCAGTTGAGGTTAGGTTGACATTTTGAATAAGTTTAGTTGAGTAAATATTTCATTCATTTACTTTTGTTCTATTTATTGTACATTTTTATCGTAAACCAATGGAATAAAAGGAAAAATAATTGAATTGTTTTCATGTTGAAGTATGATTTTCCGTTTGCGTGTGATTTTCTTGTAATGATCGATAATTGCATTTTCAGGCAATTTCATGTATAATCGTAACATCAACAATAACGACAATAACAATATAAACCATGTCTAATGTCATTACACTACAGAAATGTTTGTCATCATGATGACGGTGATGTATATGTTAAGGATAAGTTAGTGAGTGAGTGAGTGAGTGAACAAATGGTAGTTATAGTTAAACAAAAGTATAAAGAAGCCTACACATTATCATTATTGTTATGTTTTATTTGCCTTACACACACACTTGAATGTGTGTAACACTTAACATTTCAAATTAAACAACTTGAGACAATCATACTTGGTGCACTTGCCTGGCAGTTGCTGATGATGTTGACGTTGACGATGCTGACAGTTGTGGTGGTGGTGGATGTGTTGTTGGTGCTGTTGTTGTTAATATCGGTGAAAATGTCTTCACTGTCAGTCTCTGATTGCTCCGTTTTTGTTTTTCTCTGTTGTTCCTGACCAACTTTTTACTCCCCAGTATCTTTCGTTGTCAGTTGCTGTAAGCGATTGTTATGATAGTGTGGAGGGTAACATACAATGTAAAAAATAAGAACAGTGGGAATAAGAAGAAGAATATCAAAACCAAATCACATATAAGCGACAACTCATTAATGAGGCCGATGTCATGCAAATTCCAATGATTTCTTTTCTCCTTTTTTTCAACTTTTTTCTTTTTATTTCGCCTTTCAATTGGCTCCTCTTCCACTATCAGCTTCTTACTACACACTAAATATGGCCGATTGTTACAACAAGTTAAGTTTTTTTTCCATCATTGCACCAGTCATGGTCATCATTATTTATATAAACATACACATCCACACCCAGTTTATAGGTAGTGAGGTACTCTTGGCATACATTGTATAAAAAAAAACTTAATTTCATGGAAAAATAAACGACATACTTAATTTGATAAAAGTCTGTTGATGATGTTGAAAGGAAAGAAACGAACAAGAGAGGAAAGGAAACGAAAATTAAAGAAAAAAAATCTCCCGCATCGAAGGCAGATTTCTCATAAAATTCCCCAAAAAGAAAAAATTACAAACAAATCAAACTTGTAACGTTTTACAGGCGGCAGCTGCCAGCGCAATGCAACCGTGAAAATTTGGCGAGAAATTTACAACATTGACACTACAGCTTTAGTCATTGTTGCAGTTGTGTCTTCTTCTTAAGTTGCTTAAATGTCTTCAATTCCGTTTGATGTTTATTATGTGTGAAGCCCGAAATTTCAGCACGTCAGGTTGTTAAATCATTTTCCTCGAATACAGTGTTAAGAAAAAAGCGTGAACACAAGACTTGCTCATGATATCAATGAGAAGCGAATGAAATTAAAAAGTCACTCAAAAGGATATAAATGTAATTGAACTTGTACTACAATGCGATGACCAAAATGAGATTTAAAAAAAATTGTAATAAATCAATTGAAATGATTGTTAATAAAATTTACTGAAAGTATTAATAAAAAATTAAGTAATTTAAAGCAAACTCAAGTGTCAAGTGTTTGTTGGAAAAATCAGGTAAAAGGAAATGCGTGTGAATGACTTGAATTCAGTTTAACATTTTCAGGAACTAATATGCTTCGCGCTAAATTCGCTATCTGTATGTAGAAAGAAAATCGCATATCCTGGAATCAACTCTCTTAACACATCCATGTCCTCAGCAATTTCTTCTTAAGCAATATTGTACAGCATGGCAATGAGTCTGTAATATGCGGAGAATGTGAAATAACATTGAATTGTATGCAACTGTGGATGTAATAGCCACACAGGCCCCATTTCGTGTGTTGACATTGATGTGTGCCCGATAATGGTAAAGAGAAACGAACGAATGGAAAAAAAGAAGAAGATCTGGCGACAACAATTCAACAATGTCGCAAAAAAGACGACATCAACCAATCACTCCAGTGACACGAGAAGAAGAAAAAACGGGTATGGCCAAGAAATTAAATGATACTGATACTGAGATAATGATAACTAAACCAACTAACAATCAACAACCAACCACACGTTTATATACCACACATACGAGTATAAACATCAAAACCGCAACATCAACGATAACAATGAATTGTCGTTTGAAATTAAAGACAAAAAAGAAAGAAAAACCAAAACACAACAACAACAATAATAAACATTGTTTTTGCTGGACTTTTAGCAAAAGTAACACTACAACAAAACACAACACAACGCAGCAGATGTTGGCGTTTGATGGGGCCAGATGTGTTCGAGGAGAGAGCGAGAGTTTGGCAATGTCATTACGCTTCTCGGTCATGAAGAAGAACGTAACATGTATAGAATAATAGGATAGAAAAAGAAAACTTCAAAGTGTTTCGTTTAAAGCGAATTTGTAATCTCCTACCATCAAGGGAATGGATTGAATATATATATATAGAGTTAGTTCTCACAGAGATCTTTTTAGCTTAAATTTTAGTAGCAAAGCAGAAAATTTGTTACAAGTGATTAATGGAATTATTGCGAGGCAATGATCGATTTGTGTTCTATGCTATAAGTACTCATTTAAATGTGTTATAAAGAGTTTTAAACACAGCGTCAAAATTAGTCGCAGACAGGAATTAATACAAAGCTGTGCCCCACATAAGTGTGCACTCTTATGTGCTGAAAGTCCGATGTTGCCTCATCGCAATTGTCCCAATCCTCCTCATTATTGTTTCGTTTGTAAATACTCATGAATGTTGCGAATATGTTTTTGAGGATAATGATGATGCCTTTTTTTTGTTCGACTTTCCACTTGGTTCTCTTTATTCTTGAACTGTTGTAATGATTTTATTTTAGTCGACATTTAAAGTTAAACAAAAAAAAAAATAAAAACTATGATTCATACACCTACACATCAAGTATTGTGTGTGTGTATGTATATGTGTATGTTTTTGTCAGAATGCCACCTGTGTGCTTGTTTAAAATAGGAGTGCATGAGAAGTGTATGCGTGAGTTTTCTGCTATTCTGTGCTGCACATTTTACTTGTACTTCGTTTTTCAAGTTTCAAGTTTATTTTTAAGCTGTCGTGGATGACTGTGGCCATCCACAGTGTGTTATGGCAATTCATCAAAATACTTCACAGATACCAGATATCAAACGTAAGCAATGTCAGTGATCTCAAAATAAACCAAGTATTTTTTTGTTGGACTTCATGAGTATCGGAACGCTTAGTATTGTTGATTATGTTTAAGATTTATATCCGGGTATACTAAATTTACTGCACCATTTACATCACCCAGATGGACGATTTAGACATCAGGCATCAAAATCTGAGTTATCTAGGTCGGCTCACGATGCACGAACACTCGTTTGTCCGTGTGTCCATGCGTCTGTGTGTTGTAGGCATTCTCGAGGTCGTAAATGTTGATATATTGAATTGAAATTTTATACAAACATTTTTAGTGTCTGCAGCGATATTTAAATTGGGCAAAATCGGTCAAAAGCCACGCCCACAAACGAGAAAAGTATCTATATCTACCATAAAAATTAAGTTACGAAGTTGAAGTTTGGCAAGTGTATCTATAATTATTCCTTCAATTGATAGGCGTGGTCGGATAACAGACACGCCTACAATTTACAAAAATCTATATATCTGCCACAAAAATTGATCTATGAACTTGAAATTTGACATGTATACCTATGTGTATAATTATTCCATCCATGGATGTTTTAAAAATGGGCGTGGTCGGACAACAGGCACGCCTACAATTTACAAAAAACATAAACCTATTCAGCCTAACACTCGACTTGCAAGTTTATATGAAATATATACACTATTACGTGCCACGCCCACCGTTTGTATTTATATGTGGAGTGTATTTAAGGTTTGGCTTTAAGCCAAATGTAGTTTTTTTACTTTTTTTTATACATATAATCTTTAGAATACAATAAGACTTTCTGCCACACAGAAGACGCACAAAAAGAAGAGCGAAAAAATGTATATATTAAGGGGGAGAAGGAAGAAAGTAGATAGTTAGATATTTTTTCCAAGTTAAAAAAATTCTAACCGGTTCGTTTCGTAAGCACATCATCTAATAAGACAAACAAGGGAAGTCATCTGACGTAAGTGAAGACTTATATTTAAAAGAGATGACTTATAAGAAAACGTGTCCCAAACATGGTCCGATGGAGTAGAAATTTTAAAGGGCCTTTTATCGTACTAAGCAACCATTCTTTATTAATGTTGTTGTTAAGAAAAAAAAAACAATATCAGAGTTTTTGTCATATGAAGAGATTTTTCGAAAAATTGAGCTATCGACTCCAAACTTGACATTAATGTTGGTGGTTGAAAAAGAGGACAAATTAGTTAAAGGATGAACAAAACATTTCACAAGCAGACATCAAAATGAATTCTATGCAAATACTTAAGTTAAAGATTATAAAAGTGAATGACTGCCGGAGTGAAGAATGCACTTATTGATCATTAGTTTTGTGTTTTGTGCAGTGTTGACCGATTCGTTGGAATTGTTAATGTGGTGGAAGTTGTGGATTTTGTGGTATGCCGCTAATTCTTTCTTTTAAATTGTTAAAATTCTTTGCAATGAAACACAAGTGAAACAGCAGCACAGTAACGCTGTGCATTGATGATGATGATTATGGGCACTCATCCGTTTATTTATACAATAAAAACAACAACAACAACATCTACTGCAAGATGTACAAGTTTTATTAGTGATTGTCATGTAACAGCATAGTCACATGCTACACACACACACACACACACATACATACTCTGAGCTTTCATAAATGCTTAACCCACCTGCTTGCTGTTTAAGCTCGGCCTGTCTCTCTTCCTCTATCCCTCTTTATCGAAATGAATTATTACCTGGCTAACTAAGGTCCTTATTTATTTGTACCGTTTGGTGTTGCATTAAATGTTTTCACGTTTGTACATTGGTGCGTGTGCAAATGTGTGTGTGTGCGTGTGTCTGTGTGCATGTAACGCCACCTTGGCGTCATGTACAATTTTCTTCTTTTTTTGCACTCTTTTCCATGAATTACAAATGAGTTTTTTCTTCACCTTGGCGCGCTTCTTTACCATATTTTCTCTCTTTCTAATATATTATCATTGTGAGCATCTTTTATTGTTGTTTGCTAGTTGGCCCCAATGCCTGATGTATTGTGTGCAGAAATTATTAATTAAAATTCTACTTATGTTGCATTACTTGTGGTAGATGAACACGCTTGAAATATATTACGATGCTGAATATTTAACAAGTAAATATACACACACACACACACTTACGTGAGCTATTGTTGTGAATAATATCTACTCACACGTGGTTACGTTGTGAGTATCTTAAGAAGATCAAGTCAACCAATAATTAAATATTTTATAATAAGTAAAAAAAAAAAAATAACGGTGGGCATGCGACTCTCTTATAGGGTATTTATTGCGTGTCAACTTGAAAGTAGAGTTTTTCTCTGAGAACGGGTTTTTGTAAAATTTCGATTATACGACCACGCCCCTATTTGGTAATCATAAACCAATTTTCAATTTTCAACTTGATAGCTAAATTTTTGTGACAAATAAATAGATTTTTTGATTTGTAGGCGTGGCTCTTGACCGATTTTACCAAATTTATATAGCGTTCTGCATGCAAAAATTAGAAGTGTGTACAGAAAATTTCAGCTCAATACGACTGTGAATACCAACAACATTAAGACACACAGGCAAGAAACACACGGTCATAAATGTCTATATAGATTCAGTTTCATTCTTGATCAACATCAAATCATCAATCATTCTTCTTTGGGCCTTTACATGTCCTTGTACCAAATTTTAGCGAAATATCTAAAAAAATGCGATCTACAGCTTGCGCATAAATTTACATGGACATACAGACGGACATGGTTAAATCGATTTAGATTTCGACTGTGATTCGATCGATATAATTAAAGGTGGTTATGTCATTAGCCGTTTAGGAGTTAAAAACATCCCTTTGCTACAAATGCTGCAGGTTATAATTAATTTTTGTCTTTTTTTTTTTATTACAAATAATATTTAATTTATTTATTAACAGTATTTTTATCTAATGTTTTATTTTACAGATATCAGCTGCTGGTTACTTTGAGTTAGAAATATTAGAAATATCAAACACAAACAGCCATTTGCTAAATGGCTACTGTTGCGGCGTCCCTTTAGCTATAAGAAGTACAAAAACTACAGGTGAGCCTCAAATTTTCTAGCATTTATGTTAAGATTTTATATGAAAAATTTTGTGCAAATAAGATGTTATAACAACAACAACAACCAAACAAACACTTCATTTACTTTTTCTGTACATAAATGTTACTTTTTTGTCTTCTGTTGTCTTTTATACTGAACAGGTTGTCCGTCATGTTCAACAGCGTTTCGTTTGTGCCTTAAAGAGTACTCTGCAGTGGATTTGGGTACAACGACCACATCTATAGGCTGTTCGTTTGGTAACTCATCCACCAGCACATTGGGTGGTTCATCATTTGTGTTAAGTGATCCAGGTCGAGGAGCCATTGTATTGCCATTTACATTTCGTTGGACGGTAAGTACAACAAAAAAACATGAAAAAAACAAGATAGAAGATAAACTATTAACGCAGTATGTATGTAGGTATGTATGCATGTATGTTTTCAATGCTAATTAATTTTTATGTGCATGAGTCATGCGCGTACACATGTGTGTGTGGTCCAAACGAAAAAGGCAACAGACGTTCTGTTACATTTTAGAAAGTACTTAAAATTCTTAAACGAAGTGTTACTAGAATAAAATGAAATTTGAGTTTGGATCAATTTTCCGCGGATTTCTTATGGATGAGATATTAAATGAAGCGAACGATAAATGTTAATCTGCCAAGCTCGTCTACAGAAACCGTTCAAACTACTTGAAAAAGTAGCTCATAAGCTCCATATGCATACACATCCCCCCTACACACACATTACAACAACGACAACAATAAACAATAACAAAAAAATTAAACGTTCTTCAACTGAACTACAACAACAGTAGCAGCTACATAAGAATTTTGTTTCCTTTTTTTATCACTGTAGCCTAGGAAATGCCAATGAACAAGAAACGTTAACAACGTTAACATAACAAAGTCGTCAGAAAAAGTTTAACAAGGTTAAGTTACATTTATACCTTACTGTACTACATACGAATGCAGTATGTTAGGTTCTTCAGGAAGTATATCATGTAGTACCCATCATATTCGTCATTACTGGACCATTAAAGCGTATTTAAGTTTTGTCCCATCGCAAGAGAGGGCGCCATACACTTCTCCAGTTTTGTTCACCAAATGTTTATAGGGTGTTAAAAACTTGATCCTTTCACCGAAGTTTCGGTCTCTATCTTGCACTATGTTCGAATGGTTCTCTCGCAAAAACCTTGCTTGAGCATTTTCGTCCTTACGACCAACATAACCTAGCTATTGCTGAATTTTTATGCGACGGCTTATATCAATACTGATGTAAAGCTCATATGATGAGTCATTCTGCCCCGAAACTTTTAGAAAACGTATATAGGAGTAAAACTTTTTGGAGAATTTTTTTGTTTCTCGATCCCATTTAGAAAAGTCTCATTAATTTGCGTTAACGCTATAGAATGAGCACAGAAATGATGAGAGTTTCATAGAGTGTACGCTGGGTCGATCAATAGAGGGCTTTTTGTTTATCTCCTCACCATTTGACATTATTGGAGTTATTTACCTAAATAGCTGAATTGATATAGCTCCCAATCTGGAAAATATACGAGGGTGGTCATAAATTGTCATAGAAGAAAATTGCATTCATTTTTTCAATCAATAAGAAATCAGATTTTACAAATATAAGTTATGACGATCAGTCGGGCACAAAATTAGTAAAGCTTTGAAATGAGATTTTATCAACATCAATGGATGTGGTGTAGGGTAAATATTAATCGATACCTCTTGGAGTTAGAGTTTCTTATAAGAGTTATTTTGTTTTTGTTGTTGTTTAGACACCGCTTGAAATCCGAAAGACAGCGAACATATTTTTAATTAGTTTTCAGTTCAAAACAGACGCTTGAGACAGACATTTGTATACATGTCTACATATATTTTTATATTGTATGTGTATGTGTATGTGTATGTGTATGTGTATGTGAGGGTACGAAAGGGCGCTTCTTCATTTAATTCAGTTTAATTTTTTCCCCGTTTGAATCTTTTTCTCTTAATACGTGTACGAACCAATAACTTTTTTGTTATTCTCCAACTTTGAAATACTCGTAAATCATCGTAATCGGTAATTCCTTATTCTATGAATCACTAAGACTTAAAAAGGTAACAACAAAAAACTGTTTATTAATCAACCGGAAAAAATTAATTATGTCCCTACAACAGAATCTCTGTTAAATTCTCATCTAATTGGCTAAGAGGAGATGCCGTAAAATAATAGGAGGCTAAAAGGATTACAGTCATACTCACATATAATATTCTTTCCCATAAAATGCATGCCAACATTTCGAAACATTTGGGATTTGCTTCGACTTAGATGATAAGTGCGCACCAACTTTAAACTTTATAGCTTTATTTTTGTAGCGTTCAGAGATTTTCGTTAATTTTGGGCGTCGTTGTTAACTAAGTTTAACTTGGTTTAATATCAATGTCTCTCCATGTCACTTACACTCATTTATTATGGTATGAGTTCTTTCTAACAGAGAGGAGAGAAATGGACGAAATAGATGCCCAGTTTTGTATCATTTTAAAATCTTGACTGAATACGCCAACTTTTGACATAATTTGCCGAATTTATGTATAACATTTTCTTGTCAAGATGAGGTGACAAACTTGAAAAATTAGTAATTTAAAATCCTAAGCTAAATTTAGTTTTCTTACATATTTTTTCTTAATCTTGATTTTACTGGTATAACGAAGACTTTTTTCCATGCTCGCTCCGAAGCTTATTAAAGAGCCGAGCCCCTTTGGAAACTCACAAAGTATCATTTTGAGATGGGCAAGCGAAAATATGATACAAACTTAAAATAAAGTGCAAAAGGTCTGTCCCAACACCGGTGTAAATATACAGGTTATGTGTTTTGGTGTAAAAACTAGTTCCAGTTAAAATATTTTTTTTTGGCGATTCCGAGACTGCCAACACAGAACATGCGTAGAGAGTGATATTGGAAAATCGATTCAGATTTTAATGCTGATCAAGAATACACATATTTTAAGATCTCCTGAAGTCTTTTTTGCTATTTTCATCAACAGCATTAGTCAAATAGATCCTGCTTTGAACGGAGAGACACTCTTTTAACCCATTTCAGTGTTTATGTATACCTAACCTTGTGTGTTTAATAGTTGTTTAGATAAAAGAAATATTTAATTAAATCTTTTATTCTTATTCGTTAAGTAGAAATTGCCATTAATTGATTCTCGTTAACTATATGAAAATTTGTGCAATTTTTTTTTGCAAAATATGTGTGTATGCATAACTTATAAGAATTGTGTGCTGTGGCTAAGTGGTAAGGTATGTGGTAGTAGCACCTACATTTGGGCAAGAGAAAAACAAAAGCAAAAATGCCCGCAAGTATTAACTTGTTTGTAAAGCATTTAGTTAAAGTTTTTGGTTTGGTTTGGCGTGGTGTGGTGGGGTGTTGAGCAATGTGCTAAAAAGTCCAAGTATTGAACATAATTTAATACAAACAATAAACAAATATGAAACAGATTTACCACCTTCTTGCATGCGGTATGCAGTCCACCTAAGATGCACACATGCAAGCCAACATGTCTCACGTACAGTGTCTATATATTTCAAGTTAATCATACGATCATATATTGCTTTTAATAAATTGCCAAGAAATTCATAATTACGGAAAGCCTCAGTGAGGGGGAGTGAGATTAAGCGAGAGAGGAGTACAAGTATAAATAGAATCAATCCGCAAAACACATTAACCGATAGCTTTAAGCAATTTAATAATAATATACAATGTAATTGTATATGTAGCAGCAGATATTTTTATGCATACCTCCCTATGTAGCTGTGTACTGCAGATAGATAGATGGAAACGTATGCCAGCATGAGCTTGCATGCATGCAAGCGATATCATACCGAAGCTACGACTTAACACAAATGTGTGTGCGTGTGTGTGTGTGCATGGACAAGTACACTACACAGTGGGATTAACGAGTTAAATGAATAAATAAAATATTTCTTAAGCTTTCATTTCAATAAATTGTATGGATTGTTATAACAATTACTGTTCTTGTACGAACAGTTGGCGTTCTTGACACTCATTATACCCTTCACATGAGATGGGCGTATACTAACTTTGTCATTCCAATTGCAACACCCAGAAGGAGGCCTCAAATACCATACAAAGTATATAGTGCGTCCTTACGTTATTGGCATTCTCAAGGTCGTAAATTTTATGAAATTAAGAGGATTTTTTTGAACATATAACATACTTCTAGTTTCAATATGCAGATCGTCTTTTTAGACAAATTGTTATAGAGCCACGCCCACCATCAACAAAAATCTCTTCATTTGACACAAAAATTGAGAAAGTTGTAATTTGATAAATATATTTATAATTACCTAGAGCATTGGTGTGCCAAAAATAGGCGTGGTTAGATAACAAACTCCACCATAATTTAGAAAAAACCGTATTTAGTGTAAAATTCAACTTTCAAGCCGATACCGTAATACGTACACTATTAGAGGGCGTAATCATGTACCTGCCACGCCCAATATGTAGATTTGGATGGTATTTAAGATTTGGTTTTCTTTATAGTTTTGTGTTTCTATTCCTGACTTTCCTAATACCACTACCAAAAAAAAAACCGGAAATAAAACCACGTTTGAAAAATTATCCCATAAAAGTTACCAACTATAAAAGTAACACGTATACACCTTGAACGATTTCAGTGCATCTATGGTACCCTAAACTCTTCAAGGTTTGCCCTAATCCTAATAATCTGAAACTGACATCCAAAAAAAAAAGTGGTTCCAGGTTCAGATCCGGGTTAATTAAAATAAAAATTTCACGATTGAGTTTATAAAAACAGGGAACTTGAAGTTTGCCTTTTAGTCTCTGCTAATAATACTATAGTGTACTTCGACGTAATCTCGTATTTGATATAATTGTTTCTGCTCACAGTAGATTCGAAAGTTATTTGTATCTCAAAGTGCATTCTTCGATTTTCAACCTTAAGATTCGATATGGAGAGAGACACTTCAAGTTAGATATGAAACTGAAACTAAAGAAAATGCCACACGCATCTCCAATTATACTGATCGACTCAGAATTTATTAAACAATGTCTGTCTGTCCATATAATTTTATGCGCAAACTATAGGTAGCATTTTTGGAGATATTTTAATGAAATTTGCTATAAGGGCATATATTGACCTAAAGAGGAACTCTATTGAATATGAACCAAGTTGGACCATTCTTAGAAGACCTCCTCATATAATGACAGATTGTATTTATATGGCGGAAATTCACAATATTTTTTGATAAAATTTGGTGAACAATAGTAAATGGACTTAATAATTGTGAATGTGCCAAATTTGGACCCGATCGGTCTATTTTTAGAATGTCTCGCGTTTAGTAATGCCACTAAAGTAATTGTAGCATAATTTGTGAAACTGGGTCTAGGTCTTCCCCCACATAGTGGATTATATGGTATGTAATTATATGACCCATTTTAAGGTGCTATAGAGAAATGAACGGTCGTCAGGAGTAAAATGGTGATAAAATGAGTTTAGTCATTCTAAACTAAATTTGAAGGAAAACAAAATACGAACAACAAAAAGTTTATTTAAATTAATACTTTTATGAATACATTCTTTAATGTTTCTTTTTATTAAAAACTGGGCCGCATTAAAGGATTTTCAAATTTCATTAAAAAGCTTTATATGGTGTATGCACCTGTTTCGTTTGTTTTTGTATTTATTATTATTATTGTATATTTTGTTTTGTTTTTGTTTTTGTACAAATCTTTGTTTAACAACTTTTAAAAGCGCTAATTTTTTATGTATATAAATCCCACTGTGTATTTGAGTTAACGTTTGTTTTCGTACATTGACCAATAATATGGTTTTGCTTAAAAAGAGTCCAACTGGGGACCAAACATTTGCGAGTAATTCTACGACTTTTTTCCTGTATAAGAAAATCGAAACGAAGCGAAACTAAAACGAAACGATACAAACAAAATAAGAAATAAATGAAAATAAAGCAGAAAAATCAGAAAAACCACAAACATACGCCGAGGTATGTAATATGAAGAGTGAGTCAGGTGTGTGTGTTTGTGGTTATAATACTGATATCAACGTCCAGTTAAGATAGTATAAGGTGAGTGTGTTTGTGTGTGTGTACAAACGTTTAATAATAAAACAAAAACGCAAACAAAAAGAAGTTAGTTATGGACAGACAGACAGACAAACAGACTGTAAGTGTGTGGTTGAGTGGTGCTGCCGTTGAGTTTACTTGTTTTGTTTTTTATTGAACGCAGAAATAGATAGCAAAAAATATATATAAATGATCATACACAAGAAATTCAGTGCTAAAGTACGGTGCGGTATGAGAAACACTGTACCACACCACACCACACCAAACGTCTCACATAAAATACTAATAATGGTATAGCTAGAGGGAGCAGCAGCAGCAGCAGCAGTATACGAATAGAGTACGTAGTAGTCGTAGTGGCAGTAGAATTATTGTATAATGCAGTCGCGTTAAGCCTCAAGTAATAGCAACCTGTTTCGTGGGAACATTGCCTAGCCGGGGCCTGGCTTCACCGTTGTGCTTTGGCCTTATACCAATGTACACAACCATGCATTCACATATACCCACACATATTAGTATACATACTCACACACACACAATGTACAAACAATCATGCTCACTCATTAGGACATACATACCAATTGACCAAACGTCTAAGTCACAATAAAATGTAAGATGTATAGCGAACAGTTTTTGTTGTTGCTTGTTGTTTGTTCTTTTTTCTTTTTTTTGGCATTTTTTCCTTCTCTTTCTCCAATGCGTACAAGATTTACTTACTTACGCGATACACCAGCGCATACGTGCGTGAGCTGTTCGAGCGACTCGGTGTGTTTTTAGAGCCGTGTGCATATAAATGAAACCTGTTAAATGAATGAAATGAAATGAAATGAAATGAAATGAAATGTTATTTAAGTTGACTGAAGTCCATCTTGTGGACTTTTAACGTTTTTCTGCATCTCCTTGAAAGTTTCTTTTTTTTTGTATATTTTGTTTATTTGTTGTTGTTGTTTTTTGTTCTGCACATTGTTTGTGTTGTGTGTGTATTGGTGTTGTTACATTTTACCCTCTTACATCAGAATGGTTTGTTTGTTGTGTTGTTCTTCCTTTATAGATGAACGGACAGACAGGCGGACGTAGTGTTTTGCTTAATTGCTTTGGATAGAATACTTAAAGTTGGTAAAAAACAAAACATACGCATTAATAGGTAAATGGTGCTACGTTTATTCTTATTCATTTATTTACTTTTATACTGAAATGGTGGTGTGTGGGCGGTGGTGCTTTTGTTAGTTGTCATTTCTATTAAAATTTTCTTACTTTGCTTTATTCTTTGCTACATAGTTTGTGCAGATATTTGTTACTTTGAAAGTACTTTAAGAATGTTGTGAATGTTTTGTTATGTCAGTTGGTTCAGGATCATTTTCTAAATTGATTTAAATACGTCCATCTGTCTGTCTACTTATTATATGTACATGACAAGTTTCTTGATATATTTTAATCCAATTCGATATAATCATGTCCGTTTCTGTGTATTTGGCACTTGCGATGTCACAAAAATTAAGGCATCACGTTGAAGTTTTGTAATAACTACGGACTCCTATTTGACTTTGGTGGATTCGATCAAGTGCCACGCCTATATTATAACAAGGTCTCTCACTGCCAAAGAAATAAAGCGGCACTATTGAAATTGGGTAAACGTCTGTTCAAACATTAAAGTTCCAAAAATGCGCGTCACGCCCACCCATATACAGGTTATAAACTTATGACTTGAGTCAATTATAAGTTTTTTCTTGTCGAATATTTTAGAGTGAAAACATGTTGAAATATGTTGTTACTGTTGTTGTTGTAATTGTATCCTTCTTCAGGCTAATACTAACGATAAGGCATACAACAACAAAGTAGATATTCTTTCTTCCTTCATTCAGTTAGTATTGTATATCTAAAGTAAAGAATATGAATAAACAGAAACAGGCTCTGTTGTCATGATTTATGAGTATTTTATGTTAATTAATGTTATCGCTAAGCTTAACGGGTATACCACATATATGTATATATATATATATGTATATATATGTAGAAGCTACTTAAAGACAGGTCATGTAGCAAATATTTATATTTACACCACCGGTGACCGCTTATTGTGAAGTATGAAAGAATTTAATAAAATGACTTTGTAAATTTTTACTGCTGTATTCTCGTTAAAGTTGTTGCAATTCGAATTTTCTGTGTTTAATTTTATGACAACCATAGAATTTCTCAAAGTAATATCTTTTACACAGAAGGCTGAATGGATCGCTGGCTGGTTGACTGGCTTGTGTCTTAACATGCGCCCGGGCTGCCTGTTTGTTAGCCTTTGTATCCATCATCCAACATTCTCATCATCATCGCATGTTTAGGGTTTTTTGGTGTTTTTGTTTTCTGTTCGGTTTTTGTTTCTTTCTTTTTTTTTTTTTTTGGAGGCCTGGTGGCATTTTTAATCAAGATCAACATAACAGATTAAAGCTGGCTTAAAAGCAATCAAGTTGAACCGAACTGAACTGAACCATTTTCGAAAATCGTTTGCTTGTACTCGTTACTCACTAGCTTTGGAGGTGCTCTCCACGCTGCACACACATACATCGCCAACATATTTTATGCGACTCGGCTTGTTTTTTGTACGCCTTTTTACAGTTTTCTTTTTAATTTTGTTGTTTGTGTTTTCGGTTTTTGTTTTGTTTTGGTATTGAAGTGTTTTGTGCACGTTTTTTTTTTTGTGTATTCGTTAATTTCATAATTCTGCGAAAAAGTTGTGCGTTTTATGTTAAATCATGTAATTTGCCTTAAAACCTGTAATTTGAAAGAATCTTAACTTTATTTATTCTCGCTAGCTGGCTTCGTTCAATACAACAATCTTCTGTAAGCTAAGCTTCTGCACGGACGTACGGACACATTCAGAAATGCGTAAGTGCAACTTTGAAATCTGTATAAATTGTTGCAAAGTTTTTTGTTTGGTCGTGTTTGTTGCTTTTATGGTGGCTGCTGTTGTTATTGCTGTGTTATTAAGTTTGCTTTAATTTAAATTTATTGGTTGCCGTTCTTCCTTTGCGCGTTTTCTCTCGTTTGTCCGTTGTTAAGCGAGTTTTACAAGTGCATTCAATAAATTCCACAATTCGCTTTTTAATTTTTGTTGTGTGCGTTTTATACCGTTGCGCATCCCGAAGATGTCCTTTTGCACGAGTTACTGTTGCGTTAATTGGACAATTTAATATCACAGCCTTCCAGCTATAACACTTATTTAGACACATTCACTCACATATCCATTTATTTATTTTTGGCATTTACTCGTTATTTTAGTTACTGAGTACGCTGCGATACTCTGCGCATTGAATATTTGATATTTTTGTATCCTATGTACTGGCAACTAAATGTTTCAAGCGATTAATTCTTTGATAGATTTGGGATTAAAAGTGTGGGGTAAGGGGTGGGGGTGTACAAAGTGTAAGTTATGGTCTATCTTTATATCCTGCACCACTTAAAGCAAAAAGTGTATTAAGTTTGTGCAAATGGTTGCATCTTCTACACGGAAAATGCCACACCCACCTATGATTAAACCGATAGATTTGGAATCATTTTCTAAATCGATTTAAACATGGCTGCCTGTGTGTCCAAGCTAAAGATCGCATTTTTTGAGATGTTTTGAAAAAATTCGCTAAAACATCCAAAACATTCCAACAAAAAAGGAAGTCTTTCTTTATATACCGAAAATTCGTAATTTTTAATATTTTTTAATAAAATTTTGTGGGGAATACTTAGTTGCCTTAATAATTGGTCCGGTTGGACCATGTCCGGAACCTCTTTCCATATAACGGTATGACAATGCCTCGCCTTTACTAACACAACTAAACTAATTTCTAAGCTCAATATGCACTCTTCTTACATTTGTTGTTCTAAACGCCAATCATCTAGCGTGTGTCATAATGATGTGGGTATAAAAAATTATTTCATCTTGGTGTAAAAATAATTACACCTACCTTCATAACTGTGATCATGATTTGGGTTTTGGCCTCGAATTCAACTTAAATCACACACGTTAACTTATGTACATACAGGGTGATGAAGAAGGATGGAAACTTTTGAGTAAAACCATAGGATGACACTCATCGAAAAAACTTCATATACTTCATGTTGTCTGGTTAGAAGAGAAAAGATTTTGTATTTGAAGTTTTTCCGAAATAATTCATCCTTGAAATTGAGTTTCCATCTTTTTCTCCCCACACCGTATAAACAACAGTTGTTTTGAGCACTTATGCAAATTTTTCTGAACGCAGAATTATTATTGATGATACTTTTATTATTATTGTTGTTGTTGCTGTTGCTTTTAAAGCTATTGTTATATTTGTTGTTGTTCTTACTTCCTGAGTTATTTTCATGTTTGTTGTTATATGTTACTGTTGTGTTGCTATCTTTTTACATTCATTGTTGTTGTTGTTTTTTCATATTCCATTTGTTTTGAATTTTTGAAGTTTTACAAATAATTTAATACCTGTCCGAGCAATCAACTTGAACATCGATCAATAATTCCTTCATCATCATCATCATCATCATCATCATTATCAGCAACACCACCAGTCGGCCACCTTCACTGCAGTAAATAATGATTTTGTAACAAAAAAAAAAACCAACACTAAATCAGTTTGTTGTAAAATCGGTGTAGATACTACATATGTGTGAAGTCCCTGAAATTTTTTTTTTCCACATTTTTTGAATACTTTCAATATCTCTGCATGGATTCATGTGGTTAATATGGAGGATGAATAAAAAAAAATCATCCCTGTGACGCCCAGTTTCTCTACTAACTTTGCGCCTTTATTTCTTTATTTTATCTCTCTCTTGTGTTTATAAAAGTTATTGTGTTATTGTTGGTCTAGCAAATGTTTTTATAGACGGGGGGTATACTTCGTTTGCCCTTCCATTTGCAACACCCAGATGTAGGCGTCAGATACCCTAAAAAGTATATTTATTCTTGATCAGCGTCCAAAACTGAGTCGATCCCTCCACCTTAGGGAAGAGGGTATATTCATTTTGATCATCCGTTTACAACACATCGAAGGAAGCCTCGGAGACCCCACAAACCATATATATTCTTAATCAGCAATCAGAGAAATCGTTTGAGACATGTCCGTCCATGTGTCCGTGTGTCCGTCTGTTGTTGGCTCTCTCACGGTCGTAATTTTAGAGACATCAAATTTAAACTTTGCATACGTATTCTTAGCTCAATTTCGCTATTTCGTATTGAAATTGGGCAAAATCGGTTAAGAGACACGCCCACAATAAACAAAAATGTCAACACACCTCGAAAAAATTGTATCTTTAAAAAATTATATATCGCACAATACTATGCCTATCAAGTTGAAATTTGGTATATACAACCAATACTGTGCCAAAAATAGGCGTGATTAAATAACGCAAACGCCTATAATTAAAAAAAATCACTATTTGTTGTTTAAAAATGATCTATATTATTATTCAGACGCAACAATTTAATGCAATAGGAACTTATTTTTTAGAGGGTTATAAAAGGTGGAGGGTACTTAAGCGTCGGTCTTAACCGAACTTTTCTATCTTGTTTTTTTTCCTTTTTTTGTCTTTCATGTGCGATACCGATGAGTCCGTTTGCTATTCATGATGTAAGTCACGATTATTGTTGTAACCGAGGATTTGTGGAGTAGTAGTCATAGTGGTATATAGAGTTTATGAGGACGACACCGCCTAACAAACGTATTGTTATTGTAGTTGTTGATGTTACTTTTGTACGTTTTGCATGCAGTGCGATTTCAATGAAACATTAAAAAATATCTTGAGCAATAAATAATAATGATTTCATTCCATTTCATTTGTGTGTGATTTCCTGCGCTTCGTTCCGAATCCTTTCCTTTCATTTTCTTCGGCGGCGGCATTTTGCACCAGGCCAGGCTAGGCTTAGGTTGAAAATAAAACAAAATATTGACTTGTAAAAAATATAAAAATCTTGGCAGTGACTGTGATATCCCAGCCACAGGTATTGTCGTGAGCAACCTGTAACTTGAAACCCCAAGCATGCTCACCAATCTGGTGTTCTAAAGAACGGCACGTTTAGATTTTGTTTTGAAAAAAACTACAACAGCAACAACTATAACAATTCGTGGTAAAAGAGTTATTTGTAAAACTGCGTCAACAAAAAAAAAAAAAATAATAATAAAAGAAGAAGAGGAATATTTTTTTACATTTTTTATTGTTATTGTTTTTGTTGTTCTTTTTTGTTTTTTACTCAATAAAATTTCCATTTATTTTGTTAACGTTGAAAGCAGACATTAACTAAACGATCACAACATAAAGACCAGAGCGACGAGCAGCAGTTAGTTAAAGCAATTGCTGTAAAACAAACAGTTGGCTGAGGCGACGGACTCTAAGGCTGATGCTCAACTTGAAGCTATTTCAATTTGTATGCATATGTGAAAGTATGCGTAAATATGTATCTATTTGTGCACTTACAAGAGAGAGGAAAGTGTAACAAGTTGCGTCAAGGAAATTTGCATAAATTACCCAACGTCCCAACGGTTGGGACGGCGTTGCCTATAAAATATGCTAATACAACAATTTATTACTCAATTATAAATGAGTTCATAAATTTTATAAATAGCCACAAAAACACATATTCCACACACACATCAAAAGAGAAGAAGAAAAAACTAAATTTGATTTGGATCAAATCTAAAATACCTTATGTGTAAACAGCGTGGCGTGGCAGGTATCGTATTCGTATTCTGCATAAACTAAAAGGTCAAATATTTTTTTGTGCTTTGTAGGCGTTGCTGTTATCTTAAGGTGGCGTCCCTTTTAATACATTTATAGTTGTATTGATTATAAAAATCTGCACCAAATGTCAACTTTGTACTCTTAATATTGGGAGAGATATTTCTATTGAGGGCGTGGCACTTGAGCGATAAAAACTTGTGTTGAAACTAGCAAGTTTTGTACAATATTTTAGAAGATATCACCTTTAGTTGGACGCAATTCAGATTTTAATGCTGCTCAAAAATATATAAATTTTATCTGGTGTTTTCTTCTGCAAAGAGGAAAACAAACTTTATATACCTTTAACTTAAGTAGGGTATATAAAATTTTCAATTATTGTACTTCTTAGCTACTACGCATAAACCATATCTTCGACGTAAAGAATTTATGTGTTTAGGAAAAAAGTTGTTGTTGTTGTTGGTTATCACGTAAAATTATTTCTATATTTCAGGTAGTGGTAGGGCAAAAACGAATGGTAATTTTTGCTACAACTGAATCAACTGAATTCGATAATGTGTCATGTTGATGCAATTCTTCTTTCGATTTGAATAGGGAAGGCTTCCAAGGCTTTCCCAGCGATCGAATATTAATTTTTCATATTTTTAATTTAATTTTTAATTCAGCTACTCAGTCCGAGAGAAACAAAGTTTCTGTAAATAAGACAAAAATACGCAGGGATGGACAAAATAATATAAACACCCTACATATGCACAATATTTATTTATGAGTAAGGTGTTGCTGCAATTCTTAGCAGGATAGATTTGTAGTGTCTGAATAGTTTGTCTGACACCTCTGCTGCGGTAGTTTTATGTTGTCTGACCACAATTATTTTTGATGTTCGTCGGTCTCTCTCAGTTTGAGTTTCGCCCACTATTCCTCTTCGCCGATGATGTTTTACGTATGCTGTCACTACCGTGAACACTGTCGCTTGTGAAACATTAAACAATGCAGTAGTTTTCGCAGTTGAGACACATTTCACCGATCGCTTGTTTTAACCGTCGCAGAACAAAATATAACATATAAGTATTTGGCGTGATGTTCATATTATTTTGTCCATCCCCTGAATATGTGAAATAATGAAATGTTATCTTCTGCTGAAAAATATTTTACAATAATTTAAAAATTTATTGTTTTTAATAATTTCCTAGTATTGTTCATATGTTGAAAAACCAACACAGCGTTGTGTTGTTTTTCTTCTTCAACGAAAAATGCGAAATCAATCCAATTAACAATTTATACAATTTATACGATGGTGCTTACGTCTCAACCAAGAATGTTAAAATCATGTTAAGCGCATATTTTTTTGTTGTTTTATATTTTACCTGCATTTTCTTGTTCATCGTTTTCGTTTCGTCGACTGAACATTTTCCGCCACCCTATACGTTTTCGCATAATTAATGGGCGATAGTAGCACACGAACCTTGAAAACAATCATGAAATGAAACGCGAGATATACGTGCTACCACATAAATATAAAAGTTATTAAGATTGGATTTGATTTACAATTGTTACCGTTATGCTGCAGGTTAATCTAAATCATGTCTTCTTTGTTTTTATTAAATCGTGTTCCACATTCATTATATTGTGCTTTTAATGGAAATAATCGCCAAGTAAAAAATTCTTTTTTTAAATCCAGTTTCCTTATTAGGTATTGTATGTAAATACTTATTTACATTGTTTTTTGTGAAAAGTAAATTTCGAAAATAGTGATTAAAAAACAAAAAGTTAAAGTCGGTTGGGCCCGATGATGATTTGATGTTGAAATCGTTTTAAAAGGAGTAACTTAATAAAGTTTAAATACTAAAAAACTGTGCATATGATGGGGGATTCCGAAAATGTTCACATTTGGTCCATCTTTTAATAGAGTTCCTTTTTAGGCCTAAATATGGAGCAAATCTTTAAAAAATACGGCTTGTACACATATATAGAAGGATAGACGGACATGGTGAAATTCATTCAAAAAATGATTCTAAGCCAATCGGTACAATAAAAGATAGGAGTTACAAACATCCTCATAATACTTGAAAAAACCCTTAATACACAGACTGGAATAACTCATGTCACGTCATGTCATGTCTACGTGAGAATGCGTATATTTTCTAAAGGAACTGTTTAGATAGAACAAAAATTGTGCCTTGCTTAGGTGCCAGTACACGCGGCTTGAAACCAAGCCTGACTGTCTTGCATTTATAGGTTCTGAATCGTAAATCACATAAAAGGACTTTTAGATAAATAAGAGCACACAGGAAAAATCACTGGAATAATTACCTAAAACATTTATAACATATCTCGGTCCGCCTCATAAGGTACTGGGATGACACGGGACATTGCGCCCTCAAGTCTCATTTGAAAAAATTTAACGTATCCTACAGATAACTGCAGGCGTTTGAGATGCGGGAATAAATCCCTCTAATCAAGTATAGGATTTTGTCGCTACATTTTGCAATGTAAAGTTTCCAAACCAAGTGGGTGGTTGTCTTTATTAAAAGCTTTAAAGCCAAGGTTGGGAACTGGGCTTGCCCAATAGATCTCGCACTGCACTGATCACCCATATATAAAATAATAATACGTACATAAAATTCTTGTACAATCAATATTTAGTAAACATAAATAAAATGTGTATTTAATAACAATAATAACAAACAAACAAAGAAATGGGCTTTGCTCACGTTTTCTTCTAAAACGTTTGCACAGACACGTTTCTGTGAATTCTATGATGCATATATATATATATATATATTCGGGGTCAGACAAGAGAACAGAACAACGGTTTAACAATTTTTCAATTGATATTTTATGCACTTCTATAAAAACAAAAACCACTTTTATTGCAGTGGAATGAAAATCTTATCCACGAACGAACGAACTGAACAACTTCCATCAACTTATCGTGCATATGCATTGCATGGTATCGATACTTTTGTCAATTTGTATGTATGCATGTGTATTACATGTGCTGTCATATTTAAAACATTATTAATATTCATGACCGAGCGAAAGTAAGCGACTTTGTCTCGATCGTGTTTAGCAGATATGTAATACACACAAACACGCACGCATAGCACATAGCACATAGCATACATGCATAATACAATAAACCATGTCCAAGACAAAAACCGTTAAACAGAAAGATATACATATTCATTTGAAAGAACGCGTTCAAAAGAAAAAAAAGGTTTTCTGTAGTAAACTAAAAACTTTTAAAATGCAACACGAGAGAGCGGTAAAAAAGATTTCAAAACACGGCACAAAAGCAAGCAATGGTAATGCAAGCGCAGGCAGTGAGGAGGACTTCTCAACAAACAAACAAACACACACACACACATACGTACCCAGTAAGCCTAAGCATTGACTTGGCATTGTCGTTATTACAGGTGATGTTTTACAACCCATTGAAACTTGAACAGAATATTTAATTAATGTTAATCAGTGTGTGTGTGTTTTCAGTTTTTCAGTAATATGCATTAATTGTGCATTTAAACAGAAAATAAAACTATAAAAAATTACCTGATGATGAATGAAAAATTTATATTGCAAATGTGGAAACGGAAGAATAAATTAATTTGCGTCGCATGTGTTTAGCTTGGGATGTCGAAGAACGAAATCATTTCCTAGTAGAAAGATCCTAAAGGAGGTTCATTACAATATTGTGTCCATGTACGGTGACACCGAAAAGAAAGCGCCAGAGACTTTACAAAGTATCACCATCTAAATGTGATTCGATCTAGATATATCCACTCGTGTGCCTGCCTGCGCATTGTCACCCTCATGGGCGCAAATTTTGAGATATAATAGCACACTCGAGTATAATTTGGAAAAAATTTCACTTGCAAATTAATACGCTATTGAAGGATACAATTATATTTCAGCCACACTTACCTTTCATGTATAAATGTGGAGGGTTTTTAAGATGTGACCCAAATTTAGTTTTTTACTTCTTTTTGAAATCCGTTAGAAGCCTCATTGTATTCCCCCCATAAGAGGCGCGACCTAGCCTACTTCCACTTTCAGCGCGCACTCCGTCTATGTTTCTAATTATTGCTGGAGCGCTCACTCTCGTAAATTTTCAGATATTGAACTAAAATTTTGTAAAAATGGGTAAAAAAATATTGAGAGCCACGCCCACAATCGTCGAATTTCTCTCTATCAACCTCAATGATCTATGAAGTTAATATTCGGTATACACATTTTTAATTAGCACTTGACAGGATGTACCGGAATGGGCGGAGTCAGATAACAGGTGCGCTCACAATTACAAAAACCTTTTTTTGTATACAATCCGACGAGTAAGTTGATGTATAATACAAACACTACTAAAAGGCGCAGTTGGGTACTACATGCCACGCACACACGTTGCGTAGGCATTTGGTTCAAGCCAAACTTACTTTGCTTAATAGCGAATTTCCCAAAAAAAATTCACTTTTATAAGCATTTTATGCGTCTACATACAAATCACAATAATTGGATTATTGCGACAAGTGCAATTTAAACTTTAATAATAATAATTTATTACCAAAAAACGAAACATGTCAGAAATTGTTAAAAAAAAACGGCTTGACAATATTTTTATGAGGTCACTCACTAAACGCTCATTTAGCTAACTCGGCTACACAACAACAAAATGTTGAAAATGTTATTTTGTTTTTTTTCGGTTCTTGACAAATCAAATTTATATTGAATTTTATATAATCATAAATATTCGTCAAAACAGGTGCAGAGGGTAGATGGAAAAAAAAAATTGAACAAAACAAAATGTCTAAAAATGAAACCTTAATAATCATCAATCCAATCAATCGTTGCTTTGTATTGACGACATTGGGGGGAACATGTTCTACTTATTAACTCTCATTTTGGGAATGGAGTACATCCCCCGAAATTTATAATCAAGGTGATGAAATTTAAACATATACAAACTAATGAATACATGTTACGCATACAAACGCACACACAAACACACGTTCACGTTTAGTTATATATATAACGAATGTTATGTAAAGAAATAGGAATTTTTCTTAATAGAAATAAATGTTTATGTAAATGAGCTGTTCATGTTCATGTTGCTGGAAATGAGAAATCGTTATAAATTAAATTAATTTTCGTTTCACAAATGGTCCAAGCAATCGAGCATGACAATAAATAAAAAAAGAAGAGACAAAAAAACGCGATTTAATTGAAATTTATTTGAAAAAATTATCAAAAATTTGTTTTATGTAAATTTTTTTATTTATTATTTTTTCGAATTGTCTCCAACCAAAGATATAAATGCTTAAATAAACACTATTTTAAAATTAAATTAAATAAATGGTTCAACTTTTTTCATGTTTTTTCACTAAAAATTTATTGCTTAATTTTCAAACATTTTATAATTTTACTCTGTATATATGTACCTGTATATACCAGAGACTGTATGATGATGACGATTTGATGTATAAAGTCCATAAATTTAGAATAATGATTAGAGATTCAAAAAAAAAAAAAGTCGTTAAAACTATATCGATCAAATCTAAATTAAATAGACTTGAATCTACCTTTAGTATATGTATCTACAAGATAGACTACGCCTATGTGGTCGGAATTTGAGGTACATACCTCACCTGCTTAGGCAAGTAAAGTGTGTGGATGCTTTCGATGGGAAAGCAAAAACATGCACGAGTTTAAACTCTGTTTTGTTTCAGTTTTCTATCTTATTTATACAAAATTCTAGCCAACGTTTTCTACTATACTAGGTTATAAATTACATTGACTTATAATAACATAATATTCCCAAGTTCTCATAACTTATGAACTCATTTCATATGATACTTGATAATAAACTAATTCTTTAAGATATGGGTGATTATACGGTACTTTAATCTTAAAAATATACCTGCCGAATATTTGGCCGATCCAACCTATACTTTGTCTACTAGATTCATTTTTAATTAACGGACGTACGGACAAAATATATTATTTTATACGTTTGCTTAGGTTGAAGTATAAAAAAAAGCATGCTAAACCAAGCTAGGACACGATCAGACAAGACAAAACATGGCTATGTAAGACCAGCCAAATGGCAAATTCCGCCCACGTACACATGGCTATGGTCAATCATATTATAGATGCGAGTATTTTAAATTTTGAGCTTATATTTTGGCTGATACTCACACACTTACAAAGAATATATCATACTTGTAAAATTTTGTCTGTACGTCCGTCCATTGAAAAATAGAGTTGTAGCCAAAATAAAGCTCGGATCGGTCCAAACTTTGACATCCACAATTTTAAAGTTAAAGAGTGTCTGTTGACTTACTTTTATTTTGAAGGCGCCAAAGCAACGCTCATAATTGGTAAGTGTAGTAAAGTGGCGGAATTTGCCACGAGCGCGGCCATTCATCTAGAGTGTTTTGTAGATAATTATACCAGTAATGGGCGTGCCAGATATGAAGGTGATTTGTACGAAGGAAGTTCATTACGATACAATTTTAACGATTCTCAATAGTTCCTCGCTTGCCCTAATCATTTCTATATAAAATGATTTTAATTTGTTATTATTTCTTTAATTTCAAATTTTTAAACTTTATAAATCAGAGTAACAATTTTGGAGTATTTAAATGTAATCGTTAAAAATATCGATTCGTTAAGTCTCTGAAACATATTTTATAAAAACAAAAAACAATAAAATAAATGTCAACCTATAAATTTGTGGAGGATTGGAACAACCATTCAATGATTTTTTAATGAGATTAATAAATCTTTTAAATCGTTTGGTGTTAATTTTTAAGCAGCTTCTTCTTAATCTTCTTTTAAACCTGAAATCATCACCAATTTGGCAATGAACTGTTAATTACCTGATTATTATTCTTAAAATTCAATCACAACAACAACAACAACAACAATTTACACCTAATTCAATTTCAATACAAATTTCAAGACAACCCGTTGCTTGCTATCAGAAAATGATTAAGAAACAAGTAAAAAAAAACTAAATTTGGTTTAGGTTAAATCTTAAATACCCTCCACATGTATGTAGGCGCGGCAGTAAGTGGGAATCTATATGATCAAACTATAGTTTCTCTGTCATTCGATCCCATCAATTTTTCGCACATTTATGAACGATTTCATTGCAAATATTTTAAAAGAAATCCAATTTTTATTTTAAGCAAGAATTTATATACTGTGTAGGGTGTTTGACAACTTTGCCTTAAAATATTGCATATAAGAGGACAAACTTAGTATATCTTCATCGAATGTAGGGGCGATTTTCTTAACAAAATAATCAAATATTAATGTGTGCAGATCGTTATCACACAAAACAAAAATATCTCCACTATAGCGCCAAACTACTCGATAATCGCCCTTAATTTGTGTGATTTAAATATAAATGTGTAAGAGCAGAGAGTGTGTGTGGTCGGCACTGCTACAGAAAAGTTTTCATTCAACAATTTTGTTTTTGTGTTACGACTCTTGCTCGACTTCTTGCCATGGGAATTTTTTTATAAACTCATTAATATGTAGACACCCATACATACACACTTGAAACATATATGTACATGTAGGTGTGCGTTGTTTGCAGGTATAAAGTCGTTTCACACAAAAGCTGAGTAAGCTTAGAAAAATAGACAGCATTCAACTGGTAACCGTTAAACCAAAGTACTCTGTAGGGAAAGACTGTAAATGAATTAAAGAATTGTGCACGTAGGTAGGTAGGAAGTGTTTTCATATTGTGTTCCCTTTTATATATATTTGTTTATAAATGATTTGAAGAGATTTACGACACATAAAATGTCAACATTGTTGCTGTTGAAAGAGTGTGTGGCATAAAGCTTTCTTTAAACAATAGTTGCGTTCTTTCAATAGAAACAAAACCTGTATAAACGTGTAAGGTGATATAGTGTGAGTAAAAAAATATAGTTCACACAGCCAATAACGAATTTAAAGCCAGCCACACCTTTTTAATTATTAATTATTGTACAAATTATTCAAATGTTAGCAAAATGCAAATAATGGAGGGGCGAAGCCTTGAAACATTACTTCAAATCATTTTATCAACGATTTCAATCTATTTTTGTATAATAATGACAAGAAGGCAATTTTAAAGGAGGCCGCAGAAGCTTTTATTTTTCATAGTTTTTATATTCCTCACAACTTGCGACAAAGGGTATATTAAGTTTATAACTTCTAAGCGGCAACTGCTACATCGATTTTCAATTATACTAATCAATTCAAAAATAACTTTTTAATACGGTTTAACCATGTCCGTCTGTACTTCCATATGTCTCCTTAAATTTATGCTCAAGTATTTGTATAAATAAGTAAATTTAGTCCATTGAAAATGACTAAATTGTACCATTTCTAGATCTCCTTCCCACATAAGATCTTATTATAAAGTAAGTCTTTCTACGACGAAAATTTGCAATTTTTAATATTTGTTGACAAAATTTGGTAAAGAACAGTAATTTGGCTTAATAATTGGCTATATTAAATTTGAACCCGATAGTACCATTTTTAGAACCCCTTACAAAAGCCACACTCAAAAAAAAATCGACTTGCAAGCTGATTTGTAGTACATACACTATTGGAGAGCCCAATCCTATACCTGCCACGCCCACCGTTGGTATGTAGATGTGGAGGGTATATAAGATTTGGCCAAAGACAAATTTATATTTCTTACGTCATGATTTTCTCTTTTTTTTAACTCTGTGAACATTTAATTGAATATTTGAGTTTTTTTGTACGTGTTACGGTTGCTGCATAATTAATTTTTCATTATTTTAATCTATAACTCGCTCACTCACTCACTCACTGAATCATCTATTCACAGGAATATCATGTTGCTTATCTAATGCGAAGCCTTTTAATTTAAATGTCAGTTAATAACGATCGTACGCTTTATCGCAGTAAACGAAAAGCAGTTTGCAATTAAAAGAATTGAAGTGTTCCTAAGCTTCCTGATAACCGTGCAAAGCAGAAACTACTTGCAACGCAATCTAATCTAAATATCCATAACCAAGAAAGCTAAGAAATGTTTGAAGACGATTCCCAACTGGGTGTATTAAATGTTGGTCGTTTGGCTAGTTAGTTATTTAGTTGGTTCTAGAAGTTGGGTTGATTTTTTTTTACCTTTTGTTCCTTACAAAGTTACACAAACAACAAAACAAAAATTGTACACTTAAGTGAACGATTGTGCTTAAGCTTATCCAGTTGGTTGGGGCTGGCGTATGTTTGGCGCGTTGTTGCGAAATCGCTAAAAACTGATATTAGATTTATGACCATTCGAATAGTGTGGAAATGCGCCAGTAAAATGTATGATGTGCTCTAAGGTTACTAATAAAAAGATTCTACACAAGTTTAGAAAGCAATAGATGGCGAATTAAGTGGTTGGAGGGAGAGACGTATACACAAAAACGACAAAAAATCTTACGGCGTATGAAGTGCAAACGCGGTTTAGATTACTTTATTACTTACGAAAGAAAGAGAGAGAGGTAGAGAAAGAAAGAAAGATGAAGTCACATGCGGTTTGCAGGTATCTTGTCGCTGATGCCACTTTGCCTATGAAAGCAATTAAATTTAAAAGACATTGCCCAGCTGGATATCAGAAAATACTCTCAGTTGGATTCTTGTTCTTCTTTTTTCTAGTCACAGAGCCACATTTTTTCTTTTCAGGTATTCAGGTACAAGCCATGGACGTACAAGTCATGGAATTGGCAAGCGCCAGCTTTTAGACAGCGGTGATGGTGGTTTTTGGTTTTTCAGTTCGATATGCGTCTACAAGCATCGGCAGAAACTTAGCTGAGCCAATGACACGATCACCACTTGTAGCTGTAGCAACATCGTGATCATGTGTGGCATGCTTTGCAAGAGTTAACCAACCAGCAATATTCTAATTTAGCTGGAGGTGTATGCTAATCATACTCGCGTCCTTCCTATTATTATTATTGTTGTTGTTGTTGTTGTTGTTGATGATGTATTTTTGAAAGCAAATTACTCTTAAAATATTCCTTGAGGTTTATCCGGTAGAATATTTTTAACCAATTCTATTAAAACCAAGTGCTGACATGACGGGCATCTCGTTTTTTTTTTAACTAAAGTGTTAAATTAATAGCGACTCACTCCCCAAACAGAGAGGGAGAGAAAATCATCCTGGAACGGAACATTAATGTGTTATATTATTATCGGAGGTGTTATCTAGCCAAGGCATAAAATCTGTCATGTCCGTCCATGTCTTAACAACACTGACAAGTCTTTAGTGGCAAGTGTTTTCCCTGTTTGCTTAAATTCACACTTGAGCGTCTATACTTCATAATAGAGTTTTGCATAAAAAAAGATGCCACTTGTTGTTGTTTGTTTGTATTAGCCATAGACTCAGACTCAGACTCAGACCCAAGCTTCGATACAAGTTAAGCTTACCATGCACATACCATAAGCAATTAAATTAGTTACGATTGCAATCATGTCATGTCACACGTTGTTGTATCGAAATGCTTGTATCTCTTCACTCTCTGGTAAACAATGAAAACTAAGAGGAGAATAAATAAAAGAAAAATTCTGAAAGCATGATAAATCAAATACTTGACTGTCTCTTTCTCTTCTTATCATTGTCCAACCATAATAAATGCTCTTACAGAACGGATGTCTATCTATCTGCTTGACGGTTACAGCTGTTTACCACATTTGTTTTCAGTATCTGGGTTGGGGTCATTCCATTGAACATTTTCTATGGTGTCATCTTTCCAACAATTATCGTTTATTTGCTCAATTTGCAAATAACATGATCGTCGTATATTTTGCCTACAGGCACAAATTTTAATTATTGCAGCACCCTCCACATCAATTTAAAATTGAAATAGAAAACGATTGTTTTGAACGAGTAATAATTTACACATAATTACTATTATGTGTCATATAAGAAGGAGTGAAGGTGTAGAATTTTCAAAGAGTTTAGGCACTGTTGGTTATTTAATGTAATCTATATTATAAATAAGTAAGATGTTGTAGTCAGTCAAGCACCCTATACCAATTGGTGCTACATTCACTTGGAATTATTTGTACCCCAATCGTTTGCTAACCATTTAATCCATTTAATCCTACCCTTATCTCTTGTATCTGTAAACCCGAGGCATTGCCTTATAAGTTTCTTCATGAAATATTTGTAATGAAAGAGGTTCTAAAAATGCTTCGATTAGATCCTAATTTGTTCCAGCTAAATATGAAACTATTATTCATCACATTTTGTTAAAAAATATTAAGAATTCCAATTTTTTTTTTAATAAAAAGACTTCCATTATAATGGAACTTATATGGGGCAGGGTTCTGATTCAGTTCATTTTCAATAGGATTCTTTTTTGAGTCAATAAATGTCCCTGTATCAATTTTGATCGAAAAATCTCACAAATGCGTGGATACATGGATCGACAGACGGACACGGTTAAATCGATTACACATTTTGATTTTGAATCGATTGGTATAATTAAAGGTGGGTGTGGCCGTTAGGAGTTACAAACAACCACACAAACTTAATATACTTGTTGTCACAAGTGGTACAGGGTATAAAACGAACTAGCAAGTCCAGTTCAATATTTAAGACTGTAGGAGTGAAAAAATTGATTGACATACGGGCATGGATGGACAATTCTCTTCAAATTTTGATGTTGATCAAGTTGTTGAAGAAGCCTTAAAATCGATGTCCGTTTGTCTGTTGATAGGTATAATTCCTTATGTTGGTTGATTAGTTTCTTTCTAGGTGTTGCCATTCCATGATCCTGCGCAGAGTGCATTTGCCTTAGCGTTCAACTGAGAAATAAATTTGTCCACTACTACCATATCACTGCGCAATGCGCGATGTTGGCTTTATTTTTACTCTTAGATTAATTTCATTTTTTTTTCTTAAATTTCTTTTGACTTCTTTGTAAAATTGTTCTTTATTATACGTTTTTCACGTTTTTGTACTTAATTTTATTTACTTTATTTACTTCAGGGCGGCGTCTAACTTTGGCGCAAACGATTTAAAGTTTGTGCGATGAAAATTGTTTTAAACAACACATTAATGCTGTCACCAATTTAGCTTCCGTTTTAACCTTTTTCATTCTACTCTTCTGTTGAAATACTGTTGCATTGTGTTTAAGTTGCTTTTTAAAACATGTGTGTGAAAGAGAGAGAGAGAGAGAGAGATGGAGGCAGAGTAACAACGGTGTGTTATGTTTTCAAATTAAAGTCACTGTGTGTGCCACAAACTGTTGAACAAATTGACAAAATAATTTAACCTTCTTTAACCCAAGCAGACAGCTTGCACATACTAACCAACCAACCAACATCATTGTTAAAAATAAGGTTTTTTTTTTGGGTTTTTGGTAACCTTTATACTTACTTCAGATGTACGCGAGAGTACATAAACCAATGCTATGAAACATTAAACTGTTTGTTTGTTAATGTGCTTATTTGCTTATTTGCTTATTTGCTTACACGTTTTGTTTTTGTTTTTTTCCACTTCAATTACAGAAATCGTTTACATTGATACTGCAGGCGTTGGATATGTACAACACATCGTATCCAGGTAATTATTTGCATGTACATGATTGCTCGTCTCATGCTCTGCCACACACTTTATCTGAAACTCTTGCTAAGCCCTTAAAAAATCGCGTACAAGTATGTGATAAAATTCAAAGTGCTATCAAATGTGTGCGATTTCTCACAAAGGCTCTTACTGTGCAAGTTTCCCTGGGAGAGAAGAAGGAGTAAGAAGACATTTTTGCACATTATTGTTTTATTTCTTCTTCTTCTGCTTTTTCATTCTACTGACAGTGTGAGACAGTAATGAGTGCGAGAACGTTTAAGAGTTAATTTAGCAAAATCGATTTATTTCTACATTTTTTCTTTCTTTACATGAATTTTGCTGTATTTGTTGTATGTGGCGTTTAATGATGCAATTATTTTTGGGGCTTCTGTTTGGATTTGTTTGGATGTTGTCTTGAACTTGATGTTTGACAATTTTGAACGCCAACGTTCATTGGATGCAACTAAACAAAAAAATAAACAACAACTATGAAAAATGTTACGATAACAACAACTATGTAAAAATACAACTACAACAATAACAATGTGATAAATATAAAACTACTATAACAACAAATACTGTTAAAACGTAACGTAACAACAACAACAAAATCAATTACTACAACAACAACAAACAAACAATTACCAAAATAAAAACTACTACAATGTTAACAAAATTGCCACCGTGATCATTTTCTTCTATCAACAACAATAACAACAACAACAAAATACTATGTTACAACATTGGCAACAACACTGAACTGTACAACACACCAACACGATGCAAAACATTCAACACAAACGTTAAACGTCAAATGAAAAACCTTAAAAAATAACACATTTTCCAATACCACCACTGCCACCACCCATCCTGTGTTTAAATTTCAAATAACTAAATAAACAACAACAACAATAACATTCAATCTAACAAACAAACCAACCAACAAATGAAATGTTCTTCTGTTTTTTTACTATGAACGCAAACCAAACGAAACCAAACCATACCATACAACAACCTGCCTCTGTGCTGTACTGTACAACAAACAACAAACACGATTACTACAACAACATCGAATCGACAATTGGAAAATCAAACATCACACAGACTCTGAGAGGTTAATTGAGGAGGCATCATTTTCTGGCGTTATCCTACCATCACCCGAATGGAAAACATTGGATCACATCGGACGCAATGCTCGCATTACGTATCGGGTCAGAGTTCAGTGTGCAGCTACTTATTACAATACAACGTGTACTACCTTCTGTCGGCCGCGCAACGATCAGTTCGGTCATTATACTTGCGGGCCGCAAGGTGAGAAAATTTGCCTGAATGGCTGGATGGGGGACAATTGTGAAATAGCCATTTGTAAACCGGGCTGTGATCCTATCCATGGCTTATGTCAACAACCAGGCGAATGCGAGTGAGTATACAATAAAATACACAACAACAATAAACAATAATGAATGTTACACATACGCACATACCCATACCCATACCCATGTGTAGTGTGTATGTATAAGTATTTGTTGCAAAATTTAAAATTTTTATTTGTTTTTACAGCTTTTTATTGCTCTTTACATTTTTTCTTATTATTGCTTAATTACTGTTATAATTACCCTACCATGCTACCAGCCGCGTAATGTGTTGAATGAATATTTAGATGTGTGTGTGTGTGTGTGTACATGCTATGTAGAAATTATGGGTGAAACAAAGTTAGTAGTTTTGCGAAAGAAGAAGCCATAAAAAAGGTTAACAAAATGAACAACTTAACACAGTTTAAGTGGAAAAAGTAAACTTTTCAACATTAACTTAACATTCAAACACATAATTGCGCAGATTACGATGAGATTGGTAAATAATGAGTGTTTGTATATTTTAATGCGTCTTTTAGGAGCACACACACGCACACACACACAGAGACTCTTTATTATGCACGTTGTAAAAAATTTCCATATATTTTAACCCTCATAGAAAAGGGTCTGATCAGCTCTTTATCACTTGATGTAAAACAGCTCTGGAGAGTTTCAAAACCATTTTTCTGCCTAAAATTATTTTTTTTTAGATTATCTCAAGAATTTTAAACACAACATGTAGGCCACGTGGGCGTGTTAGGTATCTGATTCCGGCCATTTTTGAAACAGTGAAAAATGGACTAATTTTACGTAAGGGTTTTAAATTTCAACGGTAAATTTGTGGGCGATTGAAGGATGTCTGTCTATGTATTCTTGTATATTTGTGTTTGAGTTATAGGTCGAATTTTTCAAGATATTTCAATAAAATTTCATGTAAAGACATATATTTGGCCAAAGAAGAACTCTATTGAAAATGGACCAAGTCGGGCCATATTTAGAATCCCTCCATACATAAGCCCTTATTTTAAATGGAATCTCTACATGGTGAAAATTCGAACTTCTTATTATTTTTTGATAAAATTTCATGGAAATTGATAATGATAAATTTGGATCCGATCGAACCATTTTTAGAATCACTTTTCATTTAATAATATTTTACTTCAATAGCAAGGCCTTGTGCTTACTGATACAGCTGAACTTATTTTAGCATAAATTGCTGCACTACGTGGTGTACGGTGTTAAATAGTTTCACAGTGGACCCCCTGATCATTTTTACAACTTTTCTCCTTGGAATGATGTTGCAAGAAATGTCGTTTACATTAGAAATACTAGTACTGCTAGTATTCATACTTGTTTGGAACCAAGTGATGAATCGTATTAAACGATCCTACGTTTTAAGTGCTTTCAACTAAAAACGAAAAAACGTTGATCCAACTGTAATGAGAAAAATCTCTTGTTTTGTGATAACACATTGATCAAATTAGATCATCTGTAAAATATTAACCAACACGAAAATCTATTGCTTTACAAGAAAAAAAAAAGTCATGCAAGAAAAAGCATAAATTCGCTTTTTTTACTATTTACTCAAACCAAAGCTCACTAGACGACTGGTCTTGTATTTATCTACAAGTAATGATCAGATCTAAAAATATTAGGCCACCACTCTGTGCTGGCCAACTAATTATAGTTGAACTTCTTAAAGTTATGAAAAGTAAAATCATAATTCTTAGGCTTCGTTACAATTCATGGCTTCATTTTGCTGCCTGCTCTCTGTTGTGCATTTGGCCAAAAAACAAAATGAGAGCAAAAAATATCAAAAACCATTAAATTTGAACCAAGAGTGGAAAAAACGAAATAATAATGAAAACAACTAAAAATAATAATAATATATTGTAGGAAATAAGGCACAGCACTGAGGAAGGTTTGCGTTGTGTAGCGGTGGCGGCTATAGTGGCTGTAGCGGATGGTGGTGGAGAGCTCATAAAGTTTATTTGTCTGGCTGGGATGGCTGGCCACGAAGGCTTTTATTATTTGTGTGTCCGTGTGTCCGTGTGTCCGTGCGTCCGTCTCTCTGCATAGGTTATGGTCTTCATTTTGTTATGCAGCTAAGGAATGGATGATGGCCATAACGCCCCTTTTTTTGTGCAATACCTTATCCATGATTCCCAGCTTGTATATTTTTTTAAAAGTTTGTTTTGTTGTTGTTGTTATTATTGTGTACAAAGCGCAAATCACGTATTCTGTGTTACACTATTTTCAAGTTTCAATCACAAACGTTGGTTCGTGCATAAAACACTAACAACAACACTAACAACAACAATTGTTGCAACAATTGAAATGGACCCAATAATACTACAATATTAACAATCACGGCGAGAACAAACTATAAAACATAATGGACTCACTCGTTCACTCACCAACTCACTAGATCGCTAGCTCGCTCCCTCACTCACTCCTTCACTCACTTTAAATGCTGTGAAAATAAAAACTAATAGATTGAAAAAGAATACACAGGAAAAATTTATACGATCGATGAGAGTTTGAAAATAATAGCCTAGCTATCCAGTACACACACACAAACATATAAACACACAAACACACAATATAGCGCACAACTCAGCACAGCAAGCAACCATAAAGCGAAAAAATTGAATTGGTGGGTGCTGATGATGCTTCTGCTCTTTTTCAACGGCAGCAGCAACAGCAACAGCAGCAGCAGCAGGAGCGGCGCTTGCCCGCTGAGCTTTAAAATGATAATAACGATGATGATAATGATAATGATGATGATGGCGCTGATGATGAGGAACTAATACTAGAATAGCAATAGACACACGCACACACATACACACCAACTGGATAGCCAACCCAACCAACACCAAAAAGCTATCAAGCCGTCAGCTCGCCCAGCCAGTTTAACTTTATAGAGCTAAAAATTTGTTGTTGTTGTTGCTGTTGTTGCTATTATTATTATTATGGGTAGGAAGTCAGAAGCCATAAGATTTCACTATGTTTGGTTTTGAATAGGAATTCCCCCAACAAAAACAACAACTAAAACTAATAGAAGGTTGGCTCCACCTACAAAATTATGTATTCATAGCTATTAGAGTTTAAAAAAAAATACTACCAACAACCGCAACACACTTCTAATACACTCTTACCAAAATAAAGAAAAAAAACAAAAAAAAACAATAACAACATTAAATCGAACACAAACAATCACAACGTTTTCGTTTTTTTGTTTTCTCATTTGAATCCAAATGAAAACAAAAGAAATGAAATGTGAAGCAACCTCAGTCAGATATTGTTCAAGTTTGTTGTTTTTGGTTTGTTTTGTTTCTTATGTATAAACATCATCAACTCACAAAAAGAATAGCAGCAACAGCAACAGCAACAGCAACAATAAACTTGTAGTGTCGTTTATTTTGGCAGTTCAACAACAAAGACGTGCCGTTTGTTAGATCAATCGATTTATAGCTATTTGCCTATACGTACACGTATTTAGTCCGCGTGTAGTACTTTCCAGCCACACTATTCACCACAAAAACATACAGTTCGTCAAACCTTGGAAGAAAATGACTAAGTTTAGTTAGTTAGTTGATGTAGCTGTGATGGCTCCAGCAGATGCCCCCACACAAATGTTGTTGCCACTGCAAAACCTCCTTGTTTTGATAAACAAAAGCAAAAACAGAAACAACAACTGACTAAACCATAATAAAGTCTACATAGTATCGAGATTATTTGGCGAGAATGAAAATCACAAAAAAAAATTAATTTCATTGCGAACGCATTGCAAAGAACGATTAACTGCAAAATATATTGGGCGAGTGGTCCATGAAATATGATATCTCGTGGAAAATTATTTAGGGCGGTTAATAGTGTACTTTGTGACAAAACATTTAGACGCACTACTTCGTTATTCCTCTTGTTATAACCAGAAGTAAAGAGGCGACAAATTATATTTATTTTTGATCAGTAACAAAATCTGAATCGATTTTGAACACTCACTGATTTCATGATTTCTAAGAAGGATGTTTTACGGGTTTTGTTTAAATGCTTTTAACGGTTATTTAGTGTCTTTAGTCATTTTTGAGAGACAATATTTTTTTTATAACCATAAAAAAATATGGCTCATGGACTTATAGAAAGCTAAAGTGTTGTCTTGGTGCTCAAGGGTGTACTTTGTAAAATTCGTTGTGACCTCGTAATATGGACGGTGTATTAAGTTTGTCATTCCGTTTGCAACACTTAGTAGGAGGCCTCGGAAATCCTACAAGTTATATATATTTTAGATCATCATCGATGTACATATGTCCGTCCATGTTTCCGTCTATTGTTGCCACTCCCACTGTCGTTACTATAGAGATGGTGACCTGAAATTTTATTCATCCATTGCTCTTTACTGTACGCAGAGTTCTATTTAAATTGGGCGGTTGAGAGTCACGCCCACAGGCGACAAAGATCTATTTTTCTGCCAACAAAATGTACCCGTACACTTCAAATTTTCCAAACATATTTATAATTATGCCATCCATCGATGTATCAAAAACCGACACGCCCACAATTTACAAATGTCAATATATCTTCTACCAAACTTGTCCTGTGAAATTATAATTTGATATATGGTCCCCTTATTTATAATTAACCCACCCATCCACATGCCAAAAAGTGGGCGTGATCGCCAACCATTCACTAACAAACTTTATTTGACATGTAATCCGATTTGCAGGTTAATTCAGAATACATATACGTGCGTTATTAGGCATCTACCACGCCCACATATGGTACGTAGAGGTGTAGAATGTTTAAGATCTGATTTAAGCCAAATTTAGTCTTTCACTCATTTTCACTCACGTAACCTACATAGGAGTAGAATACAGTGTAATGCTGTCTGCTAATATATTCTTCGGCGGTTTCATTCCCTTTACTTGGGAATCGAAACAGAAATGTTCATGATTTATTTTGCTTGTTCTTCAAAAGTGTTTGATTTTGCCACGTTTGCTTTGAAATCTCCTGCATCTTGGCTGTGGCCGTTTATTTGTCTGACTGTGTGCTTGTAGTTGTTTTTGTATTTGAGTATTAGATAGATTTCATTTAATTTGGTGTCTTTTTAATTTAACATTTATTTTAATTCCACGATCAAAAAATAAAAAACAAAATGCTTCTTAAAAAATGAATGTTTCGTTGTTATAGTTAGACTGAGTTAGAGAAAGAAAAGAGAGATCTTGAGGTTCCTGCAATCCATTTTATTCGGCTTCTTCAACTACTTTGATTCTTGTGCTGGAAGAAAAGTAACAGTTAATTATTTATTGTGGTCGTTAACTGGGTCTCTCGTGATACATCAATGATTTTCATTTTTTGTTTTTCCGTTTCTTCTTCTTCTTCTTCTTCATGATGCAATGCCAAGTTTAGTTAAGTTGTGGATGAATTGAGATTATTAATAGTAGGCCATCTCTGTAATTATTGATTTATGTTTTAAAGAAAGATCGAGTGATAATGTGGCAAGCTGCGTTTCATGCACCAATTTAAAATGTTCCATCGCTTAAAATCATTAATAATAATAATGAATATACTGGCGCGTTTAAGCAATTACAACTTAAGTAACAAACCTGGTATATGTATCGTCAACACTAACATGGAGGATGTTATAGTACAAATGCAAATGTTTACTACTGTTGTAATTCTTGGACATTAAAAATCAAGTTAATTACGCTGAAATGGTCGTTAAAGGTTCAAAGGAAAATGAAATGAAAGCAAAAACGAACAGTTTGATTTCGCTACGCGCTTTTACGGCCGGCCATGTACAACGATAATAAAAACATTAAAAGTTGCTGTCATCGTAACGATCAGCAATTAATCAAACGCACCGATTGTTGCATTCAACAATCAGCAACGCATACAAACAAGTTATAACAAGTAAGAAAATTAAAATTGTGATGAGATATATATAGATATGTATACAAAATTTTAAGTTCATACGTCAATTTTAAGTGGCATATATTTAGGTTTTTATCGATTGTGGGCGTGTCCAAATTTGAAATATCGATAGATGGGATAAATAAAAATATGTGTAACAAATTTGAACTTAATAGCTCAATTTTTATAGTAGATAAATAGACTTTTGTCGATTGTAGGCGTGGCTCATGACTGATTTTTCCCAAATTTAAAAGCGATCTAAGGGCAGAAACTAAAAGTCACAAAATTTACGTTCAGTGTTTCAAAATTTACGACCGTGGGAGTGCCTCAATTTTTGATCCTTATCAGGTCAAAGAACCTACTTGTAGGGTAGTTCGACGTTATCATTGATGTGATAATATTTGTATAGGACCCTGTGGTGGTCTTTGTAGGGTTTTTGATGCCTTTTTCTGGATGTTGTAAATTGAAAGACAAACTGAGTATACCGCGTGGAGTGGATAAAAATCATAGAAAATGAAATCAAATCAATAGCATTGACATGTTTGTATGTGAACGTAACACAAGACACAATACACATCCATAAAATATAAGATTTTTCATTGTCATCGAGAAACAGGAGATAAACAGTGGTGGTTAAAGATATTGGTACACAAAAGAAATTTGCGGGCCACAAATAAGAATCACAAATATCTGCATAAACTTTACGCGGCTTACAACATTGAGTACATCCACATAAATCAACGTTTGAAAATTATCATCCGCGTGATAATATATATGAACGTGACTGTGGTAAAACGCAGTGCACAGATGCAGACTCGAATTGAACTTGCGATGACAAGCGCAGGTTTCACATGATATTTTTATGCACATACTTACATGCACACACACTCACAATACATATGGTGCGTATGTTTCTAATCACAGGCGTTAGCTAAAGGAGGTCAAAGCAAAACGAAATTGGAAGAAAAACTTACTTAAACACAACCGAACAAACAACATAAAAGCAGCTGCGTGTGGCCAGAGTATAACGCGATAAACTATAAAATAGAGTCTGCAGATTTTTTCGTACTTTGCCTTTATAGAGAGAAAGAAAGCAGAACACCTTGCTCAACAACAATTATTTTCAAGGCTCTGCTCTGTACGAACGCTTTAGGTTTAGATGGATAAACGCAATACACAAAAACTCGACTCTGCTCTGCTTTGCTCTACTCTGCATGTGTATGAACATTAATGATTTGCTGTGATCCTGATATTATGCTTCACACACACACACACACACACACACACTTACACACTTGTCTACATATTCACGCGTAAATGTTTACACATTTTCCATTCCATTCCACTCTTCTATGGTCTACACAACTTCCTTACCATCCGGATAAATGTAAATGTGTAAGTGTGGTGTGCATGTTTTTGTAAGCCCAACTCGCGTTCACATAAAACACTAGACACAGGCTACTAAACACAACATGCCACAGATTCGTCTGCCGATAAAATTTGCTGCTTTAATGAAATCATAAATTATACTTGGATTGTAGTTGTTATGTGTGTGTGTGTGTTTGTGTGTGTTTGTATTATAAAGTAAATGCTGTACATCTCTCTCTCTCTCTCTCTCTCTCTCTCTCTCTCTCTCTCTCTATGGCTGTCTTTCTATTTATCTATACACTGAGGAATGGCTATCTATTCATGGCGATGATGATCATGATGAAAATGTAGAGAAAAACAACAGCAGCAGTATTAGAATCAACATCAGCCAGAACCCCAGCAACAGATGCCTTTTTTGCCTTTATCCCTTTTTTTTTTACAATACTTAACGTAAGACTTTGAAAGCTTTGCTTGAAATAAGAATATTTTAGCGGCGGCCTCGCATATTATGGCGAGACGAAGTAGAAAAAGTTTTCTATTACAGAGAAACGTCAACAGGCGTTTCAATAACGTTCAGCCTTGTTAAATAACTTCAATTGCTTTAAAGCACACACACACTTATATATATATATATATATATATATACATAAACACCACGAAGAAGAATACGAGATTATTTTGCTAACTTGTAATGTAGAGGCATCCGCATCATTTGTAATTCATTCTATATAGTACTCCAACTCTCCCTCTCTTCTTCTTACCATATAACCCTTTTCCTTATAATGACGGGTATACTAAGCTTGTCATTTCTTTTACAACTCGCAAATGCCGGTTTTAAGCCATAACATAGATAAATGCGTCCATGTGTCCTGGTATCTGTTGGTTGGTGTTGAAATGCTTACGTTTACAAAAATTTACATAAAACTTTCTTTTTAATAAATATTTCGATTAAAGTGATTTAAGTAAATTGTCTTCAACAATTTTGGGGGATGTGAAGTAAAGGTTACGCCTACTATTTGCAAAAAAAAATATTTTTAGTAAAAGATGCGATCATTGATCATAAACTTTATAACAACATTTCATATGTTGTTATAAAGTTTATTTAAATGTTTGCCACGCCTTTTGTTTACGCATAATTGTGAAGGGTATTGTAGACCAGGTGTGAGCTAAACGTTGCTTTTTTACTTGTTATCTAATAAGTATGCGTTTCCTGATGTATATGTGTGTGTGTGTATGTTAGTGTATGATCGTGACTTTTATATTCCACTTGTTATTACCGCGTGTTGTTTTATAGATGAAATCCTATCGGATTCCCACTAACTAGGCTTTACGGCTTGACTGTTGATTGTTGTTAGAGTACTGCAACTGTTGTTGTACTCGCATTTGTGTTATGTGCTCATATTATACTTGGCATTAAAGTGATTTGCCATTAAACCATTTACTTTATACTTTCTTCATCATCCACCATCAGCGTTTGCCATTTACGTGAGAGGCTTGGGCGAGGTATTTTCCTCTCTTTTCTTCGTTCGTTCGTGTATAGTGTATAATCATAAACTTGTACATACACTTGCACACATAAATTAAGTTTGCCATTTCGTTGTTCGTTATAAATTTGTTTTTTAACTTAATAATAGTGTATCGCTGTAAGACTTTCTAATTGAATATCGTTTTTATGAGTCAAACACAAAATAATTGAAACACAAGTTGCACACGTTTCATTGCAACATTACATGGCGTAAAAGAAAAATATGTTATTTATAAAAAAAAAGAAAAGAAAAAACATTTATTTTCCTTAATGGATAAAATTAAATTAAATGTAAATATTTTGCAAATTAAAAAAAACAACAACAGCAATTTGTGTGTAAAAGATTTGCAAGTCGTTGTAAACTCAGGTTTTCAATGTTTTTCTAAAACTTTTCTATTTGATTGAAAATTGATTGGATTTTGCAACAGCGTTTATTTGCTCTCGGAGAGTTCTTGGCCAGGTCCCCGTGTGTAATTTATTTATATAAAAAGAAAACGTATTAAAACTTAATTGTATTTTTAATGCAAGTTGTCAAAAGGTTCGCAGTTTTATATTTGTTCAAGAAAAAGCGAAGGAGAAGGAGAAAGAATTTCCATTTACATGAAAACTGTGCAGGAGGAGTGAATGTAGTGATTATAGCAATGGACCGACAGACCAAATATCGATTTATAGGAAGCTGTTCTTGATAATTTATCATTAAATGAGTTTTTGTGGCAATACTTACACCAAGCAGCCTACACTAACTAAGGCAGCTATTCAACAAACCAGCTCTAACTACACAATCCGCCCCTCTGTTCTGTGGCCCCAACCCACTCTAACTAACTAACTCACTATGTTAACTAACTAACTGCCAGAAGATCGTTTCACTACAATTACTATAAAAGTTTAATAAAATGAATTATGATTAACATGGAACCAATACTTATGTTCATGATGATGCTGCAGTGTATGTGTCAGACTTTTAATTCGTTACAATCATTATCATCATAATCCTCTTTGTTAGCATTACTGCAATATTATTACACTAATGCAGGAACTGCTGGTAGATCTACGTAATATATTCTGTACGTGTGTGTTTTGGGCGCATTCCATTTAGAAAAAGGTTAATCTACAGTTATGTTATTAATGCAATCGATTAATTTAGATTTTCAAAGATTTACAGCTGACGGTGGCGGTAGGGTGTAGAGTCAAAGGTGAAATGGGGTCATTTGCTATTTTAATTAAAATCGCTTTTCTTCTTTGAACCAAAAACTAAGTGCAGTTGATAGAAAATCAATAAAGTTTTGGAATGAAATTTCATATTGTTTATCGAAAATTTCTCAAACATTTTTTGTACCCAGCACCACTTACCTACCTACCTTCAATTATATCGATGCAGAATCAAAATATGCATCGATTTAAACATGTTCGTCTGTATATCTCTCTGTCCATGTAAATTTGTGCGTAAGCTACAGGTTGCATTTTTTGAGATAAATCGGAAATTTGGTACAAGGACATGTATTGGTTTAAAGAGGAACTCTATTAGAAGTGGAGCGGATCGGACCATTTTTAGAACCTCTCTTCATATAAGGTCCTATTATTTTTTGAGATATTTTGATGAAAATTGATACAAGGACATAAATTGGCCTAAAGAAAATTGGATCGGAATGGACCATTTACAAAACCCCACCCCATAAAAGGTTCTCTTATAATGGAAAAAACCCCATTTCTTAATATTTTTTGACAAACTTTGGTGAAGAATAGTTAATTTGGCTACACTTAGAACTCCTTCCCATAAAATATTATTTCGCGAAGAGTCTTATATGAATTGTATACAGATGCAACCAAATTAATTATGGCATAATTAAAATCTTTAATCCAAAATCTAGAATAGAAGCTCGACTGTTTGATACGTGGATTCTATTTCAAAGGAAGACCTTCAGTATTTCCTTTCATGCCTTTTATGTTTAGTCTAGGCGTGCACTTAAAAAAACACTTATTGAAAAAACGTTATAGGAGGAGAGACTCTGGAAATTGGCCTCAAATTTAATTTAGTCTGCAGCTCTAAATAAACTCTGCATAGTGTGAGACGCGAGATCAAATCTGAGCTTTGGAGCAGTTGAAGTGAAAAATGCTGGGAGTTGAGCGCGTTTGGTTCGATAATTGATAAAGTTTCAGGCCTTCAACTAGTATAGTTTTAAATAAATCACTTTAGTTTCCTTAACCTGCAATGCCCAGAACATACACATTGCACCCTGTACCGCTAGTTGTGTAACATTAAAAAAGCCCAACACACAAACTAGGTTCTATGCGTTGAGACGTGTACAAGATATTCCAGAAATGATACGAAAACAACAAGTTAGTGGCTGGGTATTATTATGACAGGCATTACAGCAATATTTCTATTACACTCATTATCATTTCAAGCACAAATTGCTATTATTAATAATTTAAAATTTGTGTTCTCAAAAAAAAAAACAAAAACAAAAATAAACAAAATGAAAACAAGCCAGCTTCTCGGATTCTAACCGGGGTACATAATCTATAACTTCTTCTACTACATCTTAGCCTTCTACTTTTTTCTAGCTGTTTGACCCAAATCAACAGCAATTTTCCCGCGATACTAAACAATAAAGATGTGTTTGGAAAAAAAAAAGATCACAAAATAAAGTGTACGGTATTTTAAAACTGTATAATTTTTGTTTTTGCTTTTTGTAAAAAAAATTCTCTCAAAACTTATTTTTTTATATGATTCTTATGTTTTTGTATATTATATAATACGGGTGGGTATGTGTGTATTTATTACATAGGGTGCTGGTTTCTCAAACATGATTTGGTAATTAAACTGTCCAACGCTAAAATTGTTTTCTCTGGCAAAAACTATCTTAAGCGAAGTGTTAGACAAGACAACAGACAACAACAAACAACAAACAACAGCATTACTGCATTACTTATGATAAGTCTATGATGATGGTGTTTATCTTTTGGCACCTTGGCTGTGATAAACTTTATGTCCAAGGCTGTGTGTTTTTGGTACTTGTGGTTTCCGAAACACTTCTGCATCTCCAACAAAGTGTATGCTAAGTTTATCATAACCTTAGTTTCAAAATCTAAATAAGATACAGACAGACAGACAGAGTGTTTGAAAAGCTCACCGTCGCAACAATTCACAATTTAGCTCAACTTTGATGGTTAGCTCAGGGACTGAAGGCAAAAACAAACAAAACTGGTTTATTTGAAACTATTTTTACCATAAATGTACTGCAAATAGGTCACCTGGTACAAAAGCCACGCCTACATTTACAAATAACTCTATTTGACATAAATTCGATTTTTGATGCACAACGTCAGACAAACTTAAAAGAGAGCGTAATTGTATACATGCCATGCCTACCGTTTCAGTATGAATAAGGATGGCTTCCAGATTTCTTCTAAGTCGAATATTTTCTTTGTTAGAATCTGTTTTACCTACGGGAATAGAGCTTAACCATACTTACCTCCCATTTGCGCCCAACTATCACTTCGCTAAAGTAAATACATTTTATGTGGAATTAAACAGACATTGCTTTTGTTGTTGATGATAACCATGATGTTGATGTTGATGGTGGTGGTGATGGTGCTGATGTCGACGCTAAATATATTTTGGTTGTGACTAAGATTCTCCCGGCACGAAGTTCATCGCAAAGTTCAGCTCTAATTCACCTAGCAACAGCCAACGAACACCGATAACATGATTTACTAAGATCATGTCGCTGATTTTTGTTGTTGTGTTTTCTATTAAATGAACTCTTTCTGGCTGTTCATAAAATCGAAATTGTCTCAACACATTTTTTAACATTTATTTTACGCGCTATTTGTTGCGGTTCTCCAAAACTGCTGTGACGATGCTCTGGATTATTGAATTTTTCAGTTTACCTACTAGATTTCGGACGTTTACCGTTTTTTGGTACATTTTCTTTGAATAAACGGCAAACGAGTAAAAATCATCCCATTGGGCTCAATCTTGTCACAAATCAACCTCATACTAAAAAATTGAATAATTGTGCCAAGTGTTGTGAGGAAATATCAAGAATTGTGATTTTTTTTTAATGATAAAATAATTTTTTCATGGTGCCCTAAGAGATGTTTTTCACTACACTACAGAGTTTGAACTTGCGAAAAAATTAACGTAGAGGAAACATTTTAAGTCGTTGTACCCCTTACTTCCTTATAATTTGTACAAATACAGGATTTTACATGTGGGACTCATATCGACACGAAAGGAGACTCTTTTCTTTAGTGCAGTTGCAAAAAAACTTTTCATCTTTTAATTTATAGCAAAAGTTGATGAAAAGCATTCACAAAGTGACAAAGTGACAGAGTGACTAATTTTTTCCCCTTCTTATGATGTAAAAGTCTTTTTGCATGAATTGCTGCCTAAAACACTGAAATTATATGCAAGTCCCAAGTTGGTCTCATTTTTGTTGTAATCGTTTTTGTATGGTGTGTTTTTGTTGTTATTGCTATTTTTTCTTTAAATTTTATTGTTCTGAGAAATTGTTATTAATTGAGTTGTAGTTGTATGCTGCGATTGTGCTATCAGCCATCAATGAACCCGCAAAATCGTGGCATTGTACCAAAAGAGTGCACACGGACACATACACACATACGAGTATACTTACCGTATAGCAAATACTGTAATGCTGTGAATCGGTGTATGTATGTGTGTGTGTGTGTGCTGAACTACATGTTGCTTACAATGTATTGTGTACGTGTGTTTGCAATTTTCCATTTCAACGACAACATAGCAACAACCAACAAACCCAGGTAGACTTAGTTGAACTCTCTAGTATAAATGTGTGTGTTTGTGTATGTATTTTATCTGCAACAATAAAATGTGCAAATATTTTAGATGCACTTTGCTAAACTTAAAGCCTAAGCGTGAAATCTCTAATTAGATGCTTCATCAACATTCGCGTCAACACCATCATTAATGGGTCTCTGGTTATATTGCCAACAACAACAACACACAACAAACAGCACACTGCCAACCATTATGTTCATATCTCATCTGCATTGTTGGAAATCTCTTTGCAGTGCAGTGTAAATATTTGAAACATATAAATGTGTGCATGTGTGTATGTGTGTGTGTGTGTGTATCTAGATACCACGTGTGAATTTGTATATGTACGAATGCAGGCATGTGTGCTGGTGAGAAACAAATATTAACAAAACGTGATGTTTCATTTATTTACACACAATGTGTTGTAGTTTGAGTTGATTTAATTTTAGGGCTTATTTTTATAACATCCCACCGCAGTGATGCGGAATGCTAAGTTTGCTATTCCGTTTGCAACACATAGAAGGTGGCTTCAGAGACCCTACAAAGTATATGTAATCTTGATCAGCAACAAAAACTGATGCGATCTAGGTATGACCGTCCGTGAGTTTATGAGCCCTTCTGTTCGCACTCTTGCTTTCGTATTGATATTGAAATATGGAGCTGAAATTTTTATGTAGACACTTTTAGCTAGTTTCTTCACGCAGATCGTTATGGGCAAAACCGGTTGAAAGCCACGCCCATATTTAACAAAAAAGCATTACTCCAACTAAAACCCACCCTGCAAGCTAATCAGCTAAAAAACATACACTTTTAGAAGGCGCAATCATATACCTGCCACACCCACCATTGTAGATGTGGAAAGTATTTAAGATTCGGCCTAGGCCAAGTTTAGAGTTTTTTCTTGTGCTCTATCTGGTCCGTCTGCCTTTTGTGTTTTTGGAAAGCCTTTTACTAATTGTTACAAAAAGTTAGCAAGTATTTGCTAAAATATTGAAATAAATAAAATAAAATAAAATCTCCTGTGCGTGTGTGCGTATACTTTATGCATATACGAAGCGAAAAAAAATTCAAAATTTTTAAAAAAGTTTCATAGTGTATGTACATGTGTTGGCATTTTACTCTTTATACAGTTTTGTACTCAAGTTAAAAAGTTGACAAGTTTGACGAGTGTTTAAATATTTTGAAAAATTTAGTCAATATTTGTTATTGTTCTCTAAGACAAAAGCCAACGCAAATGCTTTTTCTATTAGAGCTTCATTGTTACTTGGCATACCTTTTATGTTGTGTTTGCTTGGCTGATTAGCAAAGTGTTAATCAGCAGAGTCGACATAGTTTTTGTTAAAATTATGAAAAACAAGTTACATGCGATTGCTACGCCAAATATTCTTTAATACACGTGTAAACTTATTATGTGAAGGGTCAGTTTATTTTGGGTGGTCCTTTCTCTACTAACACTTAGACCTGTTTGTAAGAGGCAATAACTGCTAAATTTTATTAAATGAAGACCACTTGAGGGTTTAAAATAGATTTCCCCAGTCAGGTCCTTATGGTCTTATACGCTAAAATGTTTGAATTTGCCAAGTTTTGTAATAAGAAGTTTATTTATTATTTTCCATTCTTGTTGGAATGTTTATGCACTTCTGACTAATCTGAATTTCGTTTCATTTTGCTCTACATGTACACTCGTGAGTTTTGCATGCGGCCCTTAAAAGGGAAAGAAGCTTAACTGTTGTCGCCATCACTGACAATTGTAACACACAACGTTGTTGTTGTTGTTGTTGTGCTAGTTCAGAATTCAAGCTAACACAATAAAAGGCCAACGCAAGCAACAAGACATAGTACCTCAACAAGTACTTTTCGTATTTTAACGCGATAATTCAGACCTGATAGCGTGATCACTAAAGAAAATGCCCCGCCCCCGCCTCTCCCCCGCCAAAAGCATAAGGGAACGCAGCCGCCCTCCATGATGATTCGCGTATGGCGTACATTCAATTAAGCTTTTCAACACGATTATACACACAGTTTACAGCAACAACAATGAAAGTAAAAACAATACGAATAAAAGCTATTGTTATCATTGTTGTTGTTGTTGTTGTTGTTGTTGATGCTATTTCTTTGTTGTGTTTGTTTGTTGTTATAGTTAAGATGACTGCAAGTATTGTTGGTTTGCTGAAGGATTTTATGTAAATAAAATAGTAAAACAAGAACAAGCAACGGCAACAACAACAACAACAATTGTATACGGATAAGAAAAAATAGTACTCATGTCCATTAACGTTATAAGCATTTCAATATAGTTAAGAGGATATTGTTGTTGTTGTTGTTATTATTATTATTCTTGTCCTAGCTTTACATCGTGCTTCGGGCGATTTTTAAATTTCTCTAACAGTTCTCCAAATTGCTAACAAACTACAACAACTACAACAACTACAACAACATAAAAAACCCCAACATATAAAATGTAACGTATTTGCTGTTTGTTGCTTAAGTAATTTGATTAAAACCTTAAAAAAGAAGAATATAGCAACAACAGCAACAACAAAAATATAAGTTAAGTTGAAGCATCACGAATGCTTCCAAGTCGTTCATTTGTGTCGAATATATATTATATAAACACTCGATTGCCAAATGGAAAAGTGCCGCCCGTTTTACATGTTTTTATTTAGAGAGCAAGCAGCACCAATATCAGGATGTATGCTCATTCGGCTAACTATTCGACGTAGACATTTGTTAGCATGTTCTTTAGTTTTGGTTTTTTTGTTTGTTTTGGTTTTGTTTCTGTTCTGAGATGTTGCTTACACAGAAAGTGACTTGAATGGTTTTCTTGTAGGTCCCATAGTATACGCTTAAGTAGGAGTGGTTGATGCTTGTTGTGTTATGTTGTTGTTGTTGTTGTTGTTGTTGTTGTTGTTGTTGATATCAATGTTGCAGTTGTTAGACAAAGGGCGGTTAACTATAATTAACGTAACGTGTTCCATTATTGGAGCCCCTGAGCTGCATATGTTGCACTTCGCCACTCTGAATGAATGAGAAAAGTATTATAAAAATTGGAATCTGAAATTATTTATATCACGGTGTGACTTTTATAGATTATATTAAATAAATCTACTTTTGCAGTACAACTTAAATACTCACTTATACTCTTACAAAGCCTATCATCAGCAATGATGCCACCATACCATCTGCATATGCAACCTTCTAATAATGTTTCCCTTACTATCAATGACGCTGCACATTGAACTTTGAACGAAAATCATTGCTCAGCGTTGAACAGCTAAAAGCCAAGAATCGAATGTCACATGATTTGCTCTTTGAGGAATAACAACAAATAAGCGAATAGTTGAAGGCATTAAATTCAAGTGACTAATGAGCAACTAACGAAATGACAAATTTTTGCGCCCTTATAATCATGTGTGCTATTTGAAAATAGTCATGTTTTTGGCGACACCATCAAAACTTCACCAAAAAACTATTAAGACACGTTTTATAACATTTTTTTATTTTCCACTTTGAAGCAACTATTTGTTTATACACACAACACAATAACAAAAAACAAAAAACATTGGAAACTAGAAAAACTTTGTAGTGATTGCAGTCAACTCGTTAAGAATCTTGTTTAACTGTTTTTCTTTATGCAAATTGAGTTTTTCTAAGGTTTTCTTCGTTTTTTTCCAACTCTTCGTACACTTCTCGTAATTTTAAAAATATGTCACTCTTGTTAAACATTTCGGTTGGTTTTTGTGTACATCTGTACAAACTTCTGTATTTCGCTTGATTTAAATTATTTGTTGATGGCAATACATTACACTCATTAATGTGGTAGCTTTAACAAGCTTGAGCTTCCAAATTGGAATATATTCTCATAGTTAGTCGGGGACATTTTTTCAAATGTTGTTTAAACGTTGTCTCATCATTAATTAAACACTTTTGCGTCCATTTTTAAAAGGTTTTTGAGTTTTCTCTTTGGGCCAAAACATATCCATCGAAATTAATCCCAAATAAGTGAAAACCAAAATTTGGCTTAGTCCAAATCTTAAATACCCTCCTCCAGTGCACGTGGCACGCACCGGATTACGTCCTTTTCAGTTTTTATTATTACTTAGAAAGGCTTTTGTAAATTGTGGGTGTGTCCGACCATGCCCATTTTTGGTACATCGATCGATTCCCTAATTATATGTTTACCAAATTTCAACTTTTAAGGCACATTTTTAAACCCTACACATTTTTATACCCTTTTAAGTTAGGTTGATCGGGTGTACGCGAAAAGGCGATTCATCGAGACCAATATGTAGACCCGTTGCGTTACCCGTAAAAACGTACCGTAATGCTCAGAAGAACCATCCAGAGGATGTTATAAATCGTTCGAGATCGAAAACCTTCGCATCTGCTACTAACCCCAAACCGTATAAACTCCAGCTTCTGTACTCAATTCCATCTTGGAGCCAAAACACCAAACTTAGCCACGGGCGATATAAACCTTACAAGCAAATTTACATGACAGACAACTGAGAGACGGACATGGTTGAATTGATTTAGAAAGTGATGATCGGTTTAATAAAAGCCGATTAGGAATTACAAACGTTCGCACACATTTAATATACCTTTTACTCCAAGTGGGGTAAAGCATAATAATTGAATTGTTCGAAAGAGAAAAGGGTTTGACATCTTTCATCTACAACTTTTAATTCGTTTCTCTTTTTCTTTTTTTAATAAATGTCCTATAAAATGACCGCATAAAGTAAACGTATCAACCACTAAATTAATGATATCGTAAGCCAACTGTTGAAAATATTTAATCAGATCGTTTAAAGCCAATTAAGTTAACTTAATGTATGCTTGAGCGATTTCAATAAGAAACAATAAGAATGCAGTATAAACCAAGAAACAACAAAACACAAAAACACAAAAACACAAAAATAAACCCTTCACAAAACGACACGAAACATAACAGAAAATAACAAATTTTTCTTACATATCGCTCTCAGAAAAATTGAAGAAACACAGCAGGTATAAATCCTGTAAAAGGAAAATAAAACAAACAAACAAAAAAACAGTCATGGTTAATAAATCTACAGAAACCGTATGCATGGCCTCCAATATTGTTGATGCGCTTGGCGATTCAATGGTCATTTATAATGCATAAAAATACCGCGCGATGCCAAACAGTAGATAAATAACTTATTTTTGGAGGCTAAACTTAACTTAACTGGTGCTTACGTAAAAGCATAAAAAACACATCAACACTCTTGAAAAACGAAGGAAAAACAAACAAACAAATGTTGAGTAAACGTATCATCAGTGTGATATGCGTCAATGCATACGTACGTACATGTACGTACAAAACGTTTCAGCAACTTTGTTTACGTAAAAATCTTGAAAAATGAACCTTAACACTGAAGATTTTTGTATAATAAAATTATTTAAAAAAAAGAAAAGAAAAAAGAAAAAACTTTGTATGGTTTTGAGAAAACTATTGCGTGTCTGAAAGCGTACTACGTGCATAGCTATTGTGCAGCAGTACAGATCGAAGTTTCTGTACCTTAATGAAAAGAAATTTGAATGCTTCTATAAACACATCTTGTAACCGAGTGCATAACCAAGCCCTCGAGCATTGCTTAAGCTGGGCGAAATACTTTTTCCATTAATAGATTATATCTTGCTTTAGTGGCTGCAAAATAACCTGTAAATGCGTAATTGTAATGCATCTTGTAGAGTATTTATACAAGTACTGGTACGCAATCTGGAACCATCAGTTAACTGGCTTGTTTTAATTTCATTTCACGTAAAGATTAATTAATTTTTTACTTCATTTAACAAAATGTAAACTTTTGCCGAGATCAGCAATTCCATCACATCTCAGATAACGCGGGCACGCAGACCAACGAAGGCTTGGAAGGCTTCCAATGGTCAGTTGAGTTTAGTTGGTGATGGTGGTAACTAAACTAAAACTATGTACGAACTTGAAGCGTGTAGCATTAACACAGCAGGACATGGCACGCATGGCTAGATGGTTGATTGGCTGACTTTAACAGTCCAACCAACATTGTATGGTAAACAACAGTAAAGAAATGTCAAGTTGGGTTAAAACCAAATCGGAAATACTCCCCATATACGTTTATAAACAATATGAGGGCGTGTCAGGTTTATGATAAAGTCACCTGCTTTATGTTTTAATTGCAGTTGCGTCAAGTTTACGATTATGGGTGTGTTTGTTATTTAAGCCCTCCCATTTTTAATTATGTGATGTATATTTTTGTGCTTCTAATTGGGACTGCAATATACAGTTTCTTTTCCTAAGAATATTCGGAACTAGTTTTAAGAATAGAGCGGACGTACAGACAAACCCATCTAAACCAATGCACAGATCAAAAGTATACAATGCATACTTTGTAGCTTCTCTAAAGTTTCATCAGAGTTAATCAATGACCAATAGATCGTAAACGTACCTACACAAACTGTGCGCACCACCACCACCATCACCTTCTTCATCATCATCATCACCATCACCATCACCATCGAACAACAAAGAAGCTTCTTAAGAAATAAGTTTTAATCGATTTTTCATAACCGAAGGAATTTTATGATTTCTATAAATTTATGATTTACTCTCGTCTCCCTTAAAAGAAAGAAACAAACTGAGGCATTGCCTTGTGTATAGGTATCCATGTATGTATCCACCATAAACATATTTTGTATGATAAAAATTCATTATTAAGAATTCATAAAAGTTCTTTACTCATCGTTGTTGTTGTTGTTTTTGTTTTTGTTGTTTTACAGCTGTCGTCAGGGCTGGCAGGGGCCTTTATGTAATGAATGCAAAGTGTATCCCGGCTGTAAGCATGGCTCATGCGATGGCACAGCTTGGACTTGTCGATGTGATACCAACTGGGGTGGCATTCTATGCGATCAAGGTAAAGTAAGGAATTCTATTATATGAGAAAAAAAAACCAATTCTTTGTAATTATTTATACGATTTTTTTTTACGTAATTTTGCCCGAAAATAACTCCACATACGCACTCGCACACGCACATTTCATAAACGTTATGTTATGCATATCATCACTCTTTTCCAACTCTTTTTTTCATCCTTTTTTAATAAGATTACAATAAATTTACATACTTTGCTACATGTTTAATATGCATGTGTTTTCTGTTTTTTTCTTCTTTTTGTTGTTTCTTCACTTTTTTGATTCAGATTTAAATTACTGTGGCACCCATGAGCCCTGCAAACATGGCGGCACTTGTCAGAATACTGCACCTGATAAATTTCACTGCACTTGCGCTGAAGGTTTATCCGGTGAACGTTGCGAAATTGTAGAACATCCATGCGCCACACAGCCGTGCAAAAATGGTGGATCTTGTACGGTGAAGGTATGTAGAGAGATGAGATGAGACATATATGTACCTTACAATACACATGTTTATAGATAAGTGTTAGTGTCCGTGTGTACGTTTTTTTGTTTGTATTTTTAAAAGAAAATCACATCATCATGTTTGTACGCATCATGCATGCAAGCATTCTTACATATGTTCAGACAATACGTTGTTACATGTATTGTACGTGAGTGTGTGTGTGTACATGTACTTTATATGTAACACTGTCATGTTTGTGCATGTTTGCACGAGTAAATATTACGTTTGTATTATGTATTGAGGCAAGTGGGCAAGTGGGCATGTGTGGAGCAGAGTGCAGTATTTACGTACATGAGAAATAGTTTTCATAAAATTAACCATATCGCGAAAAGTTCATTTGGTGAACGTGTTCGGCTCAATTATAGATTGGCTGTGAAATGTTTTTCTTCTTCTTTTTCCCACTTTATGCTGAGAACTCCAAAACAATTTTATTGGTATGCTGGGGAAATGTATCAGCGTGAAAATGAACAGCTCTATGAAAATCTAAGCTGAGCATTCCTCTATAAAACAAATTGAAAAGTTATACATAGTCGGTCAAGCCTAATGCTACCTGGCTGTGAAAAAAGTGACGACTAAACGCCCATCATTCATACAACTAGAAAAAGAACTGCAGATTGTATATCATTGCCTTGGTTGTGAATGCATTAGCGCGTCCAATGTTAAACAAGCCTATTCAGGTTGTAGACCAATGTAAAGAGAATGGTTAGGTTTTTTTATACATCCGTCCCTCCGTCTGTCTAACCACTTACTAATACTTTCCTTGCATTCAAACCACAAACATTCCATTTGGTACCATTTTCATAAATATTGAACATGAATATTCTTATGGGACAAGACTATAGATACGCAATAATGTTCTCTTACTGATCCAGTATGAATAATAATTGTTATCGTTATTATTACTTATTATTATTATGGCAGCTATTTATGTTACACATTCACATCAGGTAGAAAGGTACAAATCTTTATTATAGTGCTTTAATATTAATTTAATACCTCCATATATAATGCACCGTCACTTGCAAGGAGAGAAAGAGCACATCAGCCAACATCGCACTTGTGCTGGCTCGTTTGCCTCTTCAATCAGTTTTATTCCACTTCAAAACTGAGGCAGTTATCAGACTTGCAAGTTGTATTCGGGCCCAGATGCATCATATGTGTTGTATGTAATTATGCGCATGCATTATGTAGAATATGAGTGAATGCTTCCACGCTGTTTATTACAATTTATTTTTAAAGCCCAATATTAACATCTTGTGCACATGATACGTGCGTTCCAAACTGTTTGTAATATGTAGGTAGTGCAACGTAACGTATGTGCTCGTAATGCATGAATAAAGATCTTATTTATATGTTTGTATATATGTGTGTGCCTTAGAATGTATTCACATGATTACGATTACCACGATGACGACGACATCAGCGACAGCGACAGCGACAGCGATGTCGATGATAATGATGATGACGGTTTTTTCCTTTTTGTTTTTGGTGTCTTTTTCATACATAACGTTCTGTGGTGTTGTTGTTGGTATATTTTAGGAATCAACATTAACGAAAATAACAACAATGCCGCCATATCGTGCCATGCGTGGCATGAGTTCGGCCATGGGGAAACCAGTTAGTGGACACAATTTATCGTTGACTCTGCAAGGATTAGCAAAAAATCACATCGCAACAAAGACGAACAGATCAAGCAACCGCAGTAGCGGCGGCGGCAGCAGCATTAGTCTCGCCAACACCAACCCCAGTAGAGGTAGCGTCTTACAAAACTATCACCAGAAAATACCGCCAGTTGTGGAATTCACTTGCGCCTGTGCGCCTGGTTGGACAGGTTCTACATGTGAGATAAGTAAGTAAATATATTTAATTGTATGCGCGTACATAATTCATATTTTTTGTTTTTATTATTTCGATTTTTTTTTTTTTGTAAATTTGAAATTTTGTGCTTTTTTTTAATTTTTGTACCCTCCAGCTTACACTAAGTTTGTTATTCCATTTGCAATAGCCAAGAGGAAGGCGTCAGAGACCCCCCTCCAAAGTATAAATTCTTGATCAACATCAACATCAGTGTCGATCTAGACATGTCCGTCCTTGAGTCTCTTATTGCAACGTTTACATACAATACTCGTGAAATTTAAGAAATTTAAGAAATTGAAGAAATTGAAGAAAGGGTATAAAAATATTCTTTGACACACAATTCCAGCTAGAATCCACTTTCAAATGACCACACAGTTGACGCATGCCACACACAAATTTTACACATTTATGTAAAAGTTATTTAAAATTTTATCCTAAGGGGCAAACATAGTATTTTGCTTATTCGTTTTAAGCCGTGACACAAATTGGTGCCCATTTAAAATTTAAGAACAACTAAGTGGCATTGACTGGAGGAAAACGGCGGAGTTATGTCGAACGCAAGGTCTAACAATTATTTCTAATGTAAAAATTGTATCCACGCAATTATGTCAAGTGCTGATGCCAGTAACTGCCACATGATTTATATTTTACTCGTTGAATTTTCAAACAACACGTTACTTGATCATAATAATCGACCAATTTTTTCTTACATATACCCTTCACCTAAAGTTTTCTCATTAAATTCGTATAATTGAAGAACTGCAATGAAGCGAATTCCATTTGAACGAAAATATTTCAAATTGTTTTCTCAAATGTTGTGTGTACAGTTAGTATTATGAAATATTGAACGACAACTCACATACGCATGCACACGAAAACATGGACGCATTTCAATTTATGTGCATTTATTAATTTTCGTGTGTTGGCTCGTTGGTTTGTTTTGTTTTTTGTAGCCATTCGATAATTATGTAAAAATGTCAGCAATTTTCGTTCATCTGATATCTGGTTTATATGCACATTTAATAAATTTAACTTCAATTTTTCACTGCATGTATTGCATTTTTTATGGCCAAAGCAGAAAAATGTGTTTCCACATAAACATGCGAAACGTATGAAAGCCCCATTGGTCTAAAACTATTTCAATTTGTAGATTGTTTAGTTAGTAAAGTATTTGTTTTCATTACACACCACACAACCATATACCTGTTCGACGCATTGGTGGTTGAAATTTGATATTAATAATAATCGAGTTTATATAAAATTTAACTTGGGCCAGGGAAAACTGCTACAATGTAAACTCGTTCAACACACATTCGAATTATATCGTATTCCTAATATAAAAGATGACTACGAACGTAACTTATAAAAATATTCATATGTAACCAAAAAATTTGAAATTTGTATTTAGGTGTGTCCAATGTGTATTCAATGCAGACCCCAGAGTTTAGCAAAACTTAGTATACAGATATGTTAAACTTCTTCCCCTTATAACATAGCGTATCCATATGAATTTTTATAAGATTGTTTTTCTTAAAATTCTTTAATAAAAGTTTGTGAAAAATAGAATAATTTTTGTCTAATCTTAATCTTTGAGCAAAACGCTTCTTCCAAAAAGTTCTCTTTATATTGAAAAGTTTTATATAAAAGTTCCGTTTATTTAAAAAATTTGAAACGATAATTTATTCAATCTAAATAGAGCTTTTAAGAAAGTGACTTTTATATGAGAGAAACTAAATTGAATTGGTATTAAGAAGTAGGGTGTGGGGTGTTAAATAGTGAACTTTAACGACTATAATATTTTCACTTGTAAATTTTAATTTATTGGCGCAGAATAAGGTGTTTTTTGTTGCAAGTAGGAGAATAGCTTAAAATTTAACGAAAGACTCAAGTCACAAACTTGCTTATTATATATCGCATAACTTGTAGTAAAGAATAGGTTAAGTCTGCGCGGATGTTTGTAACTTTCAATTATATCCATCCATTCAGTCAAATCTGACAAATTTAATCTTGTCCATACGTCCGTCCCTTGTAATCCGTCCGTTGTAATTCTTGATATATAAAAAAATTGAGTGGTACTTTATTAGCTTAATAAGTGATTGTACAAAGTTTGGACCCGATCGGACTATTTTTAGAACCACTTTTTATTTAACGCTTCTTCAGTTTTATATGACAAAGCTTCGCAGATATGGAACTAACTGGCGTAGGGTGTTAAATAATAGTCTATAACATTTTCACTTGTGTATATTATCTAGAGTTTGTTTGCTATTAATTAATTGTTCATACGTGTTTGTTATTTCTATGTTTTTAAAACTCTAACATAAACTTTGTATGAAAAACATAATACGAGAACAGTTTGTGAAGTGTGTTCGTATAGGTGGATTATTAAAAAAAAACTAATAAAAAACTTTTAACAATTTTTTCACATATTTCATACATGAATAACTAAAATAACTAATACGTAGGTGTTCACTTGTTACCTCATTCGTTGCTATTCTCACATGATTTGTCACACGCAGCGGTTATGTCATATTTTTTTTATGTCACATAATTATTAATTAAATAATTGTTTAGAAAAAGCGAAACGGTTTTACGGAATTGTTCAGTTCGCTAGCTACAGGAACATATTAAAACAACAAATGTGTGTGGACGCAATCTCTTAATAGACCAGAAACGTAGTTGCTTAGTGATGGTGATTGGTGGGAGTAGCATAACTTTTTTGTACCATTCACATCAATTTCAAAATGATTGCGAATATATTACTGTACAGCTTAATTTCATGTTGCATTAACAAATTATCTGTGATTCCTGTTGAACAATTCTCCAAACCACTACACACGTACATAATTGTCCTTTTTATTAATCCATATGAAATATTTTTTTATACAAATACCCTGCAGATATCTTTATATATATACTATATATAAAATAGCATAAAATTGAAGTTATCAGTCATCGATACTACATAGAAATAATAAGAAAACTACCATTGAACCGTCAGCAGCAGCAATGGCACAAATGCCATAAAAAAATGTATCATTGGACATAACAGGAATCGCACCAATACACAAAATCATCATACTCGTCTGATATATGTTTGGTGCATGTATAGGCAAGCACTATAATTTACGAAATGCAATAACGAACGAACCGTGAAAATGAAAACTCGATTCCTGAAGTGCTGGCTAACAAAAAATTTATGCAAAAAGAATGAAAAAATAAATAGCCACAACAATAACAATCCATTACATGTGTGTTTGATGTAGTACAATATATGTATATATGTAATGGTAGTGGTAGTGGTACAGATGTTAGCCGTGTTGTGATAACAAATTGTAGAGCAAAGCGAATCTCTGCATAATTATCTAAAACAGAAACAACAACAACAATAACAACAATAATATTAGTAATAACAATAACTTTATACAATACAATAAAAATTGCATTCACCAGAAAGAAAAAGTTGCGGGTCGTTGCAGTGGTATTGATGTTGCCTCTCTCTATACATATAATACATACACTAATGCATAAAGGTGTCAAATCAAAGTGTGCATACATATATATAAGTTTGTGTATGTGACTGTGAAAGACTTTTTCTTTAATCTCTTCTGAGCCGGATCAACGCAAACGTACTCGTATAAGGCCATGAGTATGATCATCATACGTACGTACATGTTATAAATGTTTATGTGTTCTTAATGCAACGGTATTTTTTATAATATTAATAATCATCATAGAGATAACGCAGCAATCACAATTAGTTTTACAATATTTGGCAGTACATCAAATGCAGGCAAACTTATGTGCCGCTTAATAACAAAGAACTTGCTCGCTTCTTCTATAATACTGTATACAATTTGTAAAGATGAAGAGAGAAAAGGGAGAGAATTATATCAACAGCATAAAGACAATTTTTGCAGTCCATTATTTTCGGAATTTTTTCAATTTTGAAGCCCCTTGTTTCGTTTCGAAAAAAGCCGCCCCTATATATCCTCAAGCTGAAATGACAGTTATATAATTTCATTGTAGGCGAATGGTGGTTATTATACCCTTGGAAGTAAAGTAGAATGATTTTCTGAAACACTTTTCTTATGTCCGTCAGTCCATATAAAGTTGTACTTTATGTGCTGGTTACAGTTTTTGAGATGTTTTAATTGAAACATGCCTTAGTCTCAAGAAAACGGGATTATTTTCTAATAAAGTTTAGATTTTTTTAATATAGATCGGTTAGGACCATTTTTCGAATCCCTCTCCATTTTCAATTGTATTTGATTCCAAATGATGTAGGATGTGAAATGGTCGCATTCGATTTTCTTTAACATTTTCACTTGTTTTATTCTGACATTGTTTCTGCTACCATTACAGTGCTATACTTAATGGTTCTCATGTTACCTTTTCATTAAATTTTTTCCTTTTAATAAAATGGAAAAAAAATAAGCAATTTATTTATGGTCGAGGCGAGTGTTGTTAACACATAGCAGCTAAATGTGTTGCATGTGTAGTCTGATCTATTCATTATAGTTGTATTAAGGCCGATAAAATTCGTACACTTAACCTACATTCGCTGCTGACATGAGTTTTCCACGTATTTGGTTTTTGTTGCTTTTTTGTTTTTATAACAATCATTTATTAATTAAAAACATCTAAAACATTTAACAACGTTCAACATTAAGGTTAACTAGCGTGTGCGTGAAAATGATTTTTTGCTTCCCTACGGATCGCGGAACGCTTGCTTGCAAAAAAAAAACAAAAACAATCCTAATTTCCTTTTATTACGCCTTTCTCTGTAGCAGAAAAGTTATTGTTGTTGTTGTTTTTTTTTTTTTTAAATAATATAAAATGAACAGTCGCTTAGCACGCAATAATAATATTTAACCATCGGCGGATTATTATAGTTTTGAGAAAGAAAACAACAATAACAACAACAACAGCAACTAAACAAGTGAGAAAAATCACAAAACAAAAAACACCAGCAAACACCTTTTCGACAAGACCTCTCATTTGTCAAAACACGTAACACAAAAGTATTTGAAAAGTTTCGTTCAACTTATTCGTCTTTCTGGCTACACACACACACGCACCATACGTTAATAGTAGTAGAAGAAAAAGAAGAAATCTTTGTTAAATAATAACAATAAAGAAACGATGTTGGATGTTGTATGTGCGTGTGTGTATTTGTGTTAAAGCTCTTACTTAACAAAACGCTTTTACAAATTTCAAACGTGTGTGTACTTAAAATCATCACAAAGCGTACAGATGTACTGAAACTCATTTGTTGTTTATACTCTTTTTTATACAATAACAATAATAACACAATGTGTATGTATGTACGTGTTGTGCATCATGCACACACAATGCTGATGCTAATGGTAAGAGTTGAACATTTTTTAAAAGATGCTGTGCTTGTGCGTGCGAGCACACGCAGTCTATATGATGGCTGGCTGGCTGGCTGTAAGTATATTGTTGTTTTTGTTATTCCAGTCATACTCTACCTCTAAATAGTGTTTTAAAAAATAATGTTTACGCGACAAAAATCTTAAAATGTTGCTACAGCAAGTGTTGAGATTTATCATTTGTTACTCTTATTGTTGTGTTCGTATGTGCGTGCGTGCGTGTGTGTGTATTTCACAAATATTCTCTCTTATCGCGTCTAGTCACACACATAAATCCCCATACATTGCACATAATCTTGCGTGTTCGGTTGTCTGTTTGACTTGTTCACACTGTTTATTGTTGATTCCATGTTAGAAGAAGACTTTTTATATTCACCACGTTGCGTTCGTTTGTTTTTTTTTATTCTTGTCTTCGTTTCATTTTGTTTTGTGATTTTGTTGCTTGAAATTAGTTGGCAATTAGTCATGTGTTTTGAGTTGTTTGTTGTGCCATTTTTCACAAATTAAACCCTATTTGAAAAGTACCTTTGTTGTATGTTACCAAAGCGTACACGTTTACATACACATGTTTGTGTCTTTAGCTTCTCGTTTGCATACTAAATACCTTTCTACTTAAACTGCTGAATACTGCTGTGACAGAATCACAGCGAAGAGAAGAAAACAATGATGTTATTGGTTGCTGATGTTGGCAATGGCAATGGCAGAATATTTAATGTTGAAAGGATAAGTTAGAAGTCGTACATTACGGCGTGTTAATGAATAAATCCTACTCTCCTCAGTACGCGTAGTACGGTGCGGCAATAAAAGAAATCACTTGAACAGAAAAGTTCTTTAATCTTTTTCTAAAACGAAATTCAATTTAGATGGTCTTGTCAGTTTTAAACTGTTTGTGCGTGCATTTTGTATTAACTTTTATATTCCATGATTTGCATAAATTTACTTTTACAAACCAATTTTTTAAATGACTTCTTACCCACGTGTAGTGTCTTGTTGTTCCTCTTACCTTAGCCGTAAGGTTTTATTAATTTCATGAATTTCATGAACAACAATAACATTGAGTTTTATATGAAAAATGCCGGAAAAAAGCAAAACTGTAGCGGTTCAATCTTAGCCGGAGATTAATTTCAAATTTTTACTTGTTGAACGAGTCTCCATTTTAGGGCGACTGCCACCTGGAAACAAAAAACAAAGAGGCACTCATTTATAATGAATCACCTGATCCAATACGCATGATTGCTAAATTTTTGTTTAGTTACAAAACTCAGAAGCGTCAGGTTATTGTCTGCTTATTATATTCCACATGTGATGGGAGAGTTTATTAAGTTTATGTGGACGTTTATAATTCCTAAACGGTACATAACGCACTTACTTTTAATTATACCAATCGATTCAGATATAAAATCTGAATTAAAGTCTAAAGCGATTTAACCATGTCCGCCTGTCTGTCTATCCAGGTAAATTTTTACGCAAGCTACAGATCTTATTTTCGGAGATATTTCGATAACATATGGTATAAAGACATGCATAAGTTCAAAGAGAAACTCTTTTGATAGAGGACCGAGGCGGAGCAATTTTAGAACCGCTGCCCATATAAGGTCCTATTGTAATGGATGTCTGTATATGCCACAAAATCCTAATCCTTAATATTTTTGAACAAAATTTAGTGAAAAATAGTTAATTAGCTTTATATTTAACTGGGCTAAATTTGGACCCGATCAGACTATTTTTAGAACATTTTTACCATTTAGTTATATTTCATGAAATGATTTGTACGAGAGTTCCTCTGGTTTACTGACACTTCGGAACTAATTGTAGCATAATTTGAGGAGCTAGTATAGGGTCTTAAGTGGTCGGCATAACATTTTCACTTGTTTGAACTTTCAAGCGTATACGAAAATTCCCTTAAAAGCATTTATATATTGCTTTCCCTTACAAAATATACTTCAATGATCGTCCGAAAAATCTTCATTTATATATATATATGTATATGTATGCGTTTAGGTGCTTAATAATCTATTCATCCACATACATATTAACATTGGATTATGTGCTGTTACATCATGTTAAATAAATCACAAGTGGTTTACAAATAAATTCTATGCAGACAACGTGGACGGGGTGATCTCCGAATGATAGCACTTCAATTTTACATGTGTTTACATATTTATTTGAATATCCAAACGCACCAGATAAGCGCGCGGTAGGAAATGCAAACGTTAGATTTCAACTTTATAGATAAAAATGTCCTAAGAAAGCACATCACTCCTCCTCAAGACGTTCATTGAAAGAAATGCTTGACTCAAGCGTTTGTACGATTGTATATGTTATACAGAAGCATACTGATGCTGATGCTGATGCTGATGTTGATGTTGATGTAGAAACGGCACTTAAGCAATTCAAATTCAGAAATGACAACTATAGCAATAACAGCAACAACAATAAATATTTTATATAGAAAAATAAGAGATAACTAAGAGTGCTCTTGAAAGTCATTGAAAATACGCGAAGAAGAAGAATAAATAAAACGTTTTCTCATTTCTTTTTGTTTGTTTTTATTTCGTTTTGCGGCAGATATTGATGAGTGTGCTGGTGGGCCCTGTTTACACGGTGGCACTTGCATCGATCTAATCGGCGGTTTCCGTTGTGAGTGTCCACCTGAATGGACAGGCGATGTATGTCAAATTGATATAAATGAATGTGAAATCACTTATCCGGCCGTTCATATAACCTCAACGGCTATGGCCGCAACTGCATCGGCGGCCACCGGCACAGCCTCTGCCACTTCCACATTGCGTAGCACATCGACAGCGGCTGTGGCAGCGGCAGCAATAGCAGCTGGCAGTAGTAGCAGTTCCTCGTCATCGGCACTAATTGCTGCGTTGAATGCAGCATCATCCAGTTTGGCAGCAGCAACTTCAAATGCCAATGGTAGCAGTATTGGCGCAACGCAACTCGGTCCATGTATAAATGCACGCAAATGTATTAATTTGCCCGGTTCGTTTCAGTGTGTTTGCTTGGAGGGTTGGGGTGGTCCAACCTGTGCCAAAGATTTCGATGATTGTGTTGGCCAATGCAGGAATGGGGCCACTTGTATTGATTTAGTCAACGACTATCATTGCGCTTGTGCAACAGGATTTACCGGTAAGTGAAGTAAACGTTACAGATTAAGTGTTTATTTTTATGTGTTAACTATACAAATAAATCAATTGAACTGAAGTATTAACAGCAACAACAAAAAAGAACAACAACAACAACAACATGTTATTTAAATATTATACTCTGCACCACTTGTAGCGGAGAATTGGGTTTGTAAAAAATTCTCTGTGAATTGTCGCTCAGAAGGAAAATCTTCTACAAGTGTAGACTCTTCACTTCCGTATTATTATCAATATTATGCTTTCGTTTACAGGATTATCGTAGAATCAATTCCATTATTGTGTAAAGCTGCTGGTTTTCAAATGAAATTCTCTGTATGTCAATTTAAAAATGAAACAATATTTAAAAAATAAACTGTGGGCGTGGCAGATACCTCATTGTGCTCTTTAACACACAATAATACTAATTGGATTCTGCACGGACATACGGACATACAAGTCTGCATATAGAAGAGTTCATATATACTTTATGGGGCCTTTCACAAACTTAGTATACTCCCCATCCTATGTGAAGGATATACTTAACGGATCAAGTTCTTGTTTTAGAACCATTTCTCCTAAACTAACTCTTATACTGCATGGAAGGAATGGAGTTTACTGACACTTTTAAGTGAATTGTGACTCAGAGGTGAACTAGCTAGCGTAGCGTAAAAAAAGTCTGGCCTGATTGACTGTAATTTCCACTTGTACATAACGGGACCTCTTGTAATTTCCACTTGTCTTAACAATTCTGTGCTCTCCTTATAAATATGTTGTAACTTGTACAGACGACGACGATATCTTATTGTTTATTATCATTATCGTTATTATTAATGATTTTGATTTTAACTTGGTTCATTTCGTAGCTGGTCTGACTTATCTTATGATCAAAACTGTCTTATGGCTGTTTTTTCGTTCGTTTGTTTGTTTGTTTGCTTTACTTATTTATATATATTTTTATATGGTACACAGGTCGCGATTGTGAAACTGATATTGATGAATGTGCAAATATGCCGTGTCGCAATGGTGGTGAATGTGTGGACATGATTGGTAAATTTAATTGCATCTGTCCGCTCGGCTATTCGGGTACACTTTGTGAGGTAAGTTTTATTATTTGATTACTTTCGTGTATGTGTGTACTTAGGATGGTGTTTCTCTTTTAATTGAAAATTTATTGTTTTGTTAACGCGTTGAGACTGTTAAATGAGTTCAACAAATTATCACTGCTTCTGATTATCATCTGTTTGTCACGATTTCGTTTTGTCGATTACGTTTGGAATTGAAAGCACTACTCGAGCAAGTATGAGACTTTTTTACTTTTTTCATACCATACACCTTAAAAATTATGGTAATTTGCTAGTATCACAAACACCTCATAAAGAATGTAAATTAGTTTTGTAGGTCGGAGTATGTCGTCCACCAGAATGACGGTTCAGTTTCGGTGACATGAATTTTTAGATCACGTTTAACAAATTAAGAAAACTTAAAAAATTCCAAAATACTTCTCGTATATCTTTGTCAAATCTAGTGCGATACTCTGTGTATACTAATGTTATCATTCCGGTTGAAGAGATTCTCCAACTTGTCATGATTTGCATAATTTGAAGGTAAAACTTCAATTAAGTTTGAGGCAACTTTACTGGCTTTATTCAAACTTTATCGAAATATCTTGAAAACTGCAGCCAAAACCACGAGCACAAATTTAGATGGATGGACGGACGAACAGACGGACATGGGTTAATCGATTTAGAAAGTGATTCTGCAGTTTTGAGAACTATTGCCACAATATTCTCTTGAATAAATCAACAATGTTTATAAACTTTAATTAGTGTAAAACTCGACTTGAAGGCTTATACGTTAGACGTACACAATCATGTAATTACCACACCCACCGTTACTACATGCATTGCGGAAAGATATGTTTAGATTTAGCCAAAGCCAAATATATTGTCTTTTTTATCCATGTTAGTATAGGTTGCGAGATTTTTTCCAACAATTTTGAGATCATCTGATAATTGAACGTACTTATTAGTTCAGTCACTTAACAAAGCCACATTTCCTTTAATACCATAATCCATACACAAATCTTTATGAAAATTCTACGAATACTTTATCAAAGTTTGCTCCCAAAAAAAAAGATTCAGTTTGATGAACAAAGTCTTAAATTTCCATAACATGAGCATATAAATTTTAGTAGCGAACAAAGGATACGTGTGAGAATGTACTGTTTGTGCTCTAATTCGTTAAAACGCAAAATCACAAAAATTATACTCTATTGTATATGAAAATTTTGAAAAAATTAACGAAGAACCGCATTTCAGATATATGTGTATGGTTTTCAGACACATGTGAGAAATTCAGTTTCAGACTCAGTTACCATGTTGGCGAACTTATTTGGACATATAGGTAAAATGTGAGAGGCACGCTTATATTGACGCACATATGGATACGTTTTCGTTTTCCTTTCTTCTTTAATCCTCAGCACAATTGATTGCTCCGTAACAAGATTAATGTTAAGAGGCATTAAAGCGTTAAATTCATGTGACACAAATACTTAGCATAGACATTCCTATATTTAGCTGAGTATAGTTCTTTCTTCTTTTGTACTATGTGAGGAAAAATGCATAAAACAAACATTGAAATGAAACCCATCCGCGATACTGTAAAAATAAGAAATTTCTAGTTATATTAGTTATTAAAAAGAAAACATTTTTCCACCATACATATTATAGGAAGCCAATGATCATTGTACACCCTCGCCTTGTCTGCAGGGACGCTGCCTGAACACACCCGGTAGTTACTATTGCCACTGTCCGCCCGGTCGTTCTGGCAAGCATTGTGAGAAAAATCGAACATTATGCTCACAACCACACTGCAATGGTAAATATTTTCCAATAACTAACGTGTAATTAATATTTTAATAAATTATGATATTTTTATTTTGTTGCACCGCCCACTCTACTCGTACAGAAGGCTGCTTCCTAAACAATGCCACAACACATAGTCTGCCGTGCAGTGGTCATGGCAGTTGTGAGATGGAAGATGTTGGTACATTTTGTAAATGCCACACCGGCTATACGGGCTCATTTTGTGAGCATAGTAAGTATTTATGTGTTTTTTTCGTGCCTTTTTAAAAATTGTACAATTTTTGTGTATTTAAATGGTTGGCTTGTATATAAAGTATGATGAAATTGATTTAAAAACGATAGCGACAGATTCGTTTTAAGTGTGCAAATATATAAATGGATTATTTGATTGCAGTGGAAAATGACTAGAGTCAGCTTTTCCACATTTGATAATTTTTGAGGAAATATTTCTATTTATGAGGAAGCCTGAAAAGATAACGATTTGCTTGGGCTTAATCTTAAATACCCTCCACCTCCATCTTCATATGCCAGCAGTGGTCGTGGCATGTACCTGATTCCGTCCTCTGCGGTTTTTGTATAACGTATCACCTAATAAGTTAAATTCTACGCTAAGTAAGGCTTTTTGTAAGTGGTCAGCGTGTCTATTATCCGACCCTGCCTACTTTGGGTACATTGACCGATTATAAATATTTGTACTAAATGTCAACTTCATAGGTTAATATTTGTGACTTTGAGAGATTTTTGTCTATTGGGTTTATGGCGCTCAACCGATTTTGCCCAACTTAAACAAAGACCTGCGAACCAACTCTCAGGCCGATAACTCAAAATTTACGATCATGAGAATGCTAACAAGAGACAAGCACACGAATAGTTGTCTAGACCGACTCAGATTTTGACGCTGATTCATAATATACATACTTTGTCTGTACATCCGTCAACTGAAAAGTGGGCCTAATAACCAAAGTGTAGATAGGATCAGATCCAAATTTCGGCACAGTGTTGTAAAGTGACAAATTCCATGCACATACACAGAAACGCGACCATCCACCTAATATTATTATATAAATTTTTTAAAATTAAACTTTATAATAAAAATATCGGCTTATTTAACCGATATTTATATATATAATAAATCGCAATATTTAGAAAATGATTTTAAGCTACTTGCAAACTTCTTGGGTTTTCAATTTTTATAATCCCAAACAAGTTTTTCACTCCTAGACAGCGATGTACAAAAAGTTGATCCAATCGACTTCATATTCATTCTGAGTTTAAATGTTTTCGTTTCTGTATTAAACAAACTAAAAACTAAAGTAAATTTTTTTTGTTTTCCGATAATTATTTAGATTTAAATGAATGCACACCAAATCCATGTAGAAATGGTGGCATCTGCTTGGATGGCGACGGTGACTTTAGCTGTGAATGTGCTCCTGGCTGGACCGGTAAGCAAAATAATTAATTGTCAAATGATAATCACCGAAAAACTTGATTAATTTATTTCGAGCAATCGTTTCTCTAAAACTGTGTACGAGTACATTTATGCTCAGTGCCATTAATTGCAGACATTTGTCTTTTTTCTTCTCGATCATCTAACTAAATTAATGGAAGCTTTTAAAGTGTTCGGTTTTGTGTAAATATATTCAATTATGTTAATTTTGTGAAACTTTAAAAAAATATAGGAAATCTTGTTAAATAAATGAACTTTGACAGCCAAGACAAGTTACCTAACAGCTACACACACACATAAATAATTAATTATGAATACTTACGTACTGAATGAAATTAAGTATAATTTGTGCCTTCCGAGTTTCGTCTTTTAAATCTTTTAAATCATATTTAGAATTGTGTGGCATTTAAGAAATCATTTTGTCGATGAGTTACGCTAATGCATTTGCAGCATATGTACCTACTCGTACTATAAACGTGTTGGCAAATGTTGTCTACGTGCTCATATGGATGCAGCCCGAAACATAACAGTTCATCATTATATCTTACATCACTTTGGGTAAAGAAAGTGTGTTAAAGTTGACACAATGTTTACAACACCTAAGCGACTCAATACAGATCCTTTCAACTTTGATTGCAGTACGTCCGTCTCTTCAACTCTTCAACGCTTTTTATCTTTTCTACTTTATTTATTTATTTATTTATTTATTTATTGTGGTGGGCAAGACTGATCGAACAACTTTTCGAATCCGTTTTTCTGATAAAAAGATTTGCTTTTATGTGGCAAAATGTGGCTCTGTGCAGATGCTTATAACTGATATTTGCGCACAGATTGTGTTTTGTGCAGTTTAGGGTATTAAATAATCAGGCTCTAACCGACTGTAACATGTTTACGGGGCTTACTTATCATTAAACAGTTTCTACATGTATTTCATAATAAAAATAATAATAACAACAACAGCAACAAAAACGCTTACAATGGGTTTCATGTTAAAAATGTAAAAAAAGAGATTGATTTCAGTTTCGGGCTCCTATGTGTGCGCATGTGCAGGCATCATGCGCACAAGTGATGATTTGCTGAGAGATGAGCTTAAGGAGCTATTTTAAGCTTTAGCAATTCCCTTAGAATGAGCAGAAACGAAAGAATCGTTGAAGTATTATTAACCGTTTTTTTTTTGACACGCCTTTCAACATACACGTAATTCAGTAAATTAATGGTAGAGAATAACAAGTAAAAAAGTCGCATTTGAAGCGGATCAATTTCTAAAAATGTCCTATAATTTCGAGTGGGCGTGGCAGGTATTCGATTATGCTTTTTAATGTTTTTATGTCTGTCTGTATAATACTCTAAAAAGTTTGAATTTGAGCCTAATAATTTTTTTTGTAAATTTTAGGCGTGTCTGTTATCGTACTCCAATCCTTTGGTATAGTCATCCCTGATTGGGCTACATGTGATAAAATGTAACAGCATGCAATAAATTTCACCTTCAAAGGTGAATTTTGGATGCTGGTAGATGGATATTTGGCAATTTCGGGCGTGGCACTCCATCTATTTCATTCAATTTCAATAGAGAGCCGCATGCATAGACTAAAATTGTAATTTCGTACCCCAAAGGTTACGATCTTGCGTTGGACGTACATGGTTAAATCGATTCAGATTTTGAAGCTAATCAGAAATACACATATTTTGTAGGATCTTCTTCTGGATGTTGCAAACGTCAGAACAAGCTTAGTATATGCTTCCACCCAACTGATAGGGAGGGTAACACATAAAAAATACTCCCTTATTAACTACACACACACACATATATATGTAGATACTCACTTAGTATTTAGGGAGTGCACACAATGATTGCGCATGAGTTAACTTTGGCACGAAAGCGAACACAGTAACCCTTGTACCTGCAAAAATGATTGGTTGTGTGTGTAAGGCACAAATGCGTTATTTTTGCTACCATAACGCAAAAATTCTGAACACATGCGTGTGTTCAGAAGTGACACACCAGCAACTGCATTTGCGCCTTTCAATTTTTATATGTGCCCCAGACTCTGCACAACCCACAGCAACCGTGAACTTTACTTTGTAACGGTGGCAGCAGGTTGCTAAATAATTCCTCTTCTTTTCCTTTTTTGTTCTGTTTTTGGTCCATTTCAAAAGACGTTTTGTTGCAACTTTATTCATTTGTAATGGCTTGTACATTAATTCGTTTGGTTAAATGTAACTGCGAAGCTAAGGAAATAAATCTACATTTAGAATGCATACCGAGATAAGGGCAGCGTAAGGGGAGAATGAAAGGCTGGTGAAAAAAGTAGAAAATATTTTAATTAAAAATTCCTAATCGTGTGTGAAGTATTTTTATCTGATTGTTGCGGCCAACACAAGCCAACGACTTAGTCATCATCAATACAATACAATCGAAGAAATGAAACGCACACAAGCACACAAACACACACACACATGCACGTGAGAGTCCAACTTCTTTTTAAACTTTTACAATTCAATACATTTTCGTTGCAATACCCTCCCGCCGAGACCGAAGGATTGCGTTTTGCAGCAATGTTTGTACATGCATGTGCACTCGTGTGTATATGATCATACTCACATATGTAGTGTCGTGTATGAAACAATGTCGTGTTAGTTGTAAAACTCGAAAGCGAATTAATATGAAACTTAAAGATCGCGTTTCCAGCATAAATAACAACAACAGTAACAGCAACAGCAACAGCAACAGCAACGACAACTCCGCGAACATTTGTTTCTAACATGTCTACAGTGCATACAACAAAGCATCGAAAAAAATCGTTCGTGCCTCATTCGCGAGCTATTATAAAAGACACACCAAACATTTCTCTACTTCTCCTTCTCCTCACATTTTTACCTTTCCGCTCTGCTTTTTTATTTATTTTTTTTTTGTTTTGTTTGAGGATTCACAGTGGCTGCTCGGAGGCATAAGTAAAAGCAGCAGCGGCAGGATGCGTTAAACTACATGGACCGTAATAAATTGGTTTCTTCCATTGAAACACAAAATGAATGTAAATGAAAATCATCATCATCAGCCAGAGTGTTTTTTTTTTGGATATTATGCTTTTAGTAGTATTTTGTTTCCACAAGATCTAAATCGCAACCTTTTCGCTGCAAGTAGAAGCTTTTGGCAGTTATGTGTGAAAATTCGAATAGGTCAAACAAATAAAGCAGCAAATAAAGGGTGTCGAGCCGCACTGACAAGTGTGAAAATGTTTACAATAATTAAATCGTTACAGCTGAGATACACTTTGAGCACATATCTGACAACACAGCTCGACCAGCCTACCCAATGGTTTCAAAGTTAATTTTTAAGATAAACAAAGACGCACTGTTTGTGCCTCATTTTGGAGCCACCGTTAATTAAGTTTAAGTTAGAAATGTAGTGAAAACTACACCACTTGTGACAGAGGGTGCATAAAGTTTGAGCGTAACTTCTAACCGACAAATGCCACGCCTACCTTTAATTATATCGATTGATTCAGAATCACTTTCTGTATCTATTTAACCATGTCCGTCTGTCCGCCCATCTAAATTTAATTGCAACCTACAAGTAGCATTTTTTTAAATATTTCGATAAAGTTTGCTATCGTGGACATGTATTGAGCTAAAGAAGTGAGTGAATTGATCCATTTTTAGAACTTCTTTCATTACAGTAAATATTGCACGAAGTCACTTATGTGACAATGGCTCGTATTTACTAATTGTTGCATTATTTGTCGTACTGAGTGGTGTAGGGTAGTAAATGGCGGGCTTGACTAAATATAACATTTTTAAGAAAATACAAAAACAAAAATATTTTTTCTCACCTTTTTATAAATACGCGATTGAATAAATTAAAAAAAAATTTATGAAAATTTTTTAAATTTTGAAAAATTTTATGAAAATTTAAAAAAAAATTTTAGGTAAACATTGCTCTGAACACGCTACCGAATGTTATGAGGGTCAGTGCAAGAATGGCGGTACCTGTATACGGGATGTTTCTTCTAAATTACGCTCACATTTGGCGCATTGTCGTTGTACGGCGGGTTGGGAGGGCGTTTATTGTACGGAAGCTATCGATCAATGTCGCGATCAGCCGTGTCATAATGGTGGCATTTGCGAATCAGGGTCCGGTTGGTTTCGTTGTGTGTGTGCACGCGGTTTTTCCGGTCCCGATTGCCGCATTAACGTCAATGAGTGTTCACCACAACCGTGTCAAGGTGGTGCCACCTGCATAGATGGCATTGGTGGTTTTACCTGTATTTGTCCAGCCGGTAGACATGGTCTACGCTGCGAAATTTGTAAGTTTTATTGCAAGTACAAGTTATTTAAGCAAAACATGTAATGTCATAAAATTGGGTCCGTTGTAGTGCTCTCCGATTCGAAATCATCGTGTTTTAATACCACCATTACCACTGCCTCACCATATTCACCCCTTAATACCAGCCAAGATATGCTAACACAAGTACTTATGGGTCATAACGACGAGTACTGTAATGCCTGCTTATGTGAGAATGGCACTTCGCGTTGCTCGAATTTATGGTGCGGCCTACCGAATTGCTTCAAAAACAATACCTCGGGCTCTTGCAAACAGCACGAAGTGTGCGTCCCCTCGCTCAATGAAAATTGTCTTAGGGGACCGTGTCCCTTGAGGGGTGATTGTAGAGCTTTAGAGCCTTCGCATCGTGTGGCTCCACCGCGATTACCAGCACAACCAGATTGTTGGCCGAACCAAGCTACTCTGAAAGACAATTGTGCTCGTTTAACAATTCTACTAGACCGGCATCGCTTGAGTTCTAGTTCTTCGGTGGAAGGTTTATGTTCCGTTCTCAGGTTTCTATTGGCCTCCAGGCTGATTAGCTTGCCTAAAGCGACAAACGAAGGCCTGTTGATAGTTATTTGTGACCTAAAAACGGGCACTAACGATACCATTGAAGTGACGGTGGTAAGTATTTAAATCATGCATTTTTCCAATTTTTCCATTTGTCACTTAATCAATATTTCTGTAGTCATCGACCGAAATGAATGATTCACAATTGCCGGCCGCAGTAACCCTTTTGGGAGAATTACTATCATCACGTCAACTGAGTAGCTTACAACCTAAAACAGAATTAAAAACGGTCAAGTTGGCTGCTCTGGTATCGATATTGGAGGTGAAAGTTGAAACAGCTTTGGTAGCTGAAGGCAACAACAATAGTTTACTGATTGGAATACTCTGCGGAATATTTTTAGTTCTAATAGGTTTGGCTATATTCTTAAGCCTTTTCTGGCGCCAACGACTGATCATGAGTTCTACGTCGGGCATTAATTTGGCACCCTCTATGGACGCTTTAAGGCACGAAGAGGAAAAGTCCAATAATTTGCAAAATGAGGAAAACCTTAGACGCTATACGAATCCTTTAAAAGGTTCCACCGCTTCGTTGGGCCGCGTCAATGGCATAGAGCTTAGTTTAAATCCAGCTCCTGAACTGACTGCCGTCAGCTCTTTAACTGCCGCCTCTGCCACCAGTTCTGCTTTGCATCGTTCACAGCCTCTGTATCCTGCTTGTGAATCAAATTTTGATCGCGAACTGGAGGTCCCGGGAGTTGCCTCTACCGGCAAAGCGAAAGAATTCCACTCGAAGAGAAGCTCTCAAATTTTATTACACAAAACTCAAAATTCTGACATGAAGAAAAATACAATGGGTTCCATTGATAGTCCCCGTAAAGATTTTGGCAAACGTTCGATCAATTGCAAATCAATGGCTCTATCACCTAAAGGGATGGTGGCGGCATCCGCGACAGCTTCCACCAACACCATAAATGCTGCCACATCTACGACCACCATACCAAGCGGGGTGGTGAGCAACTTTGAAGATTCCGAAATGTTAACAGTTTTGGTGTAGTAGGAGAAAGGATTGAAGTTATCCATGATCGCTCACTCAAGTGATAGTGCCTAAAAATCGCCACCATTCTTAGTACCGTTTGGTACTAAGGAAGGTGCTTTACTTTTTTTTTCCTTTTTTAAGGAACAATCATTTAATGCACCAGTGACTCTTAACCTTTACATATATGGAAGAAAAATGCTAATTTAAAGAAGCAAAAGTTCCAAGTTTTGGCTTAGATCAAATTTTTACAAAAATATATTGTAGGCGTGTCCGCTAACGACGGTTCGGTCAATTGTATTTTGTCGATTATGGGCGGAACACTCAGAAACTAAAAATGTGAAAAATTTACAACTGAAAGCAATATAGAGGCGGACACAAGAACAAATATTGCTTTGATGCTGATCAGGGATTTGTATATATCTGTGACATTTCCTTTTGGAAACAACAAATTTACATACCTTACGCCTTCAACTGAATTTTTTATAAATCGCACTTAAAGCATAAACAAAGTGCCCCGTCACTAATCGTAAACCGTCGTAACTAACGTAACTTTTCAAGAAGTTAAGGGGTGCTAGGTTAAGAACCAACATACTACACTAAAAACAATTCTGCAATCCTGTGAACAAGCTTCCATATAATTTTTTAGATATTTGCATTGATCTCAAACTAATTGCCGATACAATGGGTTCATATAGGTGCACAGGGATTGTACGTATAAATAAGATAAATGCCCACACATAGCAATACGAATTTTCACAAAATATTGTACATACACATATCTGTCCACATTTACGTATGTATAGACAAGACCCTCGCATAAGTTGCATTTAGAAAACGTTCCCTTATCTCTCTTGTTTGTGAAACTTCAAGTAATGACCAATTTCCAATTTCATCAATGTAATGACAAATTGATCATTTCATTAATAATTTAATTTAATAATTAAAATAAATTAATTAACGTTATTAGACTTATTAGCCTTTTCACGTATCTGCGTATCTGGAAAGTTGCATAATACATGAGTAGTATTAAAAAATCGACGACAACAAAATGAGTAATTTTAGTTTTATAGTTTTTTAGTATTAAACACAAAAAGAAACAAATCCTACACAGTGTGATATTAAAAATAATAACATTCTCTATTAAATAAATGCTTTCTACAGTTAGTTCGAACACAGTGTTACTTTATGCATTGAATTGCATTCTATTGTATTCTATTGTATTCTATTGTACTGTATTGTATTGTAAATAGTGTTAATCTTAAAATGTAATTGTAATATATTAGTAATGTTTGTAATGTAATATTCTCGGTTAATAATTTGTTTATTCTAAAGATGCTTTGACCGTGGTTGGTTCTTTGTAGTTCTTAACACATTTAAGTTGATTTAATTAATCATTGTGTAAAATCTCTTTAATTTAGTTTAATTTATCAATAGTGTGCGTGTTTTTGTAGCATTTTATAAATGACATTTCTGTGCTAATATTTAAGTGGCAATTATACTTTTATGATTTTTTATACTTCTTTATTGTATTTAACAATTTTATTAGTTTTTTTTATTTATTTCAATTAATAAAAATGTGTTTTTTACAAAAAAACAAAAACAAAAATAAAATTTTTAAGAGAAGCTTTTATTTATACCTACGTTTTCCATTTATCAAGTTTTTGATATCAATTTCAAGGGGATTCTTTTGAAAACCGTCAACCAACCAGTACATTATGGAGTCTGCCATGTTTTGTCCACAAGTCCCGTTTATTTGGTGCCGATATGAGTGAAAATTGTTTTATTGTGGTAGCTACCATATCAAGATTAACAAAGCACCAAGCAGGAAACGCAATTAATTAAATACACCTAATTCTCTTTTTACACGAAGTGTTTTGTTTTAACACAATTTAAAATTTTTTTTTTAGGTCTGGAACCAATCTACTATTCTTCCATTTAGTCAATATCTTTTTTTACACGCATTTATTGGGAACGTATCTTTCGTATAAAAAGAGGATTAGGTGTATAAAAAATATTGGCGTTTTCGTAGAGTTGTCGATCTGAATTTGTTGTGGCATAGAAAAATGACTCTGGTATGCAAAATTTTTGAAAAGTTGAATGTTCGTCATTATGGCGCACGTGACTTAGAGACTTTTGAGCAGTGGTACAGTTGTTGTTTTTTCAGTGCAAGGCAAAGGCGAAACTTATCATGTTTCGTGTACCAATTGTTACGTGTTAGTGTTTGAAAATTGAAATTAGTTGGTTTTCTGTGTGTATGCGTATGGGGTAATAATAGTATTAGTAGAAGTAGGTTTAAAATATAAACCCGTTTTGATTTTTTGACTTTTTGACTTTTTATATATATTATTACTATTATTACTACATACATATATATATATATATATAAAGCATCAAAACAGTAAATTCATTCATAATTCCAACCAACACATTACACGCCCATACTCAAAGATCCAAAGAAAATCCCAAAAACAAAGCGCGACACTCCGTCTCTGTATTTAAAGGTCTCTAGAGGAAACAAAGTGGAACACATTTTTGGCAAATTATACACCATCTAGTAGGCAAAAGAAGTACAAAAGATTACAACCACAAATGAATAACGCCATCTTGCGAAGGGCACAACACTTGAACATCATTTGAACGACTGAAAGAAGATAAAAGGAAGTTGAAAGAGGATGAGAAGAAACATTCAGAAAAATAATATAAATACGCAAAAAAGAAAAGCTTAAGCGAGGAAGTTATAAATAGTAATCTAAGCAAGTGTTTTTTAGAGTCACAAAAAAAAAAGAAAATCAAAAAATTATAAATTTCAATCATTTATATCAGCTTAAATATAAAATAAAACCTTGTAAAATTTACAACCGCATCAGCATCTATTATACAAGTTCAAGTTATGCTGCAGTGTGTGAAAAAGTCTTTGTTGAGTTTGTATCTGCAATATGAATTAGTTACTTGCATTTACATGTTTGAGCCTTGGGAGAAGAAACTGATAAGTGTGTACTATATATGATTATTATATAAGTTTTTGTGCGACAACAAATGAATTCAATTTGCTTTACTTTCAGATGGCTTTGTAACACTTGTGATGGCTTTGGTGATATTTTCCAGTTTTGTTTATTTGCCCACATACATTAAGACATTCCTACAATTTATTTCACCCTTGCCCATGGGCAGCCCAGTTAATACAGCTCCAAGCTACACTGCACCCATTTTACATACCGACAAGATAATTTTAAGAATTTAATTTAAGTAATAATTTTAAATATGATGTTAGACCAATTGAAACATTTTAGAACTTGAGCACTTGCTTAAGTCCTAACTGCCCATTAGTGCTTAAAAACTATGTATATTCTTATACTTCAGTGGTAAGTTCAGCCCCTGTTCCGTCGGGCGGTTTTATTTTATTTATATTTCGTTGTGGTTGAGGCTGTACGTTTACTTGTTATTCTTTCTTTATGTATGTTTAGTTGCATCAATACAATAGGGTTGACAGTATTCAAACATAAGCTTCAGGCTACTTCGTAGTACGAACGACAAAAAATCAAAAAAGTTTGACAAGTAGGTTTGATACGGTCAATCATCCTTTCACTACTTATAACATAACGAAGCTTAATTTATAAAAAGCGGTGTGGGGTCGTTATGGTGTTGACATGTGAACCATTGATATTGAGGACGGACTAATATTTTGTCTTTTTTGAAATCCCTTTTGCCGTTTTTGCAAAGCTTCTTGCACATATTTATCTTTATAAAAGTTTTAACGAAAATCCACAAATTACAACCTTTCTTTATATTTAAATGAAAGTTCAAGATCCACGTGCTTATAAAAGCAGAATAGTTAGTGATTACATTAAAGAATTTGTAAATAAAAAAAAAAAATTTTCATAGTATAAAATGTAGAATTACAAAATGTCCAGAATTACAAAATGTCCATTTTAACTAAATGCCAATTAATTAATTGAAATATGTAAATTTTTATCGCATTAATTGAAGATCGTATAGTTTAAGTACTAAACAATAGCAACATATCTGTACAGCTAGACCATAATATTAATAATGTCAATATTAATAAATTTAATCGTTATGCGTAAGCAATAAACAATAGATTTGTGAAAGAAAAGCTCGTTTTAGAAAACTAGGAAATCTAGGGGACTTTTCTTTATGATTTAATAAAAATGTCCTAATCGTTTAAGAACAACTCATTCATTCTTTTCACCATCTGTTCTCAAAATTTCGTCTACTTTCACTTGGGGGGAAATATCTTGATAGATTGAGAGATTCTAGAATCTATATCGGATAGCATAATATAGCATAGCATAATATAGAATTTTTAATCCCATTATATGATTTCTACCAATTCTTTTGAATTATGACACCACGTAATAATTATTTCATGTTCTGCCACCTTATTAAAGTATGTTGTTGGTAATCCAGGGCATAAATGTGACAATGTTTGTATATAAAGTGGGTAACTTTTGCTCTAGATTACAAGCAACTCCACCAAAACTAACAATACCGTACTGTATGTACTTTTTCTTTGCATTGGAGTATGGCGCTAATTGAAAGAATGGTCCACCACTGTCACCCTTGCACGTATCACGGCCAGTCTCTAAATCGCCGGCACATATATGCTTTTCATTAATTTGAATACGAAATATATTCTGACAATACGCAAGATCGGAAACGGTGATGAAAGCTTTCAACAGCACACGAGATTGTGAACCTGTGAATAATTCAACAGGTCCGTTTACTCATAATATTTAATTAGACACCTTCACCTTTCACCTTGTTCAGTGGTACCCCAACCTGCTATTAAAAACTTTTCACCTCTCGGTATTGTCGCCTCCTGTGTTACCGGCAAGCAAATCGGTTTAATATATTCTACCAATAGGAGAAACATTTTTAAATAATTATTCCGATGTACGTGTACATGTACACTTTATATATACTTACTTGTAAATGTCACTTCACGCTTC